>CAMRHE010000073.1:6117500-7352420 GCA_947044405.1 Leptodactylus fallax | reverse complement strand
CAGTCCAATTCTTGTGTTAGAAGAGGTGTCATATCCTCTTTTATGTAAAGCTTCACATTGATTAATACTGGCTATATGGTCAGCGGATGAAATCTTTATAAACATTATGTTATTTCTAGTTATTTGTCAGGATATTCCACTAAGTGCATTGTAAAAACATTCTTATAGATCTTAGAAAAGGATTGATAAAGGTTTATATTTTAAAAGGGTTTTTCTGAGTTAAAATTTTAATGACCTGTTCTAAGGAGGTAGACAGCTCCGTGTCATGTCTAGTGGTTGAATATGGTGAGTATGTTTGGGGTTTTTTTTTTTTGGGGGGGGGGGGTTTCATCTTCCCTGGCCTATTAAAAAAAATAAATAAAAAATTATCCTTGACCTCTTTAACTTCCATTTAGGTAAATGGGAGCTGATCTGCAGTAACCTAGTCTGACCACTACATGAAGAACGGAGCTGTTTGCTTTCTGCTCAAGTCTTAGAACAGCTGATTTGATGAGGGTGCCAGGTGTCTGACCTCCAAATGATCTGATATTGATGGTCTATCCTTAAGATAGGATATCAATATTTTAGCATGTACCACTTTTAACTTGCATTGAGTGGAACTTATTCAGGGTACACATGAACCCAGTTCACATTATAGGGAATAACTTCTAACTACTGGAATATCCCCCTTGAAGGTACAATACAGAGTCCTCTGTGGACTTTCTGTGAAATGCGGTGCGGGAAAAACCACAATGCGTTGCCGTCGCAGTTTTTCCCACAGTGCTTTTTTACTGCGGCCCGCTATGTGGGGCCTTAGCCTTACACAGCATTGATCACTACAGCGGAAATGTAAGGGCAGCTGATGTATGCCCTACCAGATAACAGCTGAATGACAGGATCCACGAGATACATAGGAATCTCAGCAGAGGGACCACCAGCTATCAGACATTTATCATCTATTCTACTGATGGGTGAAAAATGTACACTGTTGGAAACCCTTTAAAGGCAAAAAATATACCAAAAGTTTCATATCAATGGGGCTAATTCATAAAGCCACTGTTTCTGTGTAGAATCCACTTCACTATGTGACATGACTCTTGTCCAAATGGATTTGAAAACTGCAGTCACAATTCCATGCCAATATGTATGGCAACACAGATTTCCTATTGCAAATAATGGGAGGTGAATTTCAGATTGAGTTCATATCAGAATAAGCAGCAAACTCTGTGAGACAATTTTGCCTTGTGAACAAATTCTAAGGATGTATTCACAAATGGGAGGTCTATTGTACAAGTGTCCACAATTGTTTTATAGAACAAAAAGAGGCTTGCAAAAATTATTGTGTTTGCTACCTAAGCAACCAAACCATTTAGATGAATGGAACTGACTTTCAACTGCAGAAATGTCTGCAGCAAATTTTTGTGAATACATCTTTAAGAGTGTGAAATGACATTCCAGTGAAAGCGAATATTGACTGCCGCCACTGAAAACTTCCCTGGACTGAGTGCACTAAACTGGATGTATTACTAAAAGAATCTGGCACCTCCACCAGTTCCAAATGGCCTATACTTCTATACAGCTTACACAGTGTCCGAGCACCAGTGGTAATTAAATAGTTAAGTTCCATCAGGCAGTTTTGGGTTTATGGGACTTATTTTGCTGACCAAACCCAAAAATACTGGCACCACTATCAGCAAATTGGCAAAGATACTAGCTAGCTAATGACTGACATCATATGTGTATAGTCAACTTCCACACAATATCTATGGCAATATCTGCAAAGACTTCCCAACAGAGTCACAATGACCAAATGAAGATGTCTTAAAGGAACACTAAACAAAAAAATTGTACTAAAAAAATTCTATCACTTTCTCCTATCATCTCATTGTTTTCATTGGTCCTACATTTGTCTTGCAGAACTGAGGAATATATACAGAAACCTTCTCTCTGTGCCACAGGAGCAATGATAGGCTGTGAGACAACTGGCAGGAGCCGCAGTCACCCTCATTTGGTGTGTGCTAAGCCCCTCCTCTATAGCCAACCAGTGAAGAGGGAAATGATCAGCAAGACATTAACCCCTTTGTCCCAGGTACTATATGTTATGTTTACTTTTATCATCAATTTCTATATTTAGTGTTCCTTTAAGGTAAAACATGAGCGAATCACAAAGTCAATTGCTCACACATTTTTGATGGCAAATTATAATGTTGAAGATTTTACTCATACACTTAAGAATGACACTGCTGGCCAAGTAAATGCAGAGCTCCATTTTTCTCAGCTCTCTGGACAATCTGGACAGTTGTTATTACAGACAGTGGGACGGAGATGTGAAGGTAAACAATGAGAACACACCAGCGCCTCTGGCGTCTAAACACACTACACATAATTGCATCCAGGCTCTCTTATTTGTTGGACTTGGAAATGTATCTCCTAAGAAGCTGGAAACATCTATCATGTCAAAAATGTTCACTCATGTTGTTTCCAGAAAGTCATGTATCTGAGACTGTCTTTTACTTGGTTTATCATTCAGTGCATTCACTAATCTGGGGGATACTGTTTCTCCTTATGGAGACTGCCAAGGAGCCCTAGAAGCTATACTCTAGGGCTATACAATGCTCCTCTAAGAAATAGGTATGCAAATTAGCTGTCTTTCCTAACTAGAAACCTGTACCTCTAGCCCCAGCTTTTGTAAGATAGCTACACAGTTTTCAGAAAAAGATCTACTTTGCATACCTTATTATGACTACTTGGCTCTCTCCATACAGAACCCCCAGACCCTGACTAAGGCACCTGCTCTGCCCAGATGAAGGGTATCACAAGGCATTATGGGAAAAGGAGCTGGGAAGCTCATGCGCCCTCTGTTGGATGTAACAGATCCTCAATTTGCTTTTGACTCACTGAGTCTTGAGACAGCAAATGGGATTTTAGCCAAGCCAATTTCACTTATCACATCCAACAGAGGGTGCATGAGCTTCCCAGCTCCTTTTCCCATAATGCCTTGTGATATGTAGATGCTTAGTAGAGGGCAAAAGGCAATTCAAAACTCTTCACACCTTCACTGGTGCTCTCCTCAAGGTGAGAGATGTTCCCAACCCAGATGCAGATAATGACTTATAGGGTAGCAACCTTCCAACAGACAGCACTAAAGGCAAAACTTTTTTTTTTTTTTTTTTTTTTTTTAAGAAAACTGATTTATTAAGACCGCTGAGGAAAATCCTGGTCTTGATAATCCCTGGCCTGGTAGTGTTGGCATCTAATTTATGACGAGGTGCACATCTTGTCATAAATTAGGTGGATTCTCTGAGGTCCATGCATCTATGTAAAAGAAATCTACACCCATGGCCCCTTTGAGAAAAGTGGGCAGGACTTAAAATGTCACAATTTTTACAAAAAATGGCAACTTGTGAAAAAAATGGCAACTTTTTCTGATTTCTGGCATACAAGCCATGATAAATCAGCCCCTATGTGAGTAAACATGGTTGGTTGAATGAAACATCTGAAACAGTGTAATGTATAATAAAACCGTATATTATGCGGCCCCTTCATACATTAGTCTAGTTTTATCAAAGGTCAACTTATTAGGGCTGGGGGTTTAGTGTCCCAAATCACCAGGTAATAAAGGCATCCATGCCCGCAATAAAAATAAAAAAGCTTTACTTCCCGCTTTACTTCCCATGCTAGCGCAATTCTTCAGTGAAGCCAGAGGAGCACACCTCGGCCTCAGTGCGCATGCCCTGTACCTCCAGCACTTGCACAGTGAAGCCAGGGTGTACGTCTTCAGCTTCACTGAAGAACTGAGCAGATACCGGGAGCACCAAAGATCACTCATCTCTAGGTAAGTATAAAGGTTTATATTTTTTTTTTTAATTGTGGAAACAGATGGATTTAACACAATGCCATTTGGGACACTAAACCCCTGGTCTATAAGGACCTGTGGGTAGTTTAGTGTCCCAAATCGACCTGACAGGTTCTCTGTAATTTGTGGAGGGAAAATGGGGGAATGATTATAAATGTAGCTTTCTTCATCTTCTCTCAACTCTTCAAGTTCTAGACTCATATTGGAATGTGGAAACCAGGAGTGATGTACATATTTTATGATACTTAAAGAGGACCTTTCACGTCCTCATGTATATGCGGTTTTATATACCGCTAGAAAGCCGACGGTGCACTTCCGGCTTTCCCGTTATATGCCCCTGGGGCTGGAGATATCGGGGGTCTAAATTTCACTGTTCACTGTCAGAAGGGCGTTCCTGACAGTCTAGCTGTGCTGTGAGGAGCGCCCTCCCTGACAGTGCCCGTCCATAGTCTTGTACTGGGGGGCATTCCTGACAACTCAGCGTCATCGCTGGGTTGTAAGGAACGCCCTCTCTGATAGTACTCGGCTCAGAGAGAGGGGGAGTTCCTTACTGCCCAGTGATGACGTTGAACTGTGAGGAAGGCCCCCCCACAGTACAGGGCTATGGGCGAGCACAGTCAGGGAGGGCGTTCCTCACAGCCAAGCTAGACTGTCAGGAACACCCTTCTGACAGTGAATGGTGAAATTTAGACCCCCGATATCTCCAGCCCCAGGGCATATAATGGCAAAGCAGGCAGTGCGCTGAATTCAGCGCGCTGTCGGCTTTCTAGCGGTATGTAAAACAGCATATACATGAGGACGTGAAAGGTCCTCTTTAAATACACTGGATGATATGACTATTTTTGTAACTAATCAGGTTCTTATGTTTGTTATGTATATTTTTTTTTTTAACTGCCAGATTATATGTGCTTTGATGCCCAGTATTCTAGCAGTATACATGTACGGCTGTGTCATAGCCCTGTTGCTGGATTAATATTGCAATCAACAGCAACATACTTACAGAACTGATGTCTACACTTTCTTTCTTTGCTAACTTATGCTCAGTCTCAGTCTCCCATGCTAGAAGATGAGGCACGCTCCACTATATGCCTCTTGCATCAGCATTCTATAGGTTGGATTTATCTGTGTGGTGCTTGAATTCTGACAACATATGTTAAATTGTGTAAATTATTTTCTTCCTTTTTGTTTTTGAAAATGCCAATAAAATTCTTTGGAAATTTAAAATAAAAAAGGTTTTAAAAAAACAAAAAAGTAGGCTACCCAGTGAGAGACTACAGTAACACACTTTTTGTCTGCAGCCTACATTACCTTCTGTGCTCTCACCTGTTCTCACTCGTACTCCGACCTGCATAATCAGTTTTTAGCAGAGAGGACTGAGCCACAGCAACATATATTGTAACCCCTTAACAACCAATGACATACCTGTACGTCATTGGTCGCATGGGGATGTATGGAGAGGGCTCAGGAGCTGAGCCCTCTCCATACACAGCAGATGCCAGCTGTATAATGCAGCCAGCACCCGCTGCTAAAAGCAGCAATCGGTGCCGACGGTTAAACACAATCATGGCACCTAAAGTGCGCAGGCGCCATGGGCACCACCATCTTTAAAGGGATTCTATTATTGGGAAACCCAATTTTCACTAACACCACATTGTAATAGCCTTTAGAAAGACTATTCTCCTCCTACCTTTATTTTTCTGCTATGCGCCGCCATTTCAGAGAATTTTCGTTTTTCTTCTTTATGCAAATGAGTCTTCGGAGCCCCCCCGGCCCCCCCCGTGCCCAAAGAAGACCTCTTCCAAAGAAAGCGCCACCTCTCTCTTATTCTGCTGACGCCTCCCGCCGCGTCATTAGCTGTCAAGTCTCTGTTCGGGATTCAAATCCCGCACATGCTCAGTCAGCCATTTCGCGAACAGAGACTCGGTGGTTGATGATACGGCAGAGAGGCATCAGCAGAACAAGAGAGAGGCGGCACTGGATCTTCGGAAGAGCGTCTTCTTTGCGCACAGGGGACGCCCCTGTGCTTTATGAAGACTCATTTGCATAAAGAAGAAAAACAAAAATTCTCAGAAATGGCAGCACGGAGCAGAAAAATAAAGGTAGGCAAAGAATAGTCTTTCTAAAGGCTATTCCGACGTGGTGTTAATGAAAAATAGGTTTCCCAATGATAGAATCCCTTTAACATAAGTTTTGCAGTATATAGTATGAGCGATCAAGCCTCTTGGGATTCAAGGTCCCTAGGGGTCTGAAAAAAAAAAGTTTTTAGACATATAAAAAAACACACAAAGCACAAAAGTTTAAATCGCCCCCCTTTCCCCTAGATCACATATAAAAATAATAAACAATAATAAACATAAACACGGCGTAGCAGGGGAAAAAAATCAAAATGGCCAAATGGCTGTTTTTTTCAACACTTTGCCTCCTATAAAAAAATGAAATAAAAAGAGATCAAACCATCAGAACTTCCCCAAAATGGTATGAATAAAAAACTCGATCTTGTCCTGCATAAAAAGACACCTTACCCAGCTCCATACACATAAATATATTGTACAGGTAATATAAATGTTACAGGTGTCACAATATGGCAACATAATTTTTTTTTTCTATTTTGCAAAGTTTTACATTTTTTAAAAGGTATCAAAACATTACAAATACTATATAAATTTTGTATTGCCGTGATCGTACTGACCCACAGAATACAGGTAACAAGTCATTTTTAACCCATTGTGAATGCTGTAAAAATTAACCCCTTTTGAAATTGGTGCAGATGTATTTATTTTCCAATTCTGAATTTTTTTCCTGCTCCCCAGTACATTGTACAGGATATTGAATGGTGCCATTACAAAGTACAATTTGTCCTGCAAACAATAAGCTATCATGTGACTCTGTGAACCTAAAAAAAAAAAAAAAAAAAACGATGGCTCTCGGAAGGTGGGGAGGAAAAAACAGATACCCAAAACTAAAATTGGCTCCGTCTTTAAGGGATTAAACAGGGCCAACAAAATACTCTAGATTTTTGGAGCTAGTAAAATCACTCCTAGATTCAATTTTAAATTTCTTAGACTTCACTAAGAATTTAATTCTCTTGACATATGTCTCGGCCTATTTGAAACACATTATAGGATAATGTAGATTCGTGTTCAAAAATACTATGTAGACCTCAATTATACAAAGGAAAACAAGGGATTAAAACTTTGATGAAAACAGAAGCTACCATGCGAATCCTCACTGGTAATCCCAATGTATTATGCCACTGCTGTCACTGTTTCTTAATAATACACAGCAACAATCTAGAAATGACAACTGTGGCTATCAGTAAACCACCTGCAAGCTATACCAAACAATCATCTTCTTGCCCCTCATACATCTACATGTGACATTGCCTGCTGTTGTATAAGGTGCAGTCTGTAGCTTCTCACGTGTCTTATGCTGACCATACACAATATAAGCATGCATGCTTGGCTCGACCAAAAAGTGCATGTGTACAAAAATGAGAGTGGATATAGCCACTGCCAGAAAGCTCTAGCAGTGGCTTATCTCCGTTAACAAAATAATTGGGCAATTAAAATCCTTATCAAGTTTGGCAGACAATTACAGGGGCTCATTAGTTAGCAGTGTTGCCTTGCAGCACTGGGGCCTTGGGTCTGAACCCAGTCAAGGACATGTGCAAGGAGTTTGTATGTTCCCCCTGTGTTTGAGTGGCTTTCCTCTGTGTACTCTGTTTTTGTCCCACACTCCAAAGACATACTGATAGGGAATTTAGGTTGCAAGCCCTACGGAGGACAGTGAGTGATCACATAGTCTGTAAAGTGCTGTCATATATGGTGGCCCTTTATAAACACGCAAAATAAATAATACATTTCATGTGTATGAGATTCTTTAGGCTTTCATTAGTCTTTCTTCGTAATCCAGTTTACGATTTGTCAATAGAGCAAACAGCAGATGAGACGAAAGTCTACAACTAGAGTTGTACAAACCTCACTCACCCAATAAAACAGAAAAAGTCCATCACACATTAATCTCTGGAGAAAGAAGATGGGACTACCGGAGAAGAACAGCTGCTCATACAGTGAGACAAGTGATGAATATTTTGTCAATGAGGAATCCCTAACTCAGCAAAGTTCACATATCAGCTTTCTCTTCACTACTGACACTTTATGAAGCAAACATAGGCTTCATGGTTTTGTTTGTCTTTATGGTCAGGATAAATCCAATCCATGAAGCCAACTGCGAAATGTAAAGTCTACCTCCAATTATAAAACCATTTTCCATAAATGGATAGTACAGGAGAATATAAGAAAATTTGGAACATATTTTATTGAGAAAATCTGTTTTCTTCTACACTTATTAGGATGCTCTTCTACTTCTTATCTTCACTCAGAGTGTTTGTTTACATAAGACTCCAATAATAATACAAATACAAAGTTTTTTATATTCATCTGCAGTTGTTTTATGTTTGGAGGTACACTTTTAAAATGTGTTTTGAGTGCCAAAAATGATAAATCACGCATGGTTATCAACCAAATCAAGCCCTAAAATAGTCAACACTTGAATATATAGTATATTAGAACAAGTTTTTTATCTCACTTGCATAAAAAAGGTTTTCGCTCAAAGGCAGACTAGAAAAGGAAAACATGCCAAATGTATATTAAGGGTAAGGAATATGCAAATAAGACCTCACTGGTAAAAAGAGGAATTTGCTTCTAGTACCACCTATTTATTGAAAGGTAGCTCCCTATAGATTAATACCTTTTCCAGCAATGAGATCTTATTTGCATATTCCTTACCCCGAATTCTTAGCAGGGCATGCATGGTCTAATAGGTCCCTATACCAGTCTCTCCCTAATGAGAGACATTACCACATTTGACCAACATCGAGACCTCTCACATACCAGCACCCTTCATAGAATGACAGCAACGGACATTAAACTGTTGCAGAGAACGGACACAGACTGATTCTGTGTCTGTTCACATTGGAACTAATGTAAACGTGACGGACACTATCTTCCATCATGTTTGTTTGCTTTTGTAACGGAAGATAAAGTCTCTCAGCAGGAAAATGGGTATAGAACAAACCCTTGTACTTTGTAGAGATGATTCTCCAGTTTCCAAAGATACCTTTGTTATTCGGGTCTGATGCCCCATTTGCTTGCAAATACAGATTTTCACAATATGCAAATTAGGGTCCACCTGGGGATGGGGGGGGGGGGTATTTCAGCTTGCCGATTTTAAACTCCTCTTTAGTTTCCCTTTGCAATAATCCACTCTGCTACAGCCACCAGGACTTGATCAGAAACCCCCCACCACCAGCAGTAACCTGAGTGTAACGTCTCTGCCGTTTCGGGTCTCGGCGCCGCCCTCCGCTCGCACGCTGTGGCGAAGGAGGCGTCTTCAATTTGGTTCTTTGTGTAAGCTTCTTGATGCTCAGTCTGAACATGGTCCTAGTTCTCTTGCTGTGTAAAGCCACACCCTTGTAATTAGGAACATTTCTCTCTGGACTGCATAGAGTTAATCTCTTCCTGGCCTGAGTGATTGACAGCCTGTGTACCTATCAGCTCTGGGGCTGGTCCCAGACTTTCTATAAACAGGTTGTCAGCCCTCACTTGGCTGCCGGTTATTACACTTGTGTTTTGCCTGCTCTCCATTATTTCCCTTGCTACCTTGTTACCTGATTTTCTGACCACTGGCTTTGACTTTGACTATTCTATTGGATCTCAATTCTGTGCTGCAATTGCTCGATTGTTTCTGACCCCTTGGCTAGCTGACCTCCCTTTGTTGTTGTGCGTCTTGTCTGCGTTCTATGTGATCACTTATTATAAGGAGGGACTGTCGACGTGGTTGCTGGCTGTAACCTAGGACAGATCGGGCAAGTTAGCCAGGGACACTGGGGGGGGATTCAGCCCCTCCCCCCCTAGTTCTCCAGCAGCTTCTGGGGAATCGCTCCTCTAGTGATTCCCTTACACTGAGCTTTAGTGTCAGCTACGTTCCTAATTTGCATACTGACACTGGGTATGATATATATATTCACAATAATTGTTCCTGTGGAACCTTTTTATACTTGTGCTATACATTATTGGACTATCTCTATATATGCATTCTAACTGTTGCATTATCTATGCATTCATGTGTGATTATATGAATTTATTTCTACTAGTGTTAATGGGGTCATATATCAACTATAAGGATTTATAATCATTTCTCCTACTTTATTTCTGGAAAGTTGGCCAAAAGGGGGGCGGTCATTTTTACTATACCATCCCTCCTTAAGACTACAAAATATTGAGAGTTATACACCACCCAGGGTATCCTTCATATATTACCCTATAACTTTATATTATTGCCCCACTGTGTATATATTGATGCACATGCTCAGTGGCTTGAATGCTTGATAAAGGCTGAAATAGATTGAAACTGATGCATCACTGGGTAAGGGGTTTTCCCACATAATACATTTATGGCATATCCCAGAGGTGATGAGAACGTAAGTTTTTACTTAGAACAGATAACAGTAAAGCTGATAGGGTCTCTTTAAAGGAACGCACATAAATTTAAAGAACACATTTTCCGCCAATAAATGTCATAGATGCGAGAGATGTATGCTCTCTAAAATGGATGACCTTTAGTTTACTTAGATTTCGTGCATGAGATTATGTTTTATAAAAAAAAAAAATCATTATGAACATGAATTTTAAACTGAGCACTGACACAGAAGCAAAAGAACTATGAAAATACAGCAAAAAGATTATGAATCATACTCTAACATGATAGGAAGTGGAAACAAGTATCAGTCAGACAGCAATTCATAGGGAAGATGCAAAGCCATTACTGTGCAGTGATCCCGGCTATGCTTCTAAGCGGACATCCGACAGCTGGGCCTGAGAGCGGTTCTGGCTCATTTTACTAACTGCAGCCTCAATCACCATCAACAATTCAGACTAAGGCTAAGAGTAAGAGAGAAAGTGCAGGGTAAGGAAGGAAATATCCGAAGCACAGGCTGGAAACTTCAGCTACAGGAAAGGCAGCTGCATTAGGTAAAGCCCTTGAGTAATGGACTCAGGAGACTTAATGAAATTGTTTATTTGCTGCTGGATAAAACCGTATCTACCTAGTTTATCAGTCGCAAAGTGCTCATATGAGAAAGCTGTTTTATGAAGGAGCTGCAAACAGCACAAAAATAATAAAACTAAACTGGAATTACATTTTAACTGGGTCATTCGGCTTTATATGTAGGGATAAAGTCCCTACTATAAACTTCACCAACAGTGATCATAAGAACAGGGTTCTCCGAATTCCCCCGAGCGACAAAAAGCCAATCACTTCCATGGTGCAGCATCAAAATCCATGCTTTTATGACTTTATGTGGCATGCAACACTGCTCCCATAGATACCAATTCACACAGGACTACAATCTTTGCTAAAATTTAGCTCTCTATCCTTTTTTTTTTAATTTATATGTATTTGTGCAGGTGTAAATAGTTAATTACTATCTTTAGGTGAAGACGCCAAGTGGGGTCTCAGCCTTAAAGTATTTTTTATAGAAAACAAGAAAGAGGCATGTCGCAGCAACATCACAGAAAAATCACATTGGGCGACACTGCATCACATTGAAGTCTTGCATTGCTTTTCTTATTCTCCTTACTAATGTTGCCGTGTGGCCATAGCCTAATAGAAGTAAAGGCAGCAGTGGTCACACATGTGCACTCTCAATCCATTCACTCAAGGAAATTCATGTGATAGCTGGGGGTCTCTGAGCTTGGACCCCCTGTGATCACACATTTATCAACTACCCTAACAGTCATATTGTTCCTCTGCGTATCACCCAACAAGGCGTTCTTTCTGCAGGGGTCACATAGCTCTTGGATGCTTTCTCTCTACCGCACTGACCAGGGGCTTTAACAATCTCTTTCTTCTTAAACCATAGCAATTTCACAGTTTTCAAAAGCACAAGGAAAGGTTATTAGAAAAATATGGCAAAATGAGTTACGCCGACTGCCACAATATATCATGGAATGCCTGTGCACCATTATGGAAATCTACGCTAGTCAGGAATTGGAGTGAGTTCTAATAAATATATCTTGCCTAGGCAACCACAGCCTGCTCCGCTATGCCCACATTCGTGGAAAGTAATAAGCGACACTCAGAACGGGGAAATTGTTGCACCAAAGATGCTCCACATTATCACACATCTGTGCCAGAATTACTAAGAGGCTTCAATAGGTAGGTGCGCCTGAACTGAAGTCTATGGCATAACTCACGCCAGTTTTCTGAATGAGTTATAGTAAATCTGACGGACTGGGTTGTCCGCACCCTGACCCGTCTAGATTCCTGCCATGCCCCACCCACTGTCTAATAAAGTGGCGAGCGGGGTGCAGAATCTGAAGTGTACTATTGTGCACCAAAATGCACCAAGTTGAGACACATTTTCGGTCACTTTCTAGGTACAGCCCAGATAGTAGGCGAGGCTAAAAGAAGTGGTAAAAATAGTTTCCTTTATTTAATTGTAATTTATTATAGGAACGTCTCATATTTTAAAACAAATTATTGGTGTATCAGGTACCAAAAGGTGGTCACTTAGATAGACAATAAAAGGTGTTAACCCTGCTGGATAATTCCTCCAAAGGATGTTGCCCCACAATCACTTGCTGCAGGAGGCAACATATTAACCCTGTAGTGGTAGGTATGCTACACAACCTGAAGTACACAGCCTGGAGAAGGCATATAGGCAAGTGGTGGATGAAATAAGGACAGACTCTCTGGAGCTATGCATATATTATATTATAGGCCATATATGATGGACCCTGGGCTCAGTTTTACTGTAGTCCATTAAAGTGTAAGGGTTCGTTCACACTATCGTTGGATGTCCATTCTGATAGGGCCTGTTAAAAAAATAATCATAATGGACATTAACAGACGCTAACTGATGTTAATGTATTTGTTTAATGTGTCCATTTAACCCATTTAATGGATCAGTTAAAAAAACAGACACATTAAGATCAGTTAGTGTCCATTAATGTCCGTTTTTATACCATCTGTTTTTTTGTAAATTTTTTTGTTCTGCTTTCTGATCATGCGCAGAAAAAAACGGACAGTAAAGGGACAACCGTCCTTTACCGTTGTGTTACCCATAAATATTAATGTTAAAAAATAACAGACATTTAACGTTATTTCGAATGCACCCTGCACCTTGCGTTATTATATCCGTCAAAACAACAAACCTGTGACGGATTTGGTGAAGACGGACACTAACGGACAACAGATCAAATCCCATTGAAATCAATGGGATTTTTAACGGATTTTTGATGGATCTGTTAGAATCTGTTGTTAACATTTTCTGGCGGATGCTAACAACAGACAATAACAACGGTAGTGTGAACATCCTCTAACTCCCATTTTATTTTTTATTTATTTTTTCACTATTGTGTCAGGGGGTGTGTGGTGAACATGTTTGTAATATACTTTATTAATCTATCACATTACCTTTTAATAGACAACAGCTGTAACGTTCCCATTAGAAATACTCTATCTAAGCATTGCCAGGGAGACTCTGTCCATATACCAGTACTCATTGCAGCATGTCACTTCAAATGGCTGTATCTCCGGTTTTATGCCTCCTAGAAAAATGGTATCTCAGCTTTCATATGATGCTAAGATTGAAGTACTAGCGGTAAAATAATTAGAGATATCGCTAGTTAAAAACAAAGTCGGGAATGTGATTTTCTATCTGAACTGTTGAATATTAAGTTCAAATTCCTGACCGTGCTTTTAACTAGTGATATCTCAGGTTCTGTTATAGCTAGTACTTCAGCTTTCTTCTGATACCAGAACCATTTTTCTAGGTGGTATACAACCGGAGATACAGCCATTTGAAGTGATCATCCCCCTTTGGTAAATGCTTCAGCTCTGCATATTCACAATACAACTGTGTATGGACTTTCTTAGTGACAGTTCAGTTAGAGAGTTGCTAAGAAGAATGTTACAACCTCTTATATAATAAAAAGGAAGTTAGATAGCTTAATAAAGTATATTATAAAAATGGTCACCAACCCATACCCCCCCCCCCCCGACACAATACCAAAATAGAAAAAAATGGGAGTTAGGCCAGGGCCCCTTGTTGCGAAAATGTTGCATTTACATTGCCTGCAAAGTGGATGGGATTCTGGCTAATCCCATCCACACATTGGAGAAAAAAATCCGCAGAGGAAAACTGTGCGGACTTTCTGTGAAAAACGCTGCAGAAAAAACTGTGATGCCTTTCCGCGGCAGTCTTTTCCTCAGCTTTTTTTGCAGCGATTTGCTGCGTGGGACTTTAGCCTCACAAAGCATACAGTGCTGGCCAAAAGTATTGGCACCCCTGCAATTCTGTCAGATAATACTCAATTTCTTCCAGAAAATGATTGCAATCACAAATGCTTTGGTAATAATATCTTCATTTAATTTGTCGTCAATGGAAAACCACAAAAAGAATTGTCAAAAAGCCAAATTGGATATAATTCCACACCAAACATAAAAAAGGGGGTGGACAAAAGTATTGGCACCCTTTGAAAAATCATGTGATGCTTCTCTAATTTGTGTAGTTAACAGCACCTGTTACTTACCTGTGGCACATAACAGGTGGTGGCAATAACTAAATCACACTTGCAGCCAGTTGAAATGGATTAAAGTTGACTCAACCTCTGTTCTGTGTCCTTGTGTTTACCACATTGAGCATGGAGAAAAGAAAGATGACCAAAGAACTGTCTGAGGACTTGAGAAGCAAAATTGTGAGGAAGCATGAGCAATCTCAAGGCTACAAGTCCATCTCCAAAGACCTGAATGTTCCTGTGTTTACCGTGCGCAGTGTCATCAAGAAGTTTTAAAGCCCATGGCGCTGTGGCTAACCTCCCTAGATGTGGACGGAAAAGAAAAATTGACGAGAGATTTCAACGAAAGATTGTGCGGATGGTGGCTAAAGAACCTCGACTAACATCCAAACAAGTTCTAGCTGCCCTGCAGTCCGAGGGTACAACAGTGTCAACCCGTACTATCCGTCGGCATCTGAATGAAAAGGGACTCTATGGTAGGATACCCAGGAAGACCCCACTTCTGACCCAGAGACATAAAAAAGCCAGGCTGGAGTTTCCCAAAACTTACCTGAGAAAGCCAAAAACTTTTTGGAAGAATGTTCTCTGGTCAGATGAGACAAAAGTAGAGCTTTTTGGGAAAAGGCATCAACATAGAGTTTACAGGAAAAAAAAGAGGCCTTCAAAGAAAAGAACACGGTCCCTACAGTCAAACATGGCGGAGGTTCCCTGATGTTTTGGGGTTGCTTTGCTGCCTCTGGCACTGGACTGCAAGGCATTATGAAGTCTGAAGACTACCAACAAATTTTGCAGCATAATGTAGGGCCCAGTGTGAGAAAGCTGGGTCTCCCTCAGAGGTCATGGGTCTTCCAGCAGGACAATGGCCCAAAACACACTTCAAAAAGCACTAGAAAATGGTTTGAGAGAAAGCACTGGAGACTTCTAAAGTGGCCAGCAATGAGTCCAGACCTGAATCCCATAGAACACCTGTGGAGAGATCTCAAAATGGCAGTTTGGAGAAGGCACCCTTCAAATCTCAGGGACCTGGAGAAATTTGCCAAAGAAGAATGGTCTAAAATTCCAGCAGAGCATTGTAAGAAACTCATTGATGGTTACCGGAAGCGGTTGTTCGCAGTTATTTTGTCTAAAGTTTGTGCTACCAAGTATTAGGCTGAGGGTGCCAATACTTTTGTCCGGCCCATTTTTGGAGTTTTGTGTAAAATGATCAATGATTTGACTTTTTTTTCATTCTCTTTTGTGTTTTTTCATTGCAAGCAAAATAAATGAAGATATTATTACCAAAGCATTTGTGATTGCAATCATTTTCTGGAAGAAATTGAGTATTATCTGACAGAATTGCAGGGGAGCCAATACTTTTGGCCAGCACTGTATCTTTGCAAGTCCATGATCTGTGACTGTCTACAGGAATTTACTCTCAAGAGTTTACAGAATGCCGACCACCTTAGAAGAGAAAATTCATTTTAGAAATGACAACATTGACAAAGTGCCTAAAAGCTGCAGAAAACCGATGAAACACATATAGATATATTCAGGAGCTTTTAACCTTACTAAAAACCTGAACTATATGAGAAAATCACAAAACCTGTAGCACCAGCTAGAAATGACTAGAAGTCATTGTAGTAACCCCAAACTTCTATTAGCAATGACATTGTGATTCTCTATAAAAATGCCGCCATAAATAAACCATAGCAATGGGGGCAGCTCTTTACCCCTACCACTCCACATGACTCATTCATCAATGTCTGCGAGCTGCTATACAAATACCCATTCAGCTGAATGGGATTATACGCTTTAAGAAAACCAGAAAAATCATTGACAAATGACCTCCTTAATAGCTAAGTATCGCTGACATGTTCTAGATTACAGAATAAAATGAGAATGCCAGTATGCTCCTATTGAAGTACAGGATACAGGAAAAGAAAACTTTTGTTACCTGAAAAGTTTTCAAGTGCTATAAAATAAGACAAAAAAATCCAAACTGGCGGACTACATGTTACATATACTGTATATTCAGGTAGAGCTAACATTTTATTTGGATAGGCTTCTGTGACAGCACAATAAAGTCAGGTAACTGCTATGACATCAGAGGGTGACAGCAGATAAGTTGCTATGACATCACAGGCTGACAGCAGATAAGCTGCTCTGCCATCACCAACATGATTAATGTGAAAAATATGTTAATTGTTCTGCCATCACCAACATGATTAATGTGAAAAATATGTTAACATGTGTCTCAGGTAGGTATACTTCTGTGAGCTGCAATGACATCACAAGGTAATATAAGATAAGTTGCTCTGACATCACTAACATCATATGTTACTGTGGTGTCACAAGTGTGCTGTACTCAGGTTAACTGTTAGGACATCACAAGTTCATTTCAGTTAGTGACATCACAAGATTGTTAAACTAAATGAAGCTTCCGTGACAATCTGGTAGATTGCTGTGACATCACATATGGTGTTTAGACAGGTATGATGCTGTAAAAACTCTTTATCGCTGTCTGAAAGGTGTTAGCTTCAAAGTAAGGCCCCTTGCAGACGACCGTGGTGTGGGTCAATGTGCTATCTGTGTATTACACGGACAGCACACTGACCCATTCTTTTCTATGGGCCAGTACACACGACCATGATTTTCACGGTCCAATCCGCGTCAGATAGGACATGTCCTATTCTAGTCCTATTTTGCAGCCCCTGCTTCCATGGCTACTATTCATTTAATGAAAGGAGCCGCGAAAGCATGGCCCATACACGGGTGGCACACAGGGACATCCCTGTGTCCCCCATGTGCAGCCCATGCTTTGAAATTACAGTCGTCTGCAACCGGCCTAATGGAGGAAAATATCCATCTTCAAACCTTTATCACCTCTGTAAAAATGCAATGAGTATCAAAGTGTTTCAGTCTGAATCTTTTTCTCAACCATCTATCTTACAGGGGCACCTTGGTAATGTTCATAAAGCTTGACACGTTTATTATAGAAGACCTGTCAGCAATCCTGATTTCTTTTTTTAAGGGAGTCTGTCACCAGAACCCAGCATATCAATCTAGGCCTACAGATATATAGAATAGGGTCACCTGAATCAAACAGTGCTTCTCCCTTGTGAATTAGGGGCTCGGTAATGTTTTTGTTTCTATACAACACCCTGGTTGCACCTGTGTGTCCATCACATGACTATGGTCTAATTCTTATGCTCTGGAAGAAAGCAAAGAATGACAGCAAGCAGAGATCTAAAAAAACATGAGGAATTCATAGAAATAAAAAAAGGGAAATTATATAACTTTTCATTATACGTACAAGACTTTTATTTCGTGAAATTGAACAACACCTTTAAGGGGTTTTCCAGGTTTACAAGATTGATGACCTATATTTTGGATAGTTCATCAATTGAAGATTGGCAGAGATTCATTACCAGGACCCAGTGGATATGACAGGCCATATAATGTCGCGTTCATCAGTCACATGATCTGTTTCCATCTTAGTCCCATTTACAGTATAAGAACAGTCTCTGTACAATGCACTGCTCATCTGAGTGCTGCGGTCTCTTCAAACACCTGATCTGCAGGGGTCCCTGTTGCTGGATCCCTGCTGATCTTCGATTGATGGCCTATCCAAAGTCCCTTTAAGATGAGGGAGTTGTATGCATCCAATTGTAACCACTGCATTACAGGGTACATTGATAAACAACATACCTCTGTTATATATGTCACATTTGTAGAGTTGAAGAAAAACAACTTTGAATTTTTATGCAAATGAGGCAGTTGGTGCACTGGGGGCGGGCCTTTCGTCTTGGGAGCTTTGCTCTTGCTGCTCAAGAGTGATGTCATAGCAGTGGAAAGATCAACTCTCACTGCACAGGGTGGCACATGCAGGAGGTGGTAGGGGTCTGAGTGACAATAGCAGTGCTCCAAGGAGCTGGTGGCCTGCCCCCAGTGCACCAACTGCCTCATTTTATAAGACCTCATACTTGTTTTTCAAATAAATTTACTAAAGTGACACACACAACAAAGATAAGTTATCACTGTAATGTGTAATGTAGCACTGTGGGGATAGTTAAACAAGCTTTGTGGAGGTGGTAGACTCCCTTTAACTGTTCCCATTTTGGGTGTACCAACCAGTCCCCCTGTGGGGCTACCCAAGGACACAAACAGTTACAGCGGGATACAATACACCCAAGTGAATGAGAATTTAATGTGCTTCTTTTTCATGTCCTCCGTGTTCTTGAGAAACAGTTGCTTCATCATCTGAATATTGCTTTAGAATTTCAAGGAAGGAAATGTACCAAAAAGGAAATGTCACACGTTTTTGCTATTCTAGACCATGTCTGAAATATTTACATGCACAGAAGAACATTATTAATGGATGCCACCTTAAACACAGAGGATCAGTAACTTCCTAATGTATAAGGAAATGAATAAATGTTTACAGAAATCCCATTAATGCGGCAGTAAGGCCTCCTGTACACGACTGTGTGCAGTGTAGGGGTCAGTAAAAACAGTGCAGATGACATACAGATCGGTATCCTTGTGTCATCCGTGCTTTTCACTGACCCATGCATTGAACTGAATGGGCTGAGCCACAAGTATGGACAGGTATAGGATCTGCTCTATATTATGCTGCTCTTCACTATAGCCTGGATACACAGCCACAAAAACTACGGCTGTGTGTATAGGTCCATAGAAAGTCATTTGGCCGTCCTTTGATCTGCAATTGTGGATCTGCAATGGCAGATCTAAGTACGGTCGTGTGAAGGAGGCCTAAGGGTGAGAGAATAAACTCTTCACTGCCCTTACATAGGGTTCACATTGGCAGTATGTAAAAGACCTGAACCGATCTGAGAACATGCGGGCTGTGATGTAAATACGAAGAAAAAATACATTCATTAAATGAAAAACTTGTAATTTACCTTGTGTATCAAATATTTACAGTTTTTCTTATCTTCTAGCAGTCTGTCAGTGAAGGGAAACATTCAATGATGAAAACTTAGCCAGAAAGTGAGACAAATCTGATACAGTGTATGAGGAACGTACCTGTCTGTGGAGAGAATTACCAACACAGCTTTCCAGCCACATACTTTAAGGTTAAGGCCCCATGTAGGGGGCCGCAGGGAAAACCGCGGCAGAAACACGGTCTTTCTTCTTCAATTATACTTATAGGAAAACCGCCAGTTTTGGAATTCACAGCATTTCGGCTGCGCGTATTTTTCTGCAATGTGTGGATAGGATCGTAGGGCCCTGGCTTGAAGGGGTTTTCCAGGCAAATGATATTGATGACCTATCCTTAGGTGGGGGATCCAACACCTGGGATCCCCCCGATCAGCTGTTCTCAAGAGCTGCTATATGGAGAACAGAGCTGGAAACACATAGCTTTGTTCTATGTGTAGTGGCCATACTGAGTTCCTGCAAAAGTTATTGCATCTCTGATTTACTTGAATAGGAGCTGATCTGCAGTAACTCTGCATGGCCACTACATGGAGAACAAAGCTATCTGTTTCCAGCTCTGTTCTCTGTAGAGCAGTTGCTAAGAACAACTGATCAGATCCTAAGGATAGGTCATCAATATCATTTGCCTGGAAAATCCATTTAAATTATTGTTTCCATTCATTGGGTGGAATTTATCAAACCCCTTTATCAAACCCCTTCACACTTCTTATTCTCTACAATTTTGAAAAATGTTTTTAAGGCTAAGGCCCCACGTGGCATCCCACAGCAAAACAGCGCTGCGGGAAAATCCATGGCAGCAACACATCACATGCCCTATCTTTGTCAGTTTTTCTGGTCTGACTTGACCCAATCTAGGGCTATCGGGTCAGTTTTAAACATCTGTTTTTTGGATGATATATCAGCTTCACTGACATTAACAATGGAAGAGTGGGTTGAATAATAAAGTTCATTCATTTTTTTCTCTGATAGTTAAAAGTTGATGGAAGCTGATGCAAAATGGACCTTAAGGCCAGGGCACCACGTGGCGGTAACGCCGTGGAAAAAAGTGCCGTCTTACAGTCACATCTAAGTGGATAGTATTCTAGCGAATCCCATCCCACTTTGCGGAAAAATATATACAGCAGTCACACGGCGATTTCCAAAACCGTTGCAGTTTTGGAAATCACAGCATGTCAATTATACCTACGGAAACGCTGATAACTGAAGCAGAAAGTCCGCAGAGGAAAACTCTGCAAACTTTCTGTCCAAAGTGCTGCGGGAAGAACTGCGATATGTTGCCGCCGCTGGTTTTTCCCAAATCACTTTTTTGCTGTGGGACGCCACGTGGGGCCTTAGCCTTAAAGAGGACGTTACATGTCCCCATGAAAGTGTGGTTTTATATACCGCTAGAAAGCTGACAGTGTGCTGAATATAGTGCACTGTCAGCTTCCCTGGTACGTGCCCTGGTGGAGGAGATATCAGTATCGTTAGTTTCGGCACCGATCTCTCCCTACTATCAGAAGAGCATTCCTCACAGCTCAGCGTCATCGCAGGGCGGTAAGAAACGCCCCCTCTGACAGTACAAGGCTATGTTACAGTACTGTCAGAGGGGGGGGCGTTCCTTACAGCTAGTGATGACACTGAGCTATGAGGAACGCTCTTCTGACAGTACAAGGCTATGTTACAGTACTGTCATGGGGGGGGGGGGGGTGTTCCTTACAGCCTAGTGATGACACTGAGCTATGAGGAACGCCCTTCTGACAGGGAAGAGCTATCAGTACCGAAAATAACGGCACCGATATCTCCTCCACCAGGGCATATACCTGGAAAGCCAACAGTGCGCTGAATTTAGCACACTGTCAGCTTTCTAGCGGTATATAAAACTACACTTTCATGAGAACATGAAAGGTCCTCTTTAAGCAAAACTTGCAAATTTTTCATGTCTTTTTATTAAATTAGACACATGGAAATATACTTTAGAAACTGAAAACAATATAAATGCCAATAATAAATTCACCCAATGAGTGAAAGTAGAGATTGAAAAAATAAGGGACTAAAACATTTTATTAAATACAAAAAAAATTATAAAATCATTTGATTCACAGGTAGCAGATTTTGTTGCAGAAAATGTTGTACTATCCCATTCATCTGTATGGAATTTCCAGAAATCCATGTGTTTTATACCAAAGATCCCTGACAAATGGAACTGATTTTCGGTTGCAGAAATTTCTGCAACAAAATCTACTACATGTGAATCTACCCTTAAAAGCCTGCAGCTGTTAGACAGTATATCCCTAGCAACCAGTCTGTTGCAAATGACTCAGCTGCTCAGGTTAAAAGTGAATTGGCACTGACATGAGAGAAGCGCAGTTTGGCATCAGTCCCACTATGCCATTCCACATCTCAGACCGTTCTATTCTTCAGAATCTCTTTCTGCGTTTTACAATATACTGATGTACTGTAAATCTGGTGGCAAACACTACCTGCAGTACTGCAATGTATGTGAAGGAGACTAAGCTATAATACCAGATATACAGCCCATGCACAAGAAAGATGGACATCACCTGGGATCTTGCTAATAATTATGAATGCATGTATAGAATATTTCATTCAATTTCTGAATTACTATATAAAATGCCTATAAAATATTATCAGCACATATTTTTTTTTGTCACAGTAGATGTAGCAGAGCTCAGGTCATGAAACTGCTCCTTTATATTGTGACAACTCCATGTGGTAGTTTCACCATCAGTCCTATGGAAAAAGTACTGACACATAATACACTTGTGTTAAATGTACAACTTGCTATGCTGCACTGAAAACAATGATCAGTATCTAACTATCCAATATCTTCTTCAGCACACAGTATGGTTTCTAAATCAAAGGGGTTTTTCCATAGAGAGTGGTATTTTTTTCCACAGGGCTATTCTCACAATCTGTCAAATGTAGTACTTTTTCACGGATCATGGGTGGCGCTCAACCATGAACTGGGTCACCAGAACTGGACACAGTATTCCACAGTACACTGTGGATTCACAATCTATCTCTTCCTACTGGTTATACCTCTAGTTGCCTTGCCTACCCTGCTACCTACCTGCACTGTGGACTCATTTAGAAGCTTCTGATATTAGGACTTGTGGTTCCTTCTCTTTGAAGTCCTGGCTAAAGCTATACTCACACAACAGTGAATAAAGGCATGTGACTTTCACTTTTTTAACGGACGTTACACGGCAGCATAGAATTCAATTCAAGTGAATGGGGATATTCACTTTACCATGATTTTGTCATGTCCTATTTCTGTCTGTTTTCTCAGGTCCCTCCATACACTGTAATGTATGGGGAATCCATGAAAACAGCTGCCCCAGGTGCAAGCTGGATGTGAAAAATGGACGTTTTTCACAGCCATTTTGCACCTTGGTTGTGTGAATGTACCCTAACACAGAACTGCCAATACAATACTCAGATAGAGGGTTCCTTCCCAATTGCATTATATTACATTTGGAAGCACTGAACTACAGTTTCTATTTTTTGGACCATTTACCACTTTTCCATGATGCAAACCCCTTCAGAAGTATCAACCCTAGTACACACTTCTGTGTCATCGGCAAACAGGCAAAATAATAACCAAGTAATAAGTAACAACCAAATCTGATCATTCCTGGACATTTTCACCCCACAAATGCAAACAATTGCCTCCTACAAATGGTTATTATGGCTATGGACACCATAACAACACGTAAAAAAGGAAAAACCTTTTACTGTTTAAGAATTTTTAGCTGTTCTGCCCAACGACCATTACTTTCTGTATTTTTGGCTGTACAATATGTTTGGTGTGTGAGGGAAGGTGGTTCTTGGTTTACTAAAGAGATATATTGGGTTCTTTTAAGAGGTTAATAAAGAGATATACTGTATTCATAATGAACTGTGCATCTGGTCAGATGACTCCGATCAGCACCTCTAAAATATTCCACCATTGTGTCTGTATTTAAGCCCCTTTATTTCCAGGAATTAACTATTGAGGACTTGGCGGTGAAAGACATAAAGGAATGTTACACCATGAATGTCCCTTCACAGTGAGAAGTCATCCAGATTTATCCACACTGGTGCGGGACTATTTCTAGCGCTAGTTAAAAGCTGCTATTAATTTGGGGAACATATGACTTGCTTTATGTTTAAATGTCACAAGCCTCATGATAAACTCCTCCAATACTACAGACAGCTCGAAAATAGACACAACCTCTCTGCCACCTCTGATCTATTGCGCGTGAGTACACGTTACGTCTCTAAACATCGCTTAGTTTCTTGGACAGCTCTAATAAGTCCTGACCCCAGAACATCCCAGCATTGCTGCATCTAAAATGGAACACTCAAAATCGTCTTAAGGCCAGGCCGCAGTGTTTTACAGTACCTGCTAGGTGGATGGGATTCTGGCTAATCCCATCCACACATTTCAGAAAAAAAATCTGAAGCGGAAATGCTGCGATTTCAAAAACTCTCATGTTTTGTAAATCACAGCATGTCAGTTATACTTACAGAATTTCTGGTGTTTTCTGTATAGGTATAATAGAAGCAGAAAGTCTGCAGAGAGAAACTCTGAGGACTTACTGTGAAAAGTGCTGCGTTTTTGCCGCTTTTTTTCCAGCAGTGCTTTTTGGCTGTGGCTTGCTACATGGAGCCATAGCCTAATATATGTTATAATTGTTTGATACACATATTGTACATCACCTGCAAAGATGAACCTACTTTCACACTTGTATAGTTTGGTCAGTATATTGCATCAGTGGAGGGGATTTATCAAGACAAGTATTTTGTACAACAGTCTTGACAGTCCCTTCATCGCTAGAGAATTAGCCTAATTTATGATGAGGTACAGGCTGCACACCTACACTGAAATCTATGCCAGCTTGTAACTTTATTAACCCCAGAAAACTGGAATAAATTATAATAAATCTATCAGGGCCAAGGGTCCTGTCCATAATATGTTCCCGCCACCCTCCTTTTAGAAAAGTGGCAAGGGCATCATGAAAACGCCAGTTGAGACAATTTTTGTGACTTTTTACATAACTTAAAACTGCCTCAATATACGTTACTTTGCAAAAGTTTTTGCATAGGTATGGAAAAAATGCTGCAAAGTAAGATTTTAGAAACAGAAGATTATTTTTGTCAGTTAAAAAAACGCAAATTGAGTGAACAAAAGAGAAATCTAAATAAAATCAATATTTGGCGTGACCTCCCTTTGGCTTCAGAACAGCATCAATTCTTCTAGGTACACTTGCACATCTTTTGAAGGAACAGTAGTGTGGGCAGATATTTACAGTGGTCTGTATTATGTGTCCATTTTCTAAATCCAAGTCTGCAGGGAAGGGGGGAGATATCTGAATTCCCTGCAGCCCTGTATAAGCCAATCATGGCTGTGCAGAAAGTTATTATAATAATATAACTATATTAGAGAATTACCTTTAGAGTTTAGTTAGATGGTGAAAATGCATCTGTGTTATATGGACTGTAGGTCCCTATGATGTCGATTGTTCAGCTCATTCAACCCATAGTCAAAACAAGATTGGTGGCCGTAATACGGTCTGTACAATAAAGGCATTATGACAGGCTGAATAAGCCCTTAAGGCAGATCCCTAAGACGATTCTTGGCTCTGTCATTATCATTTTCACAAAATAGTGCCAATACAAGTGCTGCAACATGCAGCGATTCCAGCTGGGCTATTGGTGATTTCACTTATCAAGCATGGCTTGTTACTGGCTATGTTTTTTTTTTTGGGTCACTGGGCTAGAAACAAGTGACAACTAATAATCAATAAACATTTCACTTAGTTAAAGAGGCTCTTTTACCACCTCCACCAACTCGAGCTCCTTTTATTCTTTTATAGGCTCCACTCCACTGATTCTACCGCTTCTGTAATTTTTCTTAGCAATCAGTGCCTGATATACTAACTAGTCTCTCTAAAGTCAAGTGGGTGGTGTCAGGCAGGAGCAGGCAAGGAAGTGGGATTCAGAGCTCCATTCTGAGGCATTCCGTGTTAGAGCTCAGAATCCCACCCCCTTGCCTGCTCCTGTCTGACATTGCCCACCAGAGTCTAGTTGGCATCTCGGCACCAAAACTAACAGCACTAATTGTTTGGGAATAGAGGGGGCTAGAGAAAAAATTCCAACTGCCCTGGAATCAGCTGAATGCAGGATGGGCGTGTTTAGTGATGATGCAGCAGTGCTCAGTAATAGAAGAAAACGCCCCCTGTGCTTGAGTTGCTGATGGTGGTGGTCCTCTTTAAGTGAAATCACCAGCAGCCCTGTGTGCAGCCAGAGCCACTGTCTGTGACAGTACCCTATGAAAAGCACAGAACAAGTCCGTTCTCTGTTAATATTAATCATTTTCAGGGAAAGGAGGTACCTTGCTTTCTATGAATTTTATCAGCTTTTACAGTCCTTTAAAATGTGTATATCCACCGCAGAAACAGCAAAAAAATCGGGGGGAGAGAAAAGTCCTGCACAGAGGACTTTTCTCTCTGCCGGTTTCAGTATAAAAACAGCAGAAACGCGATGGACACACAATGGTCTTCATTATAATCAATGGGATCCACAGGTAACCGCTGTTTTAGCGGACTGGCTCTCCGTCATTCAGGTTGCTGAGCATGAGGAAACAGTTTCTATAGTGAGACAGATTAACTATTGTGGTTACACCTTGCCTCTGGCATAAAATTAGCCAAAATGTGGAGCGTCAAGATTGAGATGAAATTTTTCTGAGTGACTTGACAGGTAGTCGTGGCTTCATGGAAAATTTTAAAAAATTTGACAAACAACACTAACATTTTGCCTTAAAATTCTTACCTATGGCAAACTAACAACTCATCCAGCATCAACCGCAGCATTTTCAGACTGCCCATTACCTATTAGGGGGCGTTCACACTACCGTTGGTGACCGTCAGTAGTGTCCGTTGCTATTGTCCGTTACAAGATTTTAGCATCGGACACTAGCTGAACCGTCAGAAATCCGTTAAAATTTCCATTCATTTCAATGGGTTTTTATATTGTGTCCGTTAGTGTCCATTTACACCCAATCCGTCAGAAGTCCGTTTTTTTCACGGACAAAAAATCCTACATGCAGGACTTTTTTTTGTCTGTTTGAAATAATGGATTCTTGCCAGACAGAAAGTGTCCGTTATTTTTTTAACATTGAAGTCTATGGGTAACGGACTTATAACGGACAGTAACTCATAGCCATCAGTTATTGTCCGTTATTTTATGTACGTTTTTTTTTCCGCATGCTCAGAAAGCAGAAAAAAAAAAAACGGACAGTGTTAAAAAACGGACACTAACTGATGCTAATGTGTCCGTTTTTTTTAACTAATCCATTAATTGGATCAGTTAAAAAACCGGACACATTAACATCAGTTAGTGTCCGTTAATGTCTGTTATGATAGGTGTCCGTTTTTTTTGTTTTTCTTTTCTTAACGGACACTATCAGAACGGACATCAACGGTAGTGTGAGCCCTGCCTTAGTGAATATGGACTGACGTCTTCTGTAATAATCACTAGTGATGTCTGCTACTCATTCTGGAGCTACACAAATTTCCACATCAGCCTTGAGTTGTACATCCAGCATATCAAGGTTAGTGAGCTATAGGAGAGCTGGAAGCTGATAACTCTGTTGTAACATTTAATATATATGTCATACCGTCTAGTTATGTTGAGTAGAAAACTTCATGTTGCCTAATAACACTTATTTCATTAAAACATGGCATAGTAAACTACTAGACTGCCAGAAAAGACATTGAAAAGGAGAAGTCTACATGGTATCAACAAATAATAATAATAATAATAAAATGATATATTTATGATAAAACTAAATAAATAAATCTGATTTTTATTTATGTATTTATAAAGCGGAACATAGGAAATTTCCAAATATGTGACTGAAGTTCAGTTAGGCTAGGGCTCCACATTGAAAAATTTCCCCAAATTCTCCCACCAACATGTGACATGTATCGGTGCCTCCATTGCTGAGATATTACTATTTTTGTCGGTATGCAAATTAACTATTTGAAGCAAAGAGGGAGTTGCTGCTACCTGTTTGGAGCAATGGCAATACTCTCATTGCTCCTTAGTGCTCATTTGCAAATTGACAAAAAAGCAATATCTTTGCAACAAAGGCACAAGGGGATTCACAAAGGGAAAATAACGTTTGATTCAGGTGACTAACCTATGAATCTGCGAGGCTAGATTGATATGCTACATTCTGGTGACAGACTCCCTTTAAAGGAATTGTCCATGATTTTCAAAAAAAGCAACTACCTGTCTACTCCAACAATGACAAGCTTGGGTGTACAGAGGCCAGTGGTGGGCGGCAGTGTTCACACAGATGTATAGCATGTCATCGCTACAGCAAAGAACAGTGGGAACCAGAAGAACGGTGAAGGGTTGAATTGGTGAAGGGTTTAACAGGTATTTGTAATATATATTTTTTTATTTTAACACATTAAGCGAGATTTAAAAAAAAAAATTCCAGACAGCCCCTTTAATTCAACTATGTTAGCAAAATGTCAAAATATCCCACATTACAATAAATGGGAATTGCGTGTCATTTTTATGTCTCCTCAGGTTTGTATGAACATTGCATGTGTTATTGTGCAATTGCAATGTTATGTGGTATTGCCAAACAGTTCTGCTTTAGGGTCTTTTCAAAGGAGGCTCTATTTCTAAATCATACATAAAATACTTTGTAATGTACTGCATGTGACTTCCTACAAAGTGATACTGCAGAACATTACAATACAATGTGTTACTGGTGTTCATCCTTAAAGGGAGTCTGTCAGCAGGAAAATCGGTATCAAACTAATGACAGCCCTTGTAGGACTGCTTCTATACTTTCCAAAAATGACTTTCTTATTCTTCATTGCCCCAGCAATGAAGCCCCAGCAGAAAATCACCCCTAAAGCCCTTTTCAGCTAATATGCATAAGAATAAAATCCTAATTTTCATGAAATTGGAGCTGCAATGCAGAATAAGAAAGACAATTTTGGAAAGTGTAGAAGCCACTCATTAGTCTAATACTGATTTTCCTGCTGACAGACTGCCTTTAATAATAAATCAACTTTTTTTTCTCATTTCTGACAATGCTTTACTTTAGGTTCATGTGCTGTTGGAGACCAATGCAGATAACCATTGATGGCGGCTGAACATGGTGGCACCATTAGTTTTTCTTTTTTTAATTTCTTCCTCACAGCTCTGACTCAAACTTTCAGTAAACTTCCTAAATTTACAGCAGATTATGGGAGATAAAGTTTCTCAGCAGGAGTGTGCTGTCACATTAGTTATGTCTTCAATGTTGCCCTCTGTCATGGATTGTGCATGGTGCATACAAGTGTCTCCTGGGGTGCAGCACATTGAGATTGCAGATTGTGAGCCCTATATGGGACAGTGACTGTCAATGTCTGTAAAGCGCTGCGGAATATGATGGCGCTATACAAGTAAGCATAATAAATAAATAATAATAAATAATTGAGACAGATTTACTATTACAGTCTAACATTTTGACAGCCTAAATAGAGTCAGGATAGTCAGGAGATGCAACTAATTTATCACAGGGGCGCATACTGTTTGATAGATTTGGCACATCCTTTGCACATATTAGACGCTTTTCTTCATTATGACACCTCTTGCAAAGCATTGTATAGATTAGTCTTTTGCACCTAAAAAGTGATGCAGCCCAGTAATAATTTTACAACTCGACACAGTTGCCCCCTTTTGAAAAGTGTCTGTAAGGTGCAAATCATCTGTTCTTTTTTGGAGCAAATCAATAATAAATTATATAAAATTATGCTGCAATGTATGTCAGTGTTCTGGCGCAACAACAATAAATCTGCCACATTGTGTCAAAAAGTAATTCTGTTGAGTCTGAACCCCTCTACTTATCCAACTTCTAACTTTTTACAATCATTATATTTTGGAAAACTACTTTAACCCTGACCAGAGCATAAATTCCAATGCATGTGCCATCACAATATAATATTTTTGAACATAGATAAAATTCCAGAATATCCAGGGTTATATTACTAGGGCCAGGGCTGTCACCACTCACCTGTCTCAGGTGTCTCAGCAGCTCAGTGGCCTCCTCCTGTCTCCCCTGCTTTACCAACATCATCATGTCCTGGATCATCCTGATCCTTCTGTGATAAGGGGGTAGATTTGAGGATCCGCTCTTTCCAAATTTATCCCCAGACTTCACCCCAAAAGACCAGAAGTCCCCTCTTTCCCTGGCAGGAGTGCTCCTCCGGGATCCGGGGGGGGTGCTGCTGAGGGCTTTCCCCTCCAGCACTGGAAGCCTGGCAGACCTTTGTCTGCTTGGTGCCCATGATGGTGATATGGATCCCTCAGGAGAGGCATCCGAAATGATCCTGGTGGGTTCACACAGTAGAGCCAATGTGAAGATGAATGACACATGCAACAGGTCAGGGATCCAGAGAGAGCAAGTCACTCCAGCAATGGCATCACAAGGTGTCACTTCAGGCAGGGGGTGTACAATCCGCAGACGTCCGGGAGATTCCAAAATCGCAACATTGTTTCCAGTGTGCACAGCTGGATCCCTCTGGCCGCTTCCTCCTCCTAGTGCGCTACTGTTTAGGAAACACAAGGCTGCCCCCGCCTCCCGCGACCCCCCAGACTACACAACTTTCTACCATACCTCCAAAACAACAAAGAAGCAGAGCTTAGGACACTGTGCAGACTACAGGGCAGCGATCACCTGCAGCTCACGCTGAGCAGATGTGTCCTCCACCCAAGTCCTAGTCCCTGCTCCACACTAAACTGTTGCACGTCCTCCTGAAGCCCCAGGAGCAGCAGAAGGCTTTCTACTGACAGGGGGAGGGGGAAGAACAGACACATCATTTGACACGCCAAAGTCTCAGCCTCTCAGCACAGACTCCCTGGCACTAAGAATCAATCCGATTAAAGTCTCAGGAGGAGCTGAGCAGGGGAGGGGGCACAGGGGCTTTCCTCTGGCTGCTGCCCAGGAGCTGGCAGGTAGCACTTGGGTGTCTGGGAGCCTCTCCTGGGGCCAGCATCGCTTCCCATAGACACACCATAGACACAGGAGAGGGGGCTGCGGCTCTTGTCAGGCAGAAGGCGTTTCCTGTGTGTGGAGCTGGCCACTCTCATGCTAGGAAGAGCTGTGCTGGGCATGTGCCAGGAAAAGCCCCTGTAGATCCATCACTGCTGAACAGATGAGATCAGGGAGCCCCCTATGCTGAGCTCCAAGTTGTCTCTTCTTAAAGGAGCCCTGAAGGAGCTGCTGCCCCTGATACATTCATGTGGAGGTGACACATGGGATATAAAGCAGGAATCATGGGGGTAGATACTTGTATGACAGTCAGCATGCAGTGGCTGATAACATAGAACAATGCATTGTAGTCACCTCTGCTATAATTGTGACTAGGATGGACATTGGGGCTTCCTGGCAGGGTGGATTCATCTACCTGTCATCATGCTTGGCTTGTGTGTTTTTAGTAAATAGTCATGTCTGTTTTAGTAATAACATTTATGGAGCATTGTTTGTCATGGCAACATGTTCCTCTTTTATTCTTCCTGGATATTTATACATTGATAACTTGGTGTATACTTATTGCTAGAGGATTTCACCGAGTATTAAAAGAGTATTCCAGTAATTACAAGTTGTTCCCTGTCTAAAGGATGGAGATTACTGTGTGACTGATGGGGGTCTGACTGCTGGGGCCCTCACTGATCATAGGAAAGAGGGTGCCTTGTGCCCCAAAGGAATGGAGCGGCGGGTTGTGCATGCATGCTGCCACTCTATTCATCTATATGGGACCGCTGAAGAGAAGCTTAGTACATCACTCAGCTATCTCCTGCAGTCCCATAAGCAGCTGCTCTCGTGCAACCTTCAGCTTCATTCATATGAGGCACAGTTGACCCCTGTTCTTGTGATTTAGGACTCGGACCCGCACTGATTACTCAGTTATTGATTCATTTGTAATCACCACAATACCCCTTTATGCCACTTGCTGCTAGATGCGCCCTGTGTAAGGACTTCCCCCCCCCCCACTGGTGACACCAGTTGTCAATTTTTTTTTATGAATTTCTAGTGGGAATAGCAGAGGAACTGTACAACACAGATTTATAAGAAAAGAGGTGGCGGACTTAATATTTCAGTAAGAATTTACTGAATTAGACATGTCAGAAAAGGTGACAGAAACACCTTAAAGGTTAACTCTGGTCATAGCAGTTATGTTCATACATTATTACATATAGTCAAATACTACTACATACAGTACATATAATCACAGACTACTATATTCAAGCTCTTGTAGCGGTTAAACTTGCTTCCCTTATATGACACTGTGATTTTGCTTCAATCTGTTGTCAGCCACAGCTTTTAACGTCAGAATCCCAGTGTCCCTAGGCCACCGCTGGATGGGAACACTTCATATATATATTTATATGGTGAGGGAGCAGACTTCATATATATTTATATGGTTTCTATTGAATTCATTTTAGTTGCTTCTTTGTATAAAAATAATCTTTTACTTCACATTTGCAATGAAAATAGTTTAGTTTTGCTTTTTTGGGGAGGGGGTAAATGATATTGACGGGGAGGGGATTTATCAAAACTGGCATCTCAATAAGTCATGTGCAGCTTAAAGAGGTTAAAAGTCACAGCCTTTTGCACAAAAACTGATTCACTGTCATTTCATATTTAGCTATAGACATCCTATGACCTTGTAAAAATACTTAAAGAGGTTGTCCAGAATTAAACTAAATTTATCCAAAAGCAGGGAATAAAATAAAATAATAATAATAATAAAAACTATACTCATTTTTTTTTTCAATCATCTCCTGGCTCCAACACAGCTATTCTGGTGGTCCCTGCTGGTCTCTGTTTCCGTCCTGCAGTTATGATGTGCCATATACATACGTGGACAAAATTGTTGGTACCCCTTGTTTAATGAAAGAAAAACTCACAATGGTCACAGAAATAACTTGAATCCGACAAAAGTAATAATATATAAAAATTCTATGAAAATGAACAAATGAAAGTCAGACATTGCTTTTCAACCATGCTTCAATAGAATTTTTAAAAAAAGAAAACTCATGAAACAGGCCTGGACAGAAATGATGGTTCCCTTAACTTAATATTTTGTTGCACAACCTTTTGAGGCAATCACTGCAATCAAATGATTCCTGTAACTGTCAATGAGACTTCTGCACCTCTCAGCAGGTATTTTGGCCACTCCTCATGAGAAAACTGCTGCAGTTGTCTCGTGTTTGAAGGGTGCCTTTTCCAGACGGCATGTTTCAGCTCCTTCCAAAGATGCTCAATGCAGGAAATAAGATAGACAAGCTGGACCACGAGAGCAAAAAGTGCTGGAGCGACAGGGTAGGGTATTGAAGAGGTGGGTATGTTTTTTTTGTTGTTTTTGTTTTTCAGTTTTAGTTTATTCTATTCCCATTTTGGTAAGTCCCCAAAAAACCCCTTAATACAATTCTCACATCCTGCTATGGACTTCTGCTTTTGATTTTACACAGAGGTGTTCTTCTAGTAAAATCATACTGAATCTGAAAAAATAGTGTCATGTACCATAACATATGCTATTATACGGGTATTTTCCCATAGAAGCATTGCTTACAGAATACGGTGCTACATGGAGTAATTTGGAGCCATAGGGACATATTTATCATGAGAGGAACTTTTGAAGTCAGTTTTACTGTAGTCTGTATTACTGTCATTTACACTAACTTTATCAAATATTACTATTACACAATGTATCATTCACTTAATGCAACTTTAACCCCTTCCCGCCACAGCCAGTTTTTGAGTTTTTACTCCCCTCCAAAAGCCATAACTCTTTATTTTCCTGTTCACAGAACTGTATGAGGGCTTAATTTTTGTAGGACAAAATTTTCTTCATAATGGTACCATTTAATATTCTGTAAGATGTAATGGGAAGCTGGAAAGGAAAAAAAAGATCAGAATGGGGTGGAATTAGAGAAAAACTGTGTTTGTTCGACTTTCATATGGGCTTCGTTGAAAGTGTAGCCAAAACCACATGTCTATGAGTGAATATGATTACAAAGATACCAAATCGTTGATTGTAATGTCAATCTGTATTCCCTTAGTCCAGACAGCAGCACAATATGGGGTATCTCTGCCCCTGTGTGTTGTTTAGGACAGGTGGAACCTTTAATTAGCACCAGAAAGGTGCCTCCTACTAGCCCTATAAGAGGGCACAAGAGACCTCCCTCCACTGTGTAAATTATAAAGTAACAGGAAACAAGCTTCTAGGGAGGGAAGCCTTGTGCTGCTGTCTGGACTAAGGGAATACAGATTGACATTACAATCAACGATTCCCCTTACGTCCGACAGCAGCACAATATGGGGAGATAGCAAGTAATTCCCCTAGGGAGGGTTTCCTCGCCTTACAATGTCAAGGACTGACTGACCAAAGGCAGTTGTCTGGAAACTGCGGATGTCCAATGATAATGTTTAACAAAAGGTCAACTGAGATGACTATGATGCAGCCGCACAAATCTGGTCCAATGGTAAGGACCGATACTCAGCCAAAGAAGTCGACAACCCAGGTCGAGTGGCCGTAGAAAAACTGGAGGGAATAACTCCTGAATAAGAAAGGAAGACTTAATTGTCTCCTTGATCCATGTGGATAGAGTAGGCTTGGAAGCCTTGAGGCCTCTGTTTTTACCCTGCATATCAATTAGTAGGCTTTCGGCCTTCTTAAGCGGTTGAGTGTGGAAAAGGTAAATCCACAGACACCTTACCACATCTAAGGTGTTGAGCTTTTCTTCCTCCTCAGAGGTTGGAGAGGGGAAAAACACAGGTAACGAAATTAGCTGATTGCTATTATAGTATGAGGGGACCTTAGGGATAAACCCAGGTAAACCTAAGGTGCACCCTATCTGCAAAAACAAAATGTACGGTTCTCTAGAAGAGAGGGCCTGGAGCACTCCTACTCTTTGGCAGATATAATAGCCAACAAAAAAGTGGTTTTGTAGGCTAAATATTTTATCTCCGTAGTCTCCAAGGGTCCAAATGGAGGACCGCATAGGCCTGTAATGACTACCGCAAGGTCCCACTGGGGATGATACTGAGGGCTTTAGCCTCATTGCCCCTTTAAGGAACCTTGCAACCAGAGGATCCTGAGACAGACGTCTGTTCAAATGAGCGGAGAGGGCCACAATCTGCACTTTCAAAGTGGCAGGGGCAAGGCCCTTATCCAAACCGTCCTGAAGAAAATATCAGCCGTTGAAGGTTCTAGATTATTAATACCCTTCTTGGAGCACCACTCCATGAAAATCTTGGCTGTCCTCTGGTAGTTCTTATTGGTAGATTCTGCTCTTGCAGAATAAAGGGTCTTCAGGACGGCCTCTGACAGTCCTCTATCCTGCTGTAGGGACTGCTCAACCTTCAGGCTGTCAGGTTGAATCTCCAGAGATCCTGGCACTTCAGAGATCCTTGGGAAACCAGGTTCTGGATGGGGGGAAGCCTCCAATATATCCCTCGACTTATCTCCATGAGTTGGGAAAAACCAAGCTCTTTTTGGCCAGAATGGAATGATGGCTATCACAGAGACTTGGTCCTGTCTGATTTTCATTAATACCTTTGGTATTATTGGAATTGGAGGGAAGATGTATGCCAGCCTGGACCTCCAAGGGATGGACAGGGCATCCACTGCCAAGGGATTGTCCTCCTGGTAAAGGGAACAGAACTTCTCCACCTTGGCGTTGAGTCGGGTTGCCATGAGGTCTATTTCTGCAAGACCCCTGTTCAGGGTAATCTGATGAAAGACTTCTGGATTGAGTGACCATTCTCCTGATACGGCATAACCCCGACTCAACCGATCCGCTACTATGTTCAGGGAGCCCTTGATGTGAACTGCGGATAAATGGGTTAGATTTTTCTCTGCCCATGTAAATATCAGATCTGCCTCTCTAAGGAGGGTTGGTGATCTGGTGCCTCCCTGTCCACGTACAGCACTGTGGTCATGTTGTCTGACCGGATTTTGACTGCTCTTCCCCTGGGAAGAGGCAAGCAATAGAGTAAGGCACAATATACGGCTCTGAGCTCCTTCCAGTTGGACGAGGTCCTTTTTTCAGGAGCGCTCCAGACTCCCTTTATGGAGTTTTCGTCCAATGGGCTCCCCCATCCCGAGGGGGATGCATCTGTAGTCAACAGGGTCCAAGAAGGTTGGACCGTGGACCTTCCATCTTTCAGGTGCAACCACCACTTGAGGGAAAGACGGGTCCTGGGGGAGAGTCGAATCTTCTTGCTGAATGTAAGAAGGGAGCGATCCCAAGCCTCTAGTAACTCCTTCTGGAGGGGACGTCAGTGCCACAAGGCCCATGGGACTGCCTCCACTGAGGAAGACATCAAGCCCAGGATCTTCATCAATGTTCTGATGGAGGCTATCGGCTTTTTAAAGAGGTGCCGGACTGCCGCAACCAGCTTCTCCTTCCTTGCTGGTGTCAAGGAGATTTGCAGGCGGACTGAATCTAGGAAGTAGTTTTCTCAGAGGAACTTCCTTCGAGTTGAAGGGATCGTTTTTGACTTCTCCCAATTTATAAGCCATCACAGACTCTGAAGGCTGTCTGTAGGTACTGGAGCAGAACAGACTCTGACTGGGCCTTTATCAACCAGTCGTCTAGATAAGGCACCAAGAATATCCCCTGAAGCCTGAGGGCGGCCGTTATGGGGGCCACTACCTTTGTAAAGGTGTGGGAAGCAGAGGAGATCCCGAAGGGTAGTGCTGTGAATTGAAAGTGCTTCCTGTGGCCGGAAACTACTATGGCAATCCTTAGAAAAAAACCTTCTGCGTGGAGGTAAATAGAAATATGCAAATGGGCGTCTTTTATATCCAAAGTCACAAAAAACATCGCCTTAGAGGAGAAAGGTGGTGACAGACTTTATGGTTTTCCTATGGAAGCGCTTCTTTTTGATGAAGCGGTTGAGGTACCTTAAGTCTATGATCATTCTCCACTTGTCTGCCGGTTTTGGCATCAGGAAGACGGGAGAATAGACACTGGATCCTTCTTCTAGAGAAGGGACTTCCACCAGGGCTTCCTTGTGAATGTACTCTCGGATGGAGCATTCCAATGTAGTCTGCTGCATTGTAGGGAGGCTGCGAGTTAACACAAACCGATCCTGAGGAGGACGGAGGAACTTGATTGCATAACCTCTTTGGATTACCTACCGGACCCATGGGTCTCGAATTTTTCCCTGCCCGCAGTTGAGAAAGTGAGAGACACGACCTCCGACAAGAATCTCGGCCACAGGAAAACTGCTTCTGATGTCAAAAGCTAGGCTTGACTTTTTTATCATCAGACTTCGGAATCTCCGGCCGGCGTCTCTAGAGGAATAACTAGAGCCTCTCTGGACTGCCTTCCACGACGAGGCGGATAGCCTCTACCACGGCCAGAGCCAGACCTACCTCTGAAGGCCTGGGGTAAAGTTTTACCCTTCTTGTCGGCCAAGCCCTCTAGGATCTCGTCTAGGGCACAGCCAAAGACTCTACCCGGCTCAAAGGGTAATGCACACAAATTATACTTTGAGGGGAACACAGCTCTCCAAGGTTTTAACCATAGAGGTCTTCCTGCTGCAGTGTTCTTGGTAAGTGCCAGGGATTTGGCCGCTAGCCTTAATTGATGGTGGGAGGCTTCCGTTAAATATTCAGCTGCTAGGGAAACTGAGCCTAGAAACCCTAGAAGCTCGTCTCTGGAGACTTCCAGAGTCGGTCACTTTCGAGGTGGACAAGGTCAGTACATAATTTGGCTGACACTTCACAGGACGCAACCGCCACAGCGGTCTTGGGCGAGGCAGCTGAATAAGCCTTCTTGAAGGTATTGTCGAAGCGCCTGCCATGGCGTCGTGCAGATTTCCTCCATCATCTGATGGTACCTTAGTGCGGCAGGACAGTTTAACCACCGCCATATCCACCTTGGGAGGAGGACCCCATTGATCCCATTGAGCAACTGGGAATAAAGCGCCGAACCTCCTAGGAACCACAAGAGGTTTTTCAGGACTTCTCCACTCTGAGGACATTAATTTTTGTAATGTCTGGTCCACTTGGAAGACCCTAGGCCCTCTATAGGTGGACGCGGAGGCTTCCCCGTCAACATCACGATCCTTAGACCGGATGGACTTCAGCAGCCGGCTTAATTTTTCGAGTGGAAGCACGACCTGCTGGGATCTTCAGTGGAATCGTCAGATGAGAGTGTCTCGTCCACTATCTGATAATCTTCATCAGAGATCCGTAAGAAAGATTGTGTCTCAATCTGCGGTCTCTTGGCAATCTGGGCGATGGAAGAACGAATCTCCTTAAGAGACTCCTCATATAGTCCTTTACCCAAGTAACAACCTCTTATAGAAGGTACTTCCGGCGGAGGTCCGCGACACTGGTGACAGCGGGTAAAATCATAGCCGTCAGGTAAAGGGGTATTGCAATCCAAACACATTAGGTGTTTCAAGTTTAGAGGAATTTTTCCTCCTAAGCGCATCGCCATTACGTGATGCAGAAGATGACATCTGAAACATCAAACAGCCACGTGACACTGAAACAGGGAAGATCGCCAAACATCGCATAAAAACCCAAGGGGTACCTTTTTTTTTTTTTTTTTTTTTTTGAATCGGTCACTTGAAGAGAGAAAAAAACCGTCAGAAAAAAACCAGCCACCGCAACCCGCAGCAGAGGAGCTAGAAACCACTAACTCAACAAATAAAGGACTGCATTCAGACCTTTTAAATGTAATCCAGCAGCGAGGGGAGGAAGCCAACAAAGAAACATTTATACAGCACCAAAACAAGTCAAACGCCATAATGGAACATAGAGGAGCATAAGCCTAAGCCAGAGGCTCAAAATACAAGCAGCAAAAATCAATTCTATATTTTGCCTTTAAATTTTAAATTTCCAAACTTACCGCACTTTTTTCCGAGAAAACCGGAAGTAGGGCGCGGTGGTGCGCAAAGGCTTCCTTCCCCTGGGAACATGGGACCGGAGAAAAGTTCCGGCCGAGGAGGTTCCCCGCTTACTTCCGGGATCGCGCTGCCTGCAGATGGATGCCGGATAACGCTGCGCTGCGGTGCGAAGGACCGGAGGTTTTCTCTTTGGGACCGAGGTACCCCAAAAAGGTAAGCCAGAAGTAAATAAAACCCCTAGCAACGGGAGGTCACAAGAGACCTCCGTCCACCTGTTCCACACAGGACAGAAAAAAACACAGTGGAGGGAGGTCTCTTGTGCCCTCTTATAGGGCTAGTAGGAGGCACCTTTTTGGTGCTAATTAAAGGTTCCACCTGTCCTAAACAACACACAGGGGCAGAGATACCCCATATTGTGCTGCTGTCGGACGTAAGGGGAATTTGTTTTTTTACTTTTTGTCCCTTAAAACTTTGAAAATAAAAATTTGCTATATTGTAACACCCATAACATTTTCATATGGGTCTTTTTTGTGGGACCAGGTACTACTTTTATACTATTTTGGAGATTTTCTATTCTTCTTAATAATGTTCATAATAGTTTTTTATTAAAATTTTTATGGGAATTGGCAGTTTTTTTCCACCATATGGGAAAAATATTTTTATAAGTTTGTAGACCGGGTGTTTTTAGACATTGGGATGTTTAATATGTGTGTGTTTTACTTTATTTTTATATTTGATCTAGGGAAAAAGGATTGATTTAAACTTTTATATTTATTTAAACTTAATTTAAAAAAAATATATATATATATCTCTTTTTTTAACTTTTACTTTTAGATCCTCTTAGGGGTCTGATCACTAATACAATGCACTGCAATTCTAATGCATTGCTAAATCTCTATACTTCTATTACAGCCTGTAATAGAAATGTACTGATGACAAGCCTAGGAGCCTTCAATAGGATTCTGGCTTGGTAAGGCTAGGTTCACACTAGCGCAGAAAAGTCCTTGCAGACGTCATTATAGTCTTATGGGTCCGTGGGTAACCGCTTTTTAATCACACTGGGTTTTCTTATACCTAGCGTCAGCTTTGACTGAGGTATCGGAAGGGTTAATGCCTGTGATCAGTGTGAACAATGACTGCGGGAGACCCGCTGGCGTTTAGCTCCTGAGTGGCAGCCATATTTAAACAACTGACATCCGCCTTAATAGTACAGCGGATGTCAGGAAGGGTTAAAGAGGTCCTGTCACCAAGTACAAAATGCTATTATTTGTTTTTCTCAGAGAAAATGAAAGGTTACTGCCCACTTGGTGAATAAGAGCTAATTTACATATGACTTTACAAGGGCCATATCTTAACAGATGTACGGCTTTAAAAAAAAAAAAAGCCAAATTGATCAGTGCGCAGTGGCGCTCAAATGTTGTATGGCATTTAGCATTTTTTACTTGGTGACAGGTCCTTTAGGGCATGGCCCCACATTGCAAAAATGCTGCATTTTACAGTACCTGCAAAGTGGATGGGATTCTGGATAATCCCAGTAACACATTACAGAAAAAAATCTGCAGCAGAAATGCTGCAATTTCAAAAATGCTCGCTTTTTGAAAATTGCAGGATGTTAATTATACCTACGGAAATGCTGGCGTTTTCCAAATTGGTATAATAGGGGCAGAAAGTCCACATAGGAAAACTCTGTGAAAAACGGCTCTGGAAAAAACATGATGCGTTTCCACCATAGTCTTTTCCACAGCATTTTTTTTGCTGCGGCTCACTACATGGGGCCTTAGCTTTAAAGGGAATCTGTCAGGACGATATAGGACACTAAATCACCCACAGGTGCTTATGGACCAGTGGTTTAGTGGCCCTGTAATAAAGCCATCCGTACCCGCAATAAAAATAAAGGTTTATACTCACCGTGGCGGCGCAGTATTTCACTGAAGCCAGGGCACTTACGCAGCGAGTCAGAGGTGGACGTCCACGGCTTCACTGAAGAACTGCGCAGCTGCTGGGAGGACCAGAGGTGAGTCAGATGAAACTTATCAGACTCATCTCCAGGTACAGTGCCTTGCGAAAGTATTCGGCCCCCTTGAACTTTTCAACCATTTGCCACATTTCAGACTTCAAACATAAAGATATAAAATTTTTATTTTTTGGTGAAGAATCAACAACAAGTGGGACACAATCGTGAAGTGGAACGAAATTTATTGGTTATTTTAAACTTTTGTAAAAAATAAAAAACTGAAAAGTGGGGCATGCAATATTATTCGGCCCCCTTAAGTTAATACTTTGTAGCGCCACCTTTTGCTGCGATTACAGCTGCAAGTCGCTTGGGGTATGTCTCTATCAGTTTTGCACATCAAGAGACTGAAATTCTTGCCCATTCTTCCTTGGAAAACAGCTCGAGCTCAGTGAGGTTGGATGGAGAGCGATTGTGAACAGCAGTTTTCAGCTCTTTCCACAGATTCTCGATTGGATTCAGGTCTGGACTTTGACTTGGCCATTCTAACATCTGGATACGTTTATTTGTGAACCATTCCATTGTAGATTTTGCTTTATGTTTGGGATCATTGTCTTGTTGGAAAATAAATCTCTGTCCCAGTCTCAGGTCTTTTGCAGACTCCAACAGGTTTTCTTCCAGAATGGTCCTGTATTTGGCTCCATCCATCTTCCCATTAATTTTAACCATCTTCCCTGTCCCTGCTGAAGAAAAGCAGGCCCAAACCATGATGCTGCCACCACCATGTTTGACAGTGGGGATGGTGTGTTCAGGGTGATGAGCTGTGTTGCTTTTACGCCAAACATATCGTTTTGCATTGTGGCCAAAAAGTTCGATTTTGGTTTCATCTGACCAGAGCACCTTCTTCCACATGTTTGGTGTGTCTCCCAGGTGGCTTGTGGCAAACTTTAAATGAGACTTTTTATGGATATCTTTGAGAAATGGCTTTCTTCTTGCCACTCTTCCATAAAGGCCAGATTTGTGCAGTGTACGACTGATTGTTGTCCTATGGACAGACTCTCCCACCTCAGCTGTAGATCTCTGCAGTTCATCCAGAGTGATCATGGGCCTCTTGGCTGCATCTCTGATCAGTCTTCTCCTTGTTTGAGATGAAAGTTTAGAGCAGGGGTCGGCAACCCCCGGCACGTGTGCCAAGAGTGGCACGCGAGGCTTATTTCCCTGGCACGGCAGCGGTGTGTTCACATATGTGATTCGTATGGAGAAGATATAGAAGGACTCACACACTGCATAACGGACTACATTAATTTTTGTGTAGACAACACAGTACTCACAAAAGTGGTGAGGTGCTTCTCCAACAACAAACCATGGATTAACTCTGATATAAAAACACTACTTAAGGAGAAAAAGATGGCATTCAGGACAAGAGATAAGGAGGGGTTGAGGGAAGTACAAAAGGAGCTGAGGCATCAAATCAGGCAAGGAAAAGCCAGTTATAAGGAAAAAAATGGAAAAGCAAATGGAAAGAAAAGACATAAGGGGGGGGTCTGGGAGGGGCTTAAGTCAATTTCGGGTCATAAACAGTCTGTCTGCCAGATTGAGGCAGATGTTAATTGGCTTAATGAACTAAACCTATTCTTCAACAGATTTGATCACACACCAGCTCCTCCCACCCCAGCATGTCCTTCAGCTCCCCCCACCACAATGACTTCACCCCATTCACCCCATGTGGCTACTTCCCAACAGACCAGTAAATCCAGAAATCTGTCTTTATCTGACCACAGTCTGACCTTCACACGGGCCCAGGTGAGGAAGGAGATGAAAAAGATCAAGGCGAGGAAAGCCGCAGGGCCAGATGACATCAGTGCAAGGCTAATTAAGACTTGTGGGGACCAGCTGTGTGGTATAATTACATATATGTATAATATGAGCCTGAGGCAGGAAATAGTCCCTTAATTATGGAAATATTCTTGTGTGGTACCAGTTCCAAAGAAACCTCACCCTATGGACCTCAACGACTACAGACCTGTAGCACTGACATCCCACCTGATGAAGATCTTAGAGAGATTGGTTCTCACACATCTTCGCCCTCTAGTGAGCCCCACTATGGACCCTCTCCAGTTTGCTTATCGGCCAGGCATTGGGGTAGATGATGCCATCATCCACCTTCTGCACAGGGCTCTGTCTCACCTGGAGAAACCAGGGAACACGGTGAGAATAATGTTCTTTGATTTCTCCAGTGCTTTTAACACCATACAGCCCAGGTTACTGAGAGACAAGCTGGGCCTTGCTGGAGTGGACCACCACCTCTCCAACTGGATCCTAGACTACCTCACAAATCGACTTCAATACGTGAGAGCCCAAGACTGTGTGTCAGGTACCGTGATCTGTAATACGGGGGCACCTCAGGGTACGGTTCTCGCCCCTTTCCTCTTCACACTGTACACTGCTGATTTTAGGTGCAACTCATCTAGCTGCTACCTACAGAAGTATTCTGACGACTCTGCAATAGTAGGCCTCATCACAGACGATGATGACAGGGAGTACAGAGAACTGAACCGTTTTTTTGTGGACTGGTGCCACCAGAACCACCTGAAGATTAACGCGGGGAAGACCAAGGAGATGGTGGTGGACTTCCGTAAAGGCAGATGCCCTCCAAAACCAGTGGACATCCTGGGGACGGGCATCGAGATTGTGAACACCTATAAGTACCTGGGTTTGCTCCTTAATAATTAGCTGGACTGGGCAGATCACATGGAGGCCCTGTACAGGAAGGGCCACAGCAGGCTCTACCTGCTTAGGAAGCTGAGAGCCTTTGGAATCCGGGGGGCACTTCTTAGGACTTTCTTCAACTCGGTAGTGGCATCAGCCATCTTCTTTGGAGTGGCCTGCTGGGGGAGCAGTATATCAACCAGGGACAGAAATAAACTTGACAAGCTGATTAGAAGGGCCAGCTCTGTCCTGGGGAGTCCACTGGACCCAGTGCAGGTGGTGGGTGACAGAAGGATACTGTCCGTGGTGAGCTCCATGCAGAAGAAGAAGTCCCATCCCATGCATGAGACTGTGATTGCGCTGGGCAGTACTGTCAGTGACCGACTGCTCCACCCTAGGTGTGAGAAGGAGCGCTATCGGAAGTCTTTCCTCCCCACCGCGGTTAGGCTGTACAACCAACACCGACCTAAGCGGAGATCATTACACACAGAGAACTGAAATATCTCTCTGCCTGTTAAATCCCCCCCCCCCCCTCTGCTACGTCCTATCTGTCTGTCTGCTATTAATGTAATGCCTCTCACCTTGGAACATTCCTGTACATGTTGTATTTGTATTTGTATCTGCTTATCTTATCTTTGCTGCTGTAACACACTGAATTTCCCCATTGTGGGACTATTAAAGGACTATTATTATATGTCCGGCACAGCTATCTGTTTCCCTCCGGCGTGGTGCACACAAGCTGGAGGGAAACTGATGCCAGGACGGATCCCATAGTTTTATATGGGATCGGTTCTGGCGCCATATTTGTGCCTCAGCCAGGATGGAAAAACGTTACCTGCAGCGTTTTTCCATCCGGCTTCCTTAAAATTTCATTAGCGCCGGGTGAAGATGGATGCGGCATCACCCGGCTTCTGCACAGTCTATGTACAGTAGTAAAGCCGGTAATTGCCGGCTTCACTACTGTACCTGATCGAATTGCTCAGGATTGGTTAACGCTATAAAGAAACACTTGGATTCATTTTAAAGATGAGAATCTCCTCTTTAAAACGATACCAAGATCACCATGATCGTCCTTAAACATCCTGAGCGATTCGCTGGTGAAAACGATGTTCGGCATTGAAATCCCAATGCAGATCTCAATTCCCGACATCGTTTTAACAGTGTATCGCTCTGAATGTGTAAGGTCAATCATGGAGATCTTGGTATCGTTTTAAAGATGAGATTCTCATCTTTAAAATGAATCCAATCTTTGTGGCCCTAATAGATCCTTAGAAATGGGGCTCTAAAAGTGTCCCCCCCCCTCCTGTTTCAGGCAGCATCTTAGAGCTAAGGAAGGAGGGGGAGGAGGGAGCTGCAGAGACAATGTTAACTTATCATTGTCTGTGCATAAGCTGCAGATGATGGGGGTAGCAGAGACTTCCATCCTTATCCCCTCTCCTATCAATCAGAGAGCATACTATACTTTTGCTCTCTGATTGTCACATAGAGGGATAATGTAATACCCCTCTGAGCCTAATCACATAACCAGGAAGTTATTGGCGCTGTGACCCAGACATTTACATCCTCCAGGTCGCAGCGCCAGAAGTGTTGCACCAAACACTTACACAACACATGCACAAAGTCACCAATAAAGTTTACATTTTTTCACTGTCCCTGTCCTGTCCATACCTGATCTTTATAGAGTAAAATACGCCGCCCGCCTCTCTAGTGATATCTGTTAGACGCTAAAATAATAGTAATAGCAATTATCACTAGTATTATCACCATAATACCGTGTGCAGGGGTCGTCAGACTTAGAATTATTGACCGGCACTCCGAGTACCTCAACTTTGATTTTTTTAATCGAAATCGGCACGCCGAACAAAAAAGGTTGCCTACCCCTGGTTTAGAGGGACGGCCGGGTCTTGGTAGATTTGCAGTGGTCTGATACTCCTTCCATTTCAATATGAGCGCTTGCACAGTGCTCCTTGGGATGTTTAAAATTTGGGAAATCTTTTTGTATCCAAATCCAGCTTTAAACTTCTCCACAACAGTATCACAGACCTGCCTGGTGTGTTCCTTGGTCTTCATGATGCTCTCTGCGCTTTAAACAGAACCCTGAGACTATCACAGAGCAAGTGCATTTATACGGAGACTTGATTACACACAGGTGGATTATATTTATCATCATCAGTCATTTAGGACAACATTGGATCATTCAGAGATCCTCACTGAACTTCTGGAGTGAGTTTGCTGCACTGAAAGTAAAAGGGCTGAATAATATTGCACGCCCCACTTTTCAGTTTTTTATTTTTTACAAAAGTTCTAAATATCCAATAAATTTCGTTCCGCTTCACAATTGTGTCCCACTTGTTGTTGATTCTTCACCAAAAAATTAAAATTTTATATCTTTATGTCTGAAGCCTGAAATGTGGCAAAAGTTCAAGGGAGCCGAATACTTTCGCAAGGCACTGGTAAGTATAAAGATTTATGTATTTTAAATTGCGGGCACGGATGGATTCACAAATAGAGCGATTTGGGACACTAAACCCCCTGGCTATGTTAGTGCCCCAAATCGACCTGACAGGTTCCCTTTAAGTCTAACACTTTTGTCCTGAGATGTTAGCCTCTGGTGTAAGTGAGATTACGACAATTTTTGTGATTTTTTTTTTTTTTTTTTAAATCTCATGGAAATCATCTTGACAGGCTACCCATGCCCATTGTCCTACCCATTTAGTAAAGGTGCAGTTGGCAGTGTAAAAATAAAAATAAAAAAAAGCTGCAAAATCCTATATTTTGATACCAGCATTCTGGATTGCAGGGTTTGACAATCCTCCCCATACAGTTTTACATGCAGCTATACAGGACCTGTGCACATGGCTTCCTGGCCCTACCCCTAACCATTTAGGGCACATAGTAATATGGGGGGGTATGACATGTGAATGAGTTTAGACACAGTGATTTAGTACGCAGTCCAATAAAAAATGATATACTATGTGTGAATGGAAATCATAATTCAGTATATTACGCTACTAAAATCTCCTATATCCTTATCACTAGCTCCATGATGGGGAATCACAGAGTTCAATTCAGGACATCAGTTTGATTGGAAGTAAAATCCCGATGTGTAAACCCAGCCTTATGTCACACTTGCGAATATGTCTAGTAAAAAGGAGGGCAGACTTTGATCTCCTGCCGCAGAGAGGGAAGCGGCTGCTGCTGCCACCTTTGACATATAAACACACGGTGATGTGCCAGTCACACTTCCTCCAAGCAAACCATAAGTGACACCTTCTGGAGCTGTCTGCATGGCATGGGGGATGGTCGGAGTCTGCAGTAAAAAAGCAAAAAAAACTTTCCATTTTATTACCCCATGATCATCTGTGCACATGTCACATATATAGCACCAGCATATTTTGCAGGGTAGTACACGTTAGAGCCAGCATTGTCACTTGCGTCCTTTCTGCTAGGGACATGGATATCAAATAACAAGCGTGAAATATACGTAGCATTGACTTTTATATGATCAATCCTCATCTCTTTATGAAATTGTAGAGTGGAGTACTGTAGACTGTTGCTACATAACAATGTAGAAATACTACACGAAGGCTTCCTGCAAGTGCAAGGAACATCAAGGACAATAGGGAGACCTTGGATCAGTAAAGAAAAAAGTCCAATAATAAACCATTTTTCTTCCTATCCACACTTCCATCTAACCTCCACTTGACTCAAGGACAATCACTGTTAAATCTTGTCACCATAAAGTGTTTGCAACTCGACAATTGTCATATATTGTTTTATACTAGTGGAAAGGGAAATGAATATTACATTGCCTGCACTTAAAGTGATCCTACAGAGTGTCAGGGAATGAATAGTCACATTTATCCCATACATTTCAATACTATATAAATCGCACTAGTAGTCATGGTCATGGATGTCACATTTACTGTGGACCGCCTTCATAGACTAGGCAAACCTGTAAGATGTGGCCTGTTAGGGTTACTTGAGGACAGGTAAAGGAAATACAGGTTAAGAGAATGGCGTTGGTGGGCACAGGAATGTAAGTGGGCAAAAGAAAAAGAGAAGCAAGTAACAGAGAGCTGGTGTATTATAAGGAAAGTAGATATTGTCATATATTTGCAAGTGGAGTTTATTCTGCATAGCTAAAATCTAGTCCAAGAGATGTGAAAGTTGTTTCAGGCTAAGGCCACATGTTGCATTTTTCACTGCTTTTCCACTGTGTTTTGCATTATGCCTCCTCCCATGTAAGTCTCAGAGTTTTCCACATAGTCAAGCTACATTTATCTGGCAATGTGGGGATGAGAATGAATAAAATCTTAATTTTTGTCCTCTACATTTCCATAATGTCAAAAAATGCTGCTTTTCCGCAATGTGTGGCCTCAGTTTTATGGTGGTCTTTGGAACTTTTAGATAATGAATTTAACAGGAAAACCCCTATTAAAAAAAAAAACTCACATAAAAGATGTAACAACAAATGTGAAAAAAACACCAAGAGAAAAAAAAAACAATATGTATAGGTACAGATTTGTATTGTTGAATAACATGTAACATCTGGCTGCTGCATTTTTGGCAGCATTATTTGCAATATAAAATACCTCAAAAAAAAAAAAAAACTGTTAAAAACACCCAAAAGTACAGAAAACGCACCAGGGTGAAAGCACCCTTACAATGGCCATAACCTTCATGCAGGTCTACTTGCATATCCATAATAGAAACCCTAAGCTTCAAATTTCTGTTATGGATTCTTTGAAAAATTTGTGGTGGATTTGTCTACGGCTAAGGCCACACAAAGCAAAACGCAGCTAAAAAACACTGCAGAAATATAGCAGAAAGTAATGCAGCAAGGACGCTTGCATTTTTAGGCTGGGGCCCCACGTAGAGTAAATGCCACGGCAAAAACCGCAGCGTTTTACAGTACCTGCAAAGTGGATGGGATTATGGCAAATCCCATACACACATTGCAGAACAATATCCAAGCGCACATGCTGCAATTTCAAAAACTGTTGCGTTTTTGTAAATTGCAACATGACAATGATACCTACAGAAACGCCGGCGTTTTCCATATAGGTATAATTGACGCAGAAAGAACACAGAGGAAAACTCTGTGGACTTTCTGTGAAAAGCACTGTGGGAAAAACTGTGATGGTTTTTCCTGCAGAGCTTTTTTGCTGTGGTCCACTATGTGAGGCCTTAGCCTTAAGGTGAAAAAAAAAGCTGCAGAAACACAATGGAAAACAACGAAGAAAAAAAAATGCTTGTTTTGTCACAGATTTTTTGCAGTTCTTTTCAGCTTTACCTTCCCACCTCATATAAATCTATAGGTAAAACGCAGCATTTCTGCAGATAAAGATGCTTCATTTTTGATAAATGTGCACGCTTTTCAAAAAAGCATATTTTTGAGAATGCAGTTTTTCTTAAGTCTTTTTTTCCTGCAATGTGTGAATGAGATTAAATTAAATCTCATTCACTTTGCTGGGACTGTAAAACGCTGCGTTTTTTTCTGCTGTGTTTCTGCAGTGTGACAGGAGATCACATAGAGGTGTGTATTAGGAGGAATAAAGCAGTATAGGAATAAAACTGTGCTAGGACAGTAGTATCCCAGACGTACAGGCCCAGATTTATTTTTGTGGTTACGACTAGACTCTGGCGTAAACTTTGTGCAATTTTGACAAAATGTGGTACATCTTTGGTGCACCTGGTTTTGGCTAGAGAACATGTTAGCCACGTTGCTCTAAAAATCCGCCAAATTTGTGCTGTATAATTCTGACTCAAAGCGAACCAACTAAAAGGTAATCTAACCATAGACTAGACAGTCTAAAGATATGCCATAAATGCCTTTCATGGGAAAACCCTCTAAGTGCAACTTTTTCCGTTGTCAAAGGTGTTGATAGCCGGTATGGCCCTGGTTCTAGAAAACAATACACCCTTTTTGTAATCTCATACACAGCTATATTTTATGGTGACCATTTTTTGTTAGCACGCCTCAGTTTTTGAGGATCTCGATTTATTCATGGTTGTTTTCGTGTTTACATATATAGTGGGGTAGAATAATCTCTCTTGGTGCCAAGAGAAAGCATCCCACCACCCTCAGTCCTGAAGATCAGCATGGTAGCTGTTTAGATGAACAGTTCCTTGTCTCCCCACCAGTCTCTAGGATACATGCTCACAATGTAAGCGGCTCCCTAGAATTCATCCTGGCCCTGATCCAGAGATTAAAACCTGAAGAAAATCAATACAGACAGTTTTCTACAATTCTATCCAAGCAATCTCTTGTGAGCCTGGACTCCAGACTGATACGTGTTCCATAAGTTGATACCATTGTAGCAAACTATCATTATTAGGTCCTATTATTATTGTCTTTTAAGCCTTTATTAATTATAAAAAACACTTGCAATTCCACAGCTAAAAGTAACATGTTGTTTTTGTTAAAAAAAAAGAAAGCACGCCTTTTTTAAAATTCAGCTTTTAGGCCAGGGCCCCACGTGGCGCAAATGCAGAAGAAACAGCGCAGGAAAAAAACAGTGAATCCCATCCCCACTTTGTGGAAAAAAAAATGTACAGCAGATATGCTGCGATTTCATGTTTTGGAAATTGCAGCATATCAATTATACCTATGGAAATGCCGGCAGTTTTCCTACAGGAATAATTGAAGCAGAAATTCCTGTGAAAAGCGATGCGGGAAAAACCACGATGCACTGCCACCGTGGTTTTTCCCGTAGCACTTTTTTGCTGTGGGATGCTACGTGGGGTCTTATGCAGTTTTTTCCCACAATGTGTGAATGAGATAAAACAAAAACTTATTCACTTTGCTGGTACTGTCAAAATCCAGAGTGTTTTTCAGTTGTATTTCCGCAGCACCCAAAAACACTGCATTTCTTACGGACCTTACGCTAGGTTCATACTAGCATCATTGTTCTAGTCCTCTGACAGAGGCGGACCGCAGCGGTAACACCCAGAGTCCAATGGACCCCATTGACTATAATAGGGTTCACTGTTGTCATTAAAATGAAACTGGCAGAGGAAAAAGTTTCCAATGGAGATTTCAACAAAGATGCAAAATTAGCCTTAGCCTAAAAAATTGTGAGAAATTGAGATACATAGGACACGACTTTTCAGTACTGGTATTCCATATGAACAGTGCGCCAGTTTCTCCCTAAGTGCCAGGCACAGCGACAATGCTACATTGGACCTTAGAAAAATGTCAGAAATCCTTCATTTGTGTATATCATTTACAATATATTTTAAGTCATTTGCCCCAAATTATAATAAAAAATTGAAAATCTTTTAATTGTATTATAATGTAACTTTAATTTTGTAAAACCATAAAAACTTTTCAATTGTGAGACATTTTTGAAGTGCATTGATCAATTATAGTTGGCTCTAAAATGCAGAATTTAGAGAGAAAATAATACTTCTCCCATGGGGCCTGAAGCTCTATGAGTTATCCCATAAACTTGACGAACAAAGGTTAATAGGATCACAAGTGTCTTGGTGTCTTCAAAGGAATATTGCAGTGGTGAGAATTGTTATGAACCTTTATATTAAAAGCAATCTCCTGTCAAAGAGGTTGTATTCACACATGGCATCAAAATCACAAACCCCCCCAGCAAAATCTGCACGTGCCTTAAGGTTGTATCTTAAAGGGAAACTGTCAAATGAAAATACAGTCCAGTCTATAGGGAGCATGTTATAGAGCAGGAGGAGCTGAGCAGGTTGATGTATTTTAAAGGATTGTGGGGAAAGATTCGGTATAACTTGTCATTTATCCATTAAAATCTCTGCTCTTTCTATGTTTAGAAGTCAAGAAGGCGGCGCTATCAGTGAGTGACAGCCTCCCCTATAAGATTGTGCATCCAGAGATAACTGTCAGTCACTAATAGGACCGCCTCCTTGACTTCTCAACATATAAAGAGCAGAGATTATAATAGATAATGACAGATTATAGTGAATCCTTTCACAGAAATGTATATATCAGTCTGATCAGCTCCAGCTTTGTAACATTCTGCCTGCAGATTGGACAGTATTTTTTGTGTGAGAGTTTCCCTTTAAATGCTTACCTTTCCAAATTTACCAAACTGAAGATAAGGTAGTGGTTGGACTAAGGATAGCTTTTCTAGCTTTTCTCATGCTGATGCTTTGTGTCATGGCTACATATTTGGCCTGTAGAGTTATCTGGCATTTCTAGATAAATTAACCCATTTCCTCCACAGGCATTTTTCAATTTTCGATTTTCATTTTTGACTCTCCGCCTTCCAAAAGCCATAACTTTTTTTGTTTCCATTTTCTGTATGAGGGCTTAATTTTTGCAAGGCAAATTTTACTTCATAGTGGTACCATTTAATATTTCGTAGGATGTACTGGAAAGCTGTAAAAAAATTCAAAATGGGGTGGAATTGGAGAAAAACTGTGATTTTCTTATGGGCTTTGTTTTTTACGACGTTCACTGTGTGGATAAAGTGACATGTCATCTGTATTCTATGGGTCATAAGATTCTGGCAATATCAAATTTATATAGTTTTTTTTAACATTTTAACCCCTTAAAAAGATCCAAAAATCTGCAAAAAAAAAATATTGGCGTTGCCTTATTCTGACACCTGTACCTTTTTTATATTTCTGTGTGCAGGGATGCAGAAGGCACCTCTTTTGCGGGGCCAGATGTTATTTTTATGTATACCAATTTGGGGAATGTCTATTGCTTTATTTCCAAATTTTTATGGGAGCCGAAACAGCTAAATAACAGTGGTTTGGCCTTTTTGATTATTTTTTCCCACTACAGCGTTCACCATATGGGAAAATATTTTTTTAAGTTTGTAGATTTTTATAAGTTTGTAGTTTTCAGACACAGGAATACCTAATGTATATGTGTTTCACTTTTCTTTGTACTTTTATGTTTTTTAGGGAAAGAGGAGTGATTAGAATTATGTTTTTATTTATTTTTTACTTTTTTTTTATATTTGAACTCCATGGGGTTTGATCACTAATGTAATGAATTGCAATGCATTATAAAATAACAGGACTTTTTTACAGGCTGCATTGAGAAATGGGTGGGCAATCCACCCCAAAATGGCGGCGCTTATGTACCACTGGGAAATATAGTCAGCGTTGACCGAGGTGCTGGGGGAGTTAAAGCCTGCAATCACGGCGGATGTCAGGTATGTGGCAGAAAAACACGCAGCGTCTTACAGTCACAGCAAAGTAGATGGGATTCTAGCGACCCATGCTCACTTTGCAGGAAAATACGTGGTGTGGACACACAGCATTTTCCAAAACCGTTGCGGGTTCTTAGCCTCAAACAATCATAATGGACAGCCTCAGAGGTTGTGGGTAAAAAAAAAAAAAAAGACACAAAAATTACTTTGGTAATCCAACTAATAAAAAGTTAGGGCCATTAAAAGACTACATGCTCAAAAAAACTAAAGTGTGTCTGGTCATTAAAGGATTAAGAATCAATCTGTCAACACATTTTTTTAGGAAAAAATACTTTGGTAGAATACGACTTTCAATTCTCTGTGTTGGCCAGTGATGCATAAACCTGCCACTGGCACAACTGCTGATATAAGGACAGCACCAGGGAAGCACCAGTTGTCAACAAAGCCCTGGCTGTACCATGCTTACATCTCACATACATCCAAAGCGGCATTAACAGTCCAAGGACATTTTTCTTGTTCTTCTCTTCTAATCACATTCATACAAATGATAGCAGAGCTGCATGCTTCGGGCACACATCAATCTGTGCATATTTTTAAGTTGGCAATTTTATTGGCGCTATATAAATAAAGATATGCACAGCAGTACATCTCCCACATGCTGTCACAATTCTTCATAAATTGAAGCAATTTTAGGGATAGTGTTCAAAAAATAAAATCTAAGAGTGGTGAGAACATTTATGATATTAAATTAATATGACTTTTAGGAAACCTAGTTTTACTTAAAGAGAAGGTCCAAATTCAGATCCAACTGTTCTTTCAATGCATCTAAATTTTAAAATGAAGCAACTTTACAAAAACACCTGTTTACTTCTTTTCACCTTTTAACATTTAAAGTTCCTATGCAGAACTACAGTAGGCATCTCCATGGTAACAGACTACAAACACTTTGTAGTCTGATCCTACAGCTGTATTTCCTTCCATGTGTCCTTTGCTTTTGCTAACCTACGAAATGTAATTTAGGATGAGCAGATGGAAGGAAATATGACTGTAGGATCAGAGTACACAGGATAGAGACACATAGATCCGCACAGGAGCTAAAAACGTAAATTGTCAGAACATTTTTAATTTAGACGACTTAGAGAATCCACCATTAGGCATGGGTATAAAATCTTAACTCTCTATGTTTGCTGCTCACAAGGAAGGGAGGTGAGCATGCAAACGAAACATCACAGCAGCATATGACCTCAGATGTGCGAGCAATTTATTACCTGCGATTTAATTGCAGGGGAGAGTGGAGAAGGGAGGGGTACACAGAGAGTGAGAGCAGGCAGATAAATCATGGGAAATGTAGTTTGTCCACAGATTAATTGCATGTAAATAACAGTGATACAAGGAGCAGCAAGTAAAATAAAGACAAGCAAAGGCTACACAAGGAAACTGAGAGTATTTAGCACTGCTGTGGATGTATTTCAGATAATTTTGGAAGCTGGATAACCCCTTTAATCTTGCAGCACTTGGCTGACATTTGTGGCACTTCTCAGTCTCCCAGATGTCATTGATGTGGCTCTTTACACTAAGGTATCAACTCACAGTCTCAGGTGGGGAAGTTTGCTCCTCAAAGATGGATTCACATCTCTTTAATTGCGGATGCACTGTAATTTGTGGTGAGCTGATCTCTTTCAACCAGTCAGACTACGACTCCAGCTCAGACTGGTACTCTTAGGGTATGTTCACAGAGGAATTCCTCTTCATTTTCTGCCGCTGTATATATTTGCAGGGAATTGGCATTCCGTTGGCTTTCTGGTGTTCTGTTTGTGTTTCTATTATTTTCTCCCTACATTCCAACAGCCATTTTTTATTTTTAGGTTCACAAAGTTGCATGGAGCTTATTTTATGCAAGATAAATGGTGGTATTTTATGGCATAATTTAATATTCTGTGCAATGTACTGGGAAGCTGAGAAAAATTCTTAATTAGGTGGAATTGTAAAAAAAAAATTTTCACCTCTTTCTTAAGGGCTTAGTTCTTACAGGATTCGCTATGTGGTAAAAATTTTCTTCTGTTTTGCTTGTAGCTCTCAGGGACAGATTCCTTAGCGCGGCCGTATCTGAATGATTTGGGCCACTGCCTACTGTTTTCTCTTCTGCATTATGTGCTATTGGGACCCTCATCCCGTCCTTGTTCATGGGTGCCCCTGTTCGGACTTCTTCATTCCCTAGGCCCTGCAGGCCGGCCTGCTGTTCTGTTAAGTGTCATGTTATGATTTTCCTACTTTTGAAAAATTTAATAAAGCTTGATTCAACAAAAAAAAATACACATTACCTGTATTCTTCGGGTCAGTACAAAAATGGCAATGCCAAATTTATATTAATTTTAATTATGAAACCTTATGTTTCAATGCCTTGTAAAAAAATTTGAAAACTTGGCAAAATTAAAAAATGTTTTTGCATTGCCATATTCTGAAACTTGGAACATTTCCATTCTTCCATGTACAGAGTTGGGTAAAGTGTCTTTTTATGCACACGAAGACATAATTTTTATTAATACCATTCTAGGTATTGTCTGACACTTCAATCACTTTTATTCAAACAGCAATTTGGCCATTTTGATTTTTCTTCCTACTACAGCATTCACTGTATTGGATAATATTTTTATAGTTCAATAGTTCGGGTATTTTTGGACTTGAAGATAACATAAAGGGTTTATGTTTATTTTTATTAGTGAATATATATCTATATATATATACAGTACAGACCAAAAGTTTGGACACACCTTCTCATTCCAAGAGTTTTCTGTATTTTCATGACTATAAAAATTGTAGATTCACACTGAAGGCATCAAAACTGTGAATTAACACATGTGGAATTATATACTTAACAAAAAAGTGTGAAACAACTGAAAATATGTCTTGAAGGAGTTCCCAGAGATGCTTAGCACTTGTTGGCCCTTTTGCCTTCACTCTGCGGTCCAGCTCACCCCAAACCATCTCGATTGGGTTCAGGTCTGGTGACTGTGGAGGCCAGGTCATCTGGCGTAGCACCCCATCACTCTCCTTCTTGGTCAAATAGCCCTTACACAGTCTGGAGGTGTGTTTGGGGTCATTGTCCTGTTGAAAAATAAATGATGGTCCAACTAAACGCAAACCGGATGGAATAGCATGCCGCTGCAAGATGCTGTGGTAACCATGCTGGTTCAGTATTCCTTCAATTTTGAATAAATCCCCAACAGTGTCACCAGCAAAGCACCCCCACACCATCACACCTCCTCCTCCATGCTTCACGGTGGGAACCAGGCATGTAGAGTCCATTCGTTCACCTTTTCTGCGTCGCACAAAGACACAGTGGTTGGAACCAAAGATCTCAAATTTGGACTCATCAGACCAAAGCACAGATTTCCACAGGTCTAATGCCCATTCCTTGTGTTCTTTAGCCCAAACAAGTCTCTTCTGCTTGTTGCCTGTCCTTAGCAGTGGTTTCCTAGCAGCTATTTTACCATGAAGGCCTGCTGCACACAGTCTCCTCTTAACAGTTGTTGTAGAGATGTGTCTGCTGCTAGAACTCTGTGTGGCATTGACCTGGTAAATGACCTGTTGCCATTATGGACGGCGCCTTGCACCCGGGGCCCCCCTTCTCGCTGGTGTGTCGCTGTTCGTTTTTTTTCCTTTTTTTTTAAATTTTTTTTATTTTTAAAAATTTCATTTTATATGTAGAATTTTTTTTTACAGGTCTAAAAAACAGTCTTTTTGTGCGTGCGGGGGTCGTTTCTTGCTGTTTCTGTTTGTTCGGGGTGTTTGTGCCCTCCGGTCCCTGTGTGTTTGTGGCTGTTTGGTTCGTTCTGGTTCCTGTGTGCTGGCTGGCTGTTTGGTTCGTTCTGGTTCCTGTGTGCTGGCTGGCTGTTTGTCCTTGCGGTTTGTTTTTGCTTTTTCTCCTTTCTTTCTTTTCTCCTGTGTCTTTGTCCCTTCCCCCCCTCTTCTGGTGGTTTTCTCCGGGTGTGCGGCCCTGGGAGTCGGTTCTGCTGTTTTTGGTGGTCTGTGTGGTTCTTCGTTGCTGAGTCTCTGCCCTGTTTCCCCCACTGGGCCTGTGGTGGGCTTGCCCCTTATGGGTACCCCTTGGGCCTGCGGTGTCCCCTTTCTGTGCCCTGTTGTGCTGTGGGTGGTCCTGTCGCGGTGTGGTGTGCTTGCGGTCTGCCCTTTTTGTGGCGGTGGGTGCCTTTTCGTTGGGGCCTTCGGGCACTCCGGCGTTGCGCCTCGGTTTGGTGGTTGTCGGGGGGGGGGGGGCTGGTTGTCCTTGGTCTGTTGTCCCTTGTGTCGGTTGGGCTCCTTGGCTCCTTCGTGGTCTCCGCTGTGGGTTGTGGTGCCTGGGGCCTCGGGCTTCTTTCTGGGTCTCTCTTTGTGGCGCTGTCTCTGTTTGGCTGCTGCTTTGTTTTTGGTTGTCTGTCCTTTTGGTTTGTTCCCTCTGGTTTCTCCTCGTCCGGGGTGCTTGTCCGGTCTGTTTTGTCGGGCTCGTTGTTCGTTGCCTGGCTGTGTTTGTTGTCTTGTGTGCTTGGGGTGGGCTGTCGTTTCTCGGTGGCCTTCTGTCTGTGGGTTTGTGGTTTTGTGTGGTGCGGTGGTCTTTTGTTTTGTGGTTCGGTGTTTCCTCCCTGTGCTGTTTGGTTGTGGTCGGGTGGTCTTGGTCTTTGGTTGGTGGGCCTCCTCCCTGCGTCCGTGCGGTATCTCGTTCGGGTTCTGGTTTGGTGGTGCTGTTGTTTGTTCCTTCCTTTCTGCCTGGTTTGCTTTGGGGTGCCTCTGGTCCCCTTGTTCCCTTCGCTGTGTTGATCCTCTCCGGTTGGTTGTGGCTGGTGTTGTTGGCTGCTTCTGGTTCTGTTGGGAGGTTTTGTTTTGCCGGTGTGCCCCTGCTGCCTCCATCCTTGTGGGGTGTTGTTCGGGTTCCCTCCTGGTGGCCTGGTCCCTCGGTGGGGCGGGCTTCGTTTGTTGGGTCGTGGTGTCCTGGTTGCTTGGGTTCCCTGCGGGGTTTTGGGTTTTCCCCCCCTGGTGTTTTCTGTCGTGTCCCTGCCGTGTGGCCTCCCGGGTTGCTCTTTGTGTATCTTTGGGGCTTGGCGCCCGGCCTGGGTCTTGGGGGTGTCCTTTTCCTGTTCTGGTGTGGCTGGCTTCTTGATCTCTCTTTGTTCTTTCATTGGCCTCTGTGGGATCCTTCCGTTTGGGTTGGTGGGTTTGCGTTGCCTGTTTGCTTCCTGGTTGTCTGGGTGTTTTTGCTTTGCGCCCCCTTTGTGCTGGTTTTTTTTTTCCTGTTTTCTTTCGTGTGTTGCCTTCTGTTCCTGCGGGTTGGTTTGCCCTGTTTCTTTTGTTTCTCTGGTTTCTGTTTTCTTTGCTTCTGCGTCTTTTTATCCAGTGCTGCTTGCTCCGGGCGTGGGGTCCGGTAGTTTTTTGGTAGGTTCCTTATGGGCTGTTCCATCTCAGGTCGCTGCTGTTGGGGGTCTTTGTCTTTTCCCTTAATCTCATTTTTCTGCTCCTCCATATCTTGCAGGTTGGTTGGTCGTGTGTGCGGGGGCGGGGGCCTTTGGGGCTGACATTTCGTGTTTGTTTGGCTCTGGGGTTCCCCGCTTTGCTGGCTGGGCTGTCTTGCGGTTGTGTTGGCCTTTTGTCTCGTCTGTGGGCTTTTTCTTTTGTTGTTTGCTATCCTGAGTTTCCAGTGTTGTGTGGAGTCTGGCCTTCTTTCCTCTGTGTCATTAGCCTGTGTTTCAGGGCCTGTATCTCATCCTGTGTTCTTTTTTGTTGTTTGGTTTTTATCATTTGTTCCGGCCTTTCAGTGTCCGTCTGTTGTTCTGCTTCGGCTGTTGTGGTGTTCCGGGTTGGGTTCGTTTGGCCTTTTGGGTGGTCTCTCCTTTTTGCTTTTGTTGGGTGTCGCTGTTGGTTGTGCGTTTCTTGCCGGTTTTTCAGTTCCTTCTTTTGCGGTCTTGTGGTTCTTTCGTTGTGTGTATTGTTGTACCGTGTTGCCTTGGTGTGGAGGTGGTCGGCGTCCTTTTGGGCTACTGGTATTTTATGTGCTTTCGGGTGCTCGCTCCCTTCATCGCTGGTGTGTCGCTGTTCGATTTTTATCCATGTTTTCAGCATTTTAGGTCCTTTTGCTCTGTAGGGTTTTTACCGGTCCGTCTGGCTTTTGGTGCGTGCGGGGGTCGTTTCTTGCTGTTTCTGTTTGCTTCGGGGTGTTTGTGCCCTCCGGTCCCTGTGTGTTTGGCTGGCTGTTTGGTTCGTTCTGGTTCCTGTGTGCTGGCTGGCTGTTTGGTTCGTTCTGGTTCCTGTGTGCTGGCTGGCTGTTTGTCCTTGCGGTTTGTTTTTGCTTTTTCTCCTTTCTTTTCTTTTCTCCTGTGTCTTTGTCCCTTCCCCCCGCTCTTCTGGTGGTTTTCTCCGGGTGTCGGCCCTGGGGTCGGTTCTGCTGTTTTTGGTGGTCTGTGTGGTTCTTCGTTGCTGGTCTCTGCCCTGTTTCCCCCCTGGGCCTGTGGTGGGCTTGCCCCTTTGGGTCCCCTTGGGCCTGCGGTGTCCCCCTTTCTGTGCCCTGTTGTGCTGTGGGTGGTCCTGTCGCGGTGTGGTGTGCTTGCGGTCTGCCCTTTTTGTGGCGGTGGGTGCCTTTTCGTTGGGGCCTTCGGGCCTCCGGCGTTGCGCCTCGGTTTGGTGGTTGTCGGGGGGGGGGGGCTGGTTGTCCTTGGTCTGTTGTCCCTTGTGTCGGTTGGCTCCTTGGCTCCTTCGTGGTCTCCGCTGTGGGTTGTGGTGCTGGGGCCTCGGGCTTCTTTCTGGGTCTCTCTTTGTGGCGCTGTCTCTGTTTGGCTGCTGCTTTGTTTTTGGTTGTCTGTCCTTTTGGTTTGTTCCCTCTGGTTTCTCCTCGTCCGGGGTGCTTGTCCGGTCTGTTTTGTCGGGCTCGTTGTTCGTTGCCTGGCTGTGTTTGTTGTCTTTTCTTGGGGTGGGCTGTCGTTTCTCGGTGGCCGTTCTGTCTGTGGGTTTGTGGTTTTGTGTGGTGCCGGTGGTCTTTTGTTTTGTGGTTCCGGTGTTTCCTCCTGTGCTGTTTGGTTGTGGTCGGGTGGTCTTGGTCTTTGGTTGGTGGGCCTCCTCCCTGCGTCGTGCGGTTCTCGTTCGGGTTCTGGTTTGGTGGTGTGTTGTTTGTTTTCCTTTTGTGGTTTGCTTTGGGGTGTTCTGGTCCCGGTTCTTCGTGTGTTGTTTCGGTTGTTGTGGCTGGTTGCCGTCTCTAATCTGAGCTGCTGTTAACCTGCGGTTTCTGAGGCTGGTGACTCGGATGAACTTATCCTCCGCAGCAGAGGTGACTCTTGGTCTTCCTTTCCTGGGGCGGTCCTCATGTGAGCCAGTTTCTTTGTAGCGTTTGATGGTTTTGGCCACTGCATTTGGGGACACTTTCAAAGTTTTCCCAATTTTTCGGACTGACTGACCTTCATTTCTTAAAGTAATGATGGCCACTCGTTTTTGTTTACTTAGCTGCTTTTTTCTTGCCATAATACAAATTCTAACACTCCATTCAGTAGGACTATCAGCTGTGTATCCACCTGACTTCTGAACAACACAACTGATGGTCCCAACCCCATTTATAAGGCAAGAAATCCCACTTATTAAACCTGACAGGGCACACCTGTGAAGTGAAAACCATTTCAGGTGACTACCTCTTGAAGCTCATCAAGAGAATGCCAAGAGTGTGCAAAGCAGTAATCAAAGCAAAAGGTGGCTACTTTGAAGAACCTAGAATATAAGACATATTTTCAGTTGTTTCACACTTTTTTGTTAAGTATATAATTCCACATGTGTTAATTCATAGTTTTGATGCCTTCAGTGTGAATCTACAATTTTTATAGTCATGAAAATACAGAAAACTCTTGGAATGAGAAGGTGTGTCCAAACTTTTGGTCTGTACTGTATATATCTATATATATAGATATATATAGAGATATACTGTATATAGATATATATAGATATATATACAGTATATGTATAAAAACATTTTTTTTTTTTTACTTTGTATTTTTAGATTCTCTAGGGGACTTTAATCCTAGAGGTTTTGATCTCCAATACAACATACTGCTATACCAATATATTGCAGTATATTGTAAAAGCTATTGACTTCTATTACACCCTGCTGATGAAATGTGTGGTTCCCTGGGACCTGAGGCTGCAAGGGGCCCACCAGCAAGAAATTGCACACTTGCCCCCATTATGATCCGACTTCGTAATTAACTGTATTGGCATCTGCTACAAAATACTACATAATATCATGTTCATCCAAGGGATGGGAAAAGGACATGGCTGTATAATGCTGTCACACAGTAACCAGGCAGTATTTCCATCACAGAAGGGTCAATGATAATCCATAGTAACAATAAAAATACAGCAATTTAGCATTAGTACTGCTACTTTCACACAACTGAGTTGTAAAATGTCCATTTTTCTGGATCTGGTTTCATGGATCCCCCACAACTGGTTTCATGGATCCACTACACATTTGAGTGTATGGAGTGGTCCGTGAAAACGAACAAAAATAGGACTTGACCTATATTTTATAGGTAATGTGAATAGCCCCCACTCACTTGAATTGAATTTAATGCTGCTATGTGACGTTCATAAACCCCTTCTTGACATGTCCCATAATAGTACTACGGATGCCAGGTCTTTAAAGATGGCGGCCGCTCTGTTGCAGAACGAACGCCATAGCTACCGGGTTTCCGCTGGGAATTGCAGACCAGGAACCCACCCCCCCAAATAAAAAAAAATCACACTTGGGGCCGGTCCCCACCGGCACTGTACCTTTCCCGTTGCAGTCCGGTTCTCGCGCAGCGAAATAGGCCTGCAATAGGGATATTACTATTGTGGCTAGTCCCTGCAGTCTATGGGACTTACAATCAAACAATTGCAGGTTCAACTTCCCTAGGGTGGCTAATAAAGCAGTAATAAAAAAAAATTGAAGTTATAAAAAACAAAAAACTAAAAGTTGAAATCACCCCCCTTTCCCTAGAATACATATAAAACTAAAAAATTACCGTGAAACACATGCACATTAGGTATCCCTGTCTCTGAAAACGCCCACTCTACAAAATTATAAAAATATTTTTCCATAAGGTGAACGCCGTAGCAGGAAAAAAAAAAATCAAAAGTGACGAACCACCGTTTTTTCGCTGTTTTGCCATGGATAAAAATTTGAATAAAAAGTGATCAAAGCAATAGACATTCACCAAAATGGTATAACTAAAAAAGTACACCTGGCCCCGCAAAAAAAAGACACCTTATGCATCCTCTTACATGTAAATATAAAAAAGTAATGGGAGTCAGAATATGGCGACTTTAAGAATATAATTTTTTTTGCAAAGTTTTAGATTTTTGTTAAGGGGCTAAATTGTAAATAAAACTATATAAGTTTGGTATCCTCGGAATTGTACCAAAACATAGAATACAGGTGACCTGTCATTTTGGCTGCAGAGTGAACTCCGTAAAAACGAAACCCGTAAGAAAGTCACACAAATTCACTTTTTCTCCAATTCTACCCCATTCTGAATTTTTTTCCAGCTTCCCAGTACATGATACAGAATAATAAATGGCACCATTATGAAGAACAATATGTCCTGCAAACATTAAAGAGGACCTTTCACGTCCTCATGTATATGCTGTTTTACATACCGCTAGAAAGCAGACAGTGTGCTGAATTCAGTGCGCTGTCTGCTTTCCCGTTATGTGGCCCGGGGCTGGAGCTATTGGTGCCGGTAGTTATCTGCCCCATCGTCAGAACGGCGTTTCTGACAGTCTAGCTGCGCTGTGAGGTACGCCCTCCCTGACAGTACAGGCTATGGAGGAGTACTGTCAGGGAGGGCATTCCTCATAGCCAAGCTAGACTGTCAGAAACGCCCTGAGCATGTGTATGTGTTGATCAAAGTGGCATAGGAATTTAATAAATACATTGACAAATCTGCCCCAGGGTTAAACCATGAAACTAATGTAGTTGTAAACCGTGTATCGGGGTGGGCTCCCCAGGATACAGCGAAGTCACGAACAAAGGAAGCGACTCCAAATCAATTTAGTAAAAACAAGATTTTACTTAGTGTAGTAACACCCCTTTACCAAAAAGAACACTCCCAACTATTTACATACACTCAGCCAGTAAGCTGAGACCCTGGTGTTGTACAGCGCGGTGCCCTCCAATGTGCGCCTCCAATACACTCCAAGCTTTTACCTATCTGGAGGCTGCAACTAACCAGCCGCTTGTTACCTTTTTATCACCCTAGTCACAGGAACAATTCAGTGAGTGTGATAGGGGCACCGGCTGTATAACCCAAGAGCTTACAAACTTATCAAAGTACCCCTATTCCCCCCAAACAAAGTACAACCAAGTAAATATAATAGTATGTCAGCTTGCAAGCCAAAGAAATGTGACAATGTATAAAATGTCGCTTCTAGACTTCCTCAGAAGCTCCTCTCTGACAGTTACAACTCAATAGAGTCTTAGTCCTTACTACCGTATAGGTAGCTAATTCACCAGTAGTGTGGCCTGTGAAGATGAGTATGCCTAACTAGTCTAACTACAGGCCCATACTCAGTCCCAAGCAATTTGGTGCCAAAAATGTAATGTGGTGCGTGCACGATTACTCCTCTTACTGACCCGGGTCTGTTGGGTACCTTTAGCCTTTGTCTGGAACAGCTGGAAGCGGGGCTCATCCAGAAAACCTGCAGTCTCACTGACAGGGTCACTTCTCAGCCGGGTCCTGTATAGCAATCTTCTCCTTCAGGATGCTGTCTGAACAAACCCTAGAACAGTCTCTGCTTCAACTCCACCTTGCTATATTTCTGATCCCTTAGGAATCCTCCTTCTTCTAAAGCTCAAAGCACACTCCCAAGATGGCTGCCACACACACTCTGCTCCTCCTTGTAGTTCCACCTCTGCAGAACAGGGTCTCCATGTCACTACTCCAGGGAATTACAGAATTACAGTTTTTCCCATTTCTCAGGTAAGAGTGGCCTCTTGTGGTCAAATAACCAAATGTCAGATTATAAAAAAAAATAAACTTATTTACAGAAAGAGGTACATTCATAACATGAGGGCTGTTTCCCCATCTTACATACTGCCCCCCTCAGCATGTAAAATTTATTGGCTCCATTCAAGAATTCTAAGAGCATCTGTCTGTCGTTATGGGGTCTGAATGATCAAAGGCAGGTGGCAAATTGCTGTTATAGGTATGATGACAGCCAGGATTTACATAAAAGCCAGATGGAAGTCACAGAAAGTTCCAATAGAATAAACCAGGATCAGTGACAAATGAGGACACCATTGGAAAGGGGTATACTGAATGGGTTTTGCTCACTGCCACACTGTGATGCTGTGTATGTGTGATGTGACAGGCCTCTATTTGTCAGGTGTCTATCAAAGATCAAAGTTTGATTTGCACCTGTTAGCAGTCTAGAATAGTAAGTCTGGAACAACTGAGCCCATTATTATACTTCTGACTATGTAGTACCCCAATTCTAATTCTAATGGACCTGCCAACTCGTAATAGTATCTGCTAATTTTTGTGTCGGATCCTGAAAACATAATTTAACAATCTGAAAAAAATCTTCTGGAGTCCAGGAACCACTGTTACATACTTGGCGCCCTCTAGTGATCTTTTAATTCCCCCAGAATGTCCACTTAATGGGGCACATTTATTAAATAGTCACTTTTCAGACAACTTTTCAGTCTTATTTCATAGAGCATTTGATTCTGGACCAACATGTAATGCACTTTGTTACCAGGACTGCATGGATGTGACCCTTAACTTTTCAAAATCCCCTCTCTTAAAGGCAAACAAAGACTATGACACAGATTTCCTTTTGATGGGCAGAAGGTCGTCCACAGCTTTTAAACTATTTATATAATAACTTGAATTAACGTGTTACCATGGTTACCGAGTTACCATGGCATTCCATGTACTAAAGTAACAAAACATAACCATAGAAACCAACTCGGGATCGGGAGCGGTTACCCAGAATCGGCTTCCAGAGGGCCAGTACACCTCCTCATCCGACCTATCTTTTTTTAAGCTGAGACTTGTAAACATATAACGAGAGTTCACTGAAAGAATGAAAAAAATCGCAAGGTAAAGTACTTACGACACCACAACACAAATACCAATAATACCAAAATATAATTAATTAGTTACAATTTTTTTTTTATATACTTAGGGAGGGTGGGTGGGAGCTTGTTCAGGTGAGCAGCCGGAAAGAGGAGGAGGGCGGGGTGAGCCATGCTTATAACTCCCTGGACGCTACCAACGTCACGGAGAGAGGAGGGAGGGGGACCAGGTAAAACCAACGTCCGCCATTTTCCTCCTTTCACCACCACGGAAGGGATGCAGCCCGATGCACTCCCTCATCTTAGTGCACCCTGCAGTCCCCAGCATCCTCCCTGCTGTCCGGTGCCCACAAGGAAGTATGTCCCTAGAAGCAAGACAGTGAGATAAGGAGGATGGGGGGGTTTCTTTCTTCACACAGTGAATGCAGATGGGAGGAACCTTGTCTGCAAACTGCAAGGACTGAACATTCTACACAAATCACAGCTTATAATGTAAGAAAAAAGTACTATGTACTTGTATGTACTTCTGGCTGCTTGTGTGGTTACAGTTAGGATGTTGTTCACAGACAGCAAACAGCTTTCCTGACTGTGTTCATAGATTGCTCTTTTCCTGTGCCATGCCTGCATGGTAGATGCTAGTATAAAGTAGGTACCTGCATCTATTTGCCCTATATTTGCAGTTCAGTGCTCCTGGATCCCTTATATGATGGTCACTTGGGCTTTTTTGAGCTGTTTGCTCTGGTACAGTTACTCCTGGCAGAATTTCATGTAAGCAAACCAAACTAGTTATAATGGAGAAGGGAAGGGAACAAACTGCTCCTAATTGTACACACCCACAGCCTCAAAGCAAAATACAAAATGAACTTCAGCCAAAATGGGGACATTAGCAGCAGTAAATCTGACAGGACATCATATACAGTCATAGAACAGAATGGCCAGTAAGACCCTGCACATATTTCAACTTTTCATGAAAACTCAGGTACCTTTTAAGCTACTTTCACCTTTTGTTGCCATGAATTGCACCTTTTTGTGGTGTTTTATTTTTTAGTTTATTTATGAAACATTTGCGCCTTTTCTTTTCAGATGCTATGCTGCCCTCGCTACTTTTACTTTTTGTGGGAAAAAGGGGCATGGCCTAAATGGAGATCCTTTTCAAGCTGTATTTATGACTTGCACCATTTTTAACCTCTTCCCAACATCCACCGTACTATTATGGCTGATGTCAGGTCTTTAAAGATGGCAGCCACTCTGCTGCAGCTACTGGGTCTCCGCTGTATTTTACGGCGGAGATCTGGAGGTAATGCCCATGATCAGACTGACCTTTACCATACCTTTATTGTTGTAGGACGACTCCTGTGTGGCGAGATTGCGGGAGCCAAACTGTTCCCTTGACAGCCAGGATCCTTATGAAGGCTCCCAGGCTTGTCATTGTACTATAGCTATTGAGGCTGGTTTATGACCAGCCTCAATAGCTATGTAGTGAATCTCCCATAGACTGTATTGCAGTCTATGGTACCTGCAATCAAAAGATTGCAGTTTCAAGCCCCCTAGGGAGGTTAATAAAATAGTTTAAAAAAGTTTTAAAAAATCAATAAAGAAGTAAAAAATCTAATCACCTCCTTTCCCTAGATTTGAAATAAAGATAGACATAAACAAATTATACAGCCCAAAATGCCTGGTCTACAAACATATAAAAATATTTTTCCCATACAGTAAACCGTAGTGGGAATAAAAATCAAAAGCGCCAAATTGCATTTTTTGAGGTTTTTTTGCTGTTTTGCTGCCAGAAAAATGTGAATAAAAAGTGATCAAAACATCAGACATTCCTCAAAATGGTTTTACTAAAAAGTACACCTGGCCCTGCAAAAAAAAAAGATGCCTTATACATCCCCACAAACGGAAACATTAAAAAGTTAAGGGTGTGAGTATATGGTGAAATTTTTTTTTTTGCAAAGTTTTGAATTTTCATAAGGGGTTAAAACATAAAGAAATACATAGAATACAGATGACATGTCATTTTGTCTGCTCAGTGAACGCCATAAAAACAAATCCCAAGTCGCAAAAGCACAGTTCTTTTTCAATTTCACCCCATTCTAAATTTTTTTCAGCTTCCCAGTACATTGTATGGGATATTAAATGGTACCAATACAAAGTACAATATGTCCCACAAACATTAAGCCCTCATATGACAAAGTTATGGGGTTTGGAAGGCAAGGAGTCAAAAATGAAAATCGAAAAATGCCTGCGAATGGAAGGGGTTAAAAGGAGCAAAAAAAGGTGCAAATGTACTACAGTACATGGGCAGGGTATAAAAGCCTGTCAGGACCGAATTCTGCCTTTTTTTAGCAAAAAAGGGGCAATTGTTCATTTTTTAACCAATTCCCGACATCCGCCGTAATAGTACAGCATATGTCGGATGTTTAAATATGGCAGCCGCTCGGGAGTGGCCGCCATAGCCACCGGGTCTCTGTTTTATACAGCAGCTAATGCCCGCAATCAGTGCCCGTACTGATCGCGGACATTAACCCCTCTGGCGCCTTGGTCAAAGCTGACCTCTGGGGCTGGCGTCCCATTACTATGACAGCAAGGAGCCTTGTGAAGCCTGCAATAGAAGCGCCATCTTTTGCAATGCATTAGCATTGTAATGCATTGCATTAGTGATCAGACCCCCAGGGGGTCTAATAAATACAATATATATATATATATATATATATATATATATATATATATATATATAAAAGTAAAAAATATATAAAAATTTTTTTTTTTAAATTATTAAAAGTTCAAATCACCCCCCCTTACCCTAGAACACACATAAAAGTACTTAAATACTGTGAAACACATACACATTAGGTATCCCTGTGTTCAAAAACGCCCGGTCTAAAAACCTATAAAAATATTTTTCCCGTACGGTAAATGCCGTAGCGGGAAAAAAAACAAAAGTGCCAAACCACCATTTAGCAATTCCCCAAAATGGTATAACTAAAAAGTACATCTGGCCCCGCAAAAAAATACGCCCTATGCATCCCCGTACACGGAAGTATAAAAAAGTTACGGGTGTCAGAATATGGCGACTTTTAGAAAAAAAATAATTTTTTCACAGTTTTGCATTTTTGTTAAGGGGTTAAAATGTAAATAAAACCATATAAATTTGGTATCTCCGGAATTGTACCAAAACATAGAATACAGGTGACATGTCCATTTGGGCTGCAGAGTGAACGCTGTAAAAATGAAGCCTGTAAGAATTTCGCACAAATGCACCTTTTCTTCAAATCCACCCCATTCTGAATATTTTTCCAGCTTCCGAGTACATTGTACAGAATAATAAATGGAAACATCATGAAGAAAAATTTGTCCTGCAAACATTAAGACCTCATATGGCTCTGAGAGCGGAAAAATAAAAAAGTTGTGGGGTTTGGAAGGGGACGAGTCAAAAATGAAAATCGAAAAAAATTCCTCCGGTGGGAAGGGGTTAATAGAAAAGGGCCAAAGTGCACATAGCTTATTAAATCTCGTCTAAACTAACACATGTGCAATTAACAAGGCTGTGTGCCTACAGCATAAATAGAAAATACAGTAAAGCCCCTTGCCGATGAACGTGGGCGAGATCAGTGTGCTATCAGTGTTTTTCCCAAACTTCCACGGATCAGTGTGCGGTCCGTGAGTCCGCACTGCAGAATATAGAGCAGGTCCTATTCTGTTCAGTGTTTGCAGGACAGACTGGTCCATAGAAGCCTATGTGAGACTAAAAACCTAGGACGGCACACGGATGTACTCAGTGTGTCATCAGTGTGCCGTCCGTATTTCGGACAAGCTAGGGACATCATTAGATGTCTCCAGTCGTTTTTTTTCCCCGAATCCTCAAATTAGGATCATATTTATGACTCTGTCGTATGGACCTTCATAAATATGGAGTGTTTCTAGAAGGTCCAAAATTCTGGCTCACCATGAGACAAATATTTGGCTCATAAATAGAGACAAATATTTGGCACAAAAATGGAGACAAAATCTGTAGACAAAATCTGCAGAGAAACCTTAACTTGCAGGATGTAAGGAACAAATATTTGGCGCACACATCAAAAAAGACCCTGCAATTCTTGGCATAACATAAGCAGACACAAATCATCTCTCACTTATTGAGACAAATATGTGGTGCACGATGGAAATTTTTTGGCGCACGAAGTAAATTGTCATAAATTCTTTACACCATTTTAAACTTGGTCTACTTTGCACAGGAAATTTGCGCTATATTCGTTCTTTTTTGTTTCATAAATGTGTCATAAAGTGAGACACTTCTAAACCACGCCGATTCTGGGGCCTGTCGTATTTTTATTTTCTTTCTGGTGGACACTGTTCAAAAATATGTCGGACAATGCTGTACACTATATATTTTGGTGCAAACGACAGAAAAGTGTCGGACTTGGATTGATAAATGTGCCCCATTGAGGCACATTTATTAAGCTACTTGCGCCTTTTTGTGGCATAAATTGCACCTTTTTGAGGTCTTTTTCTGCCCTACGCTTCCTTTATGAAGCATTTGCGCCTTTTTTTCACGCTGTTATGCTGCTCTCGCCACTTTTGCTTTTTGGTGAGAAAAGGGGGTGTGGCCTAAATGGAGATAATTTTTATGCCGTATTTATCACTTGTGACTTTTTTAAAAAGGTGCAAAATAGGCCCAAATGCTCTCCAGTCCATGGGCAGCATAAAAGAACCCCTCACGTTAGAAAACATTATAAAGGGGCAGTTGCGCCTTTTTGAACAAAAAAAGGGAAACGTCCAGATGGCCTAAAAAAAGCGCATCTAAACTAACTCATGTGCACAACATTTAACAAGGAGGTGCGCCGACATCATAAATAAGCACTACAGTAAAACTAGTCTAAAAAGAGGCGCACCTGCAAAAAGTATGGATAAAAAAGGGGCAGATGATAAATTACCGCCATTAAATGGACATTGTTAGAATAAATCAAAAGTGGAGGGGGTGCCATAGGAAGTATGTAACAGCAATTCTAGACACAAGAACCTTTTTTTAATTATTTCAATTAAAAAAATGGTTGTGGAAATATTGGAAAATGTAATCTTTAGTCATAGAACAAGCCCTTTACTGATGCATAAGTGAATGCATTGAGAATATATGCCGTGTCAATGTGCAGGATTACTATGCTCCATTCTGTTGCTTTGATACATTTCTGTTAAAGATTGCTCATCTATGTTAGGATAAACTGACCGCACCCATTTGTACTCATTAGATAACAAAGGCTGCCATAGCAACCATTTCTGAAATGAAAATAATTATTGGAACTCATATAAAAAATTAAGCTTTGGAAAAACAGCAAAAATAAAACACCAAAATGGGAACTAATGTTTAGTTTGTGCTCTAAAATGTGCAATATCTAACAACCACAATCACTAACATTCTGTATTACTGACAGCTTGTAAATACAAAAATGCATATATAAAGAATTACATAGATCATCTAGTAACAGCACCATGGAAAATGGCAGCTAAGGAGCGAATTTATTCCATTCCATTATTCATGTTGTCATGCCGAATGGTTTTGGGTAATACTGGGTGAATATAATAATCCATATCTATTCCAATTTTTAGACAAATACCATTGAAGAACCTGCAGGAAGAAAGTATTTTGAGAAGATTTTAACCTCTTCAGCCCCGGCCAATTTTCGCAGTTACGTTTCTGAGTGTTCCTCCCTGCTTTCCAACATCAATAAACTTTTTTATTCATTTGTCAACATAATTATATAAGGGCTTGTTTTTGTGGGACACATTTTACTTCCTAATGGCACTATTTAATACTCCATCTAATGTGGAAGATGGAAAAAAATATTCTGAATAGGATGGAACTGAAAAAAATAGTTGCACTATATTCTTATGGGCTTTGCTTGTGGTGTCTGTTGTGGAGTAAAAATGACGTTACCTTTATTTTGCAGGTTAGATACCAAATTTATGTAACTTCTGTTATGTTTTGATACCTTTAAAAATATATAAAAACTTAAAAAAAAATAAATTTATAAATCGCCATATTCACATTTTTTTTTTTAGAATTTTGCTGTATAAGGGGTACCTGTGTAAGGGGTCTTTTCAACTGGGCAAAGGGTAATTTTTGACTGCTATTTTCTGTCATGTCTAATGTTTTAATAATCAGTTTTTATTGGGGGGTCGTGTGTTCCTTGATAACCTAAACTGTGCCTATACTGAAAAATCAATTACTAAATAAATATAGTAATTTGTAAATAAATAAATAAAAGAAATAGAATGAGAAAAAATAACAAAATAATAAAAAGGGGAAAAGAAGTATGCGCACAATGACCTTTCAGTACATGCACCAAACGTAGACATCCAGCATTGGATCAAGCAGCGACTAGGAAGTACCTATGTTCTTAATAAAGAAGATATGCATTTCTGAAAAGTCAAACAACAATGGCAAGAATTCCGTTCCAAGTTTTGCCTTATAAGGAACCATGGAGGTTACATGTAAATCATTGTGATACAGGATGTGAGTCTTCATGGAGCCCAAGTCTTTAATAAGACATTAACATTAGATGTACTGCAGAATAGACTAAAGAGGCCAAGTAACAGGTAACTTAAGAGCCCAAGTATAGTTAGTCAACTGATTTTGTAAAAGTCACAAGAATTGGGACAACTATGTAGAGAGTTAGAGTTAAGAGAGGGACAGACATGGCAAGTATGTATGTAGGTTATAACTATAACACATTATGGGTTAACACTATCCTGTCTGAGGATCTGTCATCTAGCCCTTTGATAGCTATCACATATTGACAGACACGACAGAACTAGAAGGATTGATTTGAAGAACATTACGTCTGCCGTGTCATTCTGTTATATCAGAAATGTCATTTTCACCAGCTATCAGATGAAGGTACAGGAATCAATATCTACTTTATATCTAATTCTCCAATGTAAAAAAAAATGAATCCATTGCTCAAAAATACAAACCAAGAAAAGTCATGATGAGACATTTGAATTCCTACTTGAAAAATGTGCTCAAGGAAGAAGGGGAACCCTCAAATGGTTGTCCAGTCTCTCTATAATTTTTATCAAAAACGTAGCGTGCTATAATATAACAATTAACCGAGATTTAAGTAACACTTAATACAACACTTTGTATTGCAAGAGAGGCACATAGTATAAATTGTAGTGACGGTAATCTTCATACTGGCCGCTGTATTTGTGAGTTATCCTCTCCCTTTCAGACCTCAGCTGTGTCTACTATTGTGACTCTACAACTGACACAGCATTTCATATGTGGACAGAACGTCAGTTTCTCTATTTATATGCGTTAGTTGGAGACTCTTATTGTTGGTCACATGACACCGGTAAGGACCAGGAGGGAGTGGTTAGTTCATAAATATAGGCATTGGTAAGAAGATTCCCTTTACTACAATATACAGCATGTACCTTTCTAAGAGGCCAGAGAGTAAATATTTTTATGGGAGTGATGCTTCAATGGACCAAGCACTGGGCATTGTTTTTTTAAAAACAAAATTGTGCATTTTTTATTTTTAGTGTCCCTTTAATTGGAAGTTTCTGTTTGATTTTGCTTTTTTACCTTTTATTTTATTATTATTATTATTATTTATTTTTATTCTTTTAAAATACTGTTTTATTGAGTGAAAACAAGAAAGTTAATACAGAGACAAGGAATAATACTGCTACAACCATGTATCATAAGAACAGCTGGTTAGATACATACAGTACAATATGATGAAATGGTTATGAAACGGCCATGACTCTTGTTTTATCATTTTCTCCCTATAAATTCAACCCCCAAAATCCCACAACCTCTTTTCTTTTAAAACATGGTCCATTTCCAGTCCATTTCCTATTCTTACTTTTCTACTGGTAGTTACATATGGAGCTTATTCCAGTGCCATTTAGTCTATAGGATGACACCAGACTTAAAATATCTATTATACTCTCCTACAGAAAAGACAAGCATTTCATTTCCTAGCATGTCCTAATAGAGATCGGATACTGGTCAAGCAGCAGAAATGGAAATCTGGCCCATTATAACATTGTAGTCAAAAATGAAAATTGGCAGAACAGCATTATATTAATGTAATACTTCAGTAATCTAATCCTCTGTTCTGCAGAGGAAAGTACAGATAGGAGCGCCAGCAGCTGGACATCAGCATTAGGCTTTATGGATCCTGCCTCCAGCTTTCATTAAAATATGTCTATATCATTACAGCACATGCTTCCTGGGTATCAGATAACATGCATAGGGTGCTCGGCTTCCCATGTTTTGTGAATGTACAATACCCCACACAGCCTGATCTATGAGTCCCAGCAGAATATATGGGGGAATCATAATCCAGTAACATAAACGTATTAAGGAGAGCAAGATTTTACAGAAAACATTTTGTTTGAGTTTGTGTCATCTTAGTAAGTATAGCTGAGGGATATGTAGGGCTTCTAAAATCCAGAGATAGCCCACCAACCTTTTGCAGGCCTCTCTTTGCTCAATCTTTCAGCTTGGGTAGGCTTCAAGAGAGGGGGTGGAGGGAGGCAGGGGTGGACTTGGCAAGCCCCAAGCAAAATTATGTCTGGGGGCCTCCCTAATTAAAATTTTTAGGTCACAACCCTTTTAACCAGTACCCTAGCCATTTGCATGTTAGAAAATCTGGAAAAATGGTGCAATCTCACGCAGTAACTTCCCCCTTCATTGGCCTCACACATTATATCAGATATGTCAATGCACCCAGCTTTACCGGGCCCCCAATGTTCACTTTCACCCAGAGAACAGAGAAGGACCTTCCATTAAGAATAATGGAGGCAGTGGTTGTCTTGCATATTACATCAAGACCTGCACTGTACCTTATTTACAGTTAACATAATATAATATTATATAGATTTATTTATATTTTAGAAATTGTTAAAACTTTAGAAATGGAAACCAAATGACCATATACTAGTTTAGTAATACACTTTAACTCTTTCCCGACATCCGCTGTAATAGTATGCATAATAGATGTGAATCTCCCATAGACTGCAATACAGTTGTATTGCATTTTATGGGACATGCAATCAAAAGATTGTATGTTCAAGCCTCCTAGGGGGGATAATAAAATAGTTGTACAAACAAATGATATATCCCTGTGTCTAAAAACACCCGGTCTACAAACATATAAAAATAGTTTCCCATATGGTGAACACTGTAGTGGGGAAAAAAAAAATCAAAAGAGCCAAACCACCATTTTTTTGCTGTTTTCCATAAAGATTAGAAAAAAAAAGCAATCAAAATATCAGACATTCCCCAAAATGGAATAACTAAAAAGTACATCTTATGCATCCCCATACATGGAAATATAAAAAAGTTAGCTGCACAGTGAACACTGTAAAAACAAAGCCCTTAAAGTCGCACAAACACAGTTTTTCTCCAATTTGACCCCATTCTGAATTTTTTTCCAACTTCCCAGTGCATCATAGAGAATATTAAATGGTATCATTGCAAAGTTCAATTTGTCCTGCAAACATTAACCTTCATATGGCTCTGTGAAGAGAAAAAAAAAAAAGAAAAATGGCTGTAGCGGGAAGGGGTTAAAGGATGTCACAAAACATAGGAAAAAACATACACATACTTGGTATTACTGTAACCATTACAAAATACACAACAAAATTAACAATTAACGTGATCACTAAATGGTATGAATAAAAATAGCACAATTGTTTATTTTGTCGCATATTTAGATGCAATATACCATTCCCTTTGAAGGGATCTCCCAGGTTGACGTCTCTGGAATATTGTGTTCTTTATTGACTGCCATATAGTTATTGCCCTCTTTATTGGTCCCCACACAGTATAACCCCCTTTATGTGGCTCCCATACAGTTATTGCCCCCATTTTACAGGCCACCACAAAGTATACTGTGAAACAAAAAACATAATATAGCCCACTGCTGCAGGGGCCCCCTTATCTCTGGGGCCCCATGCAATTTCATAAATTGTGTTATAGCTAAATCTGACCACAATGTCTGTAAAGCGCTGCGGAATATGATGGTGCTATACAAGTAAGCATATGTGAGTATGTGAGCCAGAGGGCGCTGTGGAGAGACCCAGGCCCAGCCCTGAAAAGGCCTTCAGCCACACCTTTGGGTGGGGGGGCGTGTAACTCCAGTAGTCTGGAGTATCCTGCAGGGAGCAGGAGATGGTGGACCCAGCTGGACAGATAGACGGTCTGTGCCAGAAGAGGACTGTTGCTGTTGCTGAGCAGTAGAGGCTAGTTAGGGGCTCAAGGAGTCAGTTAGTGCCGTAACTGTGGCCTAGGTTTTTGTTGTTTTGTTATGTTGCAGTTAAGCTGAATAAAGCCAGTTTTATTTTACACTTGGACCGTCTGAAAGCTATCTTTCCGGCGCCCAGTACCACGAACCACCGCTGTCCGGACCAGGAGCCTGCCACCATTTTGAGTCTAATTCCCCAAGTTGTCACATATGGTGGAGAAGGCGCGCATAAAGAGATCCACGCAAGTCCTGGAAGACAAGTGTTTGGTGACTGCAGTACTGCTAAGTGTGCATTGTGACCTACAGCTCGAAGAAATCTGTGATTTCAACTGAGAAACCCAGGAAGGGGTGAGTGAATTGCAACATAGCAAAGTGTGTGCAAAACTGGTGAAAGTAAAAGTCTGGAAGAGGAATCCAGGGATTGGACTTTGTGTATACTGTGGCACAGAAGTCTGTAAAGTGTTTGCTGATGGCAAGAAAGTAAGCAATGTGTATAGAAGCTGGATATTGCAAACAAGTCTATGTGAAAGGCTATGGTGCCATGTTGGTGTTTTCTGTGGAAGACAGAAGAAAATGCTGGTTGTTGTAGTGCCACATAAGTTAACTGTTTGAATACATGAGACTGCAGAAGATAGCAAAAAGTTGCTGCCGGTTGAACCCAAGGTTGCTGTGGAATATTGTGTAATCTTGTTAGTACACCATGGGCAAGAAAAAGAGAATTTCAGCTTGTAAAAAAGCAGAGAAGTTATGCACAGGTTTATTAGTGCAGCAGTCTGAATGCAGAGAGACACAAAACCCGGAACAGATCATGTGGAATGCAAGTAAAGATAAAGGGTTGCATGAGAGTGACTCAGTTTTTCTAAAGCACCTCTGTTCTATGATTGAATATGTCCCTGCTGACTGTAGTGATGCTGGAGTGCATCAAAGCGCCAAAGATGAAAATGTTATGGTGCAGCAGCTTCAAGATGAGATTAAAGCCAACAGGTTCTTGTATGAAGCTGAAATATCTGATTGGAAATGGCAACTTGAGGTATCAGAGAAAGAGAACCTTTGGTTGAAGAAAGAGCTTGAGACTATAAAGAGTTTATATCCTAGTCATTGTGAAAATGTGGTACTGGGTTTGCCTGGAATGGACTGTGTCACTAAGAAGGAGTTTGCTGATATGAAATGTGCTCTATCTAATAAAGTTGTACAGAGTGTAGAACAAAAGCAAGCGCTTGAGAAGCAATTGCAGGATTTAAAGGAGCAGCATGTTCAAGACTCTATTGCCAAAAAGAGTGTCATTGAAAAATTAAGAGATGACCTTGAAACTGCTAAACGTGAGAGAAGTGAATTTTTGCAGTCAGAGCAAAACTTGCATCAGGTTCGCTTAAACAGTGAAATCTACGAATGGCGAAGCAGAGCTGGAGTTCTGGAACAAAGAGAAAGGGAACTCAAAGCTAGAATATGTAGCCTGGAGAGGGCGCTGTCAGGATTTTGTGAAGATAATGAGATGTTGTCTGTTTTGGTGCAAAATAAAGACGAAGAATTGTAAAATGTCACAGGGCTTCTTTCTCAAGCAGACAGCAAGTTTATCAAACTTTCCAAAGAATTTTCTACACTAGAATCTCAGCTTCAGGACACTCAGGAACTTTTGCAAGAAGAAACCCGGCAGAAGCTTGACCTTAGTACAAAACTAAAACAAATGGAAGATGAGAAAAATGGTTTCCTTGAGCAACTAGAGGAAGAAGAGATAGCAAAAAGAGATTTGACAAAGCGGATTTCAACACTACAGGCTCAGGCGACTGATATGAAGAGAAAAATGGAGGATAGTATTGGGTCCTTGGACTCTCTTGAAGAACTAAAGGAAAAGTTGCAAAAGGAGCTAGAAGCTACAAATCAACGGTTTGAAGAGAAGGCTGCTGCTTATGACAAACTTGAGAAGATGAAAATTAGACTGCAGCAGGAACTAGAAGATGTAGGTGTAGATCTTGATCATCAACGTCGGATGGTGTCAAATTTGGAAAGGAAGCAGAAAAAGTTTGATCAGCTGCTTGGTGAAGAGAAGACTCTTTCTGCTAGATATGCAGAGGAACGTGACAGTGCTGAAGCAGAGGTCCTTGAATTGAAGGCCGAGTTAAAGAGGCTCAACAAGCAACGGCGCACTGAAATGGAGGATTTGGTTAGCTCCAAGGATGAAGTTGAGAAAAACCTGGAATCTGTGCAGATATTGTATGAGAACAAAGCTAATGCTTATGAGATGCTGGAAAAGGCCAAGAGAGAATTGGACCTCCAGATAGAAGACATGAGGATTCAGTTTGAGGGAAACCTGTCTAATTTATCTACTGAGATTGTAGATCTAAAAATGCTTGTTGCTAAACTAAAGGTGCAAGTGAACAAGCAGGAGGAAATCAAGAAACAGCTGGAGTTTCAGATGGATCAAGTGAAGCGTGAGTCAGAAATAAAGTTGGAAGAGCGCACTTTTCAGATTGAACAGTTAAAAACTGAAGTGGAATCTAAAAGAAAAGAATTGGATCGATTGCAGCAGCTTTATCCAATACGGAACAGTCGGCATCTGCCCTATCTTCAAAGCTGGCAGCACTAGAAGCTGAGAGAGACTCGCTGCAGAACCTGTTAACCTCTAAAGAATCAGAGCTGTTATCCCTGAAAAATGTGATTCAAGAAATAGAGTCTTTATTCAACCAAGCGCAAGATAAGAGAGCCACTGAGATACGGGACTTGAATGAAAGACTTGACAAAAAGTCTGCAGATGAGCAGAAGCGTTATCAGAAGATGTTGGAGGATCAGTTCAATATAGTTATATATATTTATTAATGAAAAATGCAATAAATAGCACATATAAAGTATAAAATGGTATAAGTGACACAGACAAAAAAACTAGGACATAACACAGGACATATGCATCACAAAGAGAGGCTCAAAAGAAAATATATAAGGATGAATGTATATAAACAATGGCCCAAGTTATGTAGCTGATATGCCATATAAAAAAAGTTTGCAGACCATACATAGAAAAATTTCTAGATGGGAATTTTAACCCAATCAAGTAGTGATTAAATACCACATAGACAAAAAGATATCAAAAATACATATGGAAATGCAAAAGTACTATCCATATACTACTTAAATGTATAGTTTAAATATAATAGATATCATAAATGAAATAAAGTAATGATATATGGAAAGCATATCAAATAAACCAATAAATGGATATACCATAATGATGATTACCTGTAGCCATTATAGACACACTTTTAAGCCCCAGTGAGCAAAAGGATATGCAGGTATGCGTGGAAACGCACCTCAACGCGTTTCGCTGAAAAGCTTCCTGAGAAGCAGAAAAAGTTTGATCAGCTGCTTGGTGAAGAGAAGACTCTTTCTGCTAGATATGCAGAGGAACGTGACAGTGCTGAAGCAGAGGCCCTTGAATTGAAGTCCGAGTTAAAAGGCTCAACAAGCAACGGCGCACTGAAATGGAGAATTTGGTTAGCTCCAAGGATGAAGTTGAGAAAAACCTGGAATCTGTGCAGATATTGTATGAGAACAAAGCTAATGCTTATGAGATGCTGGAAAAGGCCAAGAGAGAATTGGACCTCCAGATAGAAGACATGAGGATTCAGTTTGAGGGAAACCTGTCTAATTTATCTACTGAGATTGTAGATCTAAAAATGCTTGTTGCTAAACTAAAGGTGCAAGTGAACAAGCAGGAGGAAATCAAGAAACAGCTGGAGTTTCAGATGGATCAAGTGAAGCGTGAGTCAGAAATAAAGTTGGAAGAGCGCACTTTTCAGATAGAACAGTTAAAAACTGAAGTGGAATCTAAAAGAAAAGAATTGGATCGATTGCAGCAGCTTTATCCAATACGGAACAGTCGGCATCTGCCCTATCTTCAAAGCTGGCAGCACTAGAAGCTGAGAGAGACTCGCTGCAGAACCTGTTAACCTCTAAAGAATCAGAGCTGTTATCCCTGAAAAATGTGATTCAAGAAATAGAGTCTTTATTCAACCAAGCGCAAGATAAGAGAGCCACTGAGATACGGGACTTGAATGAAAGACTTGACAAAAAGTCTGCAGATGAGCAGAAGCGTTATCAGAAGATGTTGGAGGATCAGTTCAATATAGTTATATATATTTATTAATGAAAAATGCAATAAATAGCACATATAAAGTATAAAATGGTATAAGTGACACAGACAAAAAAACTAGGACATAACACAGGACATATGCATCACAAAGAGAGGCTCAAAAGAAAATATATAAGGATGAATGTATATAAACAATGGCCCAAGTTATGTAGCTGATATGCCATATAAAAAAAGTTTGCAGACCATACATAGAAAAATTTCTAGATGGGAATTTTAACCCAATCAAGTAGTGATTAAATACCACATAGACAAAAAGATATCAAAAATACATATGGAAATGCAAAAGTACTATCCATATACTACTTAAATGTATAGTTTAAATATAATAGATATCATAAATGAAATAAAGTAATGATATATGGAAAGCATATCAAATAAACCAATAAATGGATATACCATAATGATGATTACCTGTAGCCATTATAGACACACTTTTAAGCCCCAGTGAGCAAAAGGATATGCAGGTATGCGTGGAAACGCACCTCAACGCGTTTCGCTGAAAAGCTTCCTGAGAAGCAGAAAAAGTTTGATCAGCTGCTTGGTGAAGAGAAGACTCTTTCTGCTAGATATGCAGAGGAACGTGACAGTGCTGAAGCAGAGGCCCTTGAATTGAAGTCCGAGTTAAAAGGCTCAACAAGCAACGGCGCACTGAAATGGAGAATTTGGTTAGCTCCAAGGATGAAGTTGAGAAAAACCTGGAATCTGTGCAGATATTGTATGAGAACAAAGCTAATGCTTATGAGATGCTGGAAAAGGCCAAGAGAGAATTGGACCTCCAGATAGAAGACATGAGGATTCAGTTTGAGGGAAACCTGTCTAATTTATCTACTGAGATTGTAGATCTAAAAATGCTTGTTGCTAAACTAAAGGTGCAAGTGAACAAGCAGGAGGAAATCAAGAAACAGCTGGAGTTTCAAATGGATCAAGTGAAGCGTGAGTCAGAAATAAAGTTGGAAGAGCGCACTTTTCAGATTGAACAGTTAAAAACTGAAGTGGAATCTAAAAGAAAAGAATTGGATCGATTGCAGCAGTCTTTATCCAATACTGAACAGTCGGCATCTGCCCTATCTTCAAAGCTGGCAGCACTAGAAGCTGAGAGAGACTTGCTGCAGAACCTGTTAACCTCTAAAGAATCAGAGCTGTTATCCCTGAAAAATGTGATTCAAGAAATAGAGTCTTTATTCAACCAAGCGCAAGATAAGAGAGCCACTGAGATACGGGACTTGAATGAAAGACTTGACAAAAAGTCTGCAGATGAGCAGAAGCGTTATCAGAAGATGTTGGAGGATCAGTTCAATATAGTTCAGGGAACAGTGGGGGAAGCAGAAAATATTATCCAGGATGCTGACCTGACAAATGTTGGAAGAACACTGCATATAATATAACACTTAAATATAATAGATATCATAAATGAAATAAAGTAATGATATATGGAAAGCATATCAAATAAACCAATAAATGGATATACCATAATGATGATTACCTGTAGCCATTATAGACACACTTTTAAGCCCCAGTGAGCAAAAGGATATGCAGGTATGCGTGGAAACGCACCTCAACGCGTTTCGCTATTAGCATCAGGCGGTAAAACAACTTCTGCCTCTTCTCTTCTTTTTGGGTTGACTGTATTACTTCCTGACTCCCCCTTCACAGACAACATGGAGTCATTATTCACCATTTGTCCACCAGACATTTGGCTAGAGACAGGCACAGCAACACCTTTATCCACAATGGCTTCAGACACTTTAGCTGTTGGGACAACATATGCGTGGTCAGTCTTCTTACGGACTTTTGTTCCACACTTTTGATGACCCTTCACCTTATTTACCATCCCATAGTCCTCTAGGCTTTGGACCCCATTGGTTTGAAGCTGGACCCACTCTGTCACAGGCAGTGTGTGACCAATCACAGTTTCTTCTTCTGTTGGACCTTCTTTGGCCTCCTCACCTTTTGCAGGAAGTCCACCTTTAGCAGCATCTTCCTGGGGAACTATACTCTCTACTTGACGTTTTACCGAATCACGTGGTTTCATCATAATCTGATCATTGGTATCAACATCAGTGGACAGGTCACTCATGTCTGTCTGACTTAATGATTCTCCATTCTCTGCCTCTATGCTCGCAGCTTTCTCCAATTCTAACGCCTTCTGTAGCGCACAAATCTCTGATTCCAGCTCCAGAACTTTCTTCACTGCGACATTTCTCTGAGCAGCCTCAATCTCAGTTTCTACTATTGCAACTTGCAGATCTTCCTCAATCTTCCTGACATCTTCTATGGCAGCATATGTAGATGCCATCTCTTTATCCACTATGTCTCCTAATTCTAGGATATTCTGCAGTGTTCTTCCAACATTTGTCATGTCAGCATCCTGGATAATATTTTCTGCTTCCCCCACTGTTCCCTGAACTATATTGAACTGATCCTCCAACATCTTCTGATAACGCTTCTGCTCATCTGCAGACTTTTTGTCAAGTCTTTCATTCAAGTCCCGTATCTCAGTGGCTCTCTTATCTTGCGCTTGGTTGAATAAAGACTCTATTTCTTGAATCACATTTTTCAGGGATAACAGCTCTGATTCTTTAGAGGTTAACAGGTTCTGCAGCGAGTCTCTCTCAGCTTCTAGTGCTGCCAGCTTTGAAGATAGGGCAGATGCCGACTGTTCAGTATTGGATAAAGACTGCTGCAATCGATCCAATTCTTTTCTTTTAGATTCCACTTCAGTTTTTAACTGTTCAATCTGAAAAGTGCGCTCTTCCAACTTTATTTCTGACTCACGCTTCACTTGATCCATTTGAAACTCCAGCTGTTTCTTGATTTCCTCCTGCTTGTTCACTTGCACCTTTAGTTTAGCAACAAGCATTTTTAGATCTACAATCTCAGTAGATAAATTAGACAGGTTTCCCTCAAACTGAATCCTCATGTCTTCTATCTGGAGGTCCAATTCTCTCTTGGCCTTTTCCAGCATCTCATAAGCATTAGCTTTGTTCTCATACAATATCTGCACAGATTCCAGGTTTTTCTCAACTTCATCCTTGGAGCTAACCAAATTCTCCATTTCAGTGCGCCGTTGCTTGTTGAGCCTTTTAACTCGGACTTCAATTCAAGGGCCTCTGCTTCAGCACTGTCACGTTCCTCTGCATATCTAGCAGAAAGAGTCTTCTCTTCACCAAGCAGCTGATCAAACTTTTTCTGCTTCTCAGGAAGCTTTTCAGCGAAACGCGTTGAGGTGCGTTTCCACGCATACCTGCATATCCTTTTGCTCACTGGGGCTTAAAAGTGTGTCTATAATGGCTACAGGTAATCATCATTATGGTATATCCATTTATTGGTTTATTTGATATGCTTTCCATATATCATTACTTTATTTCATTTATGATATCTATTATATTTAAACTATACATTTAAGTAGTATATGGATAGTACTTTTGCATTTCCATATGTATTTTTGATATCTTTTTGTCTATGTGGTATTTAATCACTACTTGATTGGGTTAAAATTCCCATCTAGAAATTTTTCTATGTATGGTCTGCAAACTTTTTTATATGGCATATCAGCTACATAACTTGGGCCATTGTTTATATACATTCATCTTTATATATTTTCTTTTGAGCCTCTCTTTGTGATGCATATGTCCTGTGTTATGTCCTAGTTTTTTTTGTCTGTGTCACTTATACCATTTTATACTTTATATGTGCTATTTATTGCATTTTTCATTAATAAATATATATTTTATATATATTTTTGAGATTCTTTTGCTTTTTTCTTGACTATATTTCTTTCATGCTGAAAAGGCCTTCAGCCACACCTTTGGGTGGGGGGGCGTGTAACTCCAGTAGTCTGGAGTATCCTGCAGGGAGCAGGAGATGGTGGACCCAGCTGGACAGATAGACGGTCTGTGCCAGAAGTGCTGGGGTCCACAGGGGACTGTTGCTGGAGCTGAGCAGTAGAGGCTAGTTAGGGGCTCAAGGAGTCAGTTAGTGCCATAACTGTGGCCTAGGTTTTTGTTGTTTTGTTATGTTGCAGTTAAGCTGAATAAAGCCAGTTTTATTTTACACTTGGACCGTCTGAATGCTATCTTTCCGGCGCCCAGTACCACGAACCACCGCTGTCCGGACCAGGAGCCTGCCGCCATTTTGAATCTAATTCCCCAAGTTGTCACAGCATAATAAATAAATCAATCAATCTGCCCCTGGCTGCCAGAAAATGTTAGGGTGGGAAGTCCTGAGATCAGTGTCAAGACTTCTTTTAAGAAGGAGAAGGTCTTCTTAAATGTGTGAAACCCTTTTATTTTGTTTTTTTTTCTGGACAACAAAGCAAGAAATAATGGACATTCAAATTATATGGACAAATTAAACACCAAAAAAGATTGCTACATATTATACCTGTATGTACTATACTGTATATGTCTATATAGATCATAATACTAAGAACACATGGAAAACAATGTTACACTTGCAATAACCTGAATAAGCTTCTCCAGCTTCACAGGTACATCTATTTTTTAATCCAGACACAGGCTGAGCAGAAGTTAACTATTCTAATGGACTGTCTGTGATTTTATGGATGGTTATCAGCTCTGAGGTACGTTCACGTCACTGCTAAATATAGTTTTTCTTTTTACATTTTATTACAGTGGTGTAGCTATATTGATCAAAGCAGTCATAGCTGGGACTTGGTCCATAAGCCAGTAGAGCCCAGAGGCCACCCTCACCACACTATGGCTGACTGTACTTCCATAATATCCTTTGATATCTGGCAGCCTATGTATTCTATATCCTTTTCCCCTGCTCTGTGCACTGAGAATTTATTATACACAGGCTGTCAGACATTCTCCATGTTTAAAAGCAACTGCCTGGGTCTCCAATCATTATACTCTGGGGTCTGAAAAGACCCCAGAGTATAATAATAGTTCATGGGTGGGCCACTATTGGGCATAATACCGTGTGCAGGGGCCACTGTGGAGCATAATACCCTGTGCAGGGGCCACTGTGGAGCATAATAGAAGTACAGGGGCCACTATGGAGCATAATACCAGTACAGGGGCCACTATGGAGTATAATATCAGTGCAGAGGCCACTATGGAGCATAATACCAGTGCAGGGGCCACTATGGAGCATAATACCGTGTGCAGGGGCCACTGTGGAGCATAATACCGTGTGCAGGGGCCACTATGGAGCATAATATCGTGTGCAGGGGCCACTATGGAGCATAATACCGTGTGCAGGGGCCGCTGTGAGGCATAATACCGTGTGCAGGGGCTGCTGTGGGCCGTAATACTGTGTGCAGGGGCTTCTGTGGAACATTATAGTGTGTGTAAATGGGGCGCTATAAACAGGGGCTATGGCGCTTGTTTATATTATATGCAGTCTGTTTATAGTGGCCGTGTGATGTAATTCCAGCCTTGTCATATACTGTAGACATGTACAGGACGAGGCTGTAGTTACATTACATGGCCGCTATAAGATGAATGACACTATGTAAACAGAGAAGCGGTCACGTCACTTACACAGGTACCACGGCTGATCAGTGGGGGTCCTGGGTTTTTGAGCCCCACTGATTAGTTTATTAATGACCTGGAAAACCTTTTAATTAGTTAACACCTGGGGCATTATTAATAAGGGGCACTATTTATACAGGGTACACACGGACATTATTAATATAAAGATGTACTTGGGGGTATTATTCATTATGGGGGGTTATATCATATATTTTATAATTGGGGGTAGCAGCAGGATGGGTGTGCAGGTGAGGACAATGTGGATTGGATTCTGTAAACTTTACAGAGACAAGTCACAGCTGGAAGAAGTGGTCATGGTGGCGCAAAGGGAAGAGAAGGGAAATGTGAAGGATTAGTCAGAGACATCACCTGTAAGTCACAAAATGTTACTGCCCTGTATTCACCTAAATGATAGAGGATAAATACCTGAGTGATGGGGGTCTGTCTGCTGAGACCCCCACTGAACCTGAGAATTGTTTTTTTCCCCCCACTGGGTGGGAATTCAGCCTGACCGCAGCCATATATACAGTTATATGAAAAAGTTTGGGCACCCCTATTAATCTTAATCATTTTTAGTTCTAAATATTTGGGTGTTTGCAACAGCCATTTCAATTTGATATATCTAATAACTGATGGACACAGTAATATTTCAGGATTGAAATGAGGTTTATTGTACTAACAGAAAATGTGCAATATGCATTAAACCAAAATTTGCCCGGTGCAAAAGTATGGGCACCTCAACAGAAAAGTGACATTAATATTTAGTAGATCCTCCTTTTGCAAAAATAACAGCCTCTAGTCGCTTCCTGTAGCTTTTAATCAGTTCCTGGATCCTGGATGAAGGTATTTTTGACCATTCCTCTTTACAAAACAATTCCAGTTCAGTTAAGTTTGATGGTCGCCGAGCATGGACAGCCCGCTTCAAATTATCCCACAGATGTTCAATGATATTCAGGTCTGGGGACTGGGATGGCCATTCCAGAACATTGTAATTGTTCCTCTGCATGAATGCCTGAGTAGATTTGGAGCTGTGTTTTGGATCATTGTCTTGCTGAAATATCCATCCCCGGCGTAACTTCAAATTCGTCACTGATTCTTGTACATTATTCTCAAGAATCTGCTGATACTGAGTTGAATCCATGCGACCCTCAACTTTAACAAGATTCCCGGTGCCGGCATTGGCCACACAGCCCCAAAGCATGATGGAACCTCCACCAAATTTTACAGTGGGTAGCAAGTGTTTTTCTTGGAATGCTGTGTTTTTTGACGCCATGCATAACGCTTTTTTGTATGACCAAACAACTCAATCTTTGTTTCATCAGTCCACAGGACCTTCTTCCAAAATGAAGCTGGCTTGTCCAAATGTGCTTTTGCATACCTCAGGCGACTCTGTTTGTGGCGTACTTTCAGAAACGGCTTCTTTCGCATCACTCTCCCATACAGCTTCTCCTTGTGCAAAGTGTGCTGTATTGTTGACCGATGCACAGTGACATCATCTGCAGCAAGATGATGCTGCAGCTCTTTGGAGGTGGTCTGTGGATTGTCCTTGACTGTTCTCACCATTCTTCTTCTCTGTCTTTTTGATATTTTTCTTGGCCTGCCACTTCTGGGCTTAACAAGAACTGTCCCTGTGGTCTTCCATTTCCTTACTATGTTCCTCACAGTGGAAACTGACAGGTTAAATCTCTGAGACAACTTTTTGTATCCTTCCCCTGAACAACTATGTTGAACAATCTTTGTTTTCAGATCATTTGAGAGTTGTTTTGAGGAGCCCATGATGCCACTCTTCAGAGGAGATTCAAATAGGAGAACAACTTGCAATTGGCCACCTTAAATACCTTTTCTCATGATTGGATACACCTGGCTATGAAGTTCAAAGCTCAGTGAGGTTACAAAACCAATTTTGTGCTTCAGTAAGTCAGTAAAAAGTAGTTAGGAGTATTCAAATCAATAAAATGATAAGGGTACCCAAATTTTTGCACCGGTCAAATTTTGGTTGAATGCATATTGCACATTTTCTGTTAGTACAATAAACCTCATTTCAATCCTGAAATATTACTGTGTCCATCAGTTATTAGATATATCAAATTGAAATGGCTGTTGCAAACACCCAAATATTTAGAACTAAAAATGATTAAGATTAATAGGGGTGCCCAAACTTTTTCATATGACTGTATAGGTGTGTCGCTTGCTGGATGGACGAACCCGCGTGGTTCTCATTCACTTCAATGGGAGTGCCGAAGATATCCGAAGTCCAGTACTCAGCTATCTGCGGCGCTCCTATTATAGAGAATGGGGGCCACGTGGGCCCGTCCATCCACCAAGCAGAAGATGTGTGAAGTTACTTTCATTGTTAATGCTGTGTTGTTGATCTGATACTGAAGTAATACAGGAAGAAGAATTCTTAAAAACTGTTTTATAACTTTGTGTATTGTGTATATTGTGCGACGATAACAGTGTGTTAAACTAGTAGCATGGAAACTCAATTTTTTTTTTGGGGGGGGGGCTCATTCTATAGTCTGCCTCAGGCAGCAAAGAGGCTAGGTTCACCACTGAATATAAATGCTGATGAAATAATATGCACATGCTTCTAGAGAACAGGCTCAGTGTTATCTGTGTGTTTACATAGAGAGATAACAGACACTTTGAGGCTTTATCAGCAAACTGCAATTAGCTGAACTGCAGAGCTGTACAGTAGATAACAGTGAGAGCAGTGAGTGATGTCATCTGTCCTGTCTTATCACACAGGTCCGTTGTTATGGAAACCCTTTGTAAACAATGGGAGGAATAATTTCACATAGCAGGAAAACAAAGCAGCATTGCTAAAGCAATATATTTAGGAAAACTCTTCCATTTACATAAGATAGCAGTGTAGATAGGATTCTTGAGCTAGGAATACCCCTTTAAGGATGTGCTTTTTTTAAATTTTGCTTTAAGATCAATTTCACGTAGTGCAGATTTGGTCTGTATTTTGCATCCATATTTTAAAGGGACTGTACTAAGATTTATACATATCTCTCATCCACAATCATGAGAATAGGGGTCCCATGTCCCCCCAAAATAGTGGGAGCAGCAGTTGAGCACTCTGCAGTGGCAGGGACAGTCTTCTGTTTACAGGCCCCACGGCTCAGCAGTGATGTCCTGTTTTTGCCAGGTGACCACTACAGCCAGTCACAACCCTGGGCAGTACCGTCTTCACAAATGGCATATGACCGCTGTGATTGGCTGCAGCCATCACCTGGCACAAATAGGGCAGGCCATGACTGGTGGATAATGTTTTTTTGTTATTGGCCCTGTAATCAGAACTGTCAACTCTTAAAAAAGTAAATTGGGAAATCCCTTTAAAAACAGAAAAGTGTAATGGAAAGATTTATATTTCTTACTTTTTGTAAGGTACTCCTGTGTTGAAATTGATTAAAAATTCTGCAGTGTGTGAAAATGGTCTAAGTCAGGTTTATTGTGCAGTTCTTAAAGGGTCAAAATAAGCTGCAGAGAGACATAGTGCTGCACTGGATCACATCTAGTCAGAAAAACTGCTAAGGTTCCCTAGAAATTATCATTTTCACACATAATCTAATTTGTTATTTCATTTAGTATTTTTTATTACAAGATTATTCCTTGGATCTGCTTCTGGAAGTGACGTCACTGTTGGTTGCCGGAGGCATTTTATAATGTTATAGAATCATAACTATATTTCAAGGAGTCATGTACAACTAAGGAGAAAACCTTTGCAACCATAAGTTTATTTTGAGCGAGTCTCTACCTTGACACCATAGTGAGTATTGAACCTCAGGCTGCCGATACAATTCATAAACAAGCTCTCAGCACGATGGAATAATTGGCTGCTATTGATGTGACTGAAGCGCGTAGAGTTTAATCAATGGCTGCTCTATATCGGCTTTAAAATTGATGCGCTTTGAGTGATGGGGAAGCATACACAGACACCACGTGCTTGTTAATCTAGTACATTATAGTCTGCAAGTGGTAGCTATGTCCAATCGTTAATTGCTACTTTGAGAGTCTACTTGTAAGTCTAGGAGATTGATCGGAATTATTTGCTCAACGCAGCCAAGGAGTATTATTATCCTGACTCATAGGTTTGACCTTGTATTGAAATTCATTTCCCATCAGTGTATATGCAATATACAAGTTATAAGCCAAGCACATAAACAAACTAAAATTAAAGTAGTAAATGGAAGCCATAAGGAATATCACTTCCTTGTTTTGTTTTGGTGCCTGATATTCTACTTACGTCAGATGGGCAATGTCAGGCAAGTGCAGGAATCACACCCTTTGCCTGCTCCTGCCTGACACCACCCATATCACAGTATAGCGAATAAACAGCATATTAGGAACCAAAACTAACAGCACTTATTGCTCAGGAACAGTGGGGGCTAGAGAAAAAAATTCCAACTGTCCCGGAATCAATAGAACAGCACCTATTAAATGATGCAAAGAGCTGGACTTGGCAGTGGTGGTGAAACATCTTCTTTAAATCCATAAATGTACTATACCAAGACTAATAATTGAAGTCATGTGTGGTGTAGATAGTGCAGGAGAGAGGAAGGGGTACATCAGCCCTAGGCCCCCATACATGGTTGAGCCTGGAATAACATACAGTTAAGTGGGCGATTAATTAGATTAATGAGTAAATTAGTTTGATCGATGGATCTGTATTGGAACAGAATTGTAAAATCAATTTTACTTACATCGTAACATATCTAACTATGCACTACTCTGAGAGGTCCCTGCACCTTCACACACTACTGGCCTCACCACTGCAACATTCTCATGAATAAAAGCAATAGTAGCTTAGAAAAAAGCAAGACTTCAGAAAACTAACAACATGCAGTGCCTAAATAATTCCATTAGTATTTTCCCACTTTGCCCTCTGTATACTGTAAAAGGGACCTATCACCTTTTTGATATGACTATTTTAGTAAATTTCTATATACTTCATGGTATAACAATTCTGGATCATCTTTACTCTGCTTTTTGTGTAGAAATTTAGGAATATATTGGTATGTGTGTTACCAGTTTGAGTGTGTACCTACTAGAGATGAGCAAACCAGATTCAATATAAATTTACAAAAGTTTTGAGGTCAAGCCAAACTTTAGAGTTTCATCACCTATGAACCAGTATTATACCAGTATATACCAGACAATAGTAAGTGGAGGCCCAGAGGAGGCGTGGAAACATAACAAAAAAAAAAATAGCAGATACTTATATTGACCTTCCCTCTCCTGGGCATCTTTGCAGCGTCCAGCTCTCGCTTGGGGTCCTCTTCCAGTCTCCTGGATGATGCCACATGCCCTTGAGTCACATGGGGGGGGGGTTCTGACATGATGACGATTTAACACAAGGCCTCAGCAGTGACTCTGGGGCACGTGAAGTCACTTAGGAGACTCCAAGAGAACTGAAGAGAACCGGCCTGGGCCTCCACTTATTATACTCTGGTGTCTGAAGAGACCTCATAGTATAATAATTCCACTTCCAGTTTGTGACAAACTTATTCAACCTGAAATAAATCTTTGGGCCGAACCACTCAAAACTGTTAAAGTCTGGTAATTAAATGAAAATAACACACCCTTTGACAAGGACAATGTCAACACCTATTTGCTATCAGGAATCTCAGTTTAGATACTAATACTGTGCTGGACTTAGAAGTTTCTGAAGTGTCCAAGTTCTCTAGGCTTATCCAATTGGTAGCTGAAGAGGCTTATTTAAATTCCCCTCCTCCTCAGCCAGATGCCTGCAATTGGTTCTACTTTGTCTGGCTTTCATATCTGATTCTTTGTGTTACATAGCTTTATACTGACCTCTGGGAACTGACCCTTGGCTTGATACTGGACAACTGCTTGTCTCCTGATTCTAATAATAATAATAATAGTCCTTTAATAGTCCCACAATGGGGAAATTCAGTGTGTTACAGCAGCAAAGATAAGCAGATACAAATACAACATGTACAGGAATGTTCCAAGGTGAGAGGCATTACATTGATAGCAGACAGACAGATAGGAAGTAGCAGAGGAGGGGGGGGGATTTAACAGGCAGAGAGATATTTCAGTTCTCTGTGTGTAATGATCTCCGCTTAGGTCGGTGTTGGTTGTACAGCCTAACCGCGGTGGGGAGGAAAGACTTCCGATAGCGCTCCTTCTCACACTTAGGGTGGAGCAGTCGGTCACTGACAGTACTGCCCAGCGCGATCACAGTCTCATGCATGGGATGGGACTTCTTCTTCTGCATGGAGCTCACCACGGACAGTATCCTTTTGTCACCCACCACCTGCACTGGGTCCAGTGGGCTCCCCAGGACAGAGCTGGCCCTTCTAATCAGCTTGTCAAGTTTATTTCTGTCCCTGGTTGATATACTGCTCCCCCAGCAGGCCACTCCAAAGAAGATGGCTGATGCCACTACCGAGTTGAAGAAAGTCCTAAGAAGTACCCCCCGGATTCCAAAGGCTCTCAGCTTCCTAAGCAGGTAGAGCCTGCTGTGGCCCTTCCTGTACAGGGCCTCCATATGATCTGCCCAGTCCAGCTTATTATTAAGGAGCAAACCCAGGTACTTATAGGTGTTCACAATCTCGATGCCCGTCCCCAGGATGTCCACTGGTTTAGGAGTGCATCTGCCTTTACGGAAGTCCACCACCATCTCCTTGGTCTTCCCTGTGTTAATCTTCAGGTGGTTCCGGTGGCACCAGTCCACAAAATCCCGGTTCAGTTCTCTGTACTCCCTGTCATCATCATCTGTGATGAGGCCTACTATTGCAGAGTCATCAGAATACTTCTGTAGGTAGCAGCTAGATGAGTTGCACCTAAAATCTGCAGTGTACAGTGTGAAGAGGAAAGGGGCAAGAACCGTACCCTGAGGTGCCCCCATATTACAGATCACGGTACCTGACACATAGTCTTGGGCTCTCACGTATTGAGGTCGATTTGTGAGGTAGTCTAGGATCCAGTTGGAGAGGTGGTGGTCCACTCCAGCAAGGCCCAGCTTGTCCCTCAGTAACCTGGGCTGTATGGTGTTAAAAGCACTGGAGAAATCAAAGAACATTATTCTCACCGTGTTCCCTGGTTTCTCCAGGTGAGACAGAGCCCTGTGCAGAAGGTGGATGATGGCATCACTACCCCAATGCCCGGACGATAAGCAAACTGGAGAGGGTCCATAGCGGGGCTCACTAGAGGGCGGAGATGTGTGAGAACCAATCTCTCTAAGATCTTCATCAGGTGGGATGTCAGTGCTACAGGTCTGTAGCCGTTGAGGTCAATAGGGTGAGGTTTCTTTGGAACTGGTACCACACAAGAAGATTTCCATAATTCAGGGACTATTTCCTGCCTCAGGCTCATATTATACATATATGTAATTATACCACACAGCTGGTCCCCACAAGTCTTAATTAGCCTTGCACTGATGTCATCTGGCCCTGCGGCTTTCCTTGCCTTGATCTTTTTCATCTCCTTCCTCACCTGGGCCCGTGTGAAGGTCAGACTGTGGTCAGATAAAGACGGATTTCTGGATTTACTGGTCTGTTGGGAAGTAGCCGCATGGGGTGAAGTCATTGTGGTGGGGGGAGCTGAAGGACATGCTGGGGTGGGATCAAATCTGTTGAAGAATAGTTTTAGTTCATTAAGCCAATTAACATCTGCCTCAATCTGGCAGACAGACTGTTTATGAACCGAAATTGACTTAAGCCCCTCCCAGACCCCACTTATGTCTTTTCTTTCCATTTGCTTTTCCATTTTTTCCTTATAACTGGCTTTATCCTGCCTGATTTCATGCCTCAGCTCCTTTTGTACTTCCCTCAACCCCTCCTTATCTCTTGTCCTGAAAGCCATCTTTTTCTCCTTAAGTAGTGTTTTTATATCAGAGTTAATCCATGGTTTGTTATTGGAGAAGCACCTCACCACTTTTGTTGGTACTGTGTTGTCCACACAAAAATTAATGTAGTCCGTTATGCAGTGTGTGAGTCCTTCTATATCTTCTCCATAAGAATCCTGCAAAACTTCCCATGCGGTTGTGTCAAAACAATCCCTCAGAGCCTCATCACTCTCCTCGGACCATATCCTCACTGTGCGGGTGACAGCTGGTTCTCTATGTACAAGTGGCTTGTACACAGGTCGGAGATGCACTAGGTTGTGATCCGATCTTCCCAGGGGCGGTAGGGCATCAGCCCTATATGCCTCCCTCGGGTGGGCAAAGAACAAGTCCAGTGTTTTGTTGTCTCTTGTGTGGCAGGTTACATACTGTGTGAAACTGGGTAGTGTGGATGATGGAGAGGCATGGTTGAAATCACCCGACACAAGAAAGAGAGCCTGGGGGTGTTTCAACTGTAAATGGCTCAGCGTGGCTTGTAGGACCTCGCAGGCAGCGTCAGCTTTCACAGAGGGGGGGACATATGCAGCTATCATGATGACATGTGATAGTTCCCTTGGTAGATAGAAAGGTCTCATGCTCACAGCTAATAGTTCAATGTCCTTACAGCAAGTTTGCTCCTTAATCACAATGTGCCTAGGATTACACCATCTATTATTCACAAACATTGCCAGCCCCCCTCCTTTCCTCTTACCACTCTCCCTTGTCCTGTCTGCCCGAAGGAGTTTAAAACCATCCAAGGAGACCAGAGGGTCAGGAGTAACTTCAGTGAGCCAAGTCTCTGTAAGTAGCATCATGCTGCACACCCGAAACTCCTGATGATGCCTGGTGAGCGCTGTTAGTTCGTCCATCTTGTTTGCAAGAGATCTCACATTGCCCATAATGATGGAGGGAAGAGCTGGTCTATAACGCCTCTTTTTAATCCTCTGAAAAGTTCCAGCTCTGCAGCCCCTCCGCCGCTTTTTCTTTCTCCAGAGCTCTCGGGGGATGTGTGGGCAGATGGTATGCAGCCCTGCTGTGTCTCTAAGCTGCAAAAGTTTCTCTCTGGAGTAAACAAAAGAATTGTCTGCAGACACAAAAGTTCCCATTTCAAGCAGAACAAAAAGACAGATAAAAACAAAAAAGTATCACAAAGGTCCAATTCCAAGTCTTTGTGTGTTTCTTCATAGTGCAAAGTCCCTTAAGTAGAGAGATAAAAAACAAGACAAAGAAAGAAAAATAAGAGAGAGAGAGTCTCAGAGCTGCTCTAACAGGCTGCCACTCCAGCGGCGCCATCTTGGAAAAAAACAAAAAAAACAAAAAAAAAAAACTGACCCTTGGCTTCATACCAGAAAACCGCTTGTGTACTGACTCTGGCTCAGACGTTTCCTCCTGATTTAACTACTGGCCTAGATGTTCACCCTGCTGATTTATCCTCTTTATCCCGATCAACCTTGTAAGTTTATTGTGAATTTGGGTTTAATTTCTGATATTTTATTTCTTGTACGGTTTCTGTGTTGATAACTTGGACCCCAAATTCAGCAAAGTCCATCTGGCTTGGCAGCTGGCACTGGTGAAGGTGTTTGGGTGACTGGGACGTATCTCTCAGTGCTGTATAGGATTTAAACAGCCAGATCATGCTATTTTCTAAAATTTGCTCCAGAGACTCTATCATAACAGTTACCAGTTTATTCATAAATTTCTAGGAAGAACAATAGAGGAAGGGCACATTGCAGATTTATGAACAACTGAGGGTTGCAAACATGTCAAAAAATATATAGCTTACTATATACAGTATGTTTTCCACTGAGTTATAGACTATACAGTATATGTTGAGTTCTGTTTCAGTCATACAATGTGATTTCTCTTCATTCAATACTTTTTAGTGGCAGCAAGGAAATCATATAATTTCCATAATCATATAGACCAGGGGTAGGCAACCTTTTTTGTTCGGCGTGCCAATTTTAATAAAAAAATCAAAGATGAGGTACTGGGAGTGCCGGTCAATAATTGTAAGTCTGACGACCCCTAAACTAAAGTCATATACCACAAACCATAACACAGAAGTGCTTCCACCAGATGCTTTAGGACACATGCGCTTACTGCTATTTCCTGGGACGCTCCTGTACTTTCCGATTAGAAGCAATGAAAGTACATGTGCAGCTCCCAATTAGTGGTAAATGTGTCCAGGAGCACCGTATGGCAGCATCCTTATGGTGAATACACACTATGTATCTGGATGCAGATATATTTGGAACTTTTTCATTCGATGTAAAACTGGTGCATTTTTGCACAAAAAAAAACAAAGCCTGAGTTTTCTGTGCAAAAACACATCCTTAATATAGAAAACACACCGTTATACAGAATAATGTCCCATAGTGGTCCCTGCACACGGTATTATGTCCCATAGCGGTCTCTGCAAACGGTATTATGTCCCATAGCGGCCTCTGCACAAAGTATTTGTCCCATAGCTGCCTCTGCACACAGTATTTGTCCCATCGCGGTCCCTGCACATGGTATTATGTCCCATAGCGGTCTCTGCACACGGTATTATGTCCCATAGCGGCCTCTGCACACGGTATTATGTCCCATAGCGGCCTCTGCACAAAGTATTTGTCCCATAGCTGCCTCTGCACACAGTATTTGTCCCATAGCGGTCCCTGCACAGGGTATTATGTCCCATAGCGGTCCCTGCACATGGTATTATGTCCCATAACGGCCCCTGCACACGGTATTATGTCCCATAGCGGTCCCTGCACACGGTATTATGTCCCATAGCGGCATCTGCACACAGTATTTGTCTCATAGCTGCCTCTGCACACAGTATTTTTCCCATAGCGGCCTCTGCACACGGTATTTGTCCCATAGCAGTCCCTGCACACAGTATTTGTCCCATAACGGCCCCTACACACGGTATATGTCCCATAGCAGCCCCTGCACACGGTATATGTCCCATAGCGGCCCCTGCACATGGTATTATGCTCCATAGTGGCCCCTGCACACGGTATATGTCCCATAGCGGCCTCTGCACACGGTATTATGCTCCATAGTGGTCCCTGCACACGGTATATGTCCCATAGTGGTCCCTGCACACGGTATTATGCTCTATAGTGGCCCCTGCACACGGTATTATGCTCTATAGTGGCCCCTGCACATTCACTAGCTATTATTATACTGTGGGGTCTCTTCAGATCACAGAGTATAATAAGTGGAGGGCAAAGAGAGGTGATGAAACATAAAAAACAATGTTACTCACCATTCCACTCTCCGCAGCCGCTCTGTATCTTCGGGCGCTTCTACCTATAGTCAGCGACCGCTCATTGAGTCTCAGGGGTCACGTCGCGTCATTATGCGTAATGACGTCAGACGCAGACGTGACACCTGAGGCTCTGTCAGCTGACTTCAGGCAGAAGCGCCTGAAGAGTACATAGCGGCTGTGGAGTGTGGAATAGTGAGTAACATTGTTTTTTATGTTTGATCATCTCCCTGGGGGCTCCGCTTATTATACTCGGGGTGTCTGAAGAGACCCCACAGTATAATAATAGCAGTTTCGTTTCGGCCGTGTTTGGTCCGATCGAAACTACTGGGTGAGGAGTCCGCTGCCGTGCCAGGGAAATAAGCCATAGGTTGCCGACCCCTGGCTGTACTGTCAGAGGGGACGTTCCTTACTGCCCGGCGATGACGCTAAGCTGTGACGAACGCCCCCCCAGCACAAGTCTATGGACTAGTACTGTCAGGGAGGGCGTTCCTCACAGCGCAGCTAGACTGTCAGCAACGCCCTTCTGACGGTGAATCGTGAAACTAAGACCGCTGATATCTCCAGCCTCGGGGCACATACCGGGAAAGCAGACAGTGCGCTGAATTCAGCGCACTGTCGGCTTTCTAGTGGTATGTAAAGCCACATATACATGAGGACTTGTAAGGTCCTCTTTAATATGTATTGAATATATATATTAAAGAAGACCCCATCAACTTATTAATAGCAGTACAGAAAAGGTTAATATTACAATATAAAATTCATATGTACACTGAAATATATTTTATTATGGGTTCTAAAACTCACTGTGATGTATTTCTAATGGACACTGAAGCTGGAGTAGTTTTTCTGGAGGAAAACTCAGCCGTTCAGCCTGTGAGGAATCCACTCAGCGTCTGTGGATTGTGGCTGGCCGGCTATGGAGGTGACGTCATTAGTTAGCAGCCGCGCGATCCTCATTGGACAAGGCTTCGCGCGGCTGCCAGGTCCTACACAAGAAGATCGCTGCAAGTAGCGTTACACTCTATGGGAGCGGGGGAGGGGGTGCGATTTGGGCGGCGGTGGTACAGGTGGTAGCGTCTGGAGGGCTGGTGGCCGGGGGAATGAGTGGGTCTTGACAGGGCGGGATTTACCAGGGGAATGAGTGGTTCTTGACGAGGGGGGATAGAGGATGCTATTTGCGTGCCATCCCGATGTCTCCCGCGTGCCAAAGTTCGCACGCGTGCCAGGGGTTGCCGACCCCTGATGTAGACCATATATTAATTCACTGTAGTGTGACCTGTATGAAAGAATAAAAGCCACAAATCTCTTCTGTGATGTCTAATACTCTTCTAATAGAATTATGCCTCAATAAGATGTATAGCTTCATGGAGAGGATTACAATGTATGGGCTGGTGAGAAAATAATAGGTGCCTAGTAACAAACAAAGATGATGGTATGACTATAGTATAATTGATATTAATATCACATATATCACACTCTCTAGTGACTTATATTGAGCCTTTGTATTAATAATAGCTAAGTATACAAGGAAACATGTAAGTACCATAATATATAGCCTGGGGATGAACGTGACTCATGATACAGCAGTAATAGCTCTCAGTACTAGACTCATACACATATATCTGTATCATTGCTGTAATGGTTTATACAATTTTTTTGAATATTAGACACAGAAACCAAAATAAAATGAATATCGCAGATATTTAGAATTATAAGAAGTCAGCAAGAAAACCCATTATATTGTTTGAGTTTGAGTTTGAGTTGGAGTTGGAAGGGACCTCAAGGGCCATCGAGTCCAACCCCCTGCAAAAGCAGGAATTCCTAAAACATCCCAGCTATATACCTATCCAGTTTCCGCTTGAAGATTTCAATTGATGAAGAACTCACCACCTCCCGTGGCAGCCTATTCCACTCTCTCACTACCCTTACTGTTAGAAAGTTTTTCCTAATGTCTAATCTGAATCTCCTTCCCCTTATATTCAGCCTCTTCTTGTATGCTCACGCAGTGGACTCATTCTTACTTATGGGATGTATCGCCAAAGTAGCAGTAACAGTAGTGCCAGGGAACATGCAGCTCTAGTATGGGGTACAGTATGGGGTACAGGTATTGGACCTAAACAGATCAGATACTGATGACCTATCCTGTGGACAGATTCTTGTATTTGGCTCAAAAAACTATATCAAATGCCACATAAATTGTATGTGTAATTCCAGCCTAAACCTAGATACACACAAATGTTGTGCAAAACGCACATGAAAAATGTACATTTCTCACTCCCATTTTGCACCCAATGGGGCACCCGTTTTCATGGATCCTTGATATATTTGATAGCTGATTATGATATGTGTGTGAACATAGGTTAAGGCTAGGGATACACAGGCAATCATTGCAGCAGGTTCACTGCCAAAAACTTTCCCACAGCTAACCCGTTCCAATCTACAGTACTGTATAAGATTTAAATGGCATCCCTGTGCTGCAACTAAGGCTAGTTGCAGACGACCATGTGTATTTTGCGGTCAGCGAACTAGTAAATAGTGTTCAGTTTTTGCGGACAGAGTGTCTTCAGTATGTCTTCAATGTGTCTTCAGTATCAGTGAAGTAGGTCCACAAAAACGGACAGAGTGTCATCAGTGTGCCATTAGTGTGTGATCCTAGTTTGCGGATCCACCATGAAAAAACACAGGAGACATCTAATTATATCCCTAGCTTGTCTACGAAAACGGACGACACACTGACGACACACTGAGTACATCAGTGAGCTATCCTAGGTTTTTATTCTCCCATAGGCTTCTATAGGCGAGTCCGTTCTGCAAAAACTGAACAGAATAGGACATGTTCTATCTGATGCGGCATGGAATCGTGGCTCGCACACTGATCAGTGAAAAATATGGTCGTGTGCATGTGCCCATACAAATGAATGGGTGAGTGTGCTATCCGCGAAAAACACGGATAGCACACGGATCTCGCCCACGGTTGTCTGCAATGGGCCTAAGGCTAAGGCCCCACGTAGTGGACCGCAGCAAAAAACCGCTGCAGGAAAAACCACGGCGTGAACGCATTATGGTATGTCGCACAGTGCTTTTTACTGCTTCCATTATACCTATAGGGAAACCGCCGGCTTTTCCGTAGGTATAATTGACATGCTGCTATTTCCAAAACTGCAACGGTATTTCTGCAAGGTGTGGATGCGAATCTCTAGAATCTCATCCACATTGCAGTGACTATAAAATGCCACTGTTTTTTCCCGGTCGTTTCTGCCCCAGCATGAAACCCATTCACTTTGCACCTTTTGGTAAAACCCGAAGTACATGAATAAGGCCAGGATTACACTGACGCTTTTCTACTAATTAATTTTATCCATTAAGCTACAGCTGCAGTCCACATGCAGGCATCTTGTTGCATTCAATCTTGTGGACTGCACCTGTTACCCTACAGTTAAAATAACTAAGTCTTGCTACAAAGGGTCACAGCCCTGGCCTAACTGCTACAGGTGTCATCCACAGCTTTCATCCTTTGCAATGCATTGATTCCTGCCGAAGAGCCGCAGCAAAGAGCACCCAAGGTGTTTTTTTGTTGCAGCATCTTGCAGGAGTACACGCTGCAGAATTCCCCTAATAGAAGGAACTACGGTATTCTTCAGATTGAAACCTAGTCATAAGGCTCATAAATAAATATAACCAAATGTAATAATAATCTTTTCAGGGAATGACCAAAGAATGATCATCCAAACATAAAAATGATCCTTCTGGTTTATGTGATATGGTCCAAATGTCAGAGGTTTCATTGTCATTATTGCACTACTAGGGAATGGGAACTGTAAAGTACAGTAGTAGTAAGGATATATAAATGCTCGTCTTCCAGATATAATATTACACTAATTGCTTCTTGTAAATGGATTTTATTAATACTCAGGGATCCTGTTCTTACTGTCTGTATACCCATATTAAAGCATTCATAGCAGTGCAGACATAAGTGGAGATGGCCATAGCAACCAGCCTGATCTTTGGTGTTGCTTTTTAAGCAAAGCCTGAGAGGTGGAATGTCTGCGCTCTCATCTCTGTATGTTTTCAGAAGTGAAGTCAATTTACTCATATTAATCTACATATTCTCTGGAAGGGGAGCGGTAACTGGGCTCCAACCTTTCTGTGAAAAGCTTTAAATTCCTTTCATGACAAATAGTAATTTACCATTAGAAAATGCTCTAAAATAAAATAAAATATTTCTGACATGGAGGCAGAGAACATTTAGCCATATCTACGGTAAGGGCTTATTCCCATGACCTCCACGAACTGATTTCTGAGCCCTTGCACCATGTCAAATGTGCTTAACCTATAGAGATGTCATTTGAACCTTCTGGATCCCAATGCAAATTCTGCACCCCTTTCTCCACCTTGTCTCTTTATATATTAGTAGTATCTTTACATATTACAGAGGGTCCTATGGGCCCCCCTTAGAACCTGGGCCTGACTGCTACCACTGCTAGTGAATGGGAGCAGTAACTCACTACAGTCACTACATTATGGATGGAGGCATCTGCTTCTGGTGCAGCCATTTCCTACTGTGTCAGGACTTGAGCGGGAAGTAAGGAACAGTGAAGGTCCAAACACCGATCATTGGTGATGGAGGATCAGTAAGTAACTTGCAGCACAAACTTGCTGTGGATGTTAAACATGTTGATGCGGACTTTCAGCAGCGTTTTCGCTGTGTGTGACCTTTCCCTGTAGGTGCTTTGGGATGGTCAAGTTCAGTGCAGTTAAACAACATCTAAATTGCATCAGAATAAGCTGTATGTAGTTTTGATGCAGTTTTTGGTGCATTGGTGCATTTTTAAATTCTAAAGGTGAAACGCCTATATTTACCATGTGTCACCTGTACAAGCAAAAACTGTAGCAAAGCTGCATGCAGTTTCTTCTAATTCACTTGTTATGCTGTTTTCACTGCGTCCAACCTGACCGTGTGAATGCACCCTATGACACCCGTAGACTTGGTGTTGTAGGGTGCAAGTCTTTCACCTAGACTTTTATATGTTGGGGCCCACAGGCTATCTTTGTAGAATAATTGAACACAAGCATTAATATACAGTAAAATGACGTTAGAATAGTATAATAAAGACACCTTTATGGCTTAGTGTTAGTGCTGGTAGTTTATAGCATTGAGGTCCTGGGTTTGAATCTCATGAGGGTAACATCTGCATGGAGTATTTATGTGCCTACCATGGTTGCACACACGTTTTCTTTAGGACATTTCTAAGTTTGTCCTATACGCCTAAACAGCTACACTGATAGGTTAAATGGGTTGCCTAAGAAGTCTTATTTGACTTACTTTCTCTGGGGTTATTTTGATACTGGACCTGGGGGTTTCAGGCTTGTTCTTAACTCCCTTCACATGATCGTAACCAGCACCTGTCTGGCTTCTCCATTTCCTCCCTCCTCTCCAGTTTTTACAGGTAGTTACATGTGCTGTGGAAGCAGGAAGACTATAGGAAAGCCAGCCCCTATAGCACAAGCAACTACCTCTGAAAACGAGAGAGGAGAGAAGAGGCAGAATGACAGGGGCTCGGGGGGCTGATTCCAAATATACAACACGGGGTAGGAACCAGCCCAGAACTCCAAAGTCCAGCATCAAATAAACCCTGAGGGAAAGAAGTGACATAAGACTATATGGACAACACCTTTAAATAGAAATCGGACCCAAGATATGTATCTAAGATGTGCTATTATACTGTAGTACACGTAGATTGCTGCGGGGTATATTGCAATATGAATAAAGATTAGTAAATAAATGATTGCACAGTGATATAATCACACTAGATGGAGCTAACTCACTATACAGTACAGTGTATATACATATACAGTGTGATACCTATAGAAATTAGTATTTTACTATATTTTTATAGTGTGTATAGATCCTATAAAGCAGGACATAATACTATCACTGTCTTGAGACAGTTGGGCGTTAATAGAAGAAGGTCCACTAAACCCGAATCACCATATATTTTCTAAAAGTAGACACCTGCCATATTGTAAAACTGCCACTTGGCATTTTATACACTGACAACATTTTATATCAAAGTATAATTTTTCATTAAAAAAAAAATCATGTATGTCCATTCCACTTATGGCTATTCTACCATAGAGATAGCAGTTGCATCGAGGCCTGCTGTCGGTGACTCTAAAAGACCCCCTGCCACATGCTAATATGATAACACAAAGTAGGTGGATGGCCGTACTGTAGATTTTGCAGTGGGGTCGGGTTCTGATTTGGAACAATACCAGAATTCATATTTATAAACCATATAACAAATGACTTGTTTATGTCTTGAGCTTCCTTCATGGATGTTCTAGATAAATCACATCATCCATACTAATTATATCCAAGGCCATGATGACAGCCATGAGTCATAGGGAGTTCCGCTGCTCATCCATCACTGTGGTCCAGCCTGGGTTGGTGGCTGTCTATAAGTAAGCATTACAGATGTGCAAACCTTTTAAAATCCAATTTGAAACCAATTTTCCAAATTCAGCTGTAGTATTTGGTAACTAATCCAGAAAAATTGATTTGTCAACCGGTGACATAAAGCTTCATTACCCTATGTAAATGGAGCCTGGAGAATGAATTGTTGTTCTCTGTTTTTCTCTTATTATTCTTTTTTTGTTTCACCAAGTTTTTACTTATGGATCTAATTTGTTAGTAAAATTCTATTATTTTGGAAGGATTACATTGTGTCGGAGGGAAATATCTGGAACGTTGTCATGGTTTCTGAGCCCTTCCACCATGTCAAATGTGCTTAACCTATATAGGTGTAATTTGAATCTTCTGGATCCCAATGCAAATTCTACACTCCCTTTCTCCACCAAGTCTCTTTACATATTAGTAGTATCTTTTCATAATACAAAGGGTCCTATGAGCCCCCTTAGAACCTGGACCTGACTCCTACCGCTGCAAGTGAATGGGAGGTGAGCTGCAGTAACTCACTACAGTCACTACATTATGGATGGAGGCAGGGGCGCACCACTAATGAGGCGAAGTGAGGCGGCCGCCTCAGGCGGCATTGTCCTTCACTGTCTGGGGGGCGGCATTTTTACCATTTATTTAATGTAAACCAGCCAGGGCTGGTTTACGAGACCTCTGCATGTCAGCGCAGGCGGCGATACAATGACGTCATCGCATCTCCTACGCTGACACGCAGACGTCACAGACAAGGAGAGGAGGCGGCGGCGGCTCCAACATGGGATTGCAGGTAGGTGCGGATAACTTTTTTTTTTATATATATATATAAATAGGCCGTAACCTGCTGGAGTATCCGCAGCAGGTAACGGCCTATTTTCTTATCAGACCCAGGTATATAATAATCGGAGACCCAGGAGAGATGATAAACATAAAAACCATTGTTACTCACCTCTCCGGCGATCCGATGTTACTCCCAGCAGGCTTTAGCCTTCTTTGGTGATGTCCCAGGCGTCACGTGAGCCAGCCCGACGTCATTATGTTGCGACGCCAGTCTGTCCGACATTGAAGAGGGCCGAAAGCAGGGAGCGCACTGAAGCCCAGGTAAGTAACACTGGTTTTTATGTTTGTCACCACCTGAGTCTCCGATCATTATACTTTGGTGTCTTTTAGACCCCAGAGTATAATAATAGTTCATGGGTGGGTTACTATGGAGCAGAATACTGTGTGCAGGGACCACTATGGGGCATAATTACATGTGCAGGGGCCGCTGCAGGGCATAATACTGGGTGCAGGGGCCACTGCGGGGCATAATACCATGTGCAGGGGCCACTGCGGGGCATAATACCATGTAATACTGTGTGCAGGGTCCGCTGTGGGCCATAATACCGTGTAATACTGTATTTTAAAAAAACACCTACTCATCTGTCCCTTGTGCTCTGATGTCTCCCACCGCATGTCTGGTCCTGCTGCTCTGGTGTTCTCTTCTAGCAGAAGTCCCCACCACACATGACCACTGAGGGGAAGAAAACACTGGAGCAGCAGGACTGGAAAGCACTGGGAGACAACGGAGCACCTTCCCCAGCCTCATATTAAAAAAGTGGTTATCCTGGACAACCCCTTTAATGTGGCACTTTGACTTTATTAAGGGGTCTTTCCAGCTCATTTTTATTGATTTTCTATCCTTAGGACAGATTATCAATAAGAGATCAGTGGACCCCTCCTCTGATCAGCTGTATGAAGGGGCTATGGCGCCTGTTTATATCATACGCTGTCTGTTTATAGTGACCATGTGATGTAATTACAGCCTTGTCACATGGACGTGTATAGGACGAGGCTGTAGTTACATTACATGGCCGCTATGAGATGAATGACACTATGTAAACAGAGAAGCGGTCACAGCGCTTACACAGGTACCACAGTTCATTCAAACAGCTGATCAGTGGGGGTCCTGTGTTTTTGAGCCCCACTGATTAGTTTATTAATGACCTGGAAAACCTTTTAACTAGTTAACACCTGGGGCATTATTAATAAAGGGCACTATTTATACCGGGTACACACGGACATTATTAATATAAAGATGCACTTGGGGGTATTATTCATTATGGGAGGTTATATCATATATTTTATAATTGAGGTAGCAGCAGGATGGGTGTGCAGGTGAGGACAATGTGGGTTGGATGCCTGGAAAAGTGAAGAGCCAAAGATGTCTGTGTTGTAAACTTTACAGAGACAAGTCACAGCTGGAAGAAGTGGTCATGGCAGTCCAGAGGGAAGAGAAGGGAAATGTGAAGGATTAGTCAGAGACGTCACCTGTAAGTTACAAAATGTTGCTGCCCTGTATTCACCTAAATGATAGGGGATAAATACCTGAGTGATGGGGGTCTGTCAGCTGAGACCCCCACTGAGCCTGAGAATTGTTTTTTTTTCCCTCCACTGTGTGGGAATCCAGCTTGGCTGCAGCCATATATATAGGTGTGTCACTTGGTGGATGGACGAACCCACGTGGGTCTCATTCACTTCGATGGGAGTGCCGAAGATAGCCGAAGTCCAGTACTCAGCTATCTGCGGCGCTCCTATTATAGAGAATGGGGGCCACGTGGGCTCGTCCATCCACCAAGCAGAAGATGTGTGAAGTTACTTTCATTGTTAATGCCAAGTTGTCGATTTCTGATACCGAAGTAATACAGGAAGAAGAATTCTTAAAAACTGTTTCATAAGTTTGTGTATGTTTATTGTACGACAATAACAGCGTGTGACGCTAACAGCATGTAAACGCAATTTTATTTTTTTTGGGGGGGGGTTTCTTTCGGTAGTCCGCCTCAGGCAGCAAAGAGGCTAGGTTCACCACTGGATGGAGGCATCTGGTTCTGGTTAGAGCTGGATGAACCTTTCAAGATTCGTTTCGGGTTCGGCAGCTCAGGTTCCTGGTTCATTTCAGGAAGAACAAGTTTTGTATGAACCACGATTTAAATTGACTTAAAACATAGTGTAGAATACTCTTAGGGCTCCTAGGAGCCTATCTATCCAATCATCACAGACGATGATGACAAGGAGTACAGAGAACTGAACCGGTTTTTTGTGGACTGGTGCCACCGGAACCACCTGAAGATTAACGCGGGGAAGACCAAGGAGATGGTGGTGGACTTCCGTAAAGGCAGATGCCCTCCAAAACCAGTGGACATCCTGGGGACGGGCATCGAGATTGTGAACACCTATAAGTACCTGGGTCTGCTCCTTAATAATAAGCTGGACTGGGCAGATCATATGGAGGCCCTGTACAGGAAGGGCCACAGCAGGCTCTACCTGCTTAGGAAGCTGAGAGCCTTTGGAATCCGGGGGGCACTTCTTAGGACTTTCTTCAACTCGGTAGTGGCATCAGCCATCTTCTTTGGAGTGGCCTGCTGGGGGAGCAGTATATCAACCAGGGACAGAAATAAACTTGACAAGCTGATTAGAAGGGCCGGCTCTGTCCTGGGGAGCTCACTGGACCCAGTGCAGGTGGTGGGTGACAGAAGGATACTGTCCGTGGTGAGCTCCATGCGGGAGAATAACTCCCATCCCATGCATGAGACTGTGATCGCGCTGAGCAGTACTGTCAGTGACCGACTGCTCCACCCTAGGTGTGAGAAGGAGCGCTATCGGAAGTCTTTCCTCCCCACCGTGGTTAGGCTGTACAACCAACACCGACCTAAGCGGAGATCATTACATACAGAGAACTGAAATATCTTTCTGCCTGTTAAATCCCCCCCCCCCCCCTGCTACTTCCTATCTGTCTGTCTGCTATTAATGTAATGCCTCTCACCTTGGAACATTCCTGTATATGTTGTATTTGTATTTGTATCTGCTTATCTTATCTTTGCTGCTGTAACACACTGAATTTCCCCACTGTGGGACTATTAAAGGACTATTATTATTATTATTATTATTATTATTACTAGCTTTCTAAGGCAAACAAAGTCAAAGTGAAAAGTAGGCCGATGACCTCACAGAAGAGCACCAGACGTCACCAGGAGAGCGCCAGAGGATGCCCAAAAGAGGTAATGGAAGGTGAGTATGAATGTTTTTTTCTATTTTTTTACCTCCCCTGGGCCTCCACCTATTATAATCTGGGATATGAAGAGACCCCAGAGTATAATGCGGCAGCCATTTTAGTTTGTCCAAGACGGATCTTCATTTGTTCGGTTTTGTAAAAAACTGAACAATTTGGAATATTTGGGCCGAACCTGGCTCGATACGATCCAATTCGCCCATCTCTAGTTCTGGTGCAGGAATTCTCAGCCGTTTCCTGCCATGTCAGGACTGGAGCAGGAAGTAGAGAACAATGGAGGTCCAAACACCATCAGATCAGTGACAACGGAGGATCAGCAAGTGAGGTGAGTGTAAGTCATTTTATTTCTTTATGGCATTTGCAGCCCCCTGCCACAGATTTCTAAATCACTGCAGTCTTCTTTTGTGTCACGGTTATTGTTTTTTGTTACTTTAAAGGAATTGTCCACTTAAGAAAACCCATTTTCATATTTGTAAATTCTGAGTTAGTAGAGAGGAATACACTGTTCAGAATCCTTGTCTGTTTGGAGAGTGGTTATAAAGAGTGTCTCTCGCCCTGAAAGACCTGTGCTAGCCTTCATTATGCAAATAAACAATTGATTTGAGCAGGCAATGAGTAATATTTATTCCTTGGGGTGGCACTATAGGAAAATTGATCCCTTACAGCCTAGTTCAGCCAAAGCTTACAGTTGGAGCTCCCTATGGGCTGAAGATTTGTGATCTGCTTAATGTCAAAGCACCCTTCCAACAAGTAGGTATTCTCCTGTGGAGGGCTCTCCTGGGTTGGTACCTCTGGGATGAGATGTTCTCAGTCACCTCTAGGCCTATCACTCCAAGGAGCAGGGTCCAGACAACCGCCTTCATCGGCTATGTGGTGACCAGGATCCATGAAAAAATAGAGAATGCTCACTTCTCACTATGATCTATTTCTTTCGGGTTGATTCACAAATAATGTGTTGTAGTATATCTTATTGATGATATGTCTATGCAATGATAACAAACATTACAATGTAAATGAAGTTGCATGTTCTGTATTGATGGAAGGTGGACCTTTAGAAACATTTCCTCAGCTAGGCTTGACCCTCGTCTCATGATGCCTAGGCAAGCCTAAAAGTTGCCATGAAAACTTTTGAATTTACTGTAGATGTAACACCAGGTTACAGTTGTGCTAAAAGTTTACATACCCTGGCAAATTTTTTGTTTTTTGGCCGTTTTTCAGAGAATATGAATGATAACACAAAAAATTTTTCTCCACTCATGGTTAGTGGTTGGTTGAAGCCATTTATTGTCAAACTTCTGTGTTTTCTCTTTTTAAATCATAATGACAGCCAAAAACATCAAAATTAGCCTGCTCAAAAATTCACATACCCTGGTGATTTTGGCCTGATAACATGCCCAGAAGTTGACACAAAAGGGTTTGACTAGCTACTAAAGGTAACATCCTCACCTGTGACCTGTTTGCTTGTAATGTGTGTGTGCATAAAAGCTGAGTGAGTTTCTGGGATCCAGTAGTATAATGTTGTACTGTGTAACTTGGAAGTGATCCCACAGAGGCCTATATGAAACAACTAAAGAATATGATCAAGAAGTTTCCAATCCAGGTCCAGAAGCAGGTAAAAGGGCTTATCCCAGAGGATCCCAGGCCGGGCTGCTTCTATATGCTCCCAAAGATTCACAAAGATGGCAACCCTGGGAGGCCTATCATTTCTGGCATTGGGAACAACTATTTTACTTTTGGAGAGGATCTATAGCTACAGTGAATGGGAACTTCAATGGGGACCAGATGTGCACCCCAATATGCAAATCTCTTTATGGCAGAACTGGAAGGAGCATACTGTATTTATCAACATGCACCACCAAACCTATGATTTACCTTCGTTATATCGATGATATCCTTGTCATCTGGACTGCAGGTGAGGAGGCCCTACTTCAATTCCATAATGACTTCAATGACTTTCACCTACCATCAACCTTAAACTTAGCAATTCAGAGAGTGAAATCCACTTTCTGGACACCACAATATACATTAAAGACCACCGGCTACTCACATCAATATACCACAAAGTCAAAGACAGAACGGCCTACCTGAGAAACGACAGCTTCCACCCCAAGCACACAAGACAATCTATTATCTACAGCCAGGCTATACGATACAATCGTATTTGCTCCGACAAAGCAGACCTGGACAAGCACCTCCAGGATCTGAGGACGAAATTTCTCTGATTGGGATACAAACCAAAAGTTACGGACAACCAATTAAACATAGCAGCAGCCATTAACAGAGACAATCTGCTCACATATAAAGAGACCCGGAAAGAAGCCTGAGTGCCCCTAGTTGTCACCTACAACCCACAGCTGGAGATCCTACGAAGGATTGGCAAGGAGCTCCAACCTGTGCTACATAGGGACAACAGACTCAAGGACATATTTCAAGTACCCCCTCTCCTTTCCTTTCGACAACCACCATACCTGAGGCATATTATTGTCCGGAGTGCCCTGAAGGCCCCAACTGAAAACGGCACCTCACCTTGCCTGCAAAACAGGTGCATGACCTGCAAGCACATCCACACCGCTGACAGTGTACCTATCCCACAGTCACAACAGGTGCACAGAATTAGGGGGACATTTTCCTGCAGGTCTTCCAATGTGGTGTATCTCATAATGTGTATGTAATGTCTCACCACAGCCCTCTATGTGGGGGAAACAGGGCAGAGACTTAGTCAACGCATTAACTCACACAGATCCACCATTAATAACAGCAGAACAGATCTCCCAGTGGCCGCACATTTCTCCGGAAAAGACCACTCTATTGAAGATTTGCGGGTTGTGGTTTTAATGGGACATTTTAAGATGCAGAGGGAGAGGAAAGAATGGGAATATTAGCTAATGCAAAAATTTCAAACTCTGCAATTTGGACTTAATATTCATGCCAGTTTCATGTCACACTATGTATGAACTGTGAGGGTCACAAATCACCACCTGATTGCAAACAGATAACAGATCCCTCCGTCACTCTCCACAAATTTTCCAGACTGCTTATTTCCTGACCTGTTGTAAATAGCTTCTCTACGTATATTGCATTTTGTTATTCCAAGATCCTTTGAAGATCCATGTCTTGTATGTGTATAACTAGTGTGAGTTTTCAATTTCTTGTATTACACCATGTCTGAAGAAGAGAGCTAGCACTCTCAAAAGCTTACTATCAAATATACTCAGTTAGCCTCTAATAGGTATCGCGTGATTTCTTCACTCTTTCTATGATCCATACAGACTGTTGCATCTTTTCTCCAGCCACTGACGTTTCTGGATTGTGAGTCATGGGGAAAGCAAAAGAATTGTCCATGGATCTACGGGAAAAGGTAGTTGAACTGTATAAAACAGGAAAGGGATACAAAAAGATATCCAAGGAATTGATAATGCCAATCAGCAGTGTTCAAACTGTGATTAACAAATGGAAACTCAGGGGCTCTGTAAAAACCAAACCACGGTCAGGTAGACCAACCGAAATTTCGGCCACAACTGCCCGGAAATTGTTTGGGATGCAAAGAAAAACCCACACATAACATCAGCTGAAATACAGGACTCTCTGAAAACTATCAGTATGGCTGTTTCAAGATGCACAATAAGGAGGCACTTGAAGAAAAATAGGCTGCATGGTCGAGTTGCCAGAAGAAAGCCATTACTGCGCAAATGCCACAAAAAAATCTCACCTTCAATACGCCAAGCAGCACAGAGACAAGCCTCAAAACTTCTAGAACAAGGAGTAATGAGACAAAAATCGAACTTTTTGGCCACAACCATAAATTTTACATTTGGAGAGGTGTCAACAAGGCCTATGATGAAAGGAACACCATTCCTACTGTAAAGCACGGAGGTGGATCACTGATGATGTGGGGATGTGTGTGCTTCAAAGGCACAGGAAACTTGGTCAAAGTTGAAGGAAAGATGAATGCAGCACGTTATCAGCAAATACTGGAGGCAAATTTGCACTCATCAGCCAGGAAGCTGCGCATGGGACGTACTTGGACGTTCCAACATGACAACGATCCAAAACACAAGGCCAAGTCGACCTGTCATTAGCTACAGCAGAAGAAAGTGAAGGTTCTGGAGTGGCCATCTCAGTCTCCTGACCTCAATATCATTGAGCCACTCTAGGGAGATCTCAAGCACGCAGTACATGCAAGACAGCCCAGGAATTTACAGGAACTGGAAACTTTTTACTAAGAAGAATGGGCAGCACGGTGGCTCATTGGTTAGCATTGCAGCGCTGGAGTCCTGGGTTCAAATCCTTCCAAGAACAACATCTGCAAGGAGTTTGTATGTTCTCCCTGTGTTTGCGTGGGTTTCCCTCCGGGTACTCCAGTTTCCTCCCACACTCCAAAGACATACTGATAGGGAATATAGATTGTGAGCCCTATATGGGACAGTGACTGACAATGTCTGTAAAGCGCTGTGGAATATGATGGCGCTATACAAGTAAGCTAAATAAATAAATAATACGTTTTACCATCTGAGAAAATAAAGAGCCTCATCCACAACTACCACAAAAGACTTCAAGCTGTCATTGATGTTAGAGGGGGCAATACACGGTATTAAGATCTGGAGTACGTGAACTTTTGAACAGGGTCATTTTGATGTTTTTGGTTGTCATTATGATTTAAAAAGAGAAAACACAGAAGTTTGACAATAAATGGCTTCAACCAACCACTAACCATGAGTGGAGAAAAATTTTTTGTGTTATCATTCATATTCTCTGAAAAAAGGCCAAAAAAATCTGCCAGGGTATGTAAACTTCTTTAGCACAACTGTATATCCCTGAATACTACGCCATGGCTTTGAGTTATAGCATGTATTGTCCAGAGCTCCATTCTGCTGATAGGCACAATCAATAGAAACTGCATAATGCAATGTTCTGTGCTGCACGATATTCTGGGAGTAGTTTTTCCTACAGTACAACAAGTTACCATACACTGTTTCGAAGGGAAACAACATGTCTCAGAACCGAAAATGACCATAGCAAGCTTTGTGTTAGGGTCTTGCCAAACGTAGCAACCCTGACACTACTGCAGGGGTCTGGGAGGAAGGACAGAGACAAGTGAGCCCTAATCTCACCCCAGCCACTGTCCCTTCCTATTGCCTCAGTTACCCTAAACAGTAAAAGAACAACCTGAAGACGAGCCCTATACTGAGTAAGTGACAACACTGAACAAGACAGAACAAATGACACAAAGGGAGGTCAGGAAGCCAAGGGTTTGGTAACAATCGAGCAATGCAGTACAGAATCAAAATCCAAGAGAATAGTCACAAGGCAAGCCAACGGTCAGAGAATCAGGTAACAAGGTAGCAAGGGATATAACAAAGAGAGCAGGCAAAGACAGTGCAATAACCGGCGACCTGCTGAGAAAGTGACATCCCATATAAAGAAAGTCTGGGCCCAGCCCCAGAGCTGATAGGTACACAGGCTGTCAATCACATAGGCCAGGAAGAGATTAACTCTATGCAGTCCAGAGAGAAATGCTCAGAACACGGATGTGGCCGGAAATCCATTACTTTGTCTAGGACCATGTTCAGACTGAGCAACAAGAAACCTACACAAGGAACCAAACTGAACACGCCTCCTTCGCCACAGCGTGCGAGCGGAGGGTGGCGCAGAGACCCGAACAGGCAGAGACGTTACACTTTCTCTAGATACTGATGCAGAGAGGGGTTTTGGGAATTTGACCTCAGCAACATTTTGAGCTGGGAATATATCTGAGATATAAGTAATGTAATAAAATATGATATTATATCTAGATGAATGCTATAATTTAAAGGTAAACTAAGATGTTAAGAAATTTTGGAGAATTAAAGAGGACTGTATGGGGGCCACTCTGGAGCATATAATACTGTCTGGGGGCCACTTCGGAGCGCATTGTACTATGTGGGGGCCCTTCACTATTTATATCACACAGTATCTGTTTTATAGCAGACATGTGATATTATTACAGGCTGTAATAACATTGCACGGTCACTATAAAACAGATCCTGGTTAATTTAAGGTTAATTTAAGGTTAAATTGCCGTGTTGGCACTTTGCGATAATTTAGTGGGTTTTGGGTTGCAGTTTGGGCACTCGGGCTCTAAAAGGTTCGCCATCACTGACCTATCCTCTCTCATGACATATCTGTTTTAGCAAATAAGTAGTTCAAGATCAATTATTCTTAGAAAGTGTCATTGTGTGGTATGTAGCGTATTCAAGGGCATCAAGTCAAAGAAACACAGTAATGCTTTGCTGATATTAACATATGTTCTCTGTGTTTCCCTGACTTTTATTTGAAAATCTTACTAAGAGATAGATATAATATATGGGGTATTCATGTAGGGGGGGGGGGGGGGGGGGGGGGGGGGGGGGGGGGGGGGGGGGGGGGGGGGGGGGGGGGGGTTGTGGGGCCCCCCCCGGGGCGCGCGGTTTGTGCCCCTTGCCGCTATATTCTGAAATAGAGCACAAAATCTAGAATTAAAAAATGTATGGTATTAATATTTCCTAAATAAAGGGGGCGCTATATAATCAATAATGCAGCTGAAATGATTACTGTCATTATAACGTTTTTCAGCAGGTTTTATGGGCACCCCATGTGTTCCTATGATTAGTGGATTACTGGTTGCTGCAGTAGATGTATCTGTAGAAGCTGTAGATATCTTTTATACCTTTAACAAACATTAATATTTTAAGCAAGAAGCATATGTAAGGTTTTAGCATAAAATGCGACCAAGGGGTCAATAAGAGGAAGGCCCCACGTCAAGTTGGACAACCCCCCCCACCCACCCCAACCATGTTATGCAGGAATCTGTGCCATACAATACCCCATCTACACAACATTAGTAAATAGTATTGGAGAGCTAGTTTGAGGGTCATGCCATCACTTTGAGACAAAGTAGATGAAAAGGTGCGGCAGGTTATTCAGGACTTTAAAGGGAATGTAAACTTTTGCAACCAATGTTTTCTCTTTTCTGTTTCATAGTTTTAAAATAAAAAATAATAATAATAATGATAAGGAACTCTGAGTGATCTGAGCAACTTAGGCCTCCTTTATACGACCACAGAGGTTTTTAGTGCCCGCAAACACAAATCATGTCCACATGTCATGTCATCCGCATTCATGGATTCGCAAAAAGACTTGTATGTTCCGCAAATGCGGCCAAATATAGAACATGCTTCATAATTTGCGATCCTTGTATATGACATGGACAGCAAAAAATGCCTGGGCCCTTACAAATGCATATGCAAATGCAGGAGGCCTAACATTGAGGCCTGGCCATTGATGCTAGACTATTGAGGTATTTTGAAAGCTGTCGACCTCATGGGGTTTTCGCATGCTGTAATAGAGTATACTGAGAACGATGTGATCTAGAAAAAACATCCACAGAAAGAGATCATGTGGATGCAAACAACTTGTCCCAAAAGGTGACAGAGGAGGATTTCCAGAATCATTCTGATGAACAGGCAGTGCACAACCAAACTGCAGGTGAATACAACGCTGGTGCTCTAATATTCATTGATTATATTGTTAATCTTTTTTCCCTTAGTCCAAACAGCAGCACAATATGGGATATCTCTGCCCCTGTGTGTTGTCTAGGACAGGTGGAACTTTTAATTAGCACCAAAAATGTGCTTACTAACCTGCCCTATAAGAGGGCACGAGAGACCTCCCTCACCTGTGTAAATTATAAAGTAAAAGAAAACAAGATTTTAGGGAGGGAAGCCTTGTGCTGCTGTTAGGACTAAGGGAAAACAGATTAACAATATAATCAACGATTCCCTTACGTCCTACAGCAGCACAATATGGGAATATAGCAAGTAATTCCCCTAGGGAGGGTTTCCTCGCCTTACAACCTCAATAACTGTCTGACCAAAGGCAGTTGCCTCGGAACTGTGGATATCCAAATGATAGTGTTTAACGAAAGTCAGGTGGGATGACCAAGAAGCAGCCGCACAAATTTGATCTAGTGGAAGTGAGCGATTCTCAGCCCAAGAAGTCGACACAGTCCTGGTCGAATGGGCTGTACAAAAAACTGGAGGAAGCAACCCTTGAGCAAGGAAAGAAATTTTGATTGCCTCCTTAATCCACCTGGACAAAGAGGGTCTGGAAGCTTTAAGACCTCTGTCTTTACCATACATGTTGATTAGGAGATTTTCAGCTCTCCTGAAAGATTGTGTCCGCGATAAGTAAATTCGTAGACACCTTACCACATCCAAAGTATGACGTTTTACCTCCTCCTCTGAAGATGGATCCGGAAGGAAAACAGGCAAAGAAATCAGTTGATTATAATTATTACGTGAAGGAACCTTAGGAATAAAACTAGGCAAAAACCTAAGGTGGACCCTATCCGAAAAAAAATACAATATAAGGTTCTTTGGAGGAGAGCGCCTGTAGCTCTCCTACCCTTTTGACAGATGTGATGGCTAACAAAAAAGTAGTTTTAAAGGCTAAAAATTTTGGCTCCGCAGCTTCCAGAGGTTCAAAAGGAGGACCACAAAGGCCTGAAAGAACCATCGCAAGGTCACATTGGGGAATAGGAGAAGATACCGCAGGTTTCAGTCTCACCGCTCCTTTGAGGAATCTTGCAACCAGGGGATTCTGGGACAACCGTCTGTTTAAGTGGCCGGATAAAGCCGATACCTGTACCTTTAATGTAGCAGGTGTAAGGCCCCTGTCCAAACCATCCTGAAGAAAATCCAAAACATCAGAAGTCAAAGGATTAGAAATATCAACGTCTCCTTTGGAGCACCACTCCAAAAAAAATCCTAGTCATCCTCTGGTAATTCCTTTTGGTGGATTCAGCTCTCGCACAGGAAAGCGTCTTCAGGACGGCTTCTGACAGTCCTCTATACATTCGTAGGGACTGGTCAACCTCCAGGCTGTCAGGTTGAATCTCCTCAGATCCTGGCACTTCAGTGATCCTTGGGAAACCAGGATCTGGGTGGGGGGAAGCCTCCAATATATCCCTCGACTCATCACCATGAGCTGGGAAAACCAAGCTCTTTTTGGCCAGAATGGAATGATGGCTATTACAGAGGCTTGGTCCTGTCTTATTTTTATCAATACTCTCGGTATCATAGGAATTAGAGGGAAAATATATGACAGCCTGGACCTTCAAGGGATGGACAGGGCATCCACTGCCAAGGGATTGTCCTCCTGGTACAGGGAAAAGAACGTCTCCACCTTGACGTTGAGTCAGGTTGCCATGAGGTCTATCTCCGGGAGACCGTATTTCAGGGTAATCTGATGAAACACTTCTGGATTGAGTGTCCATTCTCCTGATACGGCAAGACCCCGACTCAACCGATCCGCTACTGAGTTCAGGGAGCCCTTGATGTGAACCGCGGATAGATGGGTCAGATTTTTCTCTGCCCAGGAAAAAAATCAGATCTGCCTCCCTGAGGAGGGATAATGATCTGGTGCCTGAGCAAATCTTGACTGCTCTTCTCTTGAGAAGAGGAGAGAAATGGAGTAAGGCACAGTACACAGCTCTGAGCTCCTTCCAGTTGGATGACGTCCTTCTTTCTGGAGCGCTCCAGACTCCCTTTATGGAGTTTCCATCCAGAGGGGCTCCCCATCCCGTAAGGGATGCATCTGTAGTCAACAGGGTCCAATGAGGTTGGACCATGGACTTTCCATCCTTGAGGTGCAACCACCATCTGTGGGAAAGACGGGTCCTGGGGGAGAGTCGAATCCTCCTGTTGAGACCGGGAAGAGAGCGATCCCAAATTCCTAAGATTTCCATCTGAAGAGGACGTAGATGCCATAAGGCCCAAGGAACCGCCATGATGGAAGATGACATCAGACCTAGGATCTTCATCAAAGTTCTGATGGACGCTCTCGGCCTCCTGAAAAGTTGCCGAACCGCTGTAATTAATTTCTCTTTCCTTGCAGTTGTCAAGGAGATTTCCAGCCGGTCTGAATCTAGGAAGTAACCAAGAAACTTCCTTTGGGTTGAGGGGACGATTTCTGACTTCTCCCAATTTATGAGCCATCTCAGGCTTTGAAGCAGGGATATGGCAATCTGTAAATGCTGGAGCAGAACAGACACTGACTGGGCTTTTATTAGCCAGTTGTCTAGATAAGGGACCACAAAGAGTCCCTGAAGCCTGAGGGCGGCTACTATGGGAGCCACCACCTTGGTAAACGTGTGGGGAGCCGAGGAGATCCCGAAAGGGAGGGCTGAGAACTGATAATGCTTCCTGGTCGGAAACTATAACCGCAATCCTTAGGAACTTCCTGTGCAGAGGGTAAAATGGCACGTGCAAATAAGCATCCTTCAGATCTAGGGTGACAAAAACGTCGCCCTGGAGAAGAAAAGAAGAAACTGAGTTTATGGTTTCCATGTGGAACTGTTTTTTTCTGATGAAACGGTTCAGATACCTCAGATCTATAATCATCCTCCATCTGCCTGCTGGCTTTGGCACTAGAAAAACGGGAAAATAAACCCCCAAACCTTCTTCTAAAGAAGGAACTTCTTCTAGAGCTCCTTTGTAGATATACTCTCGAATAGAGCGTTCCAAAATATCCTGCTAAGACGCAGGAAGACAGCGAGTTAGGACAAACCGATCTCGGGGAGGACAGAGAAACTCGATTGCATATCCTCGCTGAATTAACTGTAAGACCCAAGGGTCCTGAATTTTTTCCTGCTGAAGAAAAGGGAGAGACGACCCCCGACAGGAATCTCGGCCACAGGAAGACAGCTTCTCATGTCAAAAACTGGGCATCCTTCTATCCTCAGTCTTGGGGAATCTCCGTCCAGAGCCTCTAGAGTAGTACCTAGAGCCCTTCTGGAGCTGCTGACCACGTCGAGGTGGATAACCTCTGCCCCAGCGAGGCCCCTAAAAGACTGAGGCAGAGTTTTGCCTTTTTTATCAGCCGAGCCCTCTAAAATTTCGTCCAGGCTACTGCCAAAGACTCTTCCTGGCTCAAATAGTAAAGCACAAAGGTTATACTTTGAGATAAAATCAGCTCTCCAAGGTTTTAACCATAAGGGTCTCCTCGCCGCCGTGGAAAGCGCCAAAGACTTTGACGCCAGCCTTAGTTGATAATGGGAGGCGTCAGCTAAAAGTTCTGCCGCCAAAGAAGTCAAACTTAAAAAAGAAATTAGCTCGTCTCTGGAGACACCAGCATCGATGTCCCTCTCACGCTGGAGCAAATCAGCCCGTAGTTTGGCTGAGACTTCACATGACGCAACAGTGACCGAGGTCTGGGCAGAGGCCGCTGAGTAGGCCTTCTTGAGAGTATTCTCCATGTGTCTATCCATAGGATCCTGTAAATTTGCTCCATCGTCAGATGGTAATTAGAGTGCGGCGAGATAACTTGGCTACCGCTATATCCATTTTAGGGGGAGGACCCCACTGATCCAGTTGAGACTCTGCGATGGGGAACAAGGTCTTAAACCTACCAGTAATTACAAAGGGTTTCTCCGGAAATTTCCACTCTGAAGACATTAATTTTTTTAATGTCTCGTCCACTTGGAAGACTCTGGGCCCTCTATAGGTGGACGTGGAGGCTTCCCCCATCAACATCACGGTCCTTAGACCGGATGGACTTCAGCAGCCTATTAATTTTGTAGAGTGGGAAGAGAGGTCTGCTGGCATCTTCAGCAGAGTCATCAGAGGACAAAGTTTCATCCACAACCTGAAAATCTTCGTCTGAGAACCGCAAGAGAGGATGTTTTTCAAGATGTGGTCTCTTGGCGATCTGGGAGATAGAATTCTGGATTTCTTTGAGAGAATCCTCCATGTATTCTTTCACCCATGTCACAACCTCACGTATAGATGGCTCCTCAGAAGGGGGGCCACGACACTGGCGACAACGGGTGAATTCGTAGCCGTCAGGCAAGGGAGTCTTACAGTCTAAACAGGCTAAATGTTTACTCGTGGAGGATTTCTTCCTCCTAAAATCTCCATCACCAGAGCCGGAAGCAGAAGAAGACATCTAAAAAGACCACAAAAAGTCACAGACAATAACAATACCAATATTACAAACCGCAACCAGAACCAGAAAAAGAGAGGTACCTTAAGGTCGTCGCAAAAAAACACAGCAACAGTATACGCAGTAGTAGAGTAGAGTAATCTCTAAATCACAGAAGGGAATATTACTACTCCTTAGCAGTAGTGGAGAGCCAGAAAAATCACAGCCCACAGCCCAAAATGGACTATGGGACATTTTAAAGGCAACCATAAGTGGAGGAGGAGCCAACACAATTACTAAACACAATGAAAATATACATATACAGAGCAAGCCCAGCGATATGAATAAATAATTCATATAACACATATAAACAAGAATAAATAAATATAAAAATAAATATTACTTACCCTCCTGAGCACTGCCGAAAAAAACGGAAGTAGGTCGCGAAGGAGTCCGGCGAATTCCGGCCCCACGGAAACCCGGACGCTGAGAAGGGTTCCGGCCGGCCACAAAGCCCGACGTCACTTCCGGCTAGGCCGAAGCCTACCGCCGGCAGAAGAGTGCTGCATAAGAATGGACGCAAGCCGGCAACAGAAGGAGACCGACCACCTCAAGAGAGGTAAGAAAAAAAAACCCTTACAGCAAGAGAGGTCACAAGAGACCTCCTCCACCTGTCCCACACAGGACAGAAAAAAACATAGGTGAGGGAGGTCTCTCGTGCCCTCTTATAGGGCAGGTTAGTAAGCACGTTTTTGGTGCTAATTAAAAGTTCCACCTGTCCTAGCAACACACAGGGGCAAAGATACCCCATATTGTGCTGCTGTAGGACGTAAGGGAATGCTTCTTAGCATGGAGGGGGTATAACAGGAGACAGCCACTTGGAGCACCATTGCTGAGGGAGAGGCAAAACTCCAGAGGCCAAAAGATCGCAAACATTGGTTAACTGAGAAGTGGAAAAATCATCCAGAATCCAGATTTTAGTTGCACCATGATGATGGGAAGGTCAGAATTTTGTGCATACAGTATGAATTGATGGACCCCTCCTGTTCTGTGTGAACCGTTCAGGCTGGTAGCGGTGGGGTGATCATGGTTGGTGGAATGTTTTCTTGGCTGTCCGTTGATATTGGCTGCTATTGTTTTTTAACCTGGAGGATACAGAGTTGCTGCATTTTTAAGGCCATTTCTACTACATGGGTCTCTCTAATAAAGTGGCATATCAGTACATATTGCATGTGTTAGGTTTCATGCACAAAAACATTGAAAAAAACAGACATGAAAAACTAAATGTAATGTCCATGGCGCATGTATTTTCATGGATTCCTTGAATCTACTGATGGATTTGTGAAAACTGACAAAAAAAGGACTTAATTGAACGCAGCAGATTTTTTTTAAGCCTGGCATTTTGTACGCCAGTCTTAATAAAGGCTCCGACTGGAGCAAGGAACGTCTGAATTATTGAGAGGCTCTGGCATAGATGTGTGGATAAATCCCCCCCTCCATGTTTTGTCACATGGCCGTGTGCATGAGGTCTTAAAATATTCTACAGGTTTTTTTTTTTCACACGGAAAATGACTTTTGTTTGCCTCAATGTAAAATCAAAGCAACACAGAGGTACAGGGTGGATCCACAATAGTCCATGATCACTGTATTTAATAAAACTGTGTAAAATATCTGCATGTTTGTTCAATGTCTGTATACAATATTAAGAGCTTAAAGGTCAGCGAAATAAGCAGAGGAGGTGAGAAGTACAAACACCACATACTTCTGCTATTACAATGCAGAACACTAGACACTCCGGCTCTGTGCACACTAACATAGTATACAGTGTTGTAGCCTGGTGGTATCACATAATTCATGTTGGCTGTGTATCTGTAGGAAAATACAGTATGTCAAATAACAGAAAGGGGGGTTCACACCTGCGCTTGAGTCCATCTGCTGCCAATCTGAGTGAAAATCTCGGGGAACAGGATAGGCATCGGATACCGACAGGTTAGCAACGCATTGGTTAAAAATCCATTCATTTGAATGGGTTTTTAAAGCAATGCTCGGGTGTGCGCTTACACCCTCTGCGCTATGAAGCCGTTTTTTTTCGTCGGACACGAAGTCCTGCATGTCCGACTTTGTTTCCAACGAAAAAAAAGGATTTGCAGCACAGAGGGTGTAAGCGCACATCCGCGCATTGCTTTGAAAACCCATTCAAATGAATGGGTTTTTAACCAATGCGTCGCTAACCTGTCGGTATCCGATGCCTATCCTGTTTCCCGAGATTTTCACTCGGATTGGCAGCGGACGGACTCAAGCGCAGGTGTGAACCCACCCTCAGGGTGACATATATAACGTATGGATATATTTTGCATTATTAAGAACAGAATTACCCATTCTGCTTTATCTTTTCCATTGCATGCGGTTGGCTCAAGCGTATAACTTATTGCCATTAAACGTTTGTGAAAGAGGATTAAAAGCAAACCTGGTATTTTGTCTATATTAAAATGATCCATATATAGTATAATATAAAATATATAGTATAAGATAAAACATAAACTATATTAAAAGCTGTCACTGTATACACATTCATACAGGCAAGGCTGTCAGTCACTGAATAGGACTACCCACTGGACTCCAGAATTAGCTGAAGTTTAAAGGGGTTGTCCAGATTAATCAAATTAGTGTTATTGTTTGTATAATGAAAAGTTGTACAATTTTCCAATATACTTTCTGTATCAATTCCTCACAGTTTTCTAGATCCCTGCTTGCTGTCATTCATTGTTTACTTAAACTGGATAAAAATCAGTCCATGGTCATGTGATATAAAGTTCATGGTCATGTGATGTACACACAGGTGCACAGCTCGTTACAAGACTGAGCTGTGATTACGGTGCTGTGACTGTAACGAGCTGTGCACCTGTGTGTCCATCACATGACCATGGACTGTATATCACATGACCATGGACTGTATATCACATGACCATGGACTATATATCACATGACAATGGACTGATTTTTATTTTTACTTTCAGTTGTTCTTGAAGGTTAAATTCTGTACAGTGAAAATAATATTTACAACTGAAGGATTTATATTTACTGGTGAGATTTATCTTTATTTTAGAGGTAACATTTGCATACCTGAATTTACAGCCATTCGAGATTTATTCCTCAAGAGTTTGCCAGAAAAATATGCATTCTTTGTAATTTTTTATAAAACAGAAGGAATCATAGTTAATTTATCAGCAAGCATAAAAGCATTACTGAGTGCAAGCATATGGAGCCCGCAGTGAGGTATGTAGCAAGCTGTTAAACCGCGACTGAACAAGGAACAGGCAATTCTCCGAAGTCAGACTTAGTTGTGCATCTGGACTGTCATTTATAAACATTTCCTGAACGCTGCCACTTCGGTCAGAACATGGGAACATTCTCTGCTCCGCAATATAAACACAATACTTCTACAACAAAAGACTAATGGATCGCCTGCCTCATATTCACTTCTTATTTGTAGAGATTTGTTTTGTGATTATTTGCTAAAGTGACTATTTCCTATATAATATTTCAAGCTCACAGTACAACTTTAATCTGGCAGATGACAATTCTGCCAGCATTTGTATATTCTAAATCAGTACACTATGAACAGTCCTCCTCAATACTCCAGGAGAGGGTTGACATAAGAGGAAGACACAAAGGTGTTAAAATTAAGAAATTCATCTATTTACTTATTAGTTATAGGTGTATATTGTATATTGTATACACATTATTAGCTATAGGTGTATACAATATTTAAGGGATGTCTTTTACCAAAACAGTCCCTATTGAACTATAAGTATAGTCAGACATATGGGGTTCACACGAATAAAGCACTTTTTTCTGTTTCCTGACCGATCCCCATTGATGAGATATTCACTTTTTACCTGATATTTTAATGAGCTGTTCAGTGCAGCAAGGGCATCACCATTGCTCCAACCATGAAAAAACAGCTAGCTCCTTATAGAATAGGCCAGGCAATGCCATTCATAGCAGACAGGGATGGAGGGACAGGGTGCTGGAAAGCGCTAATGATGACGCCCTCATTGCACCAAACGGTTCATTAACATATTTATTTATTTTACTTACGTCCGAAGTAGGGCTCACAATCTAAATTCCCTATTAGCATGTCTTTGGAGTGTGGAAGGAAACTGGAGTAAAAACACACACAGTGAGGACATATAAACCCCATGCAGATATTGTCCTTGGCTGGATTTGAACCCAGGACTCCAGTGCTATGATTGGGCTAAACACTGAAACACCATGCTCCAAATATTGCTTATCAAGAAAAAAGCTAATAGCAATGGAATCACCGATCGGGAAGCAGAAAGTATTCTCGTGAACTCCAGCTAGCTGACTGTCCTTATAGTATAAATAGGGACTGTTCTGCTGACAGGCTACCTTTTATTTGGGGTTTCATACAGAAGTAATCTGTCATCTAGAAATAGAAAGCTGAGTAAAGAATCCAGGATCATTGTAACAAAATATAATATGAAACATAATGTTCTTGATTGGTAAGTATGGCTATATTTCCTATGCACAAGATCCCAATAAGCAACAATCTATTATTAAAAGCAAGTGTTGGTGGAAATAGGGAGATAGATAGATAGATAGATAGATAGATAGATAGATAGATAGATAGAAGATAGATAGATAGATAATGCAACACATGGACAGCACTCCAAGGTTGTGAGCAAAATTATTGTGGATTTATTCCTTGCAACGTTTCAGTCCTAGTGGTAGAGGACCTTTCTCAAGCCAAGGCTGAATCCATAGGATTTGCAGCCACTGACCGTGTCAGGTTGTATTTTGGTGTTGCTCTTGACTTTTGTATTAGATAGATAGATAGATAGATAGATAGATTTGCATTTTACATAGTAGCAGTAAGTCCCAATAAAGCCCCTTGCAGATGACTGTGTGAAAGATCAGTGTGCTATACAGGTTTTTTCCGGATAGCACACTCACCCATTCATTTTTATGGTACGTGCACATGACCGTGAATTACATGGTCCCGTGTGCAGGCTGAAAGTCTGGGCCGCAAAATATGGAACAGGTCCTATTCCTGTCCGATTTTGCGGCTGTGCTTCCTTGGCTCCTATTCATTGAATGAATGGGGCTGCGGAAGCATGGCCGATGCACACAGATGTCATCCGTGCACTGGTTGTGCCCTCATTCACAGCCGGCAGTAAGCACATGGTCGTGTGCAACCAGGCTAAGACTGATAAATGTCATCCATCATTGATCTAAAGTAAGGCAAAATGCCCCATGAGGTAGAAACTAATTTTACTCATCTTAGGGGAAAAAAAATCCTTTCTGATCCCAAATATAACAATAAGAATAAATCCCTGGATAAACAACCCATCTCCATTAATCTATTAACCATAACTTTTAATATTGTTACACTCCATGAAAACTTCCTCTGACAGAGAGTTCCATAGTCTCAGTTCTTACAGTAAAGAATCCCTTCTATGTTGATGTAGAAACCTTCTTTCTTTAGACATGGTGGGTGTGCTTTGTTTAAATATGAGAGAATAGGTGAATGGAATATAAAGACAAAGCAGAAACTAAAGTTCCTAAGCCTTATACAAACAGCAACGCAAACAAAACTTGACAGAAATCCAGTTTAACTGGAAATAACAATAATATTCAATTGCCTCAATGTTATACTCACTGGAATTTAATATACAGTTATTAAATGATACTGCAGAAACCACCACATAGACCGAATAAGGGGGTAGGGGAATTACCAATAAGTATCATATCCCAGGGCAAAAAAAATTGTATCACAACCTCAAAAAATATGAGCTTGTTAACACTTTATTTTTAGTAAGATTAGCTAAAAATTCATATTTTTTGCTCCATTTATGTCAGCACATATAGGGAAAAATGTATACAGTCTCACACTGCAAACAGCACCATAGATCTCAGCCTTCTGTTCCCTTGTGAATATGACAACGGCATATAATGTGAGATTTCAATTCTATAGACCAATTTTTTTCTTAGGAAATTAATAAAATTCACACTTTGCTCCTTGTTAGTAAATACAGCAAAAAAAAAAAAAAAAAAAAGCTTTATATCCTCCGAACAGCACCAAAAAACTCAGCCTTCTAAATATGACATGGGGGGGGAGTGGGGCGGACTCCATTTATACTCCAGATTTTGGTACAGTAGTATCTTGTCTCATATTATTTTTTAAGGTCTAATTTCTAACTATAATAATAATAATAATAATAATAAAATAATAAAAAAGTCCTTTAATAGTCCCACAGTGGGGAAATTCAGTGTGTTACAGCAGCAAAGATAAGATAAGCAGATACAAATACAAATACAACATGTACAGGAATGTTCCAAGGTGAGAGGCATTACATTAATAGCAGACAGACAGATAGGAAGTAGCAGAGGAGGTGGGGATTTAACAGGCAGAGAGATATTTCAGTTCTCTGTATGTAATGATCTCCGCTTAGGTCGGTGTTGGTTGTACAGCCTAACCGCGGTGGGGAGGAAAGACTTCCGATAGCGCTCCTTCTCACACCTAGGGTGGAGCAGTCGGTCACTGACAGTACTGCCCAGCGCAATCACAGTCTCATGCATGGGATGGGAGTTATTCTCCCGCATGGAGCTCACCACGGACAGTATCCTTCTGTCACCCACCACCTGCACTGGGTCCAGTGGGCTCCCCAGGACAGAGCTGGCCCTTCTAATCAGCTTGTCAAGTTTATTTCTGTCCCTGGTTGATATACTGCTCCCCCAGCAGGCCACTCCAAAGAAGATGGCTGATGCCACTACCGAGTTGAAGAAAGTCCTAAGAAGTGCCCCCCGGATTCCAAAGGCTCTCAGCTTCCTAAGCAGGTAGAGCCTGCTGTGGCCCTTCCTGTACAGGGCCTCCATATGATCTGCCCAGTCCAGCTTATTATTAAGGAGCAGACCCAGGTACTTATAGGTGTTCACAATCTCGATGCCCGTCCCCAGGATGTCCACTGGTTTTGGAGGGCATCTGCCTTTACGGAAGTCCACCACCATCTCCTTGGTCTTCCCCGCGTTAATCTTCAGGTGGTTCTGGTGGCACCAGTCCACAAAAAACCGGTTCAGTTCTCTGTACTCCTTGTCATCATCGTCTGTGATGAGGCCTACTATTGCAGAGTCGTCAGAATACTTCTGTAGGTAGCAGCTGGATGAATTGCACCTAAAATCAGCAGTGTACAGTGTGAAGAGGAAAGGGGCGAGAACCGTACCCTGAGGTGCCCCCGTATTACAGATCACGGTACCTGACACACAGTCTTGGGCTCTCACGCATTGAGGTCGATTTGTGAGGTAGTCTAGGATCCAGTTGGAGAGGTGGTGGTCCACTCCAGCAAGGCCCAGCTTGTCTCTCAGTAACCTGGGCTGTATGGTGTTAAAAGCACTGGAGAAATCAAAGAACATTATTCTCACCGTGTTCCCTGATTTTTCCAGGTGAGACAGAGCCCTGTGCAGAAGGTGGATGATGGCATCATCTACCCCAATGCCCGGTCGATAAGCAAACTGGAGAGGGTCCATAGCGGGGCTCACTAGAGGGCGAAGATGTGTGAGAACCAATCTCTCTAAGATCTTCATCAAGTGGGATGTCAGTGCTACAGGTCTGTAGTCGTTGAGGTCCATAGGGTGAGGTTTCTTTGGAACTGGTACCACACAAGAAGATTTCCATAATTCAGGGACTATTTCCTGCCTCAGGCTCATATTATACATATATGTAATTATACCACACAGCTGGTCCCCACAAGTCTTAATTAGCCTTGCACTGATGTCATCTGGCCCTGCGGCTTTCCTCGCCTTGATCTTTTTCATCTCCTTCCTCACCTGGGCCCGTGTGAAGGTCAGACTGTGGTCAGATAAAGACAGATTTCTGGATTTACTGGTCTGTTGGAAAGTAGCCACATGGGGTGAATGGGGTGAAGTCATTGTGGTGAGGGGAGCTGAAGGACATTCTGGGGTGGGAGGAGCTGGTGTGTGATCAAATCTGTTGAAGAATAGGTTTAGTTCATTAAGCCAGTTAACATCTGCCTCAATCTGGCAGACCGACTGTTTATGACCCGAAATTGACTTAAGCCCCTCCCAGACCCCCCTTATGTCTTTTCTTTCCATTTGCTTTTCCATTTTTTCCTTATAACTGGCTTTTCCTTGCCTGATTAGATGCCTCAGCTCCTTTTGTACTTCCCTCAACCCCTCCTTATCTCTTGTCCTGAATGCCATCTTTTTCTCCTTAAGTAGTGTTTTTATATCAGAGTTAATCCATGGTTTGTTGTTGGAGAAGCACCTCACCACTTTTGTGGGTACTGTGTTGTCCACACAAAAATTAATGTAGTCCGTTATGCAGTGTGTGAGTCCTTCTATATCTTCTCCATACGAATCCTGCAAAACTTCCCATGCGGTTGTGTCAAAACAATCCCTCAGAGCCTCATCACTCTCCTCGGACCATATCCTCACTGTGCGGGTGACAGCTGGTTCTCTACGTACAAGTGGCTTGTACACAGGTCGGAGATGTACTAGGTTGTGATCCGATCTTCCCAGGGGCGGTAGGGCTGATGAGTTATATGCCTCCCTCACGTTGGCAAAGAACAAGTCCAGTGTTTTGTTGTCTCTTGTGTGGCAGGTTACATACTGTGTGAAACTGGGAAGTGTGGATGATGGAGAGGCATGGTTGAAATCGCCAGACACAAGAAGGAGGGCCTGGGGGTGCTGAGACTGTAACTGGCTCAGCGTGGCTTGTAGGACCTCGCAGGCAGCGTCAGCTTTCGCAGAGGGGGGGACATATGCAGCTATCACTATAACATGTGATAGTTCCCTTGGTAGATAGAAAGGTCTCATGCTCACAGCTAATAGTTCAATGTATATGTGGAAAAGAAGACGGTACTGCAAATTTTAGCTGTGTATGGTTGAGTAAAATATGACCTACTGTACTTACATCCTACCAGAAAGCAGTGCAATTGTTATTAAAATTAAGTAGGAAAGTTAGAAGGTTTTAACTAGAACTATACAATCCATAAAAGATGACAAGTTCTGTACAATATATCTCTCCAGAGTAACTGTGTGTATCAATTATGCCCGCAGACACTCCTTATTAGGAAGGCAGTGCAGGTCAGTGCCGAGATCTCAGTCTAAGATGAAAACAAGGTGAGAAGACTTCGGATTCCTTCACCTCACTAAATCTGATGTAGGTTATATCACTTAATGAACAACTGCGGGAAGGCAATAATCTAGGGAGAGTTGTGATAGTCAGAAAGTTCATCCAGCAGAGAGAAGGTAAAGCTCATGCACATAATGACCGAGTCCAAATTAAATCTGATATTTTATCTCTATGGCATTTTATACAATATTCACAAGTCAGGACACAGTCTTCTGACTATATCCATAAAGGTCAGGAATGAGTGTAATAATGTAACATCTGTCACCATTATGAAAAACGAGGAAATGGTTTTACTTAATAAAGGGTTAAAGATATATTTTTTTTTCTCCTGTCTTTTCAGATAATCATAAGACTGCGAGGTCGATCAATCACAGAAATATAGACATGCTGTCTGAAAAATGAGGAGATATAGTCTATCTCCTGAAGGGTCATCAGTCATATGGGCTCATAGTGTACCTGACACAGAGGACATCAGACAGGGGGGAATGTTAAAACTAGTGCCAAAAGACCAATGTGAAATATCAGGTTTAAGAAGTTCAACTTGTTCCTTGAAAGAAGAAACTTTGGTTAAGAAATTAAAATAATATTAAAAAATCTTCCCCCTATTGTCTGGAGTAGACAACACAGCACTCTCCGAACAGTGGGATGTGTCCCCAATGATACTTCAGTCAGGAGTTACTGTATGGAACTGCATCCTTTACACTTTCAGAAGTGCCTTGTTCACAGAGTGAAGGTTTTTTTGCTCCTTTTGTTTGTTTTTTTTAACCAGAACTATAAGGAAGATTGGTAGACTTTGACTGTAATAAAACTGCACTGTGTGGAAAAGGCCCAAAGGAAATGAGATGGCTTCTATTGGATCCGCTCAAGTACTGCCTTGGCTTCTCTGCTACTGCTCTAAATCTTTACAAACAGCACAATGTTAGGTTCATAACATTTGCGGGTATTATATTTGATCCAAACACCAGAAAGTCTTCCCCACAATTAATCCTAAAGCTGGCCATACTAATTAGATTTTAGACTGCTGAAATGGCAGATTTTGGAATGTCTGCGTTGGTTGGTTGTACATAAAACTATGACAGTCCCTGACAGCCAACTATCAACTAAAGTCGGTCAGAACCAAAAGCTGTTGTATTAGAGTTTTTCTTCTGTCTGTCTACCGTGATCTGTTGTGTATGGCCTGAGCAGCGATTCCCAATCGGGGTGCCGTGACAATCCGGTGGGGAAATAGCTGTATGCTTTCTTTTAACTACACAGGCATCCTTAGGATGCCGATGTAGTTGAGTAGAACGGAGCATCAGGACTTTAGCTTCCTGCTCTATTGCTCAGGCATCATCTAGTGATATATGCTGAAGACCAGCTTCATTGACCTGCAGATGAGGAGGATCACAGAGCTCCAAGACTGAAGATAGTAAGTGGTGTATGGTTTTATTATTTATAACTTATTCCTACATTATTCCTTGCTTGAGGGCCACTGGGGGACATTATTACTTGCCTGGGGACATTGGAGGATATTATTACTTGTCTGAAGGCCCCTGGGGGACAGTATGACTTGTCTGGGGACCACTGGGGGACATTATTACTTGCCTGGGAGCCACTGGGGGACATTATTAATTGTCAGTGGTCCACTAAGAGATATTATTACTTGTGTGGAGGCCACTGGGGGACATTATTACTTGTCTGGGGGACATTATTACTTGCCTGGTGGCCACTGGGCAGCATTATTAGGTGTCTGAGGGCCACTGGGAACAATTATTACTTGTCTAGTGGGCACTGGGGAGCATTCTTAGTTGCCTGGGGGCCAGTGGGGAGCAATATTAGGTTCTAGGGACAACTGGGAGACATTATTACTTGCCTAGTGGCCACTGAGGGCATTGTTACTTGTCTGAGGGTCACAGGGACCATTATTACTTGCCTGAGGGCTACTGAAAAACATTGCTACTTGCCTGGGGGCCACTGGGAGACATTATTACTTGCCTGGGGGTTACTGAAGAACATTGCTACTTGCCTGGGGACCACTGGGGAGTAATATTAGGTGTCTGAGAGCCAGTGGAGAGTATTATTAGCTGTCTTTGGGCTACTGGGAAACATTATTAGGTTCTGGGGGCCACTGGGAGCATTATGTTTGTGAGGGCCACTAGGGAGCATGTACTATGTGGTGGACCACTGGGTAGCATGATATTATGTGGGGCCACTAAGGGAGCATGGTGATGGTAAAAGGTGAATTTTTGTATGTGCTGGATGGAAAGTATAGGATGGTGTAGCTTTAAGGATGCATTCACGACAGAAAAATGCATGCAGTTTTGATGTGGTTCCAGCTGTAATTTCAAATACTGCGCTATAAAATCACATCAAAACTAGAGAGACCTGTGGTCCATTTTTGTAATGTGGGCATGTGTTTGTACTACTATCACATGTCCACAAAGTGCAATTTCTTGTTTTCAGCACTCCATTAGCACTGAATAACTTTCATCTGTTAATTTCCAGGTGTTTGGGATAGTAAAACATTAATCTGAAGATTTGTGGCTGTACATGTGGTTGGGACAGTCGGCTGTACATACAATCAACAACAGTTCTTTTCGTACAAGCGATGGCAGTTAAAATCTAATGTGTTTGGCCAGCTTAAGGCTCTGTTCACAGCTGCGTTGGAAGTTCTGCAAGGAGCTTCCAACACTGACCGTATCATATTCGACAGGAAGAACAGCATGGCATGCTGTGCAATTCATTAAAAGTGATAGACATGACATTAGTCAATGGGGTCTGCCAGGGGCCATTGATGTCAGTCATTTGAGGCATTGGGCATTTTTTCTTTTTCTTTTCCTATGACGGAACAAGAAACCAGAAATGACAACGCAGATGTGAACATACCCTGACATGCCCATAGGCTATTAAATGCATTTGCCTATGAGAATGTTACAGTATATATTTCTATATATTTTTTCATTATATTAATATATATGTAATGTATTCCTCAAACATCGTGAACAGAGCCAAGTTAATATTTCCAGTTAAAGGGGTATTCCAGTAACACAAAGTTAGCCTCTTGTGTATGTATCATTACTGCATTTTATTGTACGTGTATCTATCATTAGTGAATATAGTATTTCTGCATGGGTCATTAGTATATTACATTGGTATGCATGTAATAATTAATGCCTGGGACTGGTCAAGAATGAGATATTTTCTTCCTGGAATGCCAGGATCAGACTCTGTGCTGTTTTATGACCCGATCTGGCAGCACGCTCTTTGAAGTATAAAGGCCAGGTTTATGGCTTAACTGCCTGTCTTAACTCTGTCACTGTCATGCTCACTTAGGCCTAAGGGCCTAAGGGTTGTGACCAGATTTTACCTCAGAGGACAGCAGGAATCCAACGTCCCAGTGTGGAGATAGAACAATTCATGCCCCAACTTTCGCAGATGACAATGAATTAGCTCTTCCAGCAGTAGGACGAGGGGGGTACCCTTGTAGGGGGCATAGCTAAGCACAAGCCAGTAGCTTCACCTTACAAGAGACTGTGAATATGTTAGAAACTTGTTCACACTGTGAAAGTCACTGAACAATCTGGGTGTTAGTCATGCCACTCCTCCAAGCTTCCTGGAAACAAAATGACTCTAAGTATAAGGTTCTTCTGTCTTTTCCCTTTTTATTTTTAAAAATTGTTATGCTTGTTTGTCATTTTGTTTGTCTATTTTTTATATATAGCACTGAACCTTTTGAGTATTAAATTGTTAAATTTAATGGTACTTTGTGTGTGATCTATGAACCCATTACTCTTTTGAAGTGAGTTTGTGTCTGTCTATTTGCAGCCTGAAGTGAAGGGTAAGTGCAAGATTGAGTGAGTAGTGTGAATTCACCCCTGACATCCACACCCATGTCATGTGGTAGTACAGTCTGTATGTGACACTCATTGGTGGGGATCTGATTGCTGGGTCAGTATGCATCATTCCATTTACTTCAATGGGCCTACCAGAGCTATCTAAGTGCTGTATTTTGGCTACATCTGGCAGTCCCACTGAAATGAAAGAGCCCATGTGTGCTGCCTGACCTGCTGCTCCATTCAAACCTGGGGAGCAAAGCACCCCAGCTCGCATGATTGGTGGTGGTCCCCATTGGTTAGGCCCCCACGATCAGTAAGTTACCAGAATATCCCTTTAATGTAACAGTTATGAATAAATATATCCAAAGAAGAACTCTGATATATGGCCAAAATTAGTTAAAAACATCTGAAACCTGTTTATTAAGCTCAATGATACAAGAACAGGGGATAAGTACAAAGAAAACAGCAATAAAGTTTAAGCATATACACTCTGAAAATAAAACTCTCACTATAACAATAACAGTTACACATGTACATCATGGGTTAAATGTCAAATAACAGCAGTAATAAGAGCTCTGCCGAACAACCCTTTGATATATGATGTCTCAAAGCAACATGAAGGATCTAAGCATGTCCCAAAAGAGGAAGACTAGTCAATATCCAAATTGCAGATGCATGAGTCATTGAAACTGCAAGTGAACATGACATTGAAAAGTTTTGAAGATCATAATAGTGCATGGCAAACATGGAGAATCATGTTATCAGGAGCCTCACTCCTTGGAATTTAGGAAGTGAATCAAGTCAGCAAAAGAGTGTACGAATATACTATCTTAGTGTAATTCTAGATTATATGTACATATTGTAGGACAAATCACAGAAAAAATCTATAAAGTAAGACAGGCCACTTGATAGAAAAGAAATTACGGTTAAAACATAACCTTTAATAAATAATCAATTAAAACACACAGTGTGTCTATAAGCAAAAAAAGGTAAATATATAAAAGATAAAAAGTTTGCAGAGGGAGAGAAGTATGTACTAATCGGTGTGTATAGATAGAGGCAAAAACTCGATGTAATACAAAGGGGTGTAGTGATGCTCGCACTCATACAAAACTAATCTCCCTCAACCAAAATCAATACTGGAGTCACTCTATGCCGCTATATGCCTGATGCAGAGAGGCAGACCAGGCTGCTGAGGTTACTGGCCAAACGCCACACCAACACCGTCTGCAGCCCCTAAGCAGCACTGGCACACTGCGTATAGCGGAGGAGTGAGACCACTAAACTGACTAGAAAAAGACCCTACGCGTTTCTTTTAGCTCAAATCATCAGGGGTCAGATTGTGAGTAGTAATGACAATGCTGTCGGTACTAAGCAAAACAGACACTATACACCATGGTCCTTTGGTGGTAGAGTGTGAACGCATCTGATGAGAGCAGTGAAGCACACTCACAATTACCATCCTTTTATATGATAAATGCCGCCCATAGCCTCAGTCGCGGTCTAATCACCTCTGAACACACAACCAGAGGGCTGGAAAGCAAGCGCCACCAGGCTCAAGGTGCCGCCCTGCAGACTCGTGTCACGAAGAGGCGTGGCTCGATGTAACAATCATCAGGATAAGGGGCGAACTAGTCACCAGGGAAACTGAGGACGCTAACCAGTGTCTCTCATCGAATGGATTCAATGCTGACACCAAAGCAAAAGACGGCAACTAAGTCAAACTAGAACTATCAACAAAGGAAGAATAAGTTATAAAAATTTGAGTCTCTATGACCCAAAAATGGTATTTAGTCTGTGGTATTGAACCATAGGGACAAAACAATTTACCACATGCATCCTATATAAAAAAAAAATAGGATCCCTATCAAAAGCTCAGAAGAGTGGGGAAAGTGGACTACCCAAATAGGGTTAATCGATATATACGCATAGATATAAGCACACAAGAAAATGTAAATTCCCTTAAATGTCCCCTATAATTGAGGTATAATATATAATACCAACCTAAGAAGATATAGTAAAAGATACACCTCTTTAATCAGATGACAATAGAAAGGGGTTACAGATGGGACAGACTAACCAAAAAGACCAAAAACAACATGGTCCAGATGAGAGAGGAATAACTCAAAAAGAGTCTAGATACCGAAAAATCCGATCAAACGAGAAAAACCCTTATGTTGCCTCAGTGGAACCTAGATAAAGCACGAAAGCTCAATCTGCTCATTCATTCCAAGAGGCTGAACCATCTTAAGCCTGTAAATCCACTGCATTTCCTTTCTCAGCAGCAAATTTTCCCAATCACCACCTCTCCTCGGGGGGCATACATGTTCAATTGCTCTGAATCGTAGAAGATCCGTATTACCCTGATGATATTGTAGAAAGTGACGTGCAACTGATGTGCCCCTTTCATACAGTATGTCGCAGACATGGTCTTGTACGCGTTTACAAAAATGCCTGAAGAGGGCAAGGGCAGTTTAGAACATAAACTACCCCCATCGTTGAGCAGTTTATGAAATCCCTGCAACGATATGTCTGATTAGTAGTGATACTAGTCACTTCTTTGCTCTGACAGATGAAATCACATGCAGAGCATCTTCCACATCTGAAAGTACCTACAACTGAATGTTTAAGCCAGGTAATACAACTGGACACAGGCTCCAAATAGGTATGTACGAGCCGATCTCTCAAATTTCTACCACGGCGATAGGTGATTTGGGGACGCAAGGAAATATTATCTGCCAGATCCAAGTCAGCTTGGAGAATTCTCCAGTGACATGCCAGGATCAAACTAATCTCACGTTCCCTGTTGTCAAAAGTGCCAATAATGCATATGATATTACCATCATCATTCCTAACTCGGGGGACCAACAAGGATGTTCTTGGTGTCTCTTTTGCTCGTACATAGGCCTTTTCAATGACAGCTGACGCGAAACCCCTGGACAAAAATCTCTGCGACAATTCCTGAGACTGTCTCTGAAAATCTATCGCCGAGGAACAATTTCTACGTAGCCTAAGAAATTGTCCTGTTGGGATTCATTTTTTAAGGTTTTTAGAGTGATAGCTGTCCCAACGCAAAAAAAATTGTTGGTTGCTGTCTTCTTCCTGAATACTGTAGTATTCAACATGCCATTCTCATGTATAGATATCTTAAGATCAAGGAATGATAGAGTTTTATAATGGATCTTTGACGTGAGTCTGAGTCCAAGAGAGTTGATATTGAGGGCTGCAGCAAACTCAATGAACTCATTTCTAGTGCCGTGCCAGATAATCAAAACATCATCAATGTAGCGAATCCCTAGACCTATCAGAGATGTCCATTGTGCATACTCCTCTGAGAAGACCCTGGTTTCCTCCCACCAGCCAAGGTACAGATTAGCATATGTGGGGACCACCGGTCTCCCCATCGCTGTACCCCTCAGCTAGTGAAAGGTCTTTCCCTCAAAGACAAAGATCTTCTTCACAAGGACAAATCTGAGGAGTTGCATCACAAAATCATTATGGGGTTGCATAAATGTGCCCTGTGATCTCAAAAATTATTCCGTGGCTTGACAACCCTGCTCATGGGGGAAGGATGAATACAACTCTTCCACATCGAGGCTAGCTAGAAATGCTCTCCCTTCCAGGGATATTGTAGGACAGGGTTGGCCTTAAATTACATGGTGCCCTGTGCTTTTGATGCCCCCCACCTGTCCTTAAAAGAACAAAAAGGTAAGGTAGTATCATACCAACACACCAAGCTTATAATGAAAAAACACTTATGGTTTATTGTACGAAAAATACATTTTTATGCATGAATAGTTTTTTTATTTACATATTACCAGAACAATTACCAGAATATAGATATTTTTAGGTCCAAATTTCATTCATTCATAAAATTCTAGATACTTTGTGCTTCAATAAGCCGTCAGGACCCAGACAAATGGATTTTGAAAAAATATAGTAAATCTATTTATCATATTCATTTAAAGGGGTCATAAAAACTACTTCTGTGCTTCTGAAGAAGTTCTCTCCTCTGGACCACTCTCTATGAGCCTGAACACAGAGCTACTTTGTATGATCAACTCCTGCTCTTCAGACCTGTTTGTCTAGCATTAAAAGGGCTGGATTAAGGTTGCTGGAGGTCCCAATGCAAAAATCTACTGGAGGCTCCTATAATGCTTTAGCTGTAGCTGTAGGGTATGCCTGATCTGCACACATGCCTGTCTGCTGCCGCACTGCTCTCCTGTAACGCCTCCCTAACATCATTAGAGGGAGCACAAATGGCATGTGCTGGTTGGAAGAAATGGGCACTTCAAAAGGTACACTTAGTGCATGGCTTCTGATATATGGTTATCCTACTAGTGACACACACTGGGGAGATTTACGAACTAAACGGTGCAAAAAAAGAAAAGTTCATAATATGGGTCAAATTTATTAGGTATTTTAGATGGCTGACTAGAGGGTGACATTTAAAGAAGCTCTTTAACACTTTGAATTGATGGCATAGGTTAGTAGTATAGGATTGGCTGGGGTCCCAGTCCTATATGGCCCCATTGTGCCCCATATATTAATAATGCTCCCCTATGACCCCCAATATAGTATAATGCTTCCCTGTCTGCCCCATATACAATTATGCTACTCATGTGTCCCCATTTAGTATAATGTTTCCTATGTTTCCACATATATATCTTACCTCCCTATGTTCAAACAAGTAATATTATATAATGCTATGCCTGCAGCATGACTTTTGGGTTTCAATTGAATTACATTGCAGGGACTCAGAATTAGTTGGAAAATACTCAAACTCCAGCAGCTTAACCCCTCAAAATAACAAAAAAAAAAAAGTATATATAAAAGGTACAAAAAATAAAAAAAAATGCATAATGTAAACAAATAGAGTAAACAAACATATTAGTTATCCTCTTGTGCATCAAGTCCATACTATCCAAAAATAGTGTTATTCATGCCGTATGGTGAACGCCAAAAAAAAAAAAAAAAAAAAAAACGCAATGTGCAAATTAATGTGTTTTGGTCACCTTACCCAGAAATACATACCATAAATTGGTATCCCTAAAAACTACAAGTTGGATATCCTCCTCCTACTCCCAGGATTCTGGATATTATATTACTTTGTAATAATAGTGCCTTGTTATTGCTTTACTATAGCTTAACTAACTACTTATGAGTATTTCTACCGATTTGTATCTACCTCTGATATCGACCATACGTTTGCATTGGCATCGCGAGATGTTTCTATGTTTTATTTATTTATTCTCATAATAAAGTTTATACCTTTGATACTAAAACATCATGAAGTTATATGGTTTACATGCAGTACTGGCATTCGACTGGTACTGGACCAGCAGCAAAAGTGAATAAATAAATTCAGTTGGAGGACATGATTTCCAGTCTGTCACAGTCACTTCCATCTGATATTTAATGGCAAATGTAATTTTCATTATTAATATGTTTTCTTCAGCAGCAAAGGGAAGTAAGAAAGAAATACGAAGCGCACATTCATCTGGTTTGTCACAGTCACATCCATCTCCTGTAATATTCTTGCTGTCTAAAGGCTTGTCCTGTTGTATCTGATGGGAACAGATTAGGAAATTATTAAAAAAATCATGTTTAATTATTTTCTTGTATACAGTAGATAACAATAGATGTCTATTATTAACATGTGGCATGAAATATTTTTTGAAGGATAGGATATAACAGATTTGAAGAAAAACAACTTTGAAGTCTTATGCAAATAAGGAAGTTGGTGCATTGGGGGTGGGCCTTCAGCTTCCTAGAACACCACTGTGATGATTCTGCTTAAATATGGCTATAATTCAGAGCTGTATTTTGGTCTCTGGGTAGCGTATTTCTCTCTAGTTCCATTTACTCATAATGTGCGCAGCTATAGGCCTAGTTGTATGTTATCAGTAAAGCACCACTGTAACAATAGGGCTTTGTATCCATCCCAGAATGGCTCAATTGAATTCATATACAGCCTTGAGTGATCAAAGAAACATGCATTGTCCAGACTGCACTGTAGATCAGATATGGCTGATAACATTGTATCCTTTCACTTGGATCAGCCATATACAAAGGATCTGGACTTGATTGCATTATTCAATCAGACTTGCTGCCGCCGATGACCTCATTCTGGGAGGTGGCATAAAGATGAGGTAAGAGATTATGCTATGGAGATTGGGCTGAGACCATCACAGATTACAGAGAGCTGTTACAAACAGACCATGAGGAGATTTTGTGTTGGGACTACAAGAGAACACCATGAGGAGATTTTTTGTGATGAGACTACTGGACTAATGCTGAGAGACTGTGATGAGAGCATGCAGGCTGGAATACTGTGATGCCACATGCTAGGAGTTAATGCCAAGAAGCCTCCACTGGTTATTCATACATGACAGAGCATGTGTGAGTGTTGAACTACAGAACCACATCAAGGAGATGTGTGGTAAAGTAACTATTTCACCTTTATCCCTTTTATTTTATTTGTACTGTATCTTGCAACTAGTAACTGTTAATGCTTGCATATATATATATCTGCATATCTGTTCTGAACTGTATATGTTAGATGTTAATACCGACAAATTTAGGGGTTAATAAATATATAAAATTTAGAAAGCTTGTCTTGTATTTATCTGGTGAACCCGACATTCACTGGCGGTGAGTGTGGTTTTTATATGAAAGAAGACTCAGGTGGGGCCACAGCGGCGTTGGCGCACGGAGGCTCTTTCACATTGGTGGCAGCGTAGTGGGATCTTAGGATAAACGGCGTGTGTTGGTGACCTTTATCACTCACATGCTGGGGATTACGGTAATCCTATGAGACAAGCTCGGTATTAAAGCAAGCATTAAGATACAGTGAAAGTTTGATACAGTGCTGTTCCCCTCCCTTAATCTTTGTATTCTATCCTATCTTTTATTTGGCAAATACCAGTGGATGGCTAGTGGGCTCAGAAGCAGATCTCCAGAACTGCTGAACCAGGCTTTTGGAGATCCTGAGCATATGGCTGAAATGGAGGCAGCCACAGCCATGCAGAGAATCGAGCAGAGTCCTGATTTTGGGGCTAGGCCAGGAAGTGCAGCAAGCAGCCCGGTCCCAAGGATTACTTCACCAGGAGAGACCAGTAACCCCAGCCTTGTAGGGGGAATGGTTTCATACTGGCAAATGGCCCTGCAGCAAGTAGGCACCAGTGACCCTAACACATACCTGCAGGTGTTGGACCGTTTTCTGGAAGCTGTAGAACAAGAACGACAGGCAGAGAGAGAGAGGAAGGCCGCTGAAAGACAGGCTGCTGAGCGACAGGCTGATCGTGAGGCAGCAGAACAAGAACGGCAGGCTGCTGAGCGACAGGCAGAGAGAGAGAGAAAGGCTGCTGAACGACAGGCTGATCGTGAGGCAGCAGAACGAGAGCGGCAGTATCAGCTTGAGCTCAAAAGGATGGAGCTCTCCCAGCGGGCACAAACTCCAACAACCCTGCACAGACCCTCAAGTTGGAAGGAGAAGCCAGGCCGGAGTTCACCACAGCTGTCTGTCGTCAGGTCGGGTGAGACAAACTATGCCCCGGATGGTCCCTCCCCTGTCCCAAGAACTCTGGGCACCCTAGTGACCTTCCCCAAACCCCAAGGGGAGGTGCGGCGGGGCCATGCCTGTAACCAGACAGGACATTTCAAGGAGGAGTGCCCCAACCACCCTGAGAACTTCCCTGCTTCCCAAGCCACAGCAGGTGGCCCATCTGTGTGTCTGGACGGGGGTGCAGGAAAAGGAATGCGGACTGTGGGACTATTGACTGATTTGCCTGCTAATGTACTGTTGGGAACTGATTTAGGACCTATGATGTCCCAATATGGGGTGGGGAGCACCCCAATTTACTGTGATAAACTGTCTATGATTAATGCTGATAATGTGTCTGTCATATCTGCAGAGAGGGCCCGTAACCCCCTCTCTGAGATACTTCCCATGGCAGTCAATGTAAATGCTAATGAGTTGCCTTCAGCTGAGAGCAGGGAAGATGCCAATGAGCTTCCTGCAACCCAGCTCAGCAAAAATGTTATTGATGGTTTGTTCACCCCCGTGCTAGGAGCCAATGAGACTTTGTCTGTAGACACACCCACATCTGTGGGGGTATCTCCCCTCCCAGCTTGTTAATATGTCTACCACAAATCTCATTGAGGCCCGGTGTGAATTAACAATTGATAATGAAGGTACTGTCAATGTTATTGCCAATGCTTGTTGTGAAAGTGTACAGGGTAGCTCTTCTGAGTCACTGGAAGCGACTTCTACTATTTCGCCCAGTGCATCCGATAAGCACCCAACTGCTGACCATGTACCAGGTGGTCAAGTAGGCTATGGGGATCTTATGGCCGATCCAGGTGAGGGAAGGACTGCTGGTAGTGCGGTGTTAGCCTGCAGCCAGAGTGCTACAAGGGTGGAGGGCGTTCCGACCCTTGAACCGTTGCCTACACCACCTGAAGTCGGTACTGAGACCGCCATGACTAGCCTCACTCCCTTGAAGCCGGAGGAGTCCGGCCGGTATGAGACATACACGTCTCTTCTGTCCAGTTCTATTCCAGGAGCGCCCATGGCCCAAGTGCAGATAGCATGGGGTACTGGAGGTGTGATCCAAGAAGGGGGTATGTCCAATGTATTACCTGTCAATGTATTGTGGGGGGGATGTTTTGGGGAAGCATGATCTCAGTCATTTGCCCAAGGTATCACCATCACCCACCCAAGTACAGGAGGGACAGGATGTAGGCTTGGAAGCAAAGGGGGAGGTGCAGAATCCCCTAGAACTGTCCCAACTAGCGGCTAGTGTGAGAGAGACCCTGAGAAAGCAGGCCAAGGGTAGCCAGGAGAGCAGAGATTGCCGGGATGGGATCTCTGGAATGGTATCCCAAGGGCCTGAGGTCATGAGTGTAAAGCTACGGGATGCCCACACTCAGAAAGCGGACCCAGAACAGGCAGGAGGTAGCCAAGTGTACGTGGCTCAGAGCCTGGGCCTTAGAAGCGTCCCTAGTCAGACTAGAGAGCCAGAAGGGTCCGGCAGCTATGTAACATGCACCTCTCTTTTGTCTCACTCCAGCCAAGAGTTCAGAGATGCTGTCCAAGCTGACCCTAGTCTGGACATATTGAAGGCGCGTGGCGCTCAACCACCCTCGGAGTCTGACAAGGCCCGAGTCTGCTGGGACCCCGGGGGTAGGTGAGCGAGCCTTGTGGCCAGAGCCTGAGAAGCTGGAGGCGGAGGTGCTTTCAGAAGAGGGGCATAGGCCCCTACTTCCTGCAAGCCCCATCTAAAGGGGGAGGTGTGATGATTCTGCTTAAATATGGCTATAATTCAGAGCTGTATTTTGGTCTCTGGGTAGCGTATTTCTCTCTAGCTCCATTTACTCATAATGTGCGCAGCTATAAGCCTAGTTGTGTGTTATCAGTAAAGCACCACTGTAACAATAGGGCTTTGTATCCATCCCAGAATGGCTCAATTGAATTCAAATACAGCCTTGAGTGATCAAAGAAACATGCATTGTCCAGACTGCACTGTAGATCAGATATGGCTGATAACATTGTATCCTTTCACTTGGATCAGCCATATACAAAGGATCTGGACTTGACTGCATTATTCAATCAGACTTGCTGCCTCCGATGACCTCATTCTGGGAGGTGGCATAAAGGGTATAAAAGATGAGGTAAGAGATTATGCTATGGAGATTGGGCTGAGACCATCACAGATTACAGAGAGTTGTTACAGACAGACCATGAGGAGATTTTGTGTTGGGACTACAAGAGAACACCATGAGGAGATTTTTTGTGATGAGACTACTGGACTAATGCTGAGAGACTGTGATGAGAGCATGCAGGCTGGAATACTGTGATGCCACATGCTAGGAGTTAATGCCAAGAAGCCTCCACTGGTTATTCATACATGACAGAGCATGTGTGAGTGTTGGACTACAGAACCACATCAAGGAGATGTGTGGTAAAGTAACTATTTCACCTTTATCCCTTTTATTTTATTTGTACTGTATCTTGTAACTAGTAACTGTTAATGCTTGCATATATATATATCTGCATATCTGTTCTGAACTGTATATGTTAGATGTTAATACCGACCCATTTAGGGGTTAATAAATATATAAAATTTAGAAAGCTTGTCTTGTATTTATCTGGTGAACCCGACATTCACTGGCGGTGAGTGTGGTTTTTATATGAAAGAAGACTCAGGTGGGGCCACAGCGGCGTTGGCGCACGGAGGATCTTTCACAACCACTCTTGCTACTCAGACCCCTACCATTTCCTGCCTGTGCCACGCTGTGCAGTGAGAGTTGTTACTCCCAAAGCTATGACATCACCCATCTTACTTGAGCAGCAAGAGCAATGCTCCAATGGCTTATGGCCCGCCCCCAGTGCATCAACTGCCTCATTTGCATAAAAATTCAAATCTACAAAGGTGACATACATAACAAAGGTTTCTTGTTTCTCACTGTAATGTGCTCTGTAATATGGTGGTAGTTGAATATGCTTGGGGGAGGTGGTAGACTCCCTTTAACAGAAGTGTGCACCCCACTTAACAGCAATACTGCCTTGTTAAAGGAGTTTATTAACTGATGACCTATCCTTAGGATAGGTTGTTGCTGATCCTATTCCAGGGTTGACAACTGTCTGACCCCCACAGAGAAGCAGTACTGCATTGTAAAGCTATGGACACTTGCTATTTCCTAGAAAATTTATCAGTCAACAGGAGCTTTTATCTCATCTTCCTGACACTGATCAATCTGGCACAGTTTAATACTGACTAGTCTAATTTTTAGACAGTATTAATGTAAAATGATAAATCTGCTCCATTGTCTTACTAGATTAAATGGACGACTATTTCTTAAGAGTTTAAGGGTGCTTTCTAACCTCTAGTTGGTAAGAGTGCCTCTTGTGCTTTAAAGATGCCCCCTTTTTAGGATGTATTGGGAGTAATTTTTCCACCCAGAGGTAAGGGAAATCCCAATGCCAAGATGGTTGCAACTTCTTGATTTTGTAGATAAAATAGTCATTCATCTGCCTTGATTGTAAGAGCATATACAAGATTGTAAGAACATATGCAAACTGTAAGTGCGCCTTCTCTGAGTCTTCATGGTAAGCCGGACCTCCACCTCCTCCTTGTGAGACAAATGATGGTAATGGTGCCTCATTGTCTCTAGGTGGTAGGGGCAGCTCCTCCTGCTTCATGCTTCTCAAAAAGTCAAGAGAGCCTCCTCCTCCCCATGTAAGACAAATGACTCCTCCTAACGGTAATGGCGCCTCATTGTCTATAGCTGGTACAGACACCTCCTCCTCCTTCAGGCTTCCCTAGATGTGAAGACAGACACCTCCTCCGCATATGAGACAAATATTTTCTCCTGATGGTAATGGTGCTTCATTTGTCTCAAGATGGCTTTACTCCTCCACTTCCAGGCTCCTTCAGATGAGTCTGCTCCTCAACTTCCTGATCTTACTGTATAACCTAGCTGGGAGATAAAGCAACAAAAATATTAACACAATATAACCAGATCTTGATATAATTATAAGTAAATAATGTTTCATATTTATAAGCTTCATATCAAAAAATATACGCAGGAAAACAATGATTTACACCGTGCTCCAATTACCATCACATCACTCCCTAATGTGGAGGGCTATGTGGACATTATGCTATGTCACAGATGAACTGATGTGAGACTTGATATCGGTGTCTAAGCGTCACGTAGGTCACACTGGACACCCTAGAACATTGAATTGGAGTGCCAGGTCTCCTTCATAACATTTATTATAACTCAGAAAACTGTCAGGAACTGGTATAGATTCCATTATGATGCACCAGATTTATTAAGATGCCACAGCCTCATGATAATTCGGGCACACTTCACAATAGTCAGGGCCTTTACTAAGACTGGTGTAGGTCACGCCAGTCTTAACAAACTCCCTCCAATGTGTGTAAGTTACACCTCTATAGTGAAGTGCATTTGTGGTGGTATGGAAATCATGACACTGACCTGGGTCTTTCCTTCTTACATACATAGCCTAGAAGGAGGAATGTCTACAATGTTATGAAGCACCTCTACAATAGAAGCCACACTACAATTATACTGCTAATGGTTTCTAGCCAAGCCTGAAAAAGACTGCCAGCATGTCTGTTTACCTCCATCTGTCTCTGCTGGGCCCTCTTCCGATAGAGACTGTGAAAATAATGAGAATGCAAACATACTACTGGATCACGCACCGTACTGTCTTATTCTCAATGGGTGCGATATATTCCTTTATCATTCTGACTTTAATTGTATTTTCTCAGGAATAGCAATCAATTATTTATATTGGCCTTTCTTTAACCAAAAAAGCTGCTAAAATAGTGACCAAAATAAATATAGTATGCAACCAGCCTAACAGGTGAATGTAGATATTTGAGGAAAACTTAAAGCAAATCTGTTACCAGGTTTGAAAAGAACAATGACATACATCATTTTGATAGGTTCAGTCACCTTGACCATTTTGTTATTTTGCTTACCCAAATCCATTCAGCTTTTACAAAGATATAATCCCTTTTAGTGTTGACGCATATTAGATTATACTAGCCAAGTGGGTGGTAACACTGTGTTTTCTCTGGGAGCAGGGTCTCTATGTGCTGTGTGTACAGTGGGGAAAAAAAGTATTTAGCCAGCCACCAATTGTGCAAGTTCTCCCACTTAAAAAGATGAGGCTGGCCTGTAATTGTCATCATAGGTAGACCTCAACTATGAGAGACAAAATGAGAAAACAAATCCAGAAAATCACATTGTCTGATTTTTAAAGAATTTATTTGCAAATTATGCTGGAAAATAAGTATTTAGTCAATAACAAAAGTTTATCTCAATACTTTGTTATATATCCTTTGTTGGCAATGACAGAGGTCAAACGTTTTCTGTAAGTCTTCACAAGGTTGGCACACACTGTTGCTGGTATGTTGGCCCATTCCTCCATGCAGATCTCCTCCAGAGCAGTGATGTTTTGGGGCTGTCGCTGGGCAACACAGACTTTCAACTCCCTACAAAGGTTTTCTATGGGGTTGAGATCTGGAGACTGGCTAGGCCACTCCAGGAACTTGAAATGCTTCTTACGAAGCCACTCCTTCGTTGCCCTGGTGGTGTGCTTGGGATCATTGTCATGCTGAAACACCCAGCCACGTTTCATCTTCAATGCCCTTGCTAATGGAAGGAGGTTTGCACTCAAAATCTCACGATACATGGCCCCATTCATTCTTTCATGTACACGGATCAGTCATCCTGGTGCCTTTGCAGAGAAACAGCCCCAAAACATGATGTTGCAACCCCCATGCTTCACAGTAGGTATGGTGTTCTTTGGATGCAACTCAGCATTCACTCTCCTCCAAACACAACGAGTTGTGTTTCTACCAAACAGTTCAACTTTGGTTTCTTCTGACCATATGACATTCTCCCAATACTCTTCTGGAACATCCAAATGCTCTCTAGCAAACTTCAGATGGGCCCGGATATGTATTGGCTTAAGCAGGGGGACAAGTCTGGCACTGCAGGATCTGAGTCCCTGGCGGTGTAGTGTGTTACTGACGGTAGCCTTTGTTACATTAGTCCCAGCTTTCTGCAGGTCATTCACTAGGTCCCCCTGTGTGGTTCTGGGATTTTTGCTCACCGTTCTTGCGATCATTTTGACCCCATGGGGTGAGATCTTGCGTGGAGCCCTTGATCGAGGGAGATTATCAGTGGTCTTGTATGTCTTCCATTTTCTAATTATTGCTCCCACAGGTGATTTCTTCACACCAAGCTGCTTGCCTATTGCAGATTCAGTCTTCCCAGCCTGGAGCAGGTCTACAATTTTGTTTCTGGAGTCCTTCCACAGCTCTTTGGTCTTCACCATAGTGGAGTTTGGAGTGTGACTGTTTGAGGTTGTGGACAGGTGTCTTTTATACTGATAACAATGTCAAACAGGAGCCATTACTACAGGTAATGAGTGGAGGACAGAGGAGCCTCTTAAGGAAGAAGTTACAGGTCTGTGAGAGCCAGAAATCTTGCTTGTTTGTAGGTGACCAAATACTTATTTTCCACCATAATTTGCAAATAAATTCTTAAAAAAACAGACAATGTGATTTTCTAGATATGTTTTCTCATTTTGTCTCTCATAGTTGAGGTCTACCTATGATGACAATTACAGGCCTCTCTCATCTTTTTAAGTGGGAGAACTTGCACAATTGGTGGCTGACTAAATAATTATTTTCCCCACTGTATACCACATGGCTAGAATACCCTAATTTGCATAGACACTAACAGGGCCTATATCTGTGGAATGGCTGAATAGATTTGGATAAGCAAAACATCAAAACGCTCAGTGTGACAGCACCTGTTATTGGAGCCCAGAATCACGCCCCCTTGTTTGCTCTGGCCCAAGACCATTAGGAATTCTAAATACGCATGGTGCTCCAAAACTAACTGCACTGATGAGGTATGTCACTGGTGTAAAGGAAATCCCTCTAATTATGCAGAATTAATATTATGTTTGAAATTTCTTAAGTGCGCAATAACTAATCTAAAGATGTAGATTGAAGAGGATCATGGCTTTGCATAAACCACTACGAGATGGTAATGGACACTTGCCAATATGAAGAAAGAAGCTTTATGTTAGAGTAAGATAAGCTGCGCTCATTGTGACAATTAGACAATAAGACATTATAAGTTATGTAAAGTGTGTACTGAAAGTAACCAATTAGTATAAGACTCTGGAAGTGTGTTAACCAATTGAGTGGTACTTTGGGAATTTACACCCATTTGACCCTGTTGTAGGTTTATAATTTAAGGGCTTGACCCATCCCCAAGTGGGAATTTTCCTGGGTACCACATTTGCTGGTTATTCTTTTGATCCTCAGTGATTTTATGGTAGTTTTCTGGTCAGTGTTTATTTGTATCTACATAGCTCGGTCTCCTCATGTGTTACAGTTCGATTCGTTGATTAATTGGTTAACGACTTAAATGAGTGCTAGTTATGAAGCTCTGCTTCCCTATATAAGTAGATACAGCTTATGGGGGGCATTTTTAATGCAGATGTGCATATAATCTAAGTGCAGATTAACCAAAGTGCACTTATACATGGCCACAATACAGGTAAGCTTTGAAAAAACTCCAGGTAAACTTAGAACCAAAACAACAGGCTACCACACATGGTATCATAGAGCTGTACTATCACTTACTGTCTTAGCAATTGTTCTCATGCAGAACTCCCCTCCATCTCTACCACCAGTGCACACTATCCACATCAGTCTCTCTATTCTTCCTTTCCCATGTACAGCTCTCACACATTTCACTCTCTTTAACCACTCCAATCCCTATAGTTCTTTTATCAGTGCAACTAAACAGAAGCGCCCACATAAATCACGTGTCTATTTTGCTCCTACTAGCTGCTGAGGACATCTCTCCCAACCCTGGTTCTCCTTCTTTCACTAACTTTTCCTCTTCCTGCACACTTAGAAGTCCCACTAACCTCATCAATATTCACTGTGTTGCCTTTCCTTATCTTTCTCCTGTCCTTTTTAACTGTTGTCTCTGGAACGCCCGCTCCGTGTGTAACAAACTAGAATATATTAATGACTTATTCCTTAGTAAATCTCTTAACCTGCTAGCTCTCACTGAAACCTGGATCCAGCAATCTGATATGGCCTCCCCTGCTGCTCTGTCTCATGGTAGCCTACATTTCTCACATACTTCTAGGCCTGACAACAGGCAGGGTGGAGGGGTAGGAATACTTCTATCACGGCAGTGCACTTTTCAGGTCATTCCCCCAGTACCCTCACTCACATTTCACTCATTTGAGGCCATGCTATCAGACTTTTCTGCTGACTCTCCTTACATGTTGTCGTGATCTACTGTCCACCTGGCTCACCCTACCAATTTCTGGACCACTTTGCTTCTTGATTTCCCCTCTTTCTATCCTGTGAAATTCCTACCCTCATCACGGGTGACTTTAACATCCCCATTGACACATCTGTCTCTCCAGCTGCCTCACAGTTTCTCTCAATAACCACTTCTTTTGGTCTTTGACAACTTTCCTCTTCTCCCACACGAAGAAATTTGCTAACTCTTCTCTGCCCCTTTCTGATCATAACCTTCTGTCTCTCACAATCAGTACTTTCTCTCCTTCACAGGACATGCCAACCCACCATACATATAGGAATCTACATGCTATTAACACACAGCACCTCTCAGACACTCTACAGTCCTCTCTGTCCCCCATCTTTTCACTCTCCTGTCCCAATCTGGCCACCAGTCACTATAATGAAACCGTTAAAAATGCACTGGATGAAGCGGCTCCCCCTCCACTCGAAAATTTCGGCACTGGAGGCAGCAACCCTGGCACTTATCACATATGCGTTTTCTTCAGCGGTGCTCTAGGTGTGCTGAATATCTGTGGAGAAAATCACGTACACCTGCAGATTTTCTCCAGTTCAAGTTTATGCTCAAAACCTATAGCTCTGCCCTTCACCTCGCCAAACAAACCTATTTCACTGCTCTCATCTCTTCTCTCTCCAGTAACCCTAAAAGACTCTTTGAAACTTTCCACTCCTTACTTACTCCCAAGGTGCAGGCACCATTCACAGACCTCTGTGCAGAGGACCTGGCCACTTATTTCCATGACAAAATTGATAAGATCCATCAGAAAATTATTGCCCAATTCCCAGAAGGCATTGATCCCCTCACCTACCACATTTCAACTCGTTCATTCTTGCAGCATTTGACACTGTTGATCACCAACTCCTCCTCACTATGCTCCGCTCAGCTGGCCTCACGGACATCACTCTCTTGGTTCTCCTCTCCTCAGTGTATCAATTGTGCGCTCTTTCTATTCCCCTCGCTGTTGAGTTTCCTCGGGGCTTGTTCCTAGGCCTCCTGCTCTTTCCTCTCTACACAGCCCCTATTGGACAAACCATCACCAGATTTGGCTTCCGGTACCATCTTTAGGCTGATGTGTTGGTATCTAATAAAGGAATTTGTTTGACTGGATTGGCGTAAGCGCTAATCTTATCCTTCTACATTCTGGAAACAGTCCACTTGATTCTAGTCTCTAATATCATGTCTTTGCATTATCTGAAACTGAATCTCTCAAAGACTGAACTACTGCTTTTTCCACCATCTAACAGACTTAACCCTGATATCTCCATTTCAGTCCCTGACCATAACTCCTAGGAAGTATGTCCGTTGCCTCAGGGTTATGTTTGACTCAGAACTTTTCTTCATTCCCCATATCCAATCACTCATACACTCATGTCATCTCCACCTTAAAAACATCTCCAGAATCCGTCCTTAACTTACCACAGAAACATTAAAGATCCTTATTGTCGCCCTGAATCACTCTCGCCTTGACTACTGTAACTCCTTACTAATCGGTCTTCCCCTTACTAAACTCTCCCCTCTACAATCTATTCTGAATGCATCGGCCAGGCTCATCTATCAGTCTAGACACTACAGTGATGCCTCCGGTCTGTGTCAGTCACTACATTGGCTGCCTATTCAATACAGAATACAATATAAACTTATCACCCTCATCCACAAGGCTCTCCATAATGCTGCACCTCCCTACATTTCCTCCCTCATCTCTGTCTATTGCCCAACCTGTGCTCTGCGTTCAGTCAATGACCTAAGACTAACATTATCTATTATTAGAACCTCCCACTCCCATATCCAAGACTTCTCCCGAGTTGCACCACTTCTGTGGAATGCTCTACCCGGACAGTCAGATTAACACCCTATTTCTACAGCTTCAAGCACATCCTACAGACATATCTTTTCAGACAGGCCTATCACAATTACTAATCTAAACCCTTCTGCAGTTAGTATTCCTAAAATTAACCCTCCTCTGTTCACGCTTCTACATTACCCCGCAGGATATGATGCCGTATCGGACTGTAACTTTATATGTCCAGACACTATCTGCACATAAAAGGACACGGATGGTGACGGCTCATACAGCTTTATTTATGTGTAATGAAAATAACCTCTATCACAGAAAAACGCTGGACCACTGTGTAAGCAATGCTACCTCCGATGCTGCCCCTGCTACCTCTTTTGTCACCCCCTCTATCTCATAGATTGTAAGCTCTTGTGAATTGACTATTACTCTGTAATGTCTCTTTTTGTCTGTACTTGAACCCTACAATTTGTAAAGTGCTGCAGAATATGTTGGCGCTATATAAATAAAATGTATTATTATTATTAGTATTATTTTTAGGAGTGGCATAGCAGCTCTGTCCACACTATAGCAGTGGTTCTGGGGAAATGCAGTGCCACTTCCTGTCCACTAGCAGCTGTAAACACCTGGACCCCACACAGATCACATACTGATGACCTCTCCTGTGGATAGATTAACAGTATGAATCAATTTGGGGCTGGAAAACCCCCTTTAAATATTAAAATGATTATGGTTTGTAAGTAATGCTGCATCTGTGTCTACAACTTATGTGGCCTCCAATTATAGACTTTGTGTGTAAACAAGATCTCCAACCTTTCTGATGTTGTAAGAATAAGGAGAAATATCAGGGTTTGGAGAACATGCATTTAATAAAGGAAGCGGATCATGAACCTCATTCACTAAGCAATATGCAGTTCCTTGTCACACGGCAGAAAGCGGAGATGAACAAATTATAGATAAAGCTCTTCCTTTTGATATGGAAATTCTGATCTAGATACCTGGAAATGGGTCTTTGGGCACCTTTTCACAAACCAACACAAGCAGGTGTTGATATGCCAGAAAGAACAATTTTCTATGAATACTCTTTGTTTTCTTAAATAATAGGCAGGTGGTTCGGCATCAAAACAGTTTACTGCAAATTACTGCAATGGTTCTGTAAATTTATATATTTTATTATTGTCAATCTCGAGCAGTTTAGGAGAATCTCAATGACTCAACAGCTGAACCATTCTTGGCTGTTTATTTGCGCGGTTTTCCCATAGCTTCACATTATGAACAATTATGTTATTTAACATTAAATATTTGCAAATGGCAGATATTATAAGCAGCACCTAGGGCACATGTCCTACAGAAGCCGGCGCACCTGTTTTTGTGCTGATCTTTGGTCTGTCTTCATATAATGAAAGCTTTACTTGGTAAATACTGTATGACACCTTAAACGATGGCAACCCAAGTGTAACATCAGCTGAAAAGTAATTTTATTAACCAGTATACAAGTACTTCATGTATCATTTTTTATCTAACAAATCACATGGAAACTGTGCACTGACATTAAAAAAGAACTAATGAAAGGATATTATTAGACATCACTCTGCTGATCAATTTACATTAAAACAAGTGTTTTAATTTTGTTAAAGGGAGCCTATCAGCAGGAAACTCAGTATCAAACCAGCCACAGTGCATTGTAGTGGACATTATGCTGAGCACCATCATACCTTTAGGTAGTCCAGTAGATGCGCCATTTTCTTTATAAACATTTTTTAGAAATATGCAAATGAGTCTCAAGTGCAGTGAGGGTGTGTCAGGACATCAAAGGCTCTGAAACACACTTGAGCCTCATTTGTATACCCCTAAAATCTGCTTTTTCAAGGAATCAGTGCATCTAGTAGGCTATCTAAAGGTATGATGGTACTCATGATATTGTCCCCTACAATGCACAATGGCTGGTTTGATATTGAGTATCCTGGTGACAGACTCTCTTTAACACCCAGACCCAGGGCCCTTGGTTATGCCTGTGCAACAATGACATTTTTCCATAGTCACATAAGTCTCTTTTGCTGAAATTTTGCCGTCACCTAACCATAACACAATGTGAACAGATACCTGTATTGGTAGACAGAGGGAGAATTTGAACAGAAACTATATGAAGACACTTGGTAGGCGATTTCTTACACCAAAACCTTCTATTCACAATGCATACATACACCACTAAGGGTCAATATGACAAATGGTGTACACACCCTAGAGGCACACTACACGGTTGTTATGAGACTTGGGAAAAGAGGGGCCCACTTGTGGTTGGTCTGGAAAATCCCTTTAGGCTAAGGCCCCACATTGCAGAAACGCAGCTTTTTTTGTTACTGTGGTTTTTCAAGCCGAAGCCAGGAATGGATTTAGCAGAAGGGAGAAGTATAAGAGCTTCCTATTTATTTCCCATTCCTTTTGTAGCCATTATTGGCTTTGGCTCAAAAAAACGCAACAAAATCTGCAACAAAAAAAGCTACATTTCTGCAACGTGGGGCCTCAGCCTTAAATATTAAAATGTGTGATTATGGTTTGTAAGGGCCGGTTCACATCTGCGTTCAGTTTCCGTTGGGGAAGTCCGTTTGGGGACCCCCCGAACGGAAACCTATATTAATAGAAAAGCAGTTTACCTTAGGAAACCTGTGGACCCCATAGACTATAATGGGGTCTGTGTGGTTTCCACTCGGTTTCCGCACGACGCAAGCGGCACTTTCCTTTCCGCATGTTTCCACATGTTTCGTGCGGAAACCGAGCGGAAACCAACGGACCCCATTATGGTCTATGGGGTCTGCAGGTTTCCTTAGGTAAACCGCTTTTCTATGCATATAAGTTTCCGTTCGGGGGGTCCCCAAGTGGACTCCCCGAATGGAAACCGAACGCAGGTGTGAACCGGCCCTTAGCAATGCTGCATATGTGGCTACAACCTATGTGGCCTCCAATAATATATCTTTTGTGTAAGCAAGATCTCCAACCCTTCTGATGTTTTAAGAATAAGGAGAAATATCAGGGTTTGAATAAAGGAATAAAAGGAAGCGGATCATGAACCTCATTCACTAAGCAATATGCAGTTCCTTGTCACATGGCAGAAAGTGGAGATGAACAAATTATAGATAAAGCTCTTCCTTTTGATATGGAAATTCTAATCTAGATACCTGGAAATGGGTCTTTGGGCACCTTTTCACAAACCAATACAAGCAGGTGTTGATATGCCAGAAAGAACAATTTTCTTAAATAATAGGCAGGTGGTTCAGCAACAAAACAGTTTACCACAAATTACTGCAATGGTTCTGTAAATTTATATATTTTTTTGTTGTTGCCAATCTTGAGTAGATTAGGAGAATCTCAATGACTCAACTGCTGAACCATTCTTGGCTGTTCATTTGCACGGTTTTCCCATAGCTTCGCATTATGTACAGTTAGGTTATTTAACATTAAATATTTGCAGATGGCAGTTATCATGAGCAGCACCTAGGGCACATGTCCTACAGAAGCCGGCGCACCTGTATGATGTTTTAAATTGAGATGTTTTAAATATTTTGTTTCCATATATTAAGTTTTGCATAGTATTAACATGTCTATCGATCCTGTGATTTCCTTAATTTCAAGACTTGGTGTTGTAATTTCAATGTTTAGGAGTGTAGGATATAGATGATGGGCAAGCCCAGAAGGTTTATGATTCTGTTGAGGGGTCTATGAGTTGATACATACTCTATTTTATACTCTGTTTGGGAAATCTCAGTGACTGCAGTATTACATTTCCAGGTCACTTTTACTCATTCCAGTTTTAACTTTTGTTTTTCTGACTGTTAGGTTTTTCCAGGCATCTGCCTCTATCTGTCCTATTTCCATGGGTGATTCTCACCAAGCATTCTCCAAGACTCTCATTTCCTAGTTATCAGATATTTTAGAACAGGGGTCGGCAACCTCTGGCACGCGTGCCACTCTTGGCACGCGAGGCTTATTTCCCTGGCACGGCAGCGGACTCCTCACCCAGCAGTTTCGATCGGACCAAGCACGGCCGAAACGAAACTGCTATTATTATACTGTGGGGTCTCTTCAGACCCCCGAGTATAATAAGCAGAGCCCCCGGGGAGATGATCAAACATAAAAAACAATGTTACTCACTATTCCACGCTCCGCAGCCGCTGTGTATTCTTCAGGCTCTTCTGCCTGAAGTCAGCTGACAGGGCCTCAGGTGTCACGTCTGCGTCTGAAGTCATTACGCATAATGACGCGACGTGACCCCTGAGACTCAATGAGCGGTCGCTGAATACGGGCAGAAGCGCCCGAAGATACAGAGCGACTGCGGAGCGTGGAATGGTGAGTAACATTGTTTTTTATGTTTCATCACCTCACAGTATAATAATAGCTAGTGAGTGTGCAGGGGCACTATAGAGCATAATACCGTGTGCAGGGGCCACTATAGAGCATAATACCATGTGCAGGGGCCACTATAGAGCATAATACCGTGTGCAGGGACCACTATGGGACATATACCGTGTGCAGGGGCCACTATGGAGCATAATACCATGTGCAGGGGCCGCTATGGGACATTATTCTGTATTACGGTGTGTTTTCTATATTAAGGATGTGTTTTTGCACAGAAAACTCAGGCTTTGTTTTTTTTTGTGCAAAAATGCACCAGTTTTACATTGAATGAAAAAGTTTCAAATATATCTGCATCCAGATACATAGTGTGTTTTCACCATAAGGATGCCGCCATACGGTGCTGCTGGACACATTTACCACTAATTGGGGGCTGCACATGGACTTTCATTGCTTCTAATCAGAAAGTACAGGAGCGCCCCAGGAAATAGCAGTAAACGCATGTGTCCTAAAGCATCTGGTGGCAGCACTTCTGTGTTATGATTTGTGGTATATGACTTTAGTTTAGGGGTCGTCAGACTTACAATTATTGACCGGCACTCCGAGTACCTCATCTTTGATTTTTTTATTAAAATCGGCACGCCAAACAAAAAAGGTTGCCTACCCCTGTTTTAGAACAATACAAATATATTATATAAGACGTGGTATGATCAATGTCATTTCTAACATGTGCCTCAAAATTCCTCCTGTATTTAAAACAAGGGGCCCCATGATTTACAAATGAAACATTTACATTTGGCACGAGAACTATTTCTGTGTGTAACTGAGTGGAGTAGAGCAGGGGAAATATGGACCGTACACTACGGACTTACTGATCATCGGATAAGCTGTGCTGGTTTACATAAATCACATTTCAACACTAATATGAGAAGTGGAGGATAATATAATCAAACAAGAATTGGAGATCTGTGCCAAAAAGGTTTATTTACAAGAGCACATACTTTCCTATCAAAATTTCCTCATGTATTGTATGTTATATAGGAAAAACTAACACAAAGTTCTGCTCCATGTACTGTACTTTCACACATAGTTAGCAAAAATAGACAATGATTTGGGGTCCTTTTGTCCTGCAAAAATATTCGATTACATTTGATACTAGTAAATAGGTTTGTCCCTGCAGCATGTGCATGGTATTTTTATAAACCCTAGTCAGATAGGATGTTTAAAAATAAAAGATATGCCACATGTGAATTGACAGTAAGGTTTCTTGCACATGACACCATAGAATCTATGACTTTGATACGGGCATACTGCATCTCCATATGCCTCTGATTTCATACGGCAAATGAAAAACTCTCATCACAAACTATGGCGAGTGTTTCAAATACTGATGCATTGTTATTTGATCCATATTGCATCACTGTTTGATCAATATCACATCCATTTTCCAAACTGGATTTCTCATGTAGTTCAATTTCCTCCTTAGACCTAAAGCCATTCTCTTATGGCAATATTTTGCTCAGAATTTTTTATCACTGTTTGTAAGCCAAAACCGGGAATAGGTCCAAAATACAAAAGAGATGAAAGTCTTTCAATTCTACTTTTTCTCTGTGTAGGTTCCACTCCTGGTTTTGGTGTATTTATACAAAACGCTGACCAATATCAACTGTGTGAAAGTGGCAGAGGCGTAGCTAGGGGTTCAGCACAGGGGTGGCAAACATGTCCAAGTGGGCCCCCAACTTGGACATGTTCGTATACCGATACTATCAGTATACGGTGAGCGTATAGTGGTATATAGCAGCTCTACACAAGGCTCTGCAGACGATTTAGGTGAATACAGGGCAGTAACATTTAGTGACTTACAGGTGACGTCTCTGACTAATCCTTCTCATTCCCCATCTCTTTCATCTGGACGGCCATGACCACTTCTTTCAGTCTCTGTAAAGTTTGCAGCACAGACATCTTTGGCTCCTCACTTTTCCAGGTACCTGACCCACATTGTCCTCAACTACACAACCATCCTGCTGCTACCCCAATTATAAATTATATAATCTAACCCCCCATAATGAGTAATACCCCTAAGTGCATCTTTAAATTAATAACGTCCCCTTATTAATAATGCCCCAGGTGTTTCCTAATTAAAAAGAGTCAGTGGGCCCGGGGCAGCCGCCCACTCTGCCCCTACGCTAGCTACGCCGTGAATTTTCATAAAGTGGCCACAGTGCAACCAAGGTGGAAATTGTCACATTTTTTTAAATTGATCATGAACGCCACAATTTGTAAAAACTCAAAAACTTTTACTTAAAGAGAATCTACCACCCCTCCCAAGCATATGACAATACTGTGCATATGAGCACGACAGCCATAAACAGCATACCTTTCGTATAAATGTGTCTTTTGTAGATTTGGAGAAAAACATCTTTGAAATCTTATGCAAATTAGGCAGCTGGTGCACTGGGGGCGGACCTTCAGTTCCCTTGGAGAACTGCTCTTACCGTTCAAGTAGGATAGGTGATGTCATAGCAGTGGGAGGATCAACTTTCACTGCACAACGTGGCACAGACAGGAGATGGCAGAGGTGTCAGTGGCAAGAGCAGTGCTCCAGGGAGCTAAAGGCCCACCCAGTGTACCAATTACCCCCTAGCATAACACTTCAGTTTTTTCTACAAGTGACCTACATAACAGATAGACAAAGCAATATATACTGTAGGGTAAAATAGCAGTTGGCTACAAGTTTAAATATGAGCCATAAAATGGAAATACCTCTTTAAAGTTTCTCTAAAGTCATTGAGCCCACAAGCTATTGTAAGAGCAGTCAGACAATACAGCAACGCAACCAAAGCCCTGTACTCCCGTGGCACCCAATGGTTGTATGATTATGAAGAAAAGACTGAAGTATAAGTGCAGAATCCTGCAGCCATCTGCCCCTCAAGAGGGTGGTCTTTGATTGTGTGCAGGTGCCATACAGTCTGGCCATAACCTAAGATGGCTGTTACAGATACATCCCGGTATCAGAGGTGAATGCTCTAATAATATATTCATATACACACGTGGACAAAATTGTCGGTACCTCTCGTTTAATGAAAGAAAAACCCATAATGGTCAGAGAAATAACTTGAATCTGACAAAAGTAATAATATATAAAAATTCTATGAAAATGAACAAATGAAAGTCAGACATTGCTTTTCAACCATGCTTCAACAGAATTTTTTTTAAAAAAGAAAACTCATGAAACAGGCCTGGTAAGAAATGATGGTTCCCTTAACTTAATATTTTGTTGCACAACCTTTTTGAGGCAATCACTGCAATCAAACGATTCCTGTAACTGTCAATGAGACTTCTGCACCTCTCAGCAGGTATTTTGGCCACTCCTCATGAGCAAACTGCTCCAGTTGTCTCGGGTTTGAAGGGTGCCTTTTCCAGTCGGCATGTTTCAGCTCCTTCCAAAGATGCTCAATAGGATTTAGGTCAGGGCTCATAGAAGGCCACTTCAGAATATTCCAATGTTTTCCTGTTAGCCATTCTTGGGTGTTTTTAGCTGTGTGTTTTGGGTCATTATCCTGTTGCAAGACCCATGACCTGTGACTGAGACCAAGCTTTCTGACACTGTGCAGCACATTTCTCTCTAGAATCCCTTGATAGTCTTGAGATTTCATTGTACCCTGCACAGATTCAAGACACCCTGTGCCAGATTCAGCAAAGCATCCCCAGAACATAACAGAGCCTCCTCCATGTTTCACAGTAGGGACAGTTTTCTTTTCAAGATATGCTTCATTTTTCCGTCTGTGAACATAGAGCTGATGTGCCTTGCCAAAAATTTCGATTTTTGTCTCATCTGTCCATAGGACATTCTCCCAGAAGCTTTGTGGCATGTCAACATGTAGTTTGGCAAATTACTTTTGTCAGATTCAAGTTATTTCTGTGACCATTGTGGGTTTTTCTTTCATTAAACGAGGGGTACCAACAATTTTGTCCACGTGTGTATGTATATATATATATATATATATATATATATATATATATATACTGTGACAACTTTGGGGGGACTAGTCTCAAATGGCGGCAGACTCCTGGTCCGGACAGCAGTGGTTCGTGGTACTGGGCGCCGGAAAGATAGCATTCAGACAGTCCAAGTGTATAATAAAACTGGCTTTAATCAGCTTTACTGCAACATAACAAAACAACAAACATCTAGGCCACAGTTAGGGCACTAACTGACTCCTTGAGCCCCTAACTAGCCTGACTACTGCTCAGCTCCAGCAACAGTCCCCTGTGGACCCCAGCCCTTCTGGGACAGACCGTCTCTCTCTGTCCTTGGCTGGTCCACCATCTCCTGCTCCCTGCAGGATACTCCAGCCTTCTGGAGTTACGCGCTCCCACCCAAAGGCGTGGCTGAGAGCCTTTTCTGGCCTGGGCCTGGGTCGCTCAACAGCACCCTCTGGTTCACATACTCACAATACTTATATATTCATATGTCTATGACTTTAGGCACTATATATAGAATAGGAAAGAAAACTTCTAAGACAAACTATATCCATGAGTTATATGAATAGGTTTTACATGAGGTCTAGTACGAGCGAAGTGAGCACCGCACTGAGTATCATTCTCACTGTTATTACTGAGGGATTGCTGTAGGACGTGATGTCATTTGATGTGATTTACTTATTACTGTTTACCTCTGGAGATTGCTTAAATTCCTGGTTTGAGATGGAAGCATGGAGATCAAGAACAAGGTCAGGACAGGCTACAGCAGCTGCAGGCCTGAGAGGCAGGAGTAGATCATGCTGTGTGCTGGCTCTGAGCATATTACATTCTCCAAGATATACCGAAGTAATTACAACTCACAAGCCGTGAGAAGAGGAGACACAAGCCCCTTAACCTGTTGTGTCTACGGATGGGAATATGCTATGAAAGAGAATCTGGTGGAAACCTACGAAAATGTAGTTTTAACACGAACTGCTAAGTGTGGTTTTTAGCCACGTGGTTTGGACAGATGAAGTACAATGAAACTACTGTATGCTGTGATTCAAGGTACTATGCTATGGGTTTCCTTTCTAATCTGGGTGCCCATTTAGGTAACCTTTCAAGAGATTTGTGGGCACTAAACCACCAGTATGTCCTTATAGACCAGTGGATTAGTGTCCGAAACATGCCTATGATATGCCTGTCCACCTAGGTTGTGGATGCTGGAGCAGTATACATAACCGCTTCACTGCCCCAGGAGGCACATATCTAAGATAGTATTAGGCTAGGAACATGTAGGCAGTACTATTGAGGATTTCACTCATGGTATTAAATATTGCAATGCAGGCTCCCAGGTCTGCCATAGCAATATTGAGGCCAGTCTGTGGCAGGGCTCAATAGTAATACTGGGGTTTTATTATAGACTGCAACACATTAGCAATCAATTAAAAAATGTTTTATGTTTTCAAAAGTACAAAATCTTTAAAAATATAGAAATAGAAATAAACAAAATAAAACAAACATATTAGGCATCCAGCGTCACAAAATGCTAAGACTATAAAAATATTTATCCCATACAGTGAATGCTGTAAAAAATCCGGTAAATCATAAAAGCCAAATTACTGTTTTGCCTTCCATAAAAATTTGAATAAAAAGACATTCCCAAAAATGATATAAAAGAAAACTACATTCTGTTCTGCAAAAAAAGACCCTTCACACAGATCTGTAGCCAAATATATCAACATTTTTGTTTATTCAAAGTTTTACATTTTTTTAAATGGTATTAAAGGCACAACTATATAAATTTGGCATCACTGAGTTCATACTGGCCTGTAAGAATCTAGGTCTTGCCAATATGTAACACCTTTTTGGAAAGAAGTATGTATTAACAACATCTGCACAGTCACCCTCCCTTTCAAACCAGAAGTGATCTTAATAAATTTACTGCCCCAACAATCCAACCCAACTCTGCCAGACCGATTAGACACCTTTTACCCTACCCTTCACATCATTCGAGAAAAGCTAGACCACATCTACTGGCTGGAGAAGCTGGCACATTGGAAACTTGATCTCACCATGAATTTGCAAAAATATGGAAGGCAAGGACAAAAGCTAGATATACAAATATATGAGCCGACTCCTCAACTTGGCTACCTTTGTTTCTTTTATGTTCACCACAGACATGTAATCTTGGTTATCCTGAACACTGATTTCCTCCAAGATATCCCATTCTCCCCATCCCCCACATCCTACATCCTGTCCCCATCGTTCCCTCTCACTCCCTTGGTTATTGTTATATTACAGTTTCCTGAAGTATAACATATCTATACAAACAAGACAGAATGGCTTCCAGAAATGTCGACACATCTACATGACACAACATTCTTGTAAATTGTTTACAACTAAGATATTTCTAGACTTACACATTACTTCTAGACAGGAATGTATTGAATCCAGATTTCTTCATGTACATTACCTCACGGATATGTTTAGTTATTTACTTTTTGATTTGTGATTTGTAACTTAACATTCTAAGTTATGTTATGCAATTATATTCAGAATTAATAAAATTTAAAAAGAAAAGCAAATGGGGCAATTGCTTTTGTTTTCCACTTCCACACAATTGTAAATTTTTTGCCAGCTTTGCATTGCTACATTGTACAGAATGTTAAAGGGTGCCATTAGGAATCACAATTTTTCTGGCAAAAATAAGCTATCACATGACCCATAGAACAGCTTTTGGAAGGCAGGCAGTGAAAAACAAAAGTGTAAAAGTGAAAATTCCCACGTCCTTAGGGGTTAATCAGATTCTGCAGCTTCTAAATTTGGTCACCTAATTCACAGTTAAAGAAAAGTACAACTTTTTACTACAATTTACTAATATGTCTCCATATTCATTCCTTTGATTTTCCTTGGTCAGTATCAGCATAGCCCAACAAATTCCTTTTCAGTTTGCTGTGGAGATCTCTATGGGTAAGCTCAGGCTGTTTGTCATAGTGGCAGAATAATGTAGATTTGGAAACATGCATAACACTGTAACACCTGAAGAATAACAGATCTATAGTGTGTGACATTCTCTGGCAGGAATATCATTTAGGGAACTGTATAAAGAGTCATTCAGTTCTGAGCCCTGGTGCCTGGCAACATAATCTGCTGCCACACAGATGCCAAATCTATGGGTGCATCCAAGCAGAACAAAAATTGCAAAACAATAAAATTCATTGCCCATTTGCTGTGGCATTTGCAGCAAGCTCCCAACACATTGCTTTATCAAACACCCATGTGCATTTACTGTATAATACTGCTGGATCCCATATAGCTATGTTCTTGCACTTGGGATTCTTAACAAGGAATGAGGGTGAATACATATCTACTGATCCATGTGGCCATGATGTAATATAGATTGGAAAATTGTCTAAATATTATATGTAAATACTACAGCTAAGCAAACACTACAGACGGTGCAGTGTCAGTGGGTCTTAAACTTACTGGCACTCTCTTTCTAAACACTTTTGTGTGGCAGTGGTCCAGAGGACGTTCAACAATATGATAAACCATTATACTCATCTTGCCTCACCTCTTGTGAGCATCCTCCAGGTGTCTTTGGGCCTCCTGACTGATGTCACATGCTCTGTGGTCACCAGTGAGGCCCACTCACAGCCCCAAACATACTGGAGGGTCGAACATCACAATTATTTGTCGGAACGACTCTCTATGTGGGAGCAAGTTAGGCTGAAAAGGAGGAGCGAGGAGAGGTGAGTATTAATATCAGCCCTTACCTATTGTAATCCAATAGGTAAAAAAACTGGTTGGTATGTGGTCAACAGGGGGCCCACTGATCTCTGGGGTCTCATGCAATTGTTTGGGTTGCTCGGCAAGTCTGGAGGTCAGTCTTTCACCTGACCGTTGTTATTATGTAGCAGCAAGAAGACAGGTACAGACAGCTGACGGTCATGTTTTAGGCAGGCTAGATGGATCGTGTGGTCTTTTTCTGCTATCATACTTCTATGTTTCTAGATTTTCTTATAACTTTGTTATTCCACCTAGAAATGTATAAATAAATTGACAACTTGGTGTCAGCTGTTGGGGTGGGGGGGGGGGGGGTGTACACTGTACACACTGACACAAAGCACTGTCTGTGTCAGACTATTTAGGGACACACCCCTTTGACAAGGAAAATGGTAACACCCATTATCAATTTAATCTTGCATTTCTAAGAAGAATAACAGAGGAACAAAATAACATAGAGTTATAAGAAAAGATGCTCCAGAATTATTTCATGGGGAAGTATTTACTAAAACAGACATATCAGGAGAGGAGACAGATCATCCATACATGAATAGGGCTGAGAAGCAATATCAGACACAACCTTTAGATAAGAAAAAAGTAGACCATTGACTCCTTGATTTTCTTTAAATAGATATCTGTTGATGGCATTAAAGGGGTTGTCCAGGCAAAAATGGACATACTCACCTGTCCCTGATGCTCCGGTGTCCTCCCGGTGCGTTCCAGTCCTTCTGCTGAACGGGTCTCTTCCGGAATCCCGCTGAAGCCGCCGATTACCAATCAGCGAATGGCATGCGATGTCACTATGTGACATCACGGGTCTGCTTCCTTAGGCCAGCTGAGGCTGCTGATTGGCCTCAGCGGTCACGTGAACTCTGGAAGAGACCTGGGAGAAGTCACTAGAGCCGAAGGACTGAGACGCATGGGAAGACACCGGAGTATGCATTTTTTTTTATTTGTTTCACTGCCCCCAGCTGATTTAAAAGTTAAAGTGATTGCCCAATTTTGCCTGGACAACCCCCTTTAAATGATGAAATATTAATATAATGTACTTGTGATATGTATTGGAGAAGTTGTGTATACTACCCTGTCAGTGATCTTTTACATGCAGACGCCAAGTTTTTATTTGATTATTTTTACATGAGGGCAGATTACAGATAATACATTTTATACAGACAGTCTCGAGGGCTCTCGTAGATAATATCACAGGGAGCAAATCACTTATTCAATAAATCTATCTGCTGCAATAAAACTAATCTTTCTGATTTTGCTACAAGTAACGTCTAAGAGGGATGAAAGATAAAGTCAGTGTTAGACTTTTTATATCAATGCAGAGAAGATGTCTCTCCAGAGCATTATTTAATAGCGCTTTACATTAAAAGGCTATGTAAAATCAATGACAGTCAATTAGAGTAAATTCACATACGTAGATTTGTTGCAGAAATTTCAGCGAGTGAAAATCAGGTTCATTCATCTCAAAGTGGTTACTTTTGTGTCAAGCACATAGCTTTCTTTAGGCCTTTTTGAGTTGACTGAGACAGTTGCAAAAATTTCTGCAATGAAACTGCACTGTGTGAATTCACCCAAGCATTTTTTTTTTTTTTTAAATGGAAAGTTGTGTCTAGGCATGAGCAAACTGGTTCACAATGAACTGGGTTAGTTACAAATGTTCTAAGGTTCGGCCGAGTTTGAAATTTTTGGGTTTTGCCACCTATGAACCACTATTATATTCTGAGGTCTCTTCACAGTATAATAAGGGGAGGCCCCAGGGAGATAAGTAAACATAACTGTCTTATTGACCTCTCCTGGAATCCATTGTGGCATTCGGTGGTCCCTTGTCATGCTCTTCGTACCTCTGGAATGATGTCAGCGAATCGAGGGGACCGGTTAGGGCTGTGATTGGGCCTCAGTAGTCAGGTGGTGCACATTAACGTCATTCCAGAGGCCTTCAGGTGGCCTGAAAGGGACGAAAAAGGAGAAGTGAGTAAGACTGTTTGTTCTGCTTACTCACCGCCCCTGAGCCTTCAGATCACAGACTGTAATAACAGCAGTTTTGGTTCGGACTAAATAAGTTTGAACAAAAACAAAACTGCTGGATGAACCCACAATTATTCGGCAAAATTAATCTCGCAAGGTTCGCCCAGTACTAGTTTAGTCAATAAATGCTAATAATCTGGCATATAAGAAATACAGTTGGTACGGAAAGTATTCAGACCCCTTTACACTTTTCACTCTTTGTTTCATTGCAGCCATTTGCTAAAAGCAAAAAAGTTCATTTTATTTCTCACACTCAGGACCCCATCTTGACAGAAAAAAAAACAGAAATGTAGATATTTTTGCAAATTTATTAAAAAACAAAAACTGAAATATCACATGGTCATAAGTATTCAGACCCTTTGCTGTGACACTCATATTTAACTCACATGATGTCCATTCCCTTCTGATCCTCCTTGAGATGGTTCTACTCCTTCATTGGAGTCCAGCTGTGTTTAATGACCTTGGACGTACTATTACGTCCTGGGCGCTAGGTACTTCGCGTACCAGGACGTAATACTACGCCCGAGGCCGGCCGCCCGCTCACTATCTGAGCGGGCGGTATCGGAACCGGGTGTTAGCTGTATCTGACAGCTAACACCCTGCTCCATAACCCCCGGTCGGCCATAACTTCCGATCGGCGGTTTTAACCCCTTGGATGCCGCGGTCAAACATGACCGCGGCATCCAAGGGGTTCCGCCGTCTTGCCGACCCCCCGGCACCCCCCCGCGGCGAGATCGGGGGGTGCCGATATCTCTAATGTGCAGCCCGGGGTCTGCCAAGTGACCCCAGGCTGCCTGGAGCCCCCAGTACCTGGTTGATCCTGCCGATACATCAGGAAGTCAGCGCTGTGTTTCCATAGCGCTGACTTCCTGTATAGGCTGTAAAACACGAGTATGCTCGTGTCTTGCAGTCTATAGTGCTGAGCCAGCAATCAAAGCATTGCTGGCTCAGGTGCCCTAATGGGACACAAGAAAAAGTAAAAAAAAAAAATAATAAAGTATGTGAAAAAAATTAATGAAAGAATAAAGCCCCAAAAATTCCCTTTTCCTATATAAAATGAATTATATAAAAAATAAACCTAAAAATTAATAAAAACAATACATATTTGGTATCGTTGCGTCCGTAACAACCTGTACAATAAAACTGAAACCATATTTAATGTACACGGTGAAAGTCGGGGAAAAAAAAACGGAAAAAACCCGCCAAAAGTAACGATTTTTCGCCATCTCACCTTACAAAATATGCCATAAAAAGTGATCAAAAAGTCATATGTACCCCAAAACAGTACCAATAAAAAGCACAGGTTGTACCGCAAAAAATAAGCCCTAAACCAACTCTCTAAACTGAAAAATAAAAATGCTACGCATCTTAGAAGATGGCGATGCAAAAAAAAATTAATTTATGTCCCCAAATGGATTTTTGTTCTGCAAAATTGGTATTGCATAAAAAAACATTATAAATGAGGTATCGTCGTAATAGTACCGACCCGCAGAATAAAGATAACATGTTACTTATGCTCTACGCTGCATGGTGAAAAATTTAAAAGATAAAACGCAGTGCCAGAATTGATGGGGTTGTTTTTTAATCCACCAAGAAAGAGTTAATAAAATGTATTTAATAAGTTGTAAGCACCTAAAAATGATGTCATTAAAAAATACATCTCACCCTGAAAACAAGCAGCCCTCATATGGCTACATCACCAGAGAAATAAAGAAAATATAACTCGTACAATGTGAAGACAAAAACCCCAAAAATCGCCAAATCATTAGAGCATAACTGGCTGCGGCAGGAAGGGAATGTATAAGCTGTGCGAGCGTATATTAGGGTACACCCCAGATTTAGAGCTTACGAGGGATAATAAACCAGAAGTGACCCCCAGAGTGACCCCCCAATAATAGGAACTACTGGGGAAATAGTAGGGAATTTAGTGTACCCAATGTACTACGCACAGATTACATATTCACTCTTCCCCATCCGCTGTGCAGTCACGTCTGGGATACTAATGCTCGCTACACCCCTTGATAAATTCTTTGAGGGGTGCAGTTTTCAAAATGGGGTCAATCCCTAGGGGATTCCACTTTACTGGTACTTTAGAGGCTCTGCAAACATGACATGGCATCCAGATCCCAAACATCTGAATCTGCGCTCCAAAAGCCACATAGTGCTCCTTCCCTTCTGTGCCCTACTGTGTGCCCAAACTGCAGTTTATATTCCTGTTTGGGCACAGCCGGGCACAGAAGGGAAGGAGCGCTATTTGGACGCCATTGCACTTTTGCAGAGCTGAAATGCCAGTACAGTGGAATCCCCTGACATGTCACCCCATTTTGGAAACTGCACCCCTGAAGGAATTTATCCAGGGGTACAGTGAGCATTTTTAACCCCCAAGTGTTGCTATAATTTATTATCCATAAATGAATAGGCAGCTGATGATGAAAGGTGAAAATGACAATTATTCCAGGAATACGACATTTCAGTACGTAATATGTTGTGCCCGGCTTGTATCAGAGATGAACGCTCCAAAAGCTGTTGTGCCCGGGATCCCCGCTCACCAGTTTTTGGAGTGTGTGTCTGTGCAGACATAAACTGGGCACAACATATCGGGCACTGAAATGGCGTATCTATAGAAAAATTTCATTTTTAACTTTTCATTATCAGCTGCGCATTCATTTTTGGAAATTAAAAGAATGCAACACTTAAGGGTTAATAATGCTCGCTACCCCACTTGATAAATCCCTTGAAGGGTATAGTTTCCAAAATGGGGTGACATGTCTGCGGATTCCACTTTACTGACAATTCATGGTCTCTGCAAAAGTGGCATGGTGTCCAAAAAGCAAACTGTGCTCTAAAAACCAAAATAGCGCTCTTTCCCTTCTGTGCCCGGCTGTGCCCAAACAGCAGTTTATACCCACATATGGCATTAAGTACGTTATCCTGGGTACACCAGTGTCATACGTGTGGGCATAAACTGTCATTTGGGCACACAGCAGGGCGCAAATGTGAAGGAGCGCTATGTGCTTTTAGAGCGCATATTTAGATTGTTGTTTTTTTGGACGCCATGTCACATTTGCAGAGACCCTAAAATTGCCCCTACAAAATGGGGGTCACTTCTTGGGGAATTCCAATTTACTGGCACCTCCAGGGCTCTGCAAAAATATCATGGCGACCAGAAAGTCCCTCTAAATCTGTACTCCAAAAGCTAAAAAAAACCACAGTGCTCCTTCCCTTCTGAGCCCTGCTGCGTGCCCAAGCAGCAGTTTATACCCACATATATAATTTTTTTTGTCCCCGGGATATCCCACTTAATAGTTTTAGGAGTTCATGTCTCTGATGCCACAAAGTGGCCGCAACGTATTAGGCACTGAAATTGGATATTTCTTTAAAAACTTTAATTTTCACTTTGTACATTAATTTTTGGGAAGCATTTTTAGGCTCTAAATGATAATACCCCTTGATACATTCCTTGAGGGGTGTAGTTTCTAAAATGGGGTCACTTTTGAGAGGTTTCCATTATATTGGTACTTTAGGGGTTCTGCAAATGCGACATGGCATCCAAAAACTATTCCAGCAAAATCTGCCCTCCAAAAGCTAAACAGCGCTCTTTCCATTTTTAGCCCTGCCATTTACCCATAAAGCAGATTACAACCACATATGGGGCATTTCTGTGTTCAGGAGAAATTGTGTAACGAACTTTGGGGAGCTTTTTCTCCTTTGTCCTCTTGTGAAAATGAAAAATTTGGGGCTAAATTGACGGTTTATTGGAAAAAAAGTAATTTTCATTTTAATGTCCCAATGTTAATAAAATCTGTGAAACAGCTGTGAGGTCAAAATGTTCACCATACCCCTAGATAAATTCTATAAGGGGTGTAGTTTCCAAAATGGGGTCACTTTTTGGGGGTTTGTATTATATTGGTACTTTAGGGGCTCTGCAAATGCGACATGGCATCCGAAAACTATTCCAGCAAAATCTGCCCTCCAAAAGCTAAATAGCGCTCTTTCCATTTTGAGCCCTGCCATGTACCCATGCAGCAGATTACAACCACATATGGGGCATTTCTGTGTTCAGGAGAAATTGTGTAACGACCTTTGGGGAGCTTTTTCTCCTTTGTCCTCTTGTGAAAATGAAAAATTTGGGGCTAAATTGACGGTTTATTGGAAAAAAAAGTAATTTTTCATTTTAATGTCCCAATGTTAATAAAATCTGTGAAACAGCTGTAGGGTCAAAATGCTCATTATGTCCCTTGATATGTTCTGTGAGGGGTGTAGTTTCCAAAACGGGGTCACTTTTAGGGGGTTTCCACTGTATTGGTACTTTGGGGGCTCTGCAAATGCGACATGGTACCTGAAAACTATTCCAGCAAAATCTGCCTTCCAAAAGCCAAATAGCTCTCTTTCCATTCTGAGCCCTGCCATGTACCCATGCAGCAGATTACGACCACATATGGGGTATTGCTGTGTTCAGGAGCAATTATTTTGCAAACTGTGGGGTGTTTTTTCTCCTTTAACCCATTGTGAAAATGAAAACTTTGGGGATAAAGTGACATTTTAGTAATGTTTCATTTATACATCCCAGTGTTAGCAAAATCTGTGAAACGAATGTAAGGTCAAAATGCTCACTATACCCCTATATGAATTCTGTGAGGGGTGTAGTTTGCAAAATGGGGTCACTTTTTGGGGTTTTCCTTTGTATTGGTATTCTAGGGGCTTTGCAAATGAGACATGGCACCTGAAAACTATTCCAGCAAAATCTGCTTTTCAGACGCCCAGTGTCGCTCCTTCCCTTCCGTGCGCTGCCATTCGCCCAAACATCAGTTTACACCCACTTGTGGGGTATTTCCGTGCTCGGGAGAAATTGCATAACAAACTGTGAGATGCATTTTTTCCTTTAACCCTTTGTGAATGTGTTAATTTTAGGGCTAAATTAAGGAATTAGTGGGAAAAAATTAAATGTCTAAATTTCACCTCCATATTGTTTTAATTCCAGTGAAATTCTTAAAGGGTTAACAAACTTCCCAAATGTTATTTTGAATTATTTGAGGGGTGCAGTTTTGAAAATGGGGTGATTTATGGGGGTTTCTAATATATAGGCCTTTATAATCCTCTTCAGAACTGAAGTGGTCCCTAAAAAATTAGTTTGGGAAATTTTCTTGTAAATCTGCAAAATCGCTGTTACACTTGTAAGCCTTCTAACATCCAAAATAAATTACAGGACGATTAAAAGATGATGCCGATATAAAGCAGAGATATGGTAGATAATATGTATTAATGTATTTGGGTGGTATGACTATCTATCTGAAAAGCAGAGCATTTCACATTTTGAAAATTGCGATTTTTTTCAAAATTTCCATCAAATTTCCTATTTTTCTATAAATAAATACAAAAATATTCATTAGTGTTTACCACTAACATGAAGTACAATGTGTCACGAAAAAACAAACAATCTCAAAATCACTTGTGTAAGTTAAGACGTCTCAAAGTTATTGCCATATAAAGTGACACATGTCAGTTTTGAAAAACGAGGCCTGGTCCTTAATGCACTTTTGGGCTGGGTCCTTAAGGGGTTAAACTGATTGGACTTGATTAGGAAAGGCACACACCTGTCTATATAAGACCTCACAGCTCACAGTGCATGTCAGAGCAAATGAGAATCATGAGGTCAAAGGAACTGCCCAAGGAGCTCAGAGACAGAACTGTGGCAAGGCACAGATCTGGCCAAGGTTACAAAAGTATGTCTGCAGCACTCAAGGTTCCTAAGAGCACAGTGGTCTCCATAATCCTTAAATGGAAGAAGTTTGGGACGACCAGAACTCTTCCTAGACCTGGCCATCCAGCCAAACTGAGCAATCGTGGGAGAAGAGCCTTGGTGAGAGAGGTAAAGAAGAACCCAAAGATCACTGTGGCTGAGCTCCAGAGATGCAGCAGGGAGATGGGAGAAAGTTCCACAAAGTCAACTATCACTGTAGCCCTCCACCAGTCGGGGCTTTATGACAGAGTGGCCCGAAGGAAGCCTCTCCTCAGTGCAAGACATATGAAAGCCCACATAGAGTTTGCTAAAAAATACATGAAGGACTCCCAGACTATGAGAAATAAGATTCTCTGGTCTGATGAGACGAAGATTGAACTTTTTGGCGTTAATTCTAAGTGGTATGTGTGGAGAAAACCAGGCACTGCTCATCACCTGCCCAATACAATCCCAAAACATGGTGGTGGCAGCATCATGCTATGGGGGAGCTTTTCAGCTGCAGGGACAGGACGACTGGTTGCAATTGAAGGAAAGATAAATGCAGCCAAGTACAGAGATATCCTGGAAGAAAACCTCTTCCATAGTGCTCTGGACCTCAGACTGGGCCGAAGGTTCACCTTCCAACAAGACAATGACCCTAAGCACACAGCTAAAATAACAAAGGAGTGGCTTCGGAACAACTCTGTGACCATTCTTGACTGGCCCAGCCAGAGCCCTGACCTCAACCCAATTGAGCATCTCTGGAGAGACCTGAAAATGGCTGTCCACCAACGTTCACCATCCAACCTGACGGAACTGGAGAGGATCTGCAAGGAAGAATGGCAGAGGATCCCCAAATCCAGATGTGAAAAACTTGTTGCATCATTCCCAAGAAGACTCATGGCTGTACTAGCTCAAAAGGAAGGGGCTTCTACTCAATACTGAGCTAAGGGTCTGAATACTTATGACCATGTGATATTTCAGTTTTTGTTTTTTAATAAATTTGCAAAAATATCTACATTTCAGTTTTTTTTTCTGTCAAGATGGGCTGCTGAGTGTACATTAATGAGAAATAAAATGAACTTTTTTGCTTTTAGCAAATGGCTGCAATGAAACAAAGAGTGAAAAATTTAAAGGGGTCTGAATATTTTCCGTACTCACTGTATAATATTTGTAGCAACCACTTAGTGTAACTAAACTTTTTGGAAGAACTTTTGATTTTCTGGTAGAATTTGTCATTAATACATTTTGTATTATTCTGTTGGCTCCTTTCTGTGAAATCCTACATTTCTTTATTCTTCCTTGCTTCTCTATTGAGAGCTGTCCCTGCTCCTCACTGTGTATTGTGTAAGGGCTTGTGTGTAATGAAGAGGAAATAAGTCTGGGGGGGTCACTTCAAACAGCAAGACCTCAGGCATAAAACACAGAAACTTGCTTCTGGTGTTGTGTGAAAAAGAATATTTCATATGGCAGTAAGGTTTCAGCTCTTCTTGTATTATTTCCAGATATCACTGATTGAAAATACAGTCAGGATTGGGAGTAGCTGCTTATAAATATTTCCAATCCCGACTGTGTTTTCAACCAGTGATATCTTTGGAAATAATACATAATGCTACCTCTTTCATATCACACCAGAAGCAAGTTTCTATGTGTTATAGTGCTTGAGTTATAACTGCTTGAAGTCACCCTCATTCCCTCTCCATTACACAAGTCCATACACTGTACACAGTGAGGAGAAGGACAGCTCTCTATACAGGAAAAACAAGGAAAGAACAAAGAAATTTCACAGAAATGAGCAAAAATTTGTTAATAAAGTAGATTACAAAATTTATATTTGATGACTTCATAGATTTTGAAGAAGCACAGTATGCACAATTTATAATATGTAAATCTAAGAAAACCCATAGTGACATCTAGTGGACAGTTGTGGTATTGTCAAGCAGATTTGTGATCACTTACATGATGTTGTAGTGATACCAGTGTGAGAATAATGAGTACAGTGACATCACAAAGCAGGGATCATCTCACAGAAAAGGCAATTAACTAATTAATTAACTAATTGATTACCATAAAGATGTCACAGCTAAAGGGTAAGGGCCACACTCATGTCACTGCACCGGCATTGAACCCCCTCAGGCTCATAGACCCATGTGAGACTTCAACCTTTGCACTGCATATAGTTAGAGGCAGGGGTGTAGCTATAGTGTATGCAGAGAAAGCAATCCCTCCCAGGCCCTGGAGCCTGAGGGGGGGGGGGGGGGGCGGCTTCTCTACAACAAATGAAGACACCAGTATTATATCTAGTACATGGTAAGTGGGGGTCCCATTACAGATTTTGCATTGAGGCCCAGGGGCTTCAAGTTATACCTTCAGTTAGAGGACCTATTTCCTGCACATAGTACTTGTATTGCACATGATATAATTACAGGGCTTCTTCCTTTAGAAGTGGGTGCTATGTTATTCCTCTTAGAAATGTATGAATAAAGTGATACCTGGGTGTCAGTATTATATTGATGGGGTCATGGTGTTCCGTTGTGCAGCCTCTCCTTTGTTTATATTGGGATTTGTACCTTAAGGGTCAGACTTTCCTTGCTTCTGTTGTCATGAATATATTCATGGGCTTGGCTTTAATCAGATATCTAATGCCAGGTTTCACATTGCCGGTCACCAGTAAAGTGCATCTTATCCAAAGGTACTGTTACACAAGGAAGCAGATGCTTCTAGGAGCGGGTCATCATGTGTTACATTTCTTGCAAGGAAACCCCAGAGGTGTGTCTGAAAGTGCCCCTTGTGTGATATTTCTAAGGTTTATTAGATACACAACAGACATTTATTAGGTTTTTTTATACAATGCTGTTCAGTACTTTTTTTAATATAAATTATTAAAAATTGGAAATTGTGAAGAGGAAAATGAACAAGCTGGAACTGCCTGTGGTAGGAAGTTAAAGGGGTTGCCTAAGACAATTAAAAACTGAGGAAAGACAGGGAACTGTCTAAGATAAGGAAAAGAGCCATATTCACATTTAAATGTCGCACCAGCCTGGTGCCATAACTATAGTGCCGTCACCTGAGCTCTGCATCCACTCACACAAAAACTACTAAAAACATTATCTAGTCCTGAAGTCCTAAAATAGGGCTAGTGCCCTTTATACTATATGTAAACCTCAGGTTAGTATATTCTATTCTACTGATGTCCTGTGTATCCTCCCTTGTCCTGTGTATGAACTTGTCTTAACTATGCTCCTTCCTTGTTCTTATAAAAGTCAGTGGATATAAACCCTCCATGCTATAAAAAAAAAAAAAAAAAAAAAAAAACAGCTTGACTTTAGGACACTCCAAAAGGTTTTTCCCAAATAGTCTCTCGGGCATTCACCCTTTAATTTCTGCACAGGGATCTAAACATTGCTGTGTAGAGACCACCAGGTCACTACCTGGTTGAAGCAACTGACCAAGCAGGCAAAGAGATGAGAGTGCAAAGCACGAGTGATCCAGCAAGAGACTAGTCTGGGTAAAGGCCAAAGATCAGGGCAGGTAGAATTTGTGAGTGGTCAAAAACAGGAAGGTGGTCAGAGAAAGCAGCACAGGAGCAGTGGTCATGAACTAGGCGAGGTCAGGCACAGGTAGCAAGCAGGATACAGAACAAAAGGCAAGGATGAAGTTAGATAAGCCAGAAGGTGAATACACATGTCAGGTCAGCAATGAAAACACTTTAGGGCAGGAAACTAGAGAACTGGATCCATTGCTAAGGTGCCAGGCTAAGCGAAGCTTTAAAAGGCAGGGGCTAGCTGGGTTTGGTTGGGGACACTTTTACTGGGGCATGCAATGGCCCGTTAGTAATGCTTGCACTATCTGCCATATACACAAAGTAGTAGGCCAGTGGCAGAGACCGCCAGCAAGAACAGGATGCCATCAACTGCATGCCGCTGTTGTTACAGTCCTTTTAAATCTACACCTGATAGTCTCAAAAAGGGGCCAGGGTGAATACGGAGACTATGACTCGGGAACCTATAACTAGGTTTGTGGCCCCTAAACCCACAGTATGTGCAGTGTAAGCACATTCTGTCCTCAGCTGCAGCATCTGTCAGAGGTCCAGGAATTATCTCCAACAAATTAAAATGAATTAATCTTGATAATGGGAAGTTGAATGGAACTGACATTACCAGGTTTGAGACCCTAATCCCCTAGGGCCTACAGCATATGTACAAATTGCTGATTTAGGGAGCCCAAACCTGGTGACAGGTTCCCTTTAACTTTCATACTTCTGCCTGTCTAATACTGCACTTCCAGCTACCTACCTATAGGGGCGCAGAGACAGCAACCACACCAGGTCCTAATGATTTCTTGGCCACATAAGGAGACACTATTATTATACATGGCACATGATAGTACGGTGTCCCAGTATTGGTTGGACAGTTTTGGTGTAGGCACATCCTTGATTTTCGGATGACATCTTGAGATAGAACAGCATAGCCACAGAATGGAAAGAGAACCTTTAACTCTTTTAATGTTGACGTTAAGCAGGTTGACTTATTAATAACAGCAATCCCAGTGAAGTTTCAGTCTCATGACCTTCATTACGCTAGGTTCACACTAGTGCTCGGGTTTCCATTCTTCGGTTCCGCTTGCGGTCCCAAAAAACGGAAACCCAATCCACTTAAAAAGTAGATACCCGGGAAACCCGCAGACCCCGTAGACTAGAATGGAGCTCGTCTGGTGTCCTGCCCGAAAAATGCGGAGACTTTTCTCTCCGCATTTTTCAAGCGGAATGGGGGGGGGCGGAATCCCCGAACGGAGAACAAGCGCTAGTGTGAACCTAGCCTTAGAGTTAACAGCAGTGCGACTTGCGCAAATGTAATACGGCAATGCCGCTATGGAACAGCATCGGGTTTCTCTGCAGCCATATCTGATGAAGGTCATGAGACCGAAACACAGGCCGTGCTTCCACGGCTCCTTTCATTAATAGGACATGTCCTATCTGATGAGGCACGGACTGTTGGCCTGCACACGGGACCGTGAAAATCACGGTTGTGTGTACGGGCCCATAGAAAAGAATGTGTTAGTGTGCTCTGCGTGAAATACACTTAAAGTACACAGACCCACAGCACGGTCGTCTGCAACCAGCCTAAAGGAGTGCAAAGTTCTTTTTCCATTGGAAGTTGGGTTGGGACCTCAGCGGCAGGAGTGCCACTGACAGCCCTTACCCAGTATAGCCACAGAAGTACTGATAAAGCTCCAAGTGTCCTTTTTCTACACTTATGCTTTATTATTTAGTATAATTATATAAATAATGGCATTATTATGTATCATGCGGCGCTCTCATTCCATACATCAGTGTGACACTTGAGAATCTTATTAGGCTGCCATATGTTGGTTGCTATAGATGCTGCTCATGCCCATAAAACCAGAACAGCACCATGAGATGACTACACAGTGCTGCTTAAAGAGGACATGTCAGCTCTTCTGGTATATCTGCTTTACTAAATACTTGTTTTTCATGAAAAAAAAAAAAAAAAAAACAGAAACATTTTTATTTTAACTTTATATCGGGTTGTTCTTCTGTTATTCCTACTAGATATCCATGAATATATAGACATTGGCCAAACAGTGATGGTGATGTAGTTAGGCACTGCAGACAGATCCTTTGTCACAAGGGATGGTAACAACCAGTGGTAAATTTAGGTATACATTTCTAGGAGGAATAACAGAGGAAATTTATAAGGAATACCAGCTAAAACAGACATGTCAGGGCAGGTGACACATATTTTAAGGAATATGTTCATTATAAACTACAGTATCTATGCATTTTATGACACTGTTAGGAGACATTCACATTACCATTATTACTGTGCGTTGAGATTAGAGCAATGAACATAATGGTAGTGACGGACACAGAGCCACCTCCGTCTGCGTCCATTCCCACTGATTCTAATGTACACAGCACGAACACTTTCTTCCATCATGTTTGTTTACTTTTGCAACAGAAGAAAAATTCCTGCATGCATCAGAAAAGTAAAAAAAACAAAAACATGACTTTTTTTTTTTTTTTTTTAACATGAGAGCAAATGCAGACACCAGATGGAGGGGGCTCCATCTGCATCAGTCACTTAATGGCCGTTGCTCGCATTCTATGATGGATGAGATCAATGGACATTAATAACGGTAGTGTGAGCCTACCCTTGGTTTGACTTGTGGTCAGGCTGGGACTTTGGCTGTAATGCAGGGAGACCTGGATCTTGCTAACCTACTCATATCCTGTTAAAACCATGTAATGCCAACAGCGGGTGCATGACTGTGTGTAGAGCATTGTCTTTCTGCATATACATTTCTTGTAATAAATCTCAGTGTATAGCTTACAAGTAAGGGATATTGTCCATATAATACTCCATAAGGATCCATCTGTACATATCATATATATACTTTCCAGCACTGTGAATTTTGTCTCAGCACAGCAATAGAAATGATAAAATGTGATCTCCAGATGAGCTGGCAGATTGAACAGATTTCTATTATTTCCTAAGTGACTCGTAAGTACAATAGTCTGGAAATTGCCATACATCCGTCATCCTGGCACATTGTACTCATTCCACTTATGTGTAGCTGATAAGATACTGTTTCTATCAGTAACAATGGGACATCAATGATTTATGTATGTCAATATATTGACTAAAAGGAACATGCCACTGCTGTAATGGGGATAAATAATTAGACGTATATGTTAACTTCTGAATAGCATTTTACATATATAGTACTGTGCAAAAGTTGTAGGTGGGACTAGAAAAAAAAATACTATCAAAAATAAAAGTGTTAATTGACAAAATAAACTAAGTGAATGAAGAAAAGAGAATCTAATTCACACCAATATTTGGTGTGACCACCCTTTGCCTTCTATTCTTCTAGGTACACCTGCAGACAGTTTTTGAAGGAGCTTGGCAGGGAGGTTGTTGCACACATCTTGGAGAACTAAGCACAGATCTTCTGTGGATGTAGGCTTACTCAAATACTTCTGTCTCTTCATGTAATCCCCAAAAGCATTATTACTTTGCATTTTTCCACACCTGCCTACATCTTTTGCACCATACTGCAGCTAGTTGTAATCGAAATAAAAGTGTAGTAATTCTGTAAATACAATGCAATACTTATCTACTTACAACTTATATTACAGCCCACAGCAGCATTCCCAGCTCTGTAAGCTTCTGTGATGGAATCTTCCAGAATTATTTGCACTTTATCTAAACTGTAGTCTAATAAAAAATAAAAAAATTAACTGTTCCACTGTATTATCAGCTGGTGGGGGGGGGGGGAGATGTCTGTGGACTCTTTGTGAACAGTTTCCAGTGTCAGCCAACAGGATTGTGAACACACCTCCGGGCTATAACTTAGCAATACGATGTAGATAAAGGGAATAACTTGCACAGTTATTCAATTTGTTATGTAGATATTAGATACAAGCACGTGTCCTCCTTAGACTTCATGGACAAGCAAAGAAAGTTTTTTTTTTTTTTTTTTTTTTTTACAGTGAGCAGGTATATATTTCACATAAATAGCAGATTTGACTAGATTTCAATCAAAAACATCTTAACAGGACAAGTCACATGCTACAATAGGACCCCTTCTTTGATATCGCCTTCACAATTCTTCCATCCATTGAAATTTTGAGTTTTTGTCTAGTTTCTGCTTGAATTTTATTATTATTACTATTATTATTATTGTTTATTTATATAGCACCATTAATTCCATGGTGCTTTACATTTGAGGGTTAACATACAGTACACAAAATATACAAGACATGTAATACTAACAGTGACCAACTGGTACAGTGGGACAGAGGGCCCTGCCCGCAAGGGCTTACAGTCTATGAGGGAGAGAGACAGAAGGTGGGGGTAGAGGCTATACAGATGGTGGTTTGGTGGCAGTAATGTCATTGGAGGTTGTAGGCCTTCCTGAACAGGTGAGTCTTCAGGGCCTTCTTTAACCCTTTCCCGACATTCACCGTAATAGTACGGCGGATGCCGGGTGCTTAATACCGGCTGCTGTATTATACAGTAGACACCCGGCGCTAATGCCCACGATCAGTGCCCGTTGCTATGACAGCTGGGAGCCTTGTGAAGGATCCCAGGCCTGTCTTTCATTAACTTCTATTGCAGGCTACTCTATGTAGCCTACAATATAAGTGCTGTTTTTTTTGCAATGCATTAGCATTGTAATTAGTGATTAGACCCCCTGGGGTTCAAGACCCCCTAGGGGGTCTAATAAATGCACAATAAAAAAAAAAAAAAAAAAATATTAAAAAGTTCAAATCACCCCCCTTAACCTAGAACACATATAAAAGTAGTTAAATACTGCGAAACACATACACATTAGGTATCCCTGTGTCTGAAAATCTATAAAAATATTTTTCCCGTACGGTAAACGCCGTAGCGTAATCAAAAGTCCCAAACCGACGTTTTTTCACTGTTTTGCCTGTGATAAAAATTTGAATACAAAAGTGATCAAAGCAATAGACATTCCCCAAAATGGTATAACTAAAAAGTACACCTGCCCTCGCAAAAAAGACTCCCTATGCATCCCCGTACACGGAAGTATAAAAAAAAGTTACGGGTGTCAGAATATGGCGACTTTTAAAAAAAAATATATATATTTTTGCACAGTTTTGGATTTTTGTTAAGGGGTTAAAATGTCAATAAAACCATATAAATTTGGTATCCCCGGAATCATACCGAAACATAGAATACAGATGACATATTCTGGCAGTAGAGCGAACGCCGTAAAAACAAAGCCCGTAAAAAAGTCTCACAAATGCACTTTTTCTTCAAATCCACCCTATTCTGAATTTTTTTACACCTTTCAGTACATTGTACAGTAGCATTAGGTTTGTAAGGAAGTGGGGGGGGGGGTTAAAAAGGGGGATTTTTGTGTACTCACCGTAAAATCCTTTTCTCGTTGTATTCACTGGGGGACACAGCACCATGGGTATAGACCTGGTCACTAGGAGACAAGACACTAGGAAAAAGCAAAAGCTGTTGGCTCCGCCTCCAGGCTATACCCTGCCACAGCCACTGTGCATGAATCAGTTTGAAACCTAGTGTCATAGGAGGCAGACACGACCTGACTCAGGTCTTCTGTCTTGCATCGTTTTTATTTTTACCTTTCTTTCAGGTGCAGGGGGTAGTCAGCGTGTACGCCACACTAGTCATACCCTCCTGCGGGCGCAGCGCTCTGCAAAAGAGCAGCCTCGCCGGTCACCCAGTCCCCACTCACCATTCGCCGCACCCCGAAAGCGGCCGGAGTACCAGTGACCCCCACTCCCACGTGCGAGGTCCTACCGAGGGGGTGACCCTGCGGCGCCTGAAGTCGCCAGACTGGTGAGTATGAGAAGAATAGAAGGCTGGTGAGTAAGTTACCTCAGCCCCCTCTCCATCTCCCCTTCAGGCCCTCTCCACCTCCCCTTCAGGCCCTCTCAGCCCCTTAGTGCCATTTCCCAGGGGGACAATAGTATGGGTCCTGTTTAGGGGGGGCATCACAGGGTTCCCCTGAACTGGGCCTTAAATCTTAGTAAATAAGCCCCTTTTTTCTGGGGCGTTTTTGGGCTTTCTGGTCGCTCCTACCGAGCGGCCCCCGTCGGGGGGCACCCGGTTCCCCCCCCCCGCTCGTGTGGGGACCCCCTTTCCTGGCCCCCCGGTACCTTTTCCCAGGCTTCCGCGGAACCTCCGGAGTTCGCGGTCGCGCCGCCCGCCGACGGTGCCTCGCGGTCGGCCGCGTTGTACGCGAGTCCGAGGCCTGGCCGGGAACTAGGCCGCAACGGGTCCGTCCCTTTCCCGGGCTTTTCTGGTACCCAGACTCCGCCTAGGGCCTTCCATTGGCCAGGGGGCTGTCCTGGCAAGCCATCCAGCCTGCCCAGTAGCTACTGAGCCTGTTTTTACCAGGGGAAGAGCTTTGCTCTCCTCATATTCTCAATTTATTTATTTATTGGCTTATTTATTTATTTTTTGGCTTGCTGGGACAGCAGGGATTCTTCCCAGTTCCCTGGGAGACATTGCACCTGCGGAACCCTTGCTGCAGCAGTTTGTGAGCGGCCATCTTTTGCAGTCTGGTAGGCTAACCCCCTGGGTTACCCTAATTTTCTTGGGCTCCCCCTCCGGCCCCTCTGGTTGCGTCACGTTTTTATACGTGCACCCGCTGTATCAAAAACAGTTGCCATGCGGACAGCCCGAGCCCATGTGCTCTCTCTGCCTTCCGCCTCAGCCAGTCAGTAACCTCCTGGCCCCTCTCCGGTTTTTCCATCCCCCGGATTGGGCGGCCTCCCTAACCTTGGCCATGGTGTCCTTACCAGACTTAACTAGTCAGTGCTGGAAACTTGGAATGGCTGCTTTCCCAGATCGCCGCTCAGTCGGCTGCTTCTAGGGATCTCCCTGGACACCCTCATAGTTCCCGTCGCAGCTCCAGGAGCCTCAAAAGGACCAGGAAGTCTTCCTACGGTTCACGGTCCGCCACCCCTTCCTCTGGGTACTCCCCAGATAAGAACTCAGCTCACGGCTCCACTCCGACAGGCGGATAACCTCCCTCCCTCTGCTCGGTCTATTTAACTGGGGACGCCTCTGACTCCGACTCGGAGCTTCAGCTAGGCTCATCTATATCTGCTGCTACGTGGGAGTCATCTATGCGTAGAGACCCTACAGATCTCTGAGGACCCGGACTCATCCTCTCAAGTGGACATCTCTTTCTGCCACTGGATGTTTGATATCATCTTGAGGGCACAGTGACTTCTCCCTGGACCATCCTCTGTCTTCGACTAGGAAATCGGACATCCCTTCCCTTGACCTGTGTGTCTCCAAGTGGAAGGTGAGCTCGGGCAGTTCTGCCAGGCTATGCTGTGACACACGTCTCTAGCTCTCCCTGGCTGGCAATGATGAACATCCGAGGCAAGGGAAGCAGGTTGCTCCAGTGGTGCAATCGGTTAGCGCACGGTACTTAGATATCAGTAACTAGCGAGCGCAAGCTGGCCTGTCTTGACATTTTGTCAGCGAGCCGCCCCATGTGTCGCTTCCTATCACTAAGAGCCTCCCACGGTGGATCCCATGATAGCTAGGCTCTCCAAGGCTTCTAGTCTGCCTTCAGCAGATTTTGCCTACCTCAGTGATCCCTCGGAGTGAGATCGGATCGCATCTGTTGTATTGTTTGCAATGCAGAACTGATACATTGCATTGCCCTAAATGCTGGCTATTGCATTGCTGCAAGAAGGTGGCTTCCCTCACCAGGGTGGCCTTCGTAGTGGCTGGTTTCTCCCTGCAGCTCTCCTTCGCTGCCTCTTGGGTCATCAAGGCCTTCTTTTCCTGGGCCAAACAGCTTCAGTCAAACCTCCCTGATGCAGTTTCCCTCCAGCCGCTCGTCTCTGAGATCCTGAACGCTTCCCAATAACTGGAGATGCCTCCCAAATCTGCTAAGGCGGCCGCCAATGCAGTGATTATCTGCCATACCGTTGGGATCCGTTGTGGAATACTGGGTCCGCCTCCAAGAAGGCGAACGCAGCCCTTCTCCCTTTCCAGGTAGTCCTGGGCCAAATTTTTTGTTAAGGGCGTCGAGAAGCTTATCCCTGAGGCCACGGGGGAATAGATTCTTCCTCCCTCAGAGGCGTCCTATGTGTCAGCCGTTCTCCTGCTCCAGAAAGCTTCTTTCAAGTCCAGGCCTCCCTGGCGGTTCTGCACTAGGTCGTCCAGGCTTCCTCTTCCTAGCCTCCTCGGCATAAAGTTTTTTCCCCTCTCTGGGCATCTCAAATGGCGGGACGTCTGGAGCCTGGGCCTGAGAGGCGGTGTCGTCCGGCTACTCCAGTTTTCGCTGGAGTCTCTTTGCCTTCGCTATGTCGGACAATCCAGGCTGTCTCCAATCTCCAGCGGCAGGGAGTCAGCGTCCCTGTTCCCGTTGCAGAGTGTATCTGGGGTTACTATTCTTACCTGTTCTCCATTCGCCTAGAAGGACGGCTTCCTCTGTCCCATCATGGACCTGAAAGGGCTCCACAGGTTCTTCCATGCCTGCAGGCTCCGTTGTAGTCTATGCAGTCTGTGGTGGCATCCCTGGAGATGGGCGAATTCTTCGTCCATCTACATCATCTCGCTGTGCCGTCAGCGGTTTCTTCGTTTTTGCTGTGGATCCTTGACCTTTCCAGTTGTCTCTCTCCCCTTCAGGCTGGCCTCTGCCACCGGGGGTTTTTTCCCTCATTGATGGCGTCTCTCATGGCCATCCTCTGCGCCAGAGGTGCTGCCGTGTTTTCAGACTTTGACGACCTCCTGGTGAAGCCCCTCCAGGTCAGACAATCTGACAAGCTTGTGGTTCACCTTGGATGTTCTTCGCCGGTTCTGCTGGCTCATCTATGAGGATGTCTCGTGTCCTCTAAGCACATGGAATCCGGGACATGATCCTCTGCTCGCTCCAGGGTGTGATTCTCCCTCCGGAGGCCAAGATCCTGAGTGTCCCACCTTTGGAGGTACTCTCCTTGCTGTCTTTGAATCGGCATGTGGGTCCTGCGCACGATCGCCTCAACCATCTAGGCTGTACCTTTCATTCAATCTGTCGTTCTCTCCTCTTGAAGATTACGGCCTGCTGGGACAAATCTCCGGACAGCCTCATCTGCTTGGTTCTCTTTCCACCTTGGTTCACTGAGAGATTCTTTAGTGTATATTCCTCCCCAGGAATTTCTCAAGGGAAGTCCTTCTTCCCCTCTGTTGGTAAGTGATTCCCACTGCCGCCAATTTCCCCGGCTGGGGAGTGGTCCTCGATGCTTTGATTGTTCAGGGCCTGTGGTCCAGGGCCGATTCCTCCCTCTGGTTCAACCTGCTGGATCCCAGGGCTATCTTATTTGCCCTTACTCCTTGGACCTCTCTTCTCCAAGGACATCTGTCACAGTCCAGACTGACCTCTCCTCCATGGTCGCCTACTTGAACCCTCAGCGTGGCACCAGGAGCCGTGCGGCCTTACTAGAAGCCTCACAATTTCTTCCTTGGGTGGAGCGCCTTGTTCCAGCTCTTTCGGTGGTCAACCTTTTTTCTGCGTGGACCACTGGGTGGCAGACTACTTGAGTCGAGAAAATATTGCTCCGGGCGAGGGTCGCTTTATCTGTAGATATTCCATCCACTGTGCTCCCGCTGTGGTGTGACAAACGTCGACATTTTTAGCCTCCGCCGGAACCACAAGGTCCCCGGCTAAATTGCCAGGTCTCTGGATCCTCGAGCCATCACCGCTGGCGCTCTTGTAAGTTCGGTTTTTCACTTTCTCTTCTCCCTTGGGTCCTCCAGAATCTCAAGACCAAGGGGGTTCAAGCTATCCTGGTGGCACCAGATTGGCCCTGCCAGGTCTGGTATCTGGATCTCATTTTCCTGTTGGCGGATGCTCCTGGCCTCTTCCTCTGCTGGTCGACCTGCTGTCTCAGGGACTCCCACCTTGACTCAGCTGCGTTCACGGCGTGGCTGTTCAATCCGAGGTTTGAGGCATCGTGGTTTTTTCGGAGTTTGTTATTCTAACATACTCAAGGCCCGGAAATTCCAGATAGCTTAGATCTGCCATCAAACGTGGAAGGCTTGCGTCCACCGTTGGAAGAGTAACGATTCTCATCGGATCTTCTCCAGTCTGGTCTGGATCAAGGTCTTAGTCTTTTTTCTCCTTTTAAAAGACTTTCCTACAGGAGTGCCACTCTGTGCTCCTTTGGAACCCTTGGATCCGTGGGATCTTAACCTCATCTTTAAGGTGCTTCAGGTTCTCCCCTTCGAGCCTATGATATCCCTTTTTTTGCCTTCTGTCCTGGTAGAATGAGTTTCTGGTGGCCATTACCTCCATCCGCAGGGCTCCCTAATTGGCTGTCCCTTTTTTTTTTTTCGGCAGCCTCCCTTTCTGGTCCTCCACAAGGATAAGGTTTTCCTCTGTCTGCCACAGTCTTTTTTTTCTTAGGGTGTTTTTCCTGCTTCCACTTCGAGGACTTGGTCTTGCCCTCCTTCTGCTCGGTCCCCAGGCGTCCACGTGAGTGCTTGCTCTTCCCTGCCCGGTTGTTGCCCGGGAAATTTGCGTGTATACTGTCCCTCACGGATCCTTTCTCTTGTTCGGACGCTTTGCTCATTCTCCCTGAGTGCCCTTGCCAGGGCCTGCCTGCTTCCAGAGCTCCCATCTTCCGATGGCTTTGGTCTGAGATTAGGGAGACCTATCGATTTAAGAGTATGGCTCTGCCTCCCGTGTGATGGCTCTCTCCTCTAGAGCTGTTGGAGTTCCCGGGGCCTCCGGCATCAGGCTTATGCTTCCCAGGTCTGTAAGTATCCCACTGGGCCTCCATCCTTTTTCTCTAAGTTTCTCCAGATTCATTCTGTGGCCTCTGCTGATGCCATTTTGGGTTGTAAGTTTCTGGAAGCGGTTGAGTATTACAGGTTTGCATGGCCGTGTTATTCCCACCCTCTGGGACTGCTTTAGGACATCCCATGGTGCTGTGTCCCCCAGTGAAGTAGACGAGAAAGTGGGATTTTTGTGTACTCACCGTAAAATCCTTTTCTCGTTGTATTCACTGGGGGACACAGATCCCTCCCTTGTTTTTTTCAGTGTTCCTGCCCGAACTGTGTTGGTTCCTTTTTGGGTTCAGGCATTGTTGGTGGTTGTTGGTTCCATGTTCCTTTGTGTCTCTCTCTCCTACTGCTACGGTACAAACTGATTCATGCACAGTGGCTGTGGCAGGGTATAGCCTGGAGGCGGAGCCAACAGCTTTTGCTTTTTCCTAGTGTCTTGTCTCCTAGTGACCAGGTCTATACCCATGGTGCTGTGTCCCCCAGTGAAGTAGACGAGAAACGAAAAATGTCACCGGCGGGAAGAGGTTAAGATTGTGACGGTGGGGGTCAGTCTTATGTGTCTTGGTAATGAGTTTCAGAGTATGGGGGATGCACGGGAGAAGTCTTGGAGACGTTTGTGTGAGGAGCGGATAAGAGCAGAGCTGAGTAGGAGGTCTTTGGAGGATCGGAGGTTACGTGCGGTCAGGTAGCGGGAGATTAGGTCGGAGATATATGGAGGGGACAGGTTGTATGTCAGCGTTAGTAATTTGAACTCTATTTGCTGGGCAACGGGCAGCCAGTGAAGGGATTGGCAGAGGGAAGCGGCTGATGAAAAACGGGGGGAGAGGTGTATTAAGCGAGCAGCACAGTTTACGGTGCACTGGAGGGGGCGAGAGTGTTTGCTGGGAGGCCATGGAGAAGGGTGTTAGGAGTAGTCTAGGTGGGAGATTATGAGGGCGTGGACTAACATTTTTGTAGTTTCAGGGGTGAGGAAGGAGTGGATTCGATGGATGTTCTTGAGTTGGAGGCGGCAGGAGGTGTTGAGGGTTTGAATATGAGGCTTGAAGGATAGGTCAGAGTCTAGGGTTATCCCAAGGCAGAGGACCCATGGGACTGGGGTAAGTTTAGCACCATTAACTATGATAGATGGGTCAGGTAGAGGGGCCGTTCGAGATGGGGTGAAGATTATGAACTCCGTTTTCTCCATGTTGAGTTTGAGAAAGCGGGAGGAGAGAAAGGAGGCTACGGCTGCTAGACACACTGGGACTCTGGACAACAGAGCGGTAATGTCTGGTCCAGAGAGATATATTTGAGTGTCACCAGCATAGCAATAGTATTGGAAACCATGGGATTCTATGAGTTGGCCAAGACCGAGGGTGTAGATGGAGAATAGGCGGGGTCCTAGGACGGAGCCTTGGGGGACACCTACAGAAAGAGGGCGTGTCAGGGAGGTGGTGTGTGAGTGGGAGACGCTGAACCTACAGTTGGTGAGGTATGAGGAGATCCAGAAAAGGGCCAGGTCTGAGTTGCCAAGGGATGAGAGCGTTTCTAACAAGAGGGAGTGGTTGACTGTGTCAAAGGCAGAGGAGAGGTCAAGGAGGAGGAGGACAAAGTAGTGACGCTTGGCTTTGGCAGTTAGAAGGTCGTTTGTGACTTTGGTTAGGGCAGTTTCTGTGGAGTGATGGGGTCTGAAGCCTGACTGTAGTCTGTCAAAGAGCATATTGGACGAGAGATAGGAGGACAGTTCGGAGTGGACGTGTTGTTCAAGCAATTTATAGGCGTATGGGAGCAGTGAGATGGGGCGATAGTTGGCTGGAGAGGATGGGTCGAGGGACAGTTTCTTAAGTATAGGTGTGACGGTAGCATGTTTGAAGGCAAAAGGGAAGGATCCATTGGTTAGGGATAGGTTGAAGAGATGGGTTAAGGCCAGAGTAATGACTTCAGTGTGTTTGGGGAGGAGTTGTGACTGAATCGGGTCAAGCGCGCAGGAGGTCAGGTGGGATTTAGAGATTAGGGTGGAGAGCTTTTAATCAGAGACTGTAGAGAAACAGGTTAAAGAAGAAGAGCACCGAGCAGTTGGGTATAGTGGTTGTTGGGGGTGTAGGGTGAGACTGTCTCTGATGTTGTCGATTTTGCTTTTGAAATAAGAGGCAAAGTCATCAGATGTGATGAGTGATGTCGGAGGGGGCGCGGGAGGATGGAGAAGGGAATTGAAGGTAGTGAATAGCTGTTTGGCGTTGCGGGATAGGGCAGATATGTGTGTCGTGAAGTAGACCTGCTTTGCAGAGGTGAGTGCGTTCTTGAATGTGAGTACTTCCTCTTTATACCTGAGGACGTCCTACTGGGAGTGGCTTTTCTTCCAGAGTTGTTCTACAAACAGTGAAGCACGTCTCAGAATTTCTTTGCAGGATGGCAGAATAGCCTCCCAGAGCTGCTGTTTTGATGTGAACTGCCTCCCACCCTCATAGATGTTTTCTTGAGGATACCCCAAAGGTTCTCAATAGGGTTGAGGTCAGGGGAGGATGGTGGCCACACTATGAGATTTTCTCCTTTTATGCCAATAGCAGGCAGTGACACAGGGGTTTTCTTTGCTGCATGAGATGGTGCATTGTCATACATGAATATGATTTTGCTACAGAAGGCACAGTTTTTCTTTTTGTACCATGGAAGAAAAAAAGTGGTCAGTCAGAAACTCTATACTCTATATACTTTGCAGTGGTCATTTTCACACATTCAGGGATCCTAATGGGGCCTACCAGCTCTCTCCCCATGATTCCAGCCCATAACACGACTCCATCACCACCTTGTTGATGTCACAGCCTTGTTAGGACATGGTGAACATCCAACAACCATCCACTACTCCATCCATCTGGACCATCCAGGGTTCCTCGGCACTCATCAGTAAACAAGACTGTTTCACAATTAGTTTTCATGTATGTCTTTGTAATGGTATTATTGCAGCTATTCTTTTAATCCAATGAATTTGTCGGGAAGAACCCTTCCTCATCATACCTTTATCTGCACAAACCTGTCTGTGCTCTGAATCAGCCACGAATCTTCTCATAGCGATGATCACGCTTAAGTTTTTGTGAAATATCTAATGTTTTCATAACCTGCCCAAGGCATTGCACTATTTGACGCTTTTCGGCAGCAAAGAGATCCGTGTTGTTTCCCATATTGCTGGAAACCTGTGGCCTGCTTAATAATGTAGTGTCCTTCTTAGCTAAAGCCCCCACATTGAGAAAACATTGCATTTTACAGTACCTGCAAAGTGAATGGGATTCTGGTTAATCCCATCCACACATCACAGAAAAAAAAATCTGCAGTAGAAAAGCTGGGTTTTCAAAAACACCTGCTGTTTTGAAAATGGTAATTACTTACCGGTAATTGGATTTTCCAGAACCCACGACAGCACCCAGAGAGAGGATCCGCCCCCAGGGACAGGAAGCCTACGGTATAAAAAGGTGGAGCCTCTCCTACCCCTCAGTTGTTTTATAGAAGCGAGAGAGAGACTCCAGTTAACTTGTAACTCATGACCCTAAGGTCAAAACTTTTTTTTTTTTTTTTGGCTTGCTACACCCAGTGCCAAACAAAAGTCCATCACCAAGAAAAAAGGGAGGGATAAAGGATTGTGCTGTCGTGGGTTCTGGAAAATCCTATTACCGGTAAGTAATTACCATTTTTCCCCATCACCCACGACAGCACCTAAAGAGAGAATAAAATAGGAAAACACTAGGGAGGGACCACCGCTTGTAAAACTTTCCTTCCAAAAGAAAGATCAGCAGAAGCCAAAATGTCCAGCCTATAATGGCGAAAAAAGGTAGAAGGTGAAGACCAGGTTGCCGCTTTGCAGATAGATTCTATGGAAGCATCAGCTCTCTCGGCCCAGGAGGTGGCAATCGCCCTAGTAGAATATGCCTTGAGCCCCACTGGGGGGAAGGGGAAGACCCAAAGAACTGTAGGCCAGGGAGATTGCTAGTCTCACCCACCTAGCCAGACTACACTTAGAGGCCGCCTTCCCTTTGTTGGGACCTGAAAAGAGAACGTAGAGGAAGTAGAGGACAAATACTGGATTAGGCAACATCTTACATCCAAGCAGTGGTATTCCTGCTCTTTAGCATTACTTGGGTTAGCACAGAGGGAGGGGAGAACTATCTCCTGAGATCTATGAAATTTTGAGGCTACTTTAGGCAAAAAAGCTGGGTCTGGTTTAATTATTACCCTGTCCTCTGTAATAACAGTAAAGGGTGGATTAACTGATAGAGCCTGCAATTCTCCAATGCGACGTGCCGAGGTAAGGGCCACTAAAAGAATCACTTTCAGGGATAAATTTTTAATAGGGCTAGAGTCCAATGGTTCAAAGGGAGGTTTAGTTAAGGCAGACAGAACTAGGTTCAAGTCCCAGGGAGGAACTCTGGACCTAACCACTGGTCTACTTCTAGAGGCCGCCTTGATGAACCTAATCACCCAGGGATCGTCAGCCAATTTAACGTTTAGTAGAGCACTAAGGGCTGAAACCTGGACTTTTAAAGTGCTGGTAGAAAGCCCCTTTTCTAATCCCTTCTGAAGGAACTCTAGAATCTGTTTTCTAGGTATATCCCTAAGCTCCCTCGGAGAACCCCCTAGAAATTCAAAAAACCGGAACCAAGTCCTAGCGTATATTTTAGTAGTGACCGGTTTTCTGCTTTTTAGAAGAGTGGAAATGAGATTCTGAGAAAAACCTTTAGAAGCTAGTAATCTCCGCTCAAATTCCAGGCCGTCAAATGTAAGTGGCTGGACTCCGGATGGAGAATGGGGCTCTGACATAGAAGGTCCTGGCTGACTGGGAGAATCCAAGGGTCCGAAACAGACAGGATCCTTAGCCAGGTAAACCAGGCTCTCCTTGGCCAAAAGGGGGCAATCAGAATAACCCTCGCTCGATCCTCCCTGATCTTCCTCAGAACTGCTGGAATGAGAAAGAAGGGAAGAAAAGCGTAAGCTAGACTGAAATCCCACCTGTGGGACAGAGCATCCACCCCAAAGGGGGGTTCCTCTGGGTTTAGGGAAAAAAATCTCTTCGCCTTCTTGTTTGACCGACTGGCAAAGAGATCTATTTCCGGGACTCCCCAAACCCTGGTGATCTCTAAAAAGATGGATGGGTTCAATTCCCACTCGCTCTGATTCAGACTGACGACTCAAGAAATCTGCCCCGACTTTCAAGGTCTCCAAAATCGCCATTAGTTCCCTCTGATTTGAGGATGCCTGAGAAAGACTCCTTGACCAGGAGCCCTGGAACACCTGATCCCCCATGTGGGCACCCCACCCCCGAGGGCTGGCATCCGTGGTAATAATTAGGGGGTCTGAGATCTTCCATGGAACTCCAATTTCTAGGTGACCCCTGACTAACCACCAACCCAGGGTTTCTCTTGTTGGCTGAGACACCCACATAAATTTGTCGAGAATTTTCTCTTCCTGACGCCAGGCTGCCAGGATTTCCCACTGCAGGTCTCGGGAGTGGCTCTGAGCCCAAGGTACAGCTGGAATACAGGCCGTGAGAGTCCCCAGGATGGACATAGCCTTTCTTATAGTGACCCTGGGGGACTGGATCAGGGTTTTTACTAGGGACAGAACCCTCTCTATTTTCTCTGGAGGGAGAAGAGATCTCTGAGCCGTGGAATCTAAAATGATCCCTAGAAATTTTTTCTGTTGAGAAGGAACTAAACTTGACTTCTCTAGATTCACCATCCAACCTAATTCCCCCAGAATGTTCAGTACTACTCTGACACTTTCTAAACATTCTATTCTGGATCTTGCCACAATGAGAAAGTCGTCTAGATATGGAATAAACAGAATGTCTTTCTCTCTTACATGTGCCCCCATTTCTGCCACTATTTTGGTAAAGACTCTTGGGGCCATGGAGATTCCAAAGGGAAGAGCCTGATATTGGTAATGCTGAACCACCCCTCCCATCTCTACTGCTACTCGCAAGAACCTCTGGTGACCTGGAAAAATTGGAATATGGTAATAAGCATCTTTCAGGCCTATCACCGCCATCCAGCAATTGGGAGCTAACAATCTCACTGCTGACTGCACTGTCTCCATCCGGAATTTCTTGTAAGACAGAAACTGATTTAACCTCCTTAGATTTATTATGGTTCTGTAGGAGCCATCTAGTTTCCTTACCAAGAACAGATGGGAATAAAACCCCTGCCTCTCTTCCTGGGGAACTGAAATCAGCACCCTTTTCAAGATTAGGCTCTTCACTTCCAATTCCAGAGCCGATTGAGAGGTTAGGGAAGTCTGAGTTCTGGTAATCTGAAAACTTGAAGGCGGAGGAGAAGAGAACTCCAACTTCAGGCCTACTCCCACTGTATCCAGGATCCAAGGGCTTGATGAAATTTTCCTCCAGGCAGGAAGGAATTTCCTCAGTCTCCCCCTACCTGGGGCCTGGCGTCATTGCCTATTGCGTCTTGGATCTTTATTACGGGGGGAGTTGTTAAATAAGAACACCTTGTGTTTCTTATTGGATTCTGCCCAGCTATTATCTCTGGACTTGACAATTTTTTGCCCTCTGCATGCTCCAAGGGGACGAAAGGACCTCCGTGTCCGACCAGAGGAAGGCAAAGGAAAAACTCTCTTTTTATCTGCTGCCTTAGCTAAGATGTCATCCAAGGCTGGTCCAAAGAAATATTCACTGTCACAGGGCAGATTGCACAGCCGGGTCTTAGACCGTACATCACCTGTCCAAGTCTTCAGCCATATAGCCCTCCTGGCAGAGTTGGTCAGGGCAAGGGAGCGAGCTGATAATCTTACAGCGTCTGCTGAAGCGTCTGCCAAAAAATCTGCAGCTTTTCTAATAGTCGGCAGGGCTGACAGAATCTGCTCTCTTGGGGCCTTATCCCTTAATTGATCTTCCAGCTCCCCTAGCCAGATCATAAGGGATCTAGCAGTACAGGTAGCCGCTATATTGGGCTTGAGGGACGCTCCTACTGACTCCCAAGAACGCCTTAGGAAGCTTTCTGCTTTCTTGTCTAAGGGATCCTTCAGGGTACCCATGTCCTCGAAAGGCAGTGCTGACTTCCTGGAGGCTCTAGCTATGGTCACATCAATTTTTGGTACATTATCCCAAGAAGAGCAAGCTCACTCTTCAACCGGGTATTTACGCTTAACTCCTCTAGGGATAAAACCCTTCTTGTCCGGCTTTCCTTGATAAGCGATATAATATTTTTATGGACTGGAAAGTGTCTCCTTTGACGAACCTCCAAACCTCCAAATGTCCTGCATAGAACGGGAGGGTCTAGAGTCCTCAATCCCCATAGTCGCTCGAATGGCTTTGAGCAACTTGTCAGTGTCCTCAACTGGAAAACACGACTGTCCTCCCTCTACATCAGATATGGAGGAAGAAGAGGCGTCATCGGATAATTCTCCACTTTCACCTTGAACAGACTCCTCCTCAGAAGAGGAGTCATGACCCCGGGTAGAGGAACTGGACTTCTTTTTCTGGCCACTTTTACCCTTAAGGGAACTCCTGACCTACTCCTGTATCATAGATCTGATACCCTGTAAGAATGACGGGGACTCCGCAGCAATAGTTCTATTAATGCATGATGGGCAGAGCTTTTTCTCATAAGAAGAAAGTCTAGTTCTACATGAGGCACATTCCTTATTCTTAGATTTCGCCAAGGCTTTCCTAGGTCTATCCTACAAAAGACAGGGCAAACCATTAATCAATAAAAAAATAAAGGGTTGGCACGCAGCCACTTACATCCCCCTAGAATACCGAGGAAGGTGGAGGTGGACCTTCATCTTGCCCTCCATCTTGGGGTATTCCTCTTGCCAGCGGCGGCTGCTGTGGCGGCAGCTGCTGTGGTAGCAGCTGCTGTGGCTGCTGCTTCTCTTCCATACTGTAGAGACTCGGTGCATGGAGGGCCAGGAACTGCTTAGCAGCTCCACCATCCTTCAATCTGCATTATATGGCCATTCAGCCGCTAGGCCACGCCCCTTCCACATGAAACCACACCCTCGTCAGTAAGCCACGCCCACTTCCTTTCGGGCTGGCACCACCATGTGTCTCCCTGCAGGCCCGGAACTCCTGCGGCCTAAAGCAGAGGAAACACACTCCTTCTGCCTGGATATCAGAACCCCCGCGCCCGGAACACCAGCGGCGCATAGCTGGGGGGATGGCACCTGACTCCAGTCTGGGACACAGCTAACAGCCATCCATGGAAGAAGAGAGGCAACCCCTACCAGGACCAACTCTTTCCTATGCCATCAGGTAAGCCTGCCTCAAGCAGGCACGTAGGTCTCCCTCCAGGGACAGGAAACAACTGAGGGGTAGGAGAGGCTCCACCTTTTTATACCGTAGGCTTCCTGTCCCTGGGGGCGGATCCTCTCTCTGGGTGCTGTCGTGGGTGATGGGAAAAATCGCTTCATGTCAGTTATACCTGCAGAAACGCTCGCGTTTTCCCTATGAGGTATAAGGCCAAAAAGCCCGCAGAGGAAACCTCTGTGAAAAAAATGCAGTGCATTTCCGTTACATTTTTTTCCTGCTTTTCGATACGTGGGCCTTAGCCTTAAATAGGGCTCACCTGGCAAATTAATTATCGTGTCAGACCCTCACAGATGGCATACTGATGATCTATCCCGTGCATAGGTCGTAAGAAAAATCAATTTGGGGCCAGACAACCCCTTTAAGGCTGGGTTTACACGACACTTCTTCACTGAGGAACTGCATGCAGTTTTTAATAGTGGTAATGCCATACATTTTACCTATATGATCACTTCCCGAGTGACAAGAATGCCTGACAACTCATTACATATGAGCAGCTACATTTCTTATAGCTTTCATTTATGGCTGGAATCACATTAACAGTTTTTGTTGCACTTTTAGTATCAGTTTTTTAGAGCCAAAAGATAGGAAAGAATATTTAAAATAAATAAATAAAATTATAAAAAGACTTTTCTTCTGATTTTTGACTCAAAAACGGCATGTGTGACTACTGTATTGTAGGCAGACTAGACCATAGAAACATTTGAAATGGGGGCTCTATCACATTCCAAGCAGCAGCAGGGGAGTTCAGGAAACTGACAGGTTTGGATTAAAAGGGGTTTCCCCTTAAAAACAAGCCCCGCCCACTTCCTGTTATCTGTCTCAGGGTCTTTGTTGCTAGAGACAGACTTCACTTGAGAACAGGCAGTAGACAGCAATTTGGAGGGAAGGGAGACACAAACAATCTTAGATAAAGTAATGATAGCTTTTTATGGTGATTACATATGAGCACAACTCAATGTCCATTTCAATTACTTGTATTGATCCTTAGAGCCTGTAATATACTTCAGAGCTGTAATCACAATAATTCTGGCTTAAATCCTGTCCTGACTGTGGGTCTAATGACCCAAACTAGTGGCATCATGAGGATGTACAACGCTGTTAGTTCAGGGCATTAGACCAGTGGTCAGGACAGGATTTGCAGCTCTAATATGGACCTTATACAGACCTTATTATACAGACATATTAATGACTGATGAATGTGGCGTTAAACCTACAGTACCTGACGAGAAGGCAAATTATCACTGAGCATGGAACAATATAAAATAATGGTGCTTATGTTCACTCTCTAAGGACAGGGTTTCTAGAGGTTTCTACTTTGGCACGTCTGGGATGTGCTAAGCAACAAGCTGTTAGCTGACAGATTTGCTGACCAAACTGCAAAAAGTTAATTAAGAAAAGGTGTAAATTCGAGGAAGTGATGGGAGATAGATAATATGTCCGGGGAGGCGGCCATTAATAGATAGGAGATGAGTCATGAGAGAGGAATCCAATATTCAATCTCAGGGAAATCATTACTCACTTTAGGCCATCTTGGAAGACGACATTTCAGGGTCAGAGAGACTAAAGCACAGATACACAAGCTTCTAGTAATGGCTTTCTAAGGGGGCGTTCACACTACCGTTGGTGACCGTCAGTAGTGTCCATTGTTATTGACCGTTACAAGATTTTAGCATCGGACACTAGCTGAACCGTCAAAAATCCGTTAAAATTTCCATTCATTTCAATAGGTTTTTATATTGTGTCCGTCAGTGTCCGCTTACACCAAATCCGTCAGAAGTCCGTTTTTTTTCGCGGACAAAAAAATCCTACATGCAGGACTTTTTGTCCGTTTGAAATAAACAGATTCTTGACGGATAGCAAGTGTCCATTATTTTTTTTTTTAACATTGAAGTCTATGGGTAACGGAGTTATAACAGAGCATCAGTTAGTGTCCGTTTTTTAACACTGTCCGTTATTTTATGCCCGTTTTTTTTTTCCTGTGCATGCTCAGAAATGAGAAAAAAAAATAACAAAAAAAAACAGTGTTAAAAAACGGACACTAACTGATGCTACTGGACACTAACTGATGCTAATGTGTCCGTTTTTTTTTTTTTTTTTTTTTTTTTAACTGAAAAGTGGACACATTAACATCAGTTAGTGTCCGTTATGATAGGTGTCTGTTTTTGTTTTTTTTAACAGACACCTTCATAACGGACTCCAACGGTAGTGTGAACCCTGCCTAAGTTATAATGGTCTTTAGCAGAAAGACAAGAAAAACAACAACGCCAAGCGGCACATAGGGTAATACTGTTCTTTTGAAAAATTATCGTATGATAGTAATATATTACACAATATAAATTGTGTTATGAAAGTAGTTTGTACAGGGTGACCAGAACGTGACCACTAATAAAGGTTGAGAGTAGGTAGGTGAGCAGAGTGTGGGTATACAGTATGTGAATGTGCAACTGACAGGGTTTGGTGTGAACCAATGTCCCCTCAATTGGTCAGTTCATATGGTAACACTCTTGTGCATGGTGACACCAGTATCGATGTACTCTCACCTTATATAGTTTCCGTGTGATCACAAATGGTATTGTGGACTTGTCCAGTATATGTCACAGTATGTGCGAGCTGCGGAACCTCTGGGCGTCAGGATCTCCCGGATCCAGGCGGCATATCAGGTGCAAAAATGGTAGGAGAGTATCCAAAAAAAGTGAAATATGGAGACTGCGCTTCGCTAAGAATGCTTTTTATTAAACTCAATTACACAACGCGTTTCGAGGAATGAGTCCTCTTTATCAAGTGTACTATGGACAGCCTGAAGCTATGGGCTGAAAGAGCTGAAGTGTATATGAAGTTATAATGGTGGCCATGCTGGTTGTCAACCATCTTACTTACAAATAAAAAAAAAAAAAGTCAAAACAGCTGCTCAGACTAAATTTTGGCAATATTTTAGAGGGCATTTTGGTTCCTAAAGAGATTTACTGGTAAGGCAACAGTTAAACTAGCACACAATCACAAATATGTCATAAAACTATTACCCAAGATAGTAGTGTAGTTATCTAGACTGAATGTCTACATTAGCTGATACAGTGGAGAAAGAAAAAAGTATTTAGTCAGCCACCAATTGTGCAAGTTCTCCCACTTAAAAAGATGAGGCCGGCCTGTAATTGACATCATAGGTAGATCTCAACTATGAGAGACAAAATGAGAAAACATATCCAGAAAATCACATTGTCTGATTTTTTAAGAATTTATTTGCAAATTGTGGTGGAAAATAAGTATTTGGTCACCTACAAACAAGCAAGATTTCTGGCTCTCACAGACCTGTAACTTCTTCTTTAAGAGGCTCCTCTGTCCTCCACTCATTACCTGTAGTAATGGCACCTGTTTGACATTGTTATCAGTATAAAAGATACCTGTCTACAGCCTCAAACAGTCACACTCCAAACTCCTCTATGGTGAAGACCAAAGAGCTGTGGAAGGACACCAGAAATAAAATTGTAGACCTGCACCAGGCTGGGAAGACTGAATCTGCAATAGGCAAGCAGCTTGGTGTGAAGAAATCAACTGTGGGAGCAATAATTAGAAAATGGAAGACATACAAGACCACTGATCATGTCCCTCGATCAGGGGCTCCACGCAAGATCTCACCCCGTGGGGTCAAAATGATCACAAGAACGGTGAGCAAAAATCCCAGAACCACACGGGGGGACCTAGTGAATGACCTGCAGAAAGTTGGGCCTAACGTAACAAAGGCTACCGTCAGTAACACACTATGCCGCCAGGGACTCAGATCCTGCAGTGCCAGACATGTCCCCCTGCTTAAGCCAGTACATATCCAGGCCCGTCTGAAGTTTGCTAGAGAGCATTTGGATGTTCCTGAAGAGTATTGGGAGAATGTCATATGGTCAGATGAAACCAAAGTAGAACTGTTTGGTAGAAACACAACTCGCCGTTTTTGGAGGAGAGTGAATGCTGAGTTGCATCCAAAGAACACCATACCTACTGTGAAGCATGGGGGTGGCAACATCATGCTTTGGGGCTGTTTCTCTGCAAAGGGGCCAGGACGACTGATCCGTGTACATGAAAGAATGAATGGGGCCATGTATCGTGAGATTTTGAGTGCAAACCTCCTTCCATCAGCAAGGGCATTGAAGATGAAACATGGCTGGGTCTTTCAGCATGACAATGATCCCAAGCACACCGCCAGGGCAATGAAGGAGTGGCTTCGTAAGAAGCATTTCAAGGTCCTGGAGTGGCCTAGCCAGTCTCCAGATATCAACCCCATAGAAAATCTTTGGAGGGAGTTGAAAGTCCGTGTTGCCCAGCGACAGCCCCAAAACATCACTGCTCTAGAGGAGATCTGCATGGAGGAATGGGCCAACATACCAGCAACAGTGTGTGCCAACCTTGTGAAGACTTACAGAAAACGTTTGACCTCTGTCAGTGCCAACAAAGGATATATAACAAAGTATTGAGATGAACTTTTGTTATTGACCAAATACTTATTTTCCACCATAATTTGCAAATAAATTCTGTAAAAATTAGACAATGTGATTTTCTAGATTTGTTTTCTCATTTTGTCTCTCATAGTTGAGGTCTACCTATGATGACAATTACAGGCCGGCCTCATCTTTTTAAGTGGGAGAACTTGCACAATTGGTGGCTGACTAAATACTTTTTTTCCCCACTGTATATATGCAATGCAGTACTCACAGAATCAGGGATAGCAATAAAACAGTGGTCCTCCTAAAGCAGGAGGCCACATGGTTTCTGGCAGGGAATGTGAAAAAAAATAAAAAAATTGCCAAAAATCTTAAAAACGAAACAGAAGCTGCTGTTATCTATCATGGGAATGATTCATGGAAAAACACACAAATAAAAGTGTCTTATGGTGCCAGGTCCATGCTAGTCATGTATGCTCTGCTGAAAACCCATAACCTACATTCTGGGAAAAGTACTAATAACCATCATATTTTTACCTATCAATGGCTATAGACCAACAAAGCTGCGGTGTGGTGAAACATAATATACCAAAACAGACTACATAAAAGTGTGCTTCTAGTTTCAGAAAACTTTTGACATGGTATAGTGATGTCAGGTTTGATTGGTGGAGGTCTGGATGTTGAGCCCCCACCAATCACACTAATACAGGGCCAGAAGCACTCAGCTGAGTACTGTGCCCCTTCTGCTGTGTTTGGCCCTGGTTGGAGATGCAAGCAGAATATGTACAGACTCAGAGTAAAAACACTACTCCTAAAGACCACCTTAAGAACCAGGGCTATGGAGTCAGCCAACCAAACTTCCAACTCAGACTCTGATTTCTAATTTTTCACTCCAAGACTCCAACTCCTTCATCAATGAAATAACTATTTTTGAATAAATATTCATCTATTCTAGAGGGACCCATCCAGAGCAAGCTTCTCGAAGTAGGTCTTATTTGCATACATCGATTGCAGGAGAAGGCAACATTTTTTGTATGGCGTGCTAAATTTACAAAAAAAAAAAAAAAAAATTTGCAGATGAGGTACTCGCCCTCTAAATGAAAGTTATATAATAGGATTTGCGGCTGTAATACAGAGAGTAGAATACATCAGTACAGCCTTGTGAACCTGGCCTAATGCTCCAAATGTTCACTGGAGGCAAAAAAGGCATCAGTTATAGGGAGGGGGGGACCTAAGAAAATAGTGCACCACACTGTGCTTTTTAAGGTGGTAAAAGGGTGTGTGCGCATTCCTGTTATGCACCACAACTCCCTATACTTTACACAGGACTACTGTGCCCTCCTTATCCCTTGCATGTGTATGGAATGAAGGGGATGCAGCAGTCCTATGTAAGGAAAGAAGGGGTTTAGACTCCTGGATGCAGCACTCCTGTGCAAAACATATTTTACACAAGGCTGCTGTAGCCAGTAGTTAAGATCACCTTCTTTCATTACACAGAACTTCTGCCTGTCCCTCCATACTTTTCACAAGACTGTTAGAATACCCATACCAATAAGTAAATCATATACTGTGGTCTGCTGGAGCTGTATACAGACTGGGCCAGGAAGAAGCAAGCAGAGGTAACTCCAGCAAAGGTTAACTCCACAGAGAATGGCTGGACAGGGAACTAGGGGACCTATGAGCTATTTGAAGAGAATGTCCTCACACATGTCAGGTCAGGGAACATTGATTTATTAATTGGTTTGCTCCTTCCTTGACCTGACGGCAGTGCTAGGTGAGGATGCTCACTTCAAATAACTCATTAGTCCCCCCCTAGTTCCCTGTCCAGCCATTCTCCATGGAATTAACTGCTTGCTTCCTCCATGCACAATCTGCCAGTTCCAACATAGCCTGCATGTCACACGTGCTGAGGTTGACAATTCAGAATTTATTTTAAGGTGAAGCAACTAGGCTATAGCAAAGCCAGAGGCCTTAGAATATACATTCCCACCTATTTATTCTGGCTAGAATGGTTAAAAAAGGAAAGGACATCTGCTACTTCTTACAAGACAGAATTATAGGAAGGATGAGTCCCATATTAAAGCATTATTATAGAGACAAGTCAGACTTGAGAAAGACCACTTTTCAATGCAATTTGAGGTTGTCGCCTCTGACCCTTGAGTCAGCTAACCTAGCCTTTTCAAGGAGAGCCAAGGCAAACAGCCAAAAAGGGACAGAGCACTCAGATGACCCCTTCTACTACTTTGTTTCAGCAATCAGAGGGATAGGGGGGTTCCCTTTGATCAAAGATTCTGCCAAAGTTTCTAGAGGTACACTTGAAAGACTGCAGTAACATATGGGCATGCAGGTAAATCTACTGTAGCATAAAATGAAGAAAGATATTCATTTACCATATGTGACAGTGTTTTTGTGGTCTTCAATAGATCAATAGAAGACTATTTTGGGTGAAACTGGATGATAAACAGTAGCATACAGTCACTGGTGATACAAATTAGCTCTCCTTCAGAAGGAAGAAACTCTCTCTCTAGTGCCACCTACAGGTTAGCTACCATGCAAATCATTGCTTTGTGTAGGAAGCATTGCCTGTAAGATTCCATACACCAGCTGGATCTCTGCAAGAACTATGAGTAGTATTAGACCTTAGGCTAGATTTACACGACCGAATTTCACCCATGAAACTCAGTCCGTGTGTTCGCCCGATCTACCGGCCTGGCCTTTATGCCAGGGACTCCTAGCATCATAGTTTTCTATGATGCTAGGAGTGAATCTCTGCATGCTAGCAACATACTGTCCTGTACTGTAAGCGGGTTGTGTGAATCTAGCCTTATTCAGGACCCATGAGCAGTATTAACTGTTTTTCACTGCCATGTGAATAAGGCCTGTCTGCCAGAAGTATTTACAGCATCCGTCACACGCCTGTTTTGAGAACACATTGATTTCAAATGTTTCTATGCACATGTCCATTATTTTGCCGGACCGTTTTTAATGGCTGTAAGAAAAAAAAAAATCTGACATACTTTATCTTTGTCCGTTTGCCAAGATCTCTAGTCATGTTTCAAGGCTCTTTAGAAGGGTGTTCCGAGTGTGAACCCCCTCTATAACATCCATAAACCCTGTAAGGGCTTACCAACAAGTGTTGTCTTCATGGGATAATCCCTTTAATGGGCCAGGCATCGATTGACAAGGTAGCTAACGATAGGTGGCACAAGAGAAAGACAGTTTTATTCCCTCCAGAGGACAGCAGGTTTGCATACTTTCTTCCAGCCATAACCAATACCCCCAGTAACTCTGGCAATAAAGCCTCCTAATATCTACAATGAAAGTTCTGACATCGCCATCCAAGCCGATTTGCTTTATTTTCACTTGACAAGGTCTTGTCATTTAGGTTGATGTGGAATACATCTTGCTTATTTGCCTACTTGATGTCATCTCGAGGCCTTTACTGTTCTGGATATTTAGCATGACAAGTGATCATAGATGCCGCCCTTTGCAAATCAGTTGTGTTACGTATAGACTTCACATGGAGAACAGACAGACAAACGTTACATTAAGGATATACAGAATCCAAAACGGATGCATCATGTAGAATGGATGCTTTTAATATAGAGCTACCAGAATACAGGCCTCCTCCATGCAGCAGCCATATTTCTTCCTTTCAAACAAATTATTTTTTCAAGATTTTTGAAAACAAAAAAAAAAAAAAAAAAAAAAGGTGCAGTTTTGCTTGAGATCAGGATCTCAATCATTAGACATACCCACCAATCAGGCAACTCGCACTATCGACTAGAAACATCCACTAAACATATCTATACAAGGAAACGACAGCTAGTCCACAGGTACACGGGCAAAAGGCAAGTTCCTGCAATGCAGAACGTTTGCACCAAGCTTCTTCAGATGTACCTATTTATAAATATGTACAAATCAATTACAGGCACTTGAAATGTCTTTGGTTGGAAGAAACCAACATTGCAATATTGTGTGTTCCTCCCTCCCCTCTAGAAGGACACAGGACACATTCTCCTGGTGGGGTCAACAAGCAATGACTCCAGTTGTATGGTACAAGAGGATGGTTATGCTTCAGAGAGTGCAACCTGGAAAACACAAGACACACGTCTCTTTAGGATCTTGTGATAGAAATGTAACCGTTAATATTGAGTTTGTACCAAGTTAAAATGCATTTATCTATTACAAATCTCTGAGGCAGCCATTTCTGTTGGACTATAGCAAAATGTGTTGCACCTGATTTAGATAGGTTTGGCCAACTTTCTAATGTATATAGGGCTCTCCAGACTGTCCCGTGATGGCAGATATTGGGAGAGATGAGAATGTTTGTGTGTTCTGAGAGATAAGTCACCCCCAGAGGAGCCTGGCAGAAGTCTTATCCCCTCTCTCCAATCAACAACCATGCACCAGTCGACCAAACCAGTCAAGGCAAGGAATTTTATTTATCCCATTTTGCTGAGCTCATAAAAAAATATATGACATAATCAAGATGAGAAAGTATGGGGCAGATTTATTTAATCTTGTATGCCACTTATCTGCCACCCAAAAGGCATAAAATGTCAATATTCCTGGTGGTCCAGGGCAGTGAAGAGGTTAATATCAGAATTCCTGGTGGTCTAGGGCAGTAAAGGATATAATGTCAGTAGACCTGGTGTTTTAGAACAGTGAGGTACTTAATTTCAGTATCCATGATGATCGTAGCCAGTGGAAAGGTTAATGTAAGGATACCTGGTGGTAAAGGGCAGCGAGAGAGGTTAAGGTCATTATACTTGGTGGTCTTGGGCAATGAGGTGGTTGATATTAGCTGCTCGTAATCTAGGGTGACTAAGGGGTTAATATCAGTACACCTTGTGGTCCAGGGAAGTGAACGTATTAAGGCAAGGCTCCCTGATGGTCTAGGGCAGTGTGGAGGTTAATGTAAAAATTCCTGATGCCCAGGCTAATGAAAGGGTTGAAGTAAGAATCCCTGGCAGAGAGAGGTAGAAGGGTTAATACAGTATGCCTGAAACACACCAGTGTTACCCTAACTGTAACGTCTTGTATCCTCCCTACACTAATTATAGAGGGTAATAGAGAAAACCATGTAAGGTTATGTACCCATGTTGCGGAAAAGCTGCTTTTTCTTTTTTTTAATGCAGGTTTTGCTGCGGTTTTCTGAGCCAAACCTGGGAGTGGCTACAAAATAAATGGGAAATATAAAAGGAAGCCCTTATATGTCTCCTTTCTGCTCAATCCCCTCCTCACTTTGGCTAAAAAAAACAAAACAAAAAAAAAAACAACAAAAAACACACTTTTCTGAAACATGGGGACTTAACCTAAAGCTGCACAGTTCTCGCCACGATCAGGCAGAGCGATTTAGGAGCGCTCTACTCATTAGGGGGCATTTCTTATACCCAACAGCTGCAGTATTTATGCAGAAGAGCAGATAACTGTAATGACAGTCCATTTTCTCCGATATAACATATATTACAGTATTCTGGACTGGTCTCATCTTTCGATGTACCTGTATGGCACCATTTTTGTAACCTCTCTTTACAAGTAAACTATTACACCCCTGCATGAGGCATTGTCACACTGAGATCTTATTATATAAATTACCTTTTCAGGACAGAAGTCCGAGCTGTTTTGTCTCAGCTTGCTAGGACGCCCCCTGATGACTGCATAGCAAAACATGGTGATAACCATCACAAACAGAAAGTAACTGGTGTCCATCAGATGCAGGTTAATAAGGGAGCGGTCATCCTGTCGTGAGAAAGGAAAAGTCCTTAGCAGTAACCTTTTATAAAATGGCAATAAGATTTCAAAATCACCATATTCAGCACTTACAATGATGCTTGAAAGTTTGCGAACCCTTCAGAATTTTCTGTATTTTTGCATATATTTCACCTAAAACTACATCATATTTTCACACAACTCTTATAAGTAGATAAAGGAGAAGCAAATCAAACAGAAAAAGTAAGAAATATTACATGTGGTCTTCTATTTCTAAAAGAAAATGATCAAATCAATGGGATGATATGAGTGGGCGGCCTGTTTGGTTTAAAGAACATGGATATATCAAAGTATGATCTGAATCATGGCACTAACAAAAGGAGATTGCGGAAGTCTTTAAAAAAAGACAAAAAAAAAAAAAAAAACCCAAACAGACAAAATCCCACACCCAAACTCCAGGACAGGCCACCACTGTTATTAGTTGTCACAATGAAAGATTTATGGACTACTGTGACCTGTAAGTGGCAGCTTGGCATCCTGTGTATATGTGTGTGTGATTTTTTATATATATATATATATATATATATATATATATATATATATATATATAATAGATATATATTACACACACGCCTTAACTGTGTGCTTTCCCAAACATTAGATATACAACCTACCAATGCATCAATGGATTATAGATGATATAGCCATATTTTTATTACAGCTACCACCTGGACCTTCATTGTTCTAGTGAACCAAACTTAGTATACTATAGGGTTGTATTGTGATACAAGTTCAGCAATTCTAATCCTTAGATTCTGTTTGGAGCCTCTTTTGGCACCTCCATTACATCTGACATTAAGAATAGAGTAGCAAGTACTGCTATTCTTCCAGGCAAAACCAGGGACACCATAATAGGACTATAACAAACCCGGATGTAATATCCCATAAGCATGTTAGTGCTGCTGGGTACCTTCTGCATTTAACTACTGGACATAGCTGGACTTGTAACTTTAACAATGGTAAGTCTGGATATGGCCTGGCAAAAGAAGGTAAACCATGAGTTGGCAGCAGCCACTAATGCTCATGTAGTTGCATCCTTAAAGCGAATCTGTCAGGGCAATTTGGGACACTAAACCTCCCACACGTCCATATGGACCTGGGGTTTAGTGTCCCAAATCATCCTGTTATAACGCAATCCATGGCCGCAGTAAAAATAAAAAGCTTTATACTCACCCCACTGCTGTACTCCTCGCGCCTGCGCAGTTCTTCAATGAAGCCAGAGGAGTACACCTCGGCTTCAGTACGCATGCCCCGCAATTACATAGTGAAGCCGGGGTGTCCATCTTTGGCTTCACTGAGAACAGCGCAGGCGCTGGGAGGAGTGCCAACAAAGAATCTCATGAATAAGCCGGACTGTTCTCGCCAAACAGCGTCAATCGAACCCTTCTCTAGGTAAGTATAAAGGTTTTTTATTTTTAATGCAGCTGCGGATTGCATTACAACCGGGGCGATCTGGGACACTAAACCTCAGGTCTATAAGGACCTGTGGGTGGTTTAGTGTCCCAGATTGACCTGACAGATTCCTTTTAATGAAGAGGGGCCCCAGGCAGCTCTGGTGTACATCACAACATGGATTGTGGTATCCATTATAAGTCACAGAACAATGCAAATGTGAACACACCTTATTTTCATCTAGATTCTCTCGTGAATCTTGAATATAATGATGATCATACATGGTAAAACAACACTGTCTCTTGTTTTATTACTGAAGACAATATTACAACCCACAAATATATGTAATAATTAAAAGCTATCGTCCCCTTAGTGGACATTTATAAGTACTACATTATACCTATTATTGCCTAAAAAAACTATTTTTCAAAGTTTTTCCATTTAAAACGTTGCTCCTTCATCTACTGCAGCTTTCACTTGCTGACATATAATGCATCTTTATCAGAGAGATGTCTGAGGAGCCTACCGCTTGTTCTGTGACTCTAATGTGACTCATTTTAGACACCCATTTAATCGTCACCAATTTTTGTTTATTAAAACCAAATTGTGAAATCTACAATTTTTTTTCTAATCTGTTTTATTTTCTCACTGTAGATTTTTTAAATTCTATTTTCTCTATACGAGTTTGGGGGGGCCACCATCTTGCCTGAGCTTCTCCTTTGCTCTGTTAACAGCATTTAGTGATATGCTTTATAGCATAGTCATGACCATAGGCAGAAATATTCTTACTGAGGTATATGGGAGTTTTCTAGACATGCTGTGTGCAGGGATCCCTGACATTATCTATTTTCAGAAGTGGAGAAATAGTGTGTCACAATAGATATTATCTTAAGAGGTGTGAAGTTCTATTGTTATCCTGTTTGTCTTGTTTATGATGTAAATGATGTCATTGCTACAATGAAAATCCCTACAGAATTAGCAAGTATAAAGCTACTATCAGGCTTCAGTGGATTGAGTGAAAATAAATGAAAAATAAAATTCAAAATTGTTGGAAAAAAAAGTTTCTCAAACACTTTTTTTTTTTTAAATCAAAAGGCCATTTTTGGTGAAACATTCCCTTTAAGTGGAAATCTTATCAAACAGATAAGCACTCATTTAAGCTGAAGTCTTATGAGCTGTTCAAGAACACAGATAAGAGTCAGAGTGATCTGTCACATGGCTTCTTAGATGGCTGTCTCTGATAAGAGGATTGAGCAGCCTTCATTGCATTACATGACAGCAAGTGAAGGCTGCAGAAGGAAAATATATTAATAAAAGCCTTTTTGAAAAAAAAAAAGTTTTTTATGCTATAAAAAATTAAACAGTGTAGACAACCTTTAAGGATTTACCTCAAGACATTCTGCTAGAGAACAAACCTTGACATGCCACAAAAAAAAAAAAAAAAAAAAAAAAAAATAATAATAATAATATTGTATGCAGCACTAGAAAAAGGTTTCCCACATGATATACTTACCTCTGGAACAATAACTGTGAGTTTGGGGTTTAGTGCATGGTACACCTTTCCAATAGCTCCCTTATAACACCAGAAGGGGTTATAGTCCTGTGCATACTTTGTTCCAGAGTCTCGAGCGGTGGTGAAGATTTTGTACCACAGGGTGGCATTGCTGTAGGTTTCAGGAATGCAATGAGGCGGTTGTCTAAAAACAGAAATAATTCTTTTTAATTAATAGTTTTTTTTTTTGGAATTCACAGCCATTATATATCACATGTGTAAATTACTGAACAAGATAAAATATTTAAGTGCAACACAGCAGCAGAGAGTACTCTGGAAATGTACTTAAAGAAGCACTCCGATAGACAGCTACTCAGATAATATCTATAATCCAGTAAGTAGAACCTTTCATGCTATTTCTTCCTGGTGAAAAAAGGATGCAACCATCCAACAGGTGGAGCTAGAGGCACAGCTTTTTTTGTTGGCGCTTGTTTTGCATACCTTTTCCCCAGAGGAGAAATGCATGGCCTTTGAGGCCATTAACAATTTATTTATTTTAATTATTTATATAGCGCCATCCTATTCCGCAGTGCTTTACAGATATTGACGCTCACCCTAAGGAGAAACAGCATCGCCCACTCCACAGCTTCCCTATATTCAGTCAGTGACACAATCATACCTCAGCAAGGGATCACAATGTCTAGGTGTAACCCACTTCCTGCTCCTATCTGCAGATTTCCTGACACTGATCCAGCCGCTTCCCTCTCTTCTTTTAGACTCCTCAAATACCTCTATAGAAAATGCTGGAGTACTTCTATACATTTCATAAATCAATAGTGAAGGGGATAATAGTAAACTTTGTAATATATTTTATTTTAATAAATTATTTATTAAAGTAAAAAGCTTCTTTCTCCATTTATTTCCCTTCCTTCTGAAAGCACTGCTCAAACCCGTATACTGGAGTCCGTACTCGGCTTATGGCCCAGCCCATTGAAGTCTATGAAGAGGGGACAAGCAGAAAAAGAAGCATTTTTAAAATGAAATATTAAAGAATAAAGATTATTACTACTTGATTAAATTTATCACAGAAGTTTTGGTACACTTTAAGCATTCTGACAAAACAATATGTCAAACTGGGACAGTTAGAGTACATGCACCAGGCCAAAAATTAACAGTGCCTGCGCTAGATTTCAATAGAGAGATCTTAGATTCTGGAGATTAAATTTGACTTTATCAGCAAGGAAGATGCAGTGAATAGCCACAAGATTATCTCTACAGACATTGCTAAGTGAACACTTCAAGTGCTAGGAGTGATTTGGTAGAGCAAACTCATACGAAACACTCCCTTTAACTAGTAGTGGGAGGGTGGGAGCACACTATACCGTATACAGATTTGTAACCTCTGGTTATCAAAGAACCTTTTATATAAAGCTCCCATAATGGATACCTGGTTCTGGAACAGACGAATGAATAATAAGGTACTCACACAGTGACTGGAAACACGTTGCTCATGGCTGTTACAGTCATACATGTGGTAAATACCACCTGCTCACAATGCCCATGGAGAATACAGTCATCGGAGTTCCAGGCAGCTGGCAAAGTAAATGTTATATTCATCTCCTCATGGGACTCTCTGCCTTAGAAGGGGAAAATAAAAATGGGATATATATAGATGGTGCTCAAACAGCAATAAAAACAAAAGGTCACACAGACAGATCAATAGCAACCTGGAATCAAGTTTTACATGCAGAGTATTGACTTTTTTTTTTTTAACTTTTTTTTTCTTAAAGGGAATAGGTTCAATACAGGAGAAACAGCAAAATTAGACCTATCTTAGGAAATTTGTCAATCATTGCCTATTTACTGGACATATTATTGTACTGGTATGCAAACTTTTGTCTGCAATAGGACAAGATCTAGCTGAGAAGGAAAAATGACATTAAAAACAAAAAAAACAAAAAAAAAAAAAAACACTGTTTCAGTGATGCTTCTAGTACTCCCTGCCAGATTTGGCTGCAGCAATTATGAAAAACCAGCAACGTTACCACTTCAAACCAGGTACAAAATAGGTCTTATTGTTTATGGCATCTCCCCCTAGTTGGCTAGATTGTGTCTGATCTCAACCAATTTGTAGTAATTCAGAGTCAGGAAGGGCTTAGACTTGGAGCGATCTATATTGAGATGCTTGATACACTTTTTCTTGTTACCCTTTGGGTTAGTGGAAAGAGTGGAACAATGTTCCTAGCATGAAGGCTGAATTAGTCCTAGGTCCCGTGATGGCTTTGTTGGTTGTGGTTTATTCTAGAGCTTCCCATCACAGGTCTTCTGATAGACATGCCACCAAATAGTACAATTACGCTTAGAATACAGAACATAGGAGGTCTCCAGTGAGACTCTTTAGACATATTACATTACTTGTCGTCAGGCAGTTTGCAGACACATTCATCAGCTAAGCATATAATGCATTGGGACCGTTGCTTTTCCTATAACAGATAACTCTACAAATCTGGTACAAGGGCTACACCATATGGTAAGTCACCAGAGCAAGCTCTGAACAAACAAGGAATGCTGGGAGATGTCCGCACTGAAGCCTACAGAACTGTGAATACAGCCTTGCACTCAGATACATGCAGTCACTCAGGATCAGTACAAGCTACATAAAGCCAAGTAGTAGCAAGAACAACTTCTTATGCAGATTTATTACATATGTAAACAGTTTCACTGAGGCTAAATGTGAGCAGATATTTTTACTGTTTAAAGGACTGACCCAATATAGGCCTTAAAGTCAGGGCTGTGGAGTCGGAGTCGGTATAAAATGGACCGACTCCGACTCCCAAAATATATAAATTGGTACAGTTAGTAGTACAATGCAGTATGTGCTGAATATATTTTCATAAGAATTTGGGAAAATGATGAAATGTTGAAAATGATGAAATGTCCTGTAAAGGTCTGTTCTATTCCTCATATAATGATGGGACTGAGTTCTGAGTGAACCTATAAGGTTTAGCAGTGCCAGGGCTGTGGAGTCGGAGTCGTGGAGTCGGTGCCTATTTTGGTGGAGTCGGAGTCAGGGGAAATTGAGGAGTCGGAGTCGGGGCTTTGGCGTACCGACTCCACAGCCCTGCTTAAAGTAATGACATACAGCTAGGATATACCATAATTTTATGATCAGTGGGAGTCTAACCTCTAGAACCCCATGATATGAAGAACAAAGTGGACACATTTCACGTGTAGTGCTGTATCCCTTTCACGATTTTTCCTTGCACAGCGGTGGCCCAGTCATCCAAATGTGCAGGGAAACTGTAGTACAGTCCCATTCAAGTGACTACATTGCCGTGCAGTGAAAACTCTGAAAGGGATGCAGTGTTAAGCTGGCACAGGTCAGTGAGAAGTCAGACCCCTACCAAACAAAGGCATGGCATATTCTAGTGATCTGGCAACACTTAGATGGAAATATCCCTTTAATGCCTCCTCACATTTAACCTGCCATGGTTTTTTTTTTTGAATTTTAAATTATCAGTTAAAAAAAAAAAATCACTGTATTCTTATGAATTATGGCACAATTTTATTTCATTTAACTTAAAAAGAGTTGCACTAGCCTAGATTTTTCTATTTATTTATGATATGTGGTATTTATTGGTGGGGGCACATTTGGTCTTTCAAAGAGGTTCACTACAGCTTACCGGAGGTCTTCATGGCTCTCATAAGAGGCTGATGTGTGCCGTAGCCTCTTCAATCTACCAGTTAATCGGGATCACAGAACCCAGACCCTCACTAATAGAAACATGTCACATTATATGCTAGCAGTAGACAAACAAAGATGGATATGGATACCTGTAAGACCAATCTGATGGCCAAAAATTGTGGCGCTCAGGTGAGTGATGTTTCGAGAATATCCTCCGAAGGGCTTCAGTGGATCCAATGTTAAGGTCACAGTTACAGAAATATTTATGGGTCCAGTGTCCTCTAAAGCCTGAGGCGTCTGTGTAGAGGACCGGGCCTGGCCAGTGGTGACTGTACTCTCTGGTGGTGTGGTATCATTTAAGAGATGCTTCAAAGTTTCATTCTCAGATATACAAAAGTCCAGGTTATTAAACCTCAAGAGAAACGTGTTCCAGTCCTGTGGACAGTAATGTATGCACTTAATATATGAATCATATAACACGTGATCATAGCGTAGCCCTTAATCCCATAACTATGGGAAAGTAAATACAGATAGGTCTTAATATGGCAGCATAATAAACATCTGGTAGGGCTTTGATCCCTCTGTCCATGAGATTAGGGGAGGGGGCTTCCTTGAATTTCTGTTAACCCCAACTGGAATTACCATCCTCTACTAGAAATCTGCCAATATTTACAGCATTTCAGATATGCTAAAGATAAAAAGTATGAATATATTAGAAACCTTATCTAAACATCAAGCCAGATGAGCAGTTAAAGTGAAATAAAACCCCTCTGGTGTCCAATGATTCACCTGTTAAGTAAAGTGCTCTGCTACTTCTCTGACAAAGCCAGACAGAAAACTATTTCTATTGGTTGCGCTGCAGTGACCAGAGGAACATTACGCAGACCTAGCTGTGAGGAGCGTAACTGAGCATGTGTGTCCACCAGCAACCAGCTCATTAGACAGACGTACCCATTGCTATGCACTTTGACCACCACTATAAGTAAATGTCATAAAAATGATTTGGTGAAAAGTTAACATGTAAATGACAAAAACACCTTTCAGAAATTAATTAGTACAAATGAATATAAGAAACCTTGTAATATATCTTATTAAAGAAATACCTTTTCTTCTCTGCTTTTTACACAGAAGTCTATGGAGAGGGGAGGAGGAACAGACACACAAATAACTGCAGCTCTTGCCATGAGATTGGCCCCCCTTGTGATATACCGTATAAGGTTGTAAACTCCATTCACTATGCTTAATCACACCTCCTTCTGTTGTGTCTCTTTTCCACTGACGCAGAGAAGGCATTTGATAGGGTGGGGTGGCCTTTCTTATTAGCAGTCTTGGTACATATTGGCCTGGGCCCTGTGATGAGGTCTTGGATCTCTTCTCTTTATTCCAATCTGTCGGCTGCGACGAGAGTTAAAGGCGTATTGTCCTCCCCCTTTCCGATCAGGAATGGCACACACCAAGGATACCCCCTCTCTCTCCTGATATTTGTCCTGACCCTGGAGCCCCTGCTTTGGACAATTAGAACTAATACGGCCATTAGAGGTCTGCGAGTTGGTGGTAGACACGTACAGATTGAGGCATATGCGGGTGATCTTTTATTTTTTTCTTTCTGACCTCTCTTCCTCGTCCCCACATCTAAATTTTGGAATTCCACAGTCTTTGTATCATTGCTAATTTTCAAATGAACTTTCAAGAATCTCTCGGGACCTCGGCGAGCTCTACATTAAGAATCACATGCCCCTCCTCAGGTCGGACCTGAAACGGTGGTCCAAGGGAAGCCTCTGTCTGTCTGTGATGTCACCGACTCCGCTTTACACCAGTTGCTTTTACATAGAGTAGAGCAGAGACTGTCAGCAGAAGAATGAGACTTCGCCACCTAAAGGCCAAAGCGCCCCCCCCCCACTCCCAACTCTACAAGCCTAATGATCGGGACAATCACCAATATGAGTAAGACTGTTTATCCAGTGCAGTGAATGCAGTTTGAGAATTGTCCTTCTACCCGCCCCCCTACATAGACTTCTGTATGTGAGGAGAGTACGGAAAGGAAGAGAGCAGCTTAAAAAGTGTAGAAGGAAAGATAACAGTTTTATAAGAAATTTATTATATTCACATGTACTATGCACTCATAAAAAGTTGTTTCATGGGGGGGGGGGGTGCTTTTATTATTTTATGATCTATACAATTTAGAAAATATTATATTTCACGGAGGGACAACTGCCTGTTTTACCGTGAAAGTCATCAAATATAAACACACACCACTTTTGCTACAAAACCCATGGTGGAAGTTTTCTGCAGGGTCTAAAAATACTATATTGGAATGTATAGATAAATGCAGTTCCCAGCAGAACTCTGTACCTCTGTCATCTCCGGTGACTTAATTTCCTTCATCTTGAAGAAGTAGCCAAGTGTGAGGAAAGCTATGGCCATACCACTGACACTGACCATAAAGACCACCAGAGGGGGACGACTACTGATGTATGACTTCAGGTTCTCCAGGGGATGCAGATTTAGCAACATTGTGATGTAGAAGCCCTGTAGTAAAAGAACAGATACGTCATCACTAGGACACATAAGTCATGTCAGTAATCCTAGAACCACTAAATAAATACAACCTACATGAGACAACTAAGATTTATAAATCACAGATGGAGTTCAAAGCTCTAAAATCATCTCATCACTTTATGTCGTCTTTTCTCCACCTTCATGTACATATTTCCTGCAGGATAATGGACTCTCGCCAATGTAAACTTTCACATTTCAAGAGCAACAGGTGCAAGGGAACAAAGAGCAGTCCGAACCAGGAACTAGGAGTTCAGACAGGCTGTCTGGAGAACTCTTTTAGTGCTAGCATGCCCCAGGTAACTAGATAGGTTTACAGGGCTTGCCTGTGGCACGTATACCAAGCCATCTGAACATTAAAACCACTGACAGGTGAAGTGAGTAACACTTATCTCATGACAATGGCTCCTGTCATGGAGTAGGTTATATTAGGCAGCAAGCTACTTCTTGAAATTCATGTGTTGGAAGCAAGAAAAACATACAGGCATAAGGATCTTTGACCATGTCGAAAATGTGATGACTAAGCAAGCCTTAGGGTGCATGCCTACAGTGCGGCAGCTGCATGCAGACGACAATGAGTACATGACAATATCGCATAGTTGTGCGCTTAGAGGCAGCGATGTGCACCTGCCGCACGGTGAGCATGCACCCTTATGGGCTATTTTCCTTATATTGTGGTTAGTATGCACCAAATATGTTCCAAGAAAGTCAGTGACAGGGTCATGGCCACCCCAAGGTTCACTGATGTGTGTGGGTATTGAAATCTAGAAAAAGTTAACACTACCTATGGCAGAAAGATGTCAGAACACACTCGTACAGACCTACATTTCAGTCTCAAAGCTGGACACTGGAGAAATTGAAAAAGCCTGTCAGAGGAATCATATTTTATTATTACGTAGCTGGATGGGTTCATGTGCAGAAAGAGAAGGCACTAAGATGTACCATGGGAGGAAGTCAAGCCAATGTAGGCAGTGTGATGCTATGGGTAACACTGTGCAGGGAAACCTTGGATCCTGGCACCTGCGGATTTTAGCAAAACATATCCCCTACCTAAAACACTGTACTGACCAAGTATACCCTTCATGCTAATGGTATTCCTTAATGAAAGAGGTCTGCTTCAGCAGAATAATGCTCCTACTGCTCTGCAAAAATTGTTCAGGAATGGTCTGAGGAACCTGACCGAGTACGTATCATTGACTTAGCCTCTAAATCTCACAGATCTCAGCCAGACTGAACATCTGTGGGATGTGCTGGAAAAAAGTCCAATCCATGGAGGTCTGACCTCACAATTTACAAGCCTTGCTGCTAGCAAATTTTGGCGTCCACAACTCGATGGGTCATGATTTGGAGGCGGCTTACACAATATAAGGTTGTTGATTTTAATGTTATGGGTTCTATGTGTATTTTCTCAGTTGTGGACCCACTATACCCAATAAAACCTATAAGCCTAACATTAAAGGCTCATGCATATGGAGTGTACCTGCATAACTTTCCTGCTCCTAAGCAGTTTGTACAGCAATTTAAGTACTTTTATACACTTGATAAAGGGGATTGTTTGCCCCGAAACGCGTCGTGTGCTTTTCTTTTTGGAATAAAGATTTTCATCAATACGGTGGATTTGCGCGGCTATTTCCATTGGTCCTCCTACCACCATGCATACGGCCATGTCCATTTTGTTTATGGGGCGATACTGTTCCTCTATATGCTTCCAATTTTCAGATGCTAGTTTTTGGAGGTATTCTCCTAGAAGAGCTTTGCATCCAGGAGAAAACATCTTGGTAATACAATACCGTACAGAAGAACCATACAGTGGTACACACAGTCTTTGTGACTCCAAATGGGAGATTTTTCAAGAGGGAAATTTTGTATAGTCAATTCTGCTGAAGTCTGTATCTCTGTAATTTATACCATATATATGAAATATTGTCCGATGTTTGGTAAATTTGGCGCATCTTTAAGATTAACTCTTCTGTCCTGAGATGTTATTCCACTTCCAACACCATCTTCATAGTGGAGTGAGACATATTTGATAAATATGGTGTTCATGAGCTAGACAGGATAACCAAGCCCACATTCCCACTCACTTTTCAAAAGTGAGTGGCTTAAAATGCGAATTTTCACAAAAGATTATGCAAATTATCCCAAAAAGTCACATAACCCTATTTTCACATAGTAGAAGTAGAAATGTTCAGAATATACTGATGGCCCAACATTCGCCAAGATGGTCAAGAATTCTGGCATCAAAAAGTTGTAAAATAGGCTGCTGTGACATTTGGGACTTCACCGACAACACGTGATACACTTTGGCCAAATTATAGCAACACTTTTTTAGCAAAACTGACCTTAAAAATTCTCCTCCTGATAAACCTCCCATTTTAATATCCATTAAAGTGTTTATATGTAAAGGGCGGCCACATTTACTCACTGTTGCAATGCATCATCAAATTAAATTAAATTAAAAATTGCACAACATTGTAAATAGTGAACAGTTACTACACAGGCCTAGGAGTCTCCAAGACTACAATGAAGTATTGTGTAGTCTGATAATACAGATAATAGTGTGAATGCTGTATCAGTATTTTTCTCTTCTTCTTGCTCATCTACTAAATTAATGTGAGTAGTAAGTAGAGGACAGATAAAAAGTAGCATGACCACAGCAGTTGTCTAATAACTCCATGCCTACGCACAGAAATAAATCAATAAAATAGATAAACATGTAAAGTTCAGTCATTTATGCATTTTATTTACTATGTCATTATTAGACACATAACTATAATGAAATATTAAGCTCACTAGCTGACAATAAGGGTGATAAGGTCTACTCTTGCCAATAAGGCTATACTCTTGTATGCAGCCACAGTAAGTGGCAGGTGCACCATTAACTGCTCATGTATTTCATGGCCTGTAAACCGGTCCTCGTACAGGGGTAGGCTGTTATTTTACGCTTCCTATTGCACTTTACTAGGAGCGAGAGAATATTGTTGTTTGGACAACAAGCAAAACGCCTCTTATCAGAACTATAAGTTTTGTAATTTTATGCCACAGTTTTTGGCCATAGTGCATCCATGGAGTTGCTGTGAATTTCACGCTTTGCAATACACTAGCGTGAAACCTTGTCACTAAATTCATTAATCCAACTTATTGTTCAGGGTAAGGTGGATGAAAACCAAAATGGCTTCAACCCACAGCTCCTATGGGGAACATCACCCACCCACAGAATTATTATAAACAAAGATTATCATTAAAGGGGTTGTCCGGGACAATACAATATGTTTTTATATAAGCCCCCCTTGCCACCCCCTCCAACTTTTAAATATATCCTTTTTTAAAATACTGTATACTTTGCCAGTAATATATGTAGGTCATGTGACCTTTCCGAGGATAGGAGAGGAGAGGAGAGGAGAGGGGGGAGAGACGAGAAAGAGAGCGCGAGTGAGGGAGGGGGCGAGTGAGTGAGGGAGGGGGGAGTGAGTGAGGGAGGGAGGGAGGGGGCGAGTGAGTGAGAGAGGGAGGGAGGGGGCGAGTGAGTGAGAGAGGGAGGGAGGGGGTGAGTGAGTGAGAGAGGGAGGTGGAGTGAGGGAGGTGGAGTGAGGCATCATGGAACTTGTAGGAAACACTGTACAGGAAGAGAGGGATGCAAGCAAATGCAGAAGATGCCAGGAGCTCACAGAGAACGCCAGAAATCACTCAAAACACTGCTAAAGGTATTTGGTTGCACTTATTAACCTATTAATAGCACTAACTAACCTGTTTTGAAAAATGATTTTTGCCTGGAAAACCCCTTTAAGTAATTGTAAACCATATGTAAATCCCCACCATGATGGAAAAATGGGAATATACTAAGATAATGAGAACTACTGGATGACACTAAAGAGTGTCATCCAGTAATACTTGCTGATAAAGGGGTTCGGATGGGTCAACAACATCTAAAATCTGTGAGAGTCTGACACCTGGGACCCCCTGCTGATTGAAGCATTAATAGTGCTTCGGTGAGTACCACTTCTGCTTCACAGCATCCATCGGTCACATGGTCAAGTGAATGGAGATGAGCTGCAACACCAAACACAACCACTATATGATGTACGGTGTTGTACCTGGTTAAACAGTGCAGAAGCCAAGATAAACAACTGATCTGTTAGAGGATGGGTGTCGGACCCCAACCAATCTGATATAGATGACAAACGAAGGAAAAAAGTGAAGGCCAAGAGTATGGTATACAATACCAAAATGTGTAATACTCACCCAATTCATTCCTCTGCCACTCCAGTGGCCCCCACTAGTCTTACAGCAATGGCAGCATGTTACCGCTGCAGACTATAACTGGCCACAGAAATGGCAAGTAAATGTTGTACAGGATGTCAATGTTGCAAGATATTGGTGTTTTTTTGTTTTTGTACTTTATACCATTGCAGCCTCTTACCACATTTTTTTAAAGTCCCCAACAACCCCTTTAATGTTTACTTAAGAAAATGGTTGTACTGTGACTGGGAAAGAGGCTGTTTGCACCACTTGACAGCAGGAGAGATACAGCTGTAAGTACCAAAAGTAGCGAACAGGAAACCATAATGTGCTGTGTTGGGTCAGACATGACCCTATTGCTGGCCATCTCTTGGAGCTAGTTCCTAGTCCTGGCCACATGTCAGGGTCCAGAAGAAAAAGTACATAAGGTATATTTTTCTGCAGAGGATTCGTCACTTCTACAAAAGTTGCCTGGTTATCTACAGTACAGACCAAAAGTTTGGACACACCTTCTCATTCCAAGAGTTTTCTGTATAAAAATTGTAGATTCACACTGAAGGCATCAAAACTATGAATTAACACATGTATATACTTAACAAAAAAGTGTGAAACAACTGAAAATATGTCTTATATTCTAGGTTCTTCAAAGTAGCCACCTTTTGCTTTGATTACTGCTTTGTACACTCTTGGCATTCTCTTGATGAGCTTCAAGAGGTAGTCACCTGAAATGGTCTTCCAATAGTCTTGAAGGAGTTCCCAGAGATGCTTAGCACTTGTTGGCCCTTTTGCCTTCACTCTGTGGTCCAGCTCACCCCAAACCATCTCAATTGGGTTCAGGTCTGGTGACTGTGGAGGCCAGGTCATCTGGCATAGCACCCCATCACTCTCCTTCTTGGTCAAATAGCCCTTACACAGTCTGGAGGTGTGTTTGGGGTCATTGTCCTGTTGAAAAATAAATGATGGTCCAACTAAACGCAAACCGGATGGAATAGCATGCCGCTGCAAGATGCTGTGGTAACCATGCTGGTTCAGTATTCCTTCAATTTTGAATAAATCCCCAACAGTGTCACCAGCAAAGCTCCCCCACACCATCACACCTCCTCCTCCATGCTTCACGGTGGGAACCAGGCATGTAGAGTCTATTCGTTCACCTTTTCTGCGTCGCACAAAGACACGGTGGTTGGAACCAAAGATCTCAAATTTGGACTCATCAGAACAAAGCACAGATTTCCACAGGTCTAATGTCCATTCCTTGTGTTCTTTAGCCCAAACAAGTCTCTTGTGCTTGTTGCCTGTCCTTAGCAGTGGTTTCCTAGCAGCTATTTTACCATGAAGGCCTGCTGCACACAGTCTCCTCTTAACAGTTGTTGTAGAGATGTGTCTGCTGCTAGAACTCTGTGTGGCATTGACCTGGTCTCTAATCTGAGCTGCTGTTAACCTGCGATTTCTGAGGCTGGTGACTCGGATGAACTTATCCTCCGCAGCAGAGGTGACTCTTGGTCTTCCTTTCCTGGGGCGGTCCTCATGTGAGCCTGTTTCTTTGTAGCGCTTGATGGTTTTGGCCACTGCACTTGGGGACACTTTCAAAGTTTTCCCAATTTTTCGGACTGACTGACCTTCATTTCTTAAAGTAATGATGGCCACTCGTTTTTCTTTACTTAGCTGCTTTTTTCTTGCCATAATACAAATTCTAACACTCCATTCAGTAGGACTATCAGCTGTGTATCCACCTGACTTCTGAACAACACAACTGATGGTCCCAACCCCATTTATAAGGCAAGAAATCCCACTTATTAAACCTGACAGGGCACACCTGTGAAGTGAAAACCATTTCAGGTGACTACCTCTTGAAGCTCATCAAGAGAATGCCAAGAGTGTGCAAAGCAGTAATCAAAGCAAAAGGTGGCTACTTTGAAGAACCTAGAATATAAGACATATTTTCAGTTGTTTCACACTTTTTTGTTAAGTATATAATTCCACATGTGTTAATTCATAGATTTGATGCCTTCAGTGTGAATCTACAATTTTTATAGTCATGAAAATACAGAAAACTATTGGAATGAGAAGGTGTGTCCAAACTTTTGGTCTGTACTGTAGATACTGAGACGTCTTACAATATGTCTTTATTCTGGCCCTGTGCTTGGTCCTTTGTTGATAACCGCCCTGAGCTACAGTACACATTGTTCAGCCAAGACTGCTAATTTGCTTACTTTTATGCAACGTGTCCTTCCTTGTGTCCACAGATCTGGCTAACATATGAGCAGTCTGGTGCATACAAGCAGAAATACTAGAACTACTTCATTCATATTTTTATAAAGACATTTCAGTCCTTCTCTTACTTTTATTTTACTGACGCCTGGTCACAACTGGGGTTCAGAATAAAACAAACAATATTTTTGCAAATCATACAGTATGTGCAACATCAAAGTTTTCATCTCACTGTATCCAGGGAACAAATCCATAGGGAGGAATCTTTAAGACACACAACAGAGATCTACTTCTGCATCTGAGACACAACTATGACAGTCACTTATTTTACTAAGTCTCCAACCTAAAGTATTCTAACACCTTAGGGTGGGTTCACACTACTGTTATCTTATGACAAATGAGCGCAACGGACATTAAATAACAGATGCAGATGGAGCCTCCTTTGTCTCGTGTCCGTCTACATTCACCCTCATGTAAAAATCATGAAGGAAGCTTTCCTCAAAAAAAAAAAAAAAAAAAAAAAATTATTTATTTTAATAAGCAGTATGCCACATAAATAATGCATTAAGGACTTGCTACAGTTCTGACAGTGTCCTATTTATTGCTTATATTGTATCTATTTATCCATTTATTTTTGGGAGTTTTTTGGTATTATTTTCAAAGTTCCTAGGGGCTTTTATTGCATGTCCTGTATTCTAAAGCATTATAACTCGTCACTGAACAGCTTTTGAGCCTATTCGATCTACATTACATAACATACAGAAGGTGCCTTAAAGGGAACTTGTTATTAGAGTGAAGCATAGTAAACCAGCAATGTAACGACTGTTACCCCCATGAAAATGTCTGCCTTTGTTACCAAATTATTCATTTATTTCACAATATGTAAATGAGCAGTCACTTTGGCGTTACATTCAGGTAAGCCTAGCCTATCTAACTGTGTTGCTAGTTTAATAGTCCTTACCTTAGTGACAAACTCCCTTTAATGTATGGCACATCAATGTACTGTTTCGTGAAGAAGTGTTAAGGGGTCAATGACCACACTATTTATACCTGTGGTTGACAGTAGTGGGCGCTACTGAGCGGCTGATAACTAGTGCTGATAGCTGAATGCAGAGCTTATAACACAAGACAGAACAGAGAGAATATCAATGGTTTACCTGCAACTAAATGAGCACATAAATCCAAATAAATCCAGCATATAGTCACTTTGATGCTCAGCAACAATACAGAAGCCAGCAGGCCTCCACACAGGGCGCTATACCAGCTGATATAGATTATATGTAGATATGCATTCCCCTATAGCTGTGGAGGCTTGTATATCACTGATAAGAACCAAGGTATTCACATATCATTTAGTCAGAAACAAAGTCCTGCATGTCCGACTTTGTTTCCAGCGAAAAAAAAAAAACGGAGCAGAGGGTGTAAGCGCACACTCACGCATTGCTTTAAAACCCCATTCAAGTGAATGGGGTTTTAAGCAATGTGTCGCAAACCTTCCCCTATCCAATGCCTATACAGTTTTCCGACATTTAGGTTGGATTCGCAGTGGACGGAGTGCCGCCGCAAGTGTGAACCCACCCTAAGTGTTTTTATAACAGTGCTCACTGCCCTATGTAGCAAAGTCGGCACCTGCACTATATCAGCAAGTACACTTCTTCCAGATATGAAGTCATTTTGATCCCAACTAGTATTTATAAGGGCAGCTCAGAGGCTCAGTGGTCAGCATTGTTGGCTTCTTGCCGAGGGCAACCTCCTGCATGGAGTTTGTATGTTCTCTCCATGTTTGGGTTGGTTTCTTCTGAATACTCAGGTTTCCTTCCACACTTCCAAAACATAAAAGCTTAATTTAGACTATGAGCCCCAACAAGTACAGTGACCGATGTAAGTGATAACAGTCTTTGTACAGCTCTACAGAATATGTATGTGCTATATAAATAAATGAAATAAACTAATAAAATTCTATCACAAAGAGTTAGTCATCTGGAAAGCTGAGAAATCGAGCGTTAGGGGAAGGGAAACAAACATCAGGAAATCATGGTGTGAAATGCAACGGTCCAGGAAGTGACAGTGCACAAGTGCTGAAGGATTACTGATATGTGCAGCCAAGCTAGTGATGGACGACCTGCCTGTACTCTGCAGCCAGCACTTGGCTATTGTTATCTGGGTCATGTAATTAAATCTAACAAGTACAATTACAATGTAATCTGATGATGTGTCGCCCTTCATACTGTTACTCACTGGCACATTGAGAAACTGAAGGAACTGAATACAACAAATGCAACCAGCAAACCTGGATTAAAGATAGAGTCACATTTTCAGTTTTCTGTTCTGCCAAAGGAGCAGAAAATAGAAAACAATAAAGTGCCAGATTGTCATATGATGGACACAGATGGGGCTGAGCTGCAATAACAAGCACCGCACCTTCACAATATATGGCGCTATGCTTGGTATTCAGTAGTCTGTGGGGGTCCCTGCTGATCCCCCTTGGGCACATGTTGATAAACTATCCTAAAGACTGGTTATTAATATGTAACCCCTTTAACCCTTGACTTTACAGTTGACAGGTAGAGAGCATGCCATCGGTCCTGACATTTGACATTTCAGTAGTTTCTGACAACTTACTATAGACACGCTGTATGCCTGGCAATAAATCCACACCGCTAGGTGCAGCTCCAGGTACTGAAATGTTCTAAAAAAAAAAAAACTTTTTAATTCAGTTAAATATTGTTTAGATGAATAAATAGAAAGCAAGATAGGCCAATGTCATCATCTCTCTCCATATCTATCAGGAACATCAAATAGTAGTATAATGTTGTACCGTGTTAGCCATTGAAAGTAGTGGAAGAGTGAAGAAATCAGGCGATACCTTTTAGAGGCTAACTGATTATATTTAGAGTCTGGGATAGTCCTGTCTGAGACTATCCCAGACTCTAAATATACTCAGTTAGGAACATCAAATGTCAGTGTATTTGCAGACAAGCAGGTTTGATAGCATTAGTTATGGCTCCACCATTTACATGACCCAATACTGACCTAGTTATTGACATATTAGCACCATAACTCTACCCCACCCTCCCATCTTTAACATATTAATACACTTGGCATCACTGATCAAAACTGTCTGCATTATATTAGATTATTATATTATAGTCTGCTTTGATATCTTATAAGTCATGTATTCCTTCTGCAGACCCCAGGAGCCAGGGAGTTTGCTGCTGGTACTTCAATGTGTTTTTACATATGGAGGGTACGTGGTAGATTTTAGGTCCACATTAGGTCCACATTACAGTAGCAGAAAGATGGTTGGTATTTTAGCAAATCTCAAGTCATACACAGCAGAAAACAATCTGCCCATGTTCTGCAAACATTCATCTTAGTTTCTTTGCATCGTATACGGTGTAATCCATTGCAGATTTGCAACAAAATGTGCATGTGCATGCTACAGCATGAGCCAAGATTTTTTTCTGGTATGTGTAGATGTTCCCTAAAGGTGGCCATCCACATTGGAGGTACTTCATCCGATCCTGTTGATTTTCGGCTGAACTGGCTGACTAATATGTATTTGGGCCTTAAACGGGTTGTCCAGGATTTAAAAAAATATATATGCATGCAGCAGTGGATTATCACTAGTGTATGGCTGCAGCAGTGATGGTCAGCCCAATATAAACAATTTTTTTTTTTCTACGACACCTCCCCTGCTCCCCTCTGTCCTACTCCAGATGTCAGGAGTGATAAGGATCAGGCAGATGGATTTCAGCATGTCCAATTCTTTTTTTTCTCACTGAGATAAGCCACTTCTAGAGGAGTAAGGGTGCTGGCTTTCTCACTTCTGCCTTCTGAGTACACATGTCCACTTCAGGGGGTGAAGTGTGCATGTATATGACAGGGTCAGAAGGAATAGCTGTCAACAAAAGACAGTTATCTACAGCATATGGCCACCTTAGAGGGGTTGTCAAGGACCTGAAGGTATTTGAAACTGACAGCCTATCCACAGGATCCATCCCAATCAGGTATTTCGGGTGTCAGAGACCATATACCAGGTATATGGAAGTGAATGGGGGCGGGGCTGCAGTTCCAGACCACATCACTACAGTTTATGGTGCTCCGCACACTGTATAAAGCTTACAGTCTGTACAGTGTTGCAGTGGCACCTGGAACTGCAGCCCTGCTCCCATTCACTTGAATAGGAGCAGGGCTGCTTCTAGCCGTATATCTAGTACATGGCTTCTGGTGGCCGCAACACCTCATCAGGACGAGGTCCAGGTTTCAGACCCCGACCGATCTGATATTGACAACCTATCCTGTGTATAGGTCATCAGTAACAATATCTTCAGGTCCTAGACAACCCCTTTAAGATTTAGGATGACAGTAAACACAGGTAAACATGTATAGGCTAGTAAACAAGATGCAACAAACAATGGAGGACTTTGCAGACTCCTATCCCACACAGCTTCTATTCTGTATCGTGGGGAGCCCATCTTTCCTTGTCACTCTCAGGGCTGCATACATGTACTATAAAAGTTACCCCTGCAGCTGCTGGGGTATATGGAGAAGCATGTGACCTGGGAACCTTCTCAGCCCACCCTTCTTACCAGACATTGATGGATTATCACACAAGGAAAGGGGAAGAGCAGACACGTTGCCCGATTAGAGGTTGGGGATGTGATGATTTTTGCGAAGATGTCCACTCTCATTCTGGTATCAGGGTTATCTCCTCAGCTGCCCATGTCCATCAGAGTGCTACCTATGCCTCCACCATCTTACAAATTCCGTAATTGATCCTTGACATCACCGCCATCCATGTGAGCATGTGCCACGCATACGGCCTATTCCCACTGTGTTGTGTTACTGAGTCACCTAAAGCTTGCCAGAGTATGGGGTAGTACATGACAGCCACACTAGAAAGGTATAATGCTCTAAACTGCATACACTGAACTCTGTGACTGGTCAGGCAGGACAAGTGGCGCTATTCATCACCACTGCACATCACACTAAAGGAGTCAATAGGGCAGGATAACTATACCACTGCAATATGGGAGTCAATAGGGCAGGATAACTATACCACTGCAATATGGGAGTCACCAGGCCAGGGTAACTATGTCCAACAGTTACTATGTCACCATACACTGTGCTCCTCGGGCCCCACATCTGGTCCTTCCATATTATCACACTCAGCCCACTACACATCAGTTATCACCCCCTGCCATACAGTAACCGTATCACTTGTACTATGCAGCTCCTCTCCTGGTGCAGGGCCGGAGCAATAACCCAGCTCTATAACTAGAAACCTCCGTACTCACCCGAGAGGGCGCCCCCTGGTGTCAGCCTGTCCCCCTGGTTCCCACTCTCAGGCGGCCGGTGACGGGGCCCCGGGCTCGGTCATATCTAGCTGTTTGTGCGCACTCTCTCTAGCTCTCTTTCTCCTTGACTTCCTCACTTTCTGTTTCCGGAGGTAACGCTAGCGTCCTGTCACATAAAGCTCCGCCTACTTCTGCACGGTTTTTTTCTCGCAGCATCATAGCTTTATTGACAACACTGTTTTGTTTTCAAAACACAAATAACGTCAGCGCTTTTTTTTTTCCAAACATAACTTTATTGACTATAAATAGTTTACAACAACAGAAATGAGATCACATACTATACCGTTTATCTATTACAGGTGCAGATGTTGGTCAAATTTATTATAACGGTCTAAACGCAAAATTGTCTTACTTGCCCATAGCAACCAAGCACAGCACAGCTTTCCTTTTGTATTTTGCTCCTGAAAATTGAAAGTTGCACTGTGATTGGTTTCTATGGGCTATTTTAAATTTCCGGCATTGTGTAGATTTAAAGGACATAAAGCAGTGTCTGTGTTTGTTCACAAATTAGGGAAATTCTAGATCTTTAGAAATATGTGTTTACTATTGTTTTGATAAAAATTGGTTCTTTATTGGGCCCATAGATGTTAAAGTGATGTTCCAGTTCTTTTTTTTTTTTTTTTTTGGCAATAGGGAAGCTTAAAATAACAAATACTATATACATGTACAGTACAGACCAAAAGTTTGGACACACCTTCTCATTTCAAGAGTTTTCTGTATTTTCATGACTATAAAATTTGTAGATTCACACTGAAGGCATCAAAACTATGAATTAACACATGTGGAATTATATACTTAACAAAAAAGTGTGAAACAACTGAAAATATGTCTTATATTCTAGGTTCTTCAAAGTAGCCACCTTTTGCTTTAATTACTGCTTTGCACACTCTTGGCATTCTCTTGATGAGCTTCAAGAGGTAGTCACCTGAAATGGTTTTCACTTCACAGGTGTGCCCTGTCAGGTTTAATAAGTGGGATTTCTTGCCTTATAAATGGGGTTGGGACCATCAGTTGTGTTGTTCAGGAGTCAGGTGGATACACAGCTGATAGTCCTACTGAATGGAGTGTTAGAATTTGTATTATGGCAAGAAAAAAGCAGCTAAGTAAAGAAAAACGAGTGGCCATCATTACTTTAAGAAATGAAGGTCAGTCAGTCCAAAAAATTGGGAAAACTTTGAAAGTGTCCCCAAGTGCAGTGGTCAAAACCATCAAGCGCTACAAAGAAACTGGCTCACATGAGGACCGTCCCAGGAAAGGAAGACCAAGAGTCACCTCTGCTGCGGAGGATAAGTTCATCCGAGTCACCAGCCTCAGAAATCGCAGGTTAACAGCAGCTCAGATTAGAGACCAGGTCAATGCCACACAGAGTTCTAGCAGCAGACACATCTCTACAACAACTGTTAAGAGGAGACTGTGTGCAGCAGGCCTTCATGGTAAAATAGCTGCTAGGAAACCACTGCTAAGGACAGGCAACAAGCAGAAGAGACTTGTTTGGGCTAAAGAACACAAGGAATGGACATTAGACCTGTGGCAATCTGTGCTTTGATCTGATGAGTCCAAATTTGAGATCTTTGGTTCCAACCACCATGTCTTTGTGCGACGCAGAAAAGGTGAACGAATGTACTCTACATGCCTGGTTCCCACCGTGAAGCATGGAGGAGGAGGTGTGATGGTGTGGGGGTGCTTTGCTGGTGACACTGTTGGGGATTTATTCAAAATTGAAGGAATACTGAACCAGCATGGTTACCACAGCATCTTGCAGCGGCATGCTATTCCATCCGGTTTGCGTTTAGTTGGACCATCATTTATTTTTCAACAGGACAATGACCCCAAACACACCTCCAGACTGTGTAAGGGCTATTTGACCAAGAAGGAGAGTGATGGGGTGCTACGCCAGATGACCTGGCCTCCACAGTCACCAGACCTGAACCCAATCGAGATGGTTTGGGGTGAGCTGGACCGCAGAGTGAAGGCAAAAGGGCCAACAAGTGCTAAGCATCTCTGGGAACTCCTTCAAGACTGTTGGAAGACCATTTCAGGTGACTACCTCTTGAAGCTCATCAAGAGAATGCTAAGAGTGTGCAAAGCAGTAATCAAAGCAAAAGGTGGCTACTTTGAAGAACCTAGAATATAAGACATATTTTCAGTTGTTTCACACTTTTTTGTTAAGTATATAATTCCACATGTGTTAATTCATAGTTTTGATGCCTTCAGTGTGAATCTACAATTTTTATAGTCATGAAAATACAGAAAACTCTTGAAATGAGAAGGTGTGTCCAAACTTTTGGTCTGTACTGTACGGAAAAGTAATAAAAATGTGAGGTGAAAAGAAATAAAAGGAAATAATGCATGTATATAGTATTTGTTATTTTACTTAGCCTTTTGCCAAAAAAAAAAAAAAAAAAAAGAACTGGAACATCACTTTAACATCTATGGGCCCAATAAAGAACCAATTTTTATCAAAACAATAGTAAACACGTATTTCTAAAGATCTAGACAACTGCATCAGAATCAGTGTAGTGGAGCCTATTTCCCTCCCACCAATCAGATATTTATGCCTATACTAAACATAGGCCATGAAATCTGCATCCCATGACAACCCCTTTAAATAGTCATCATCTGGGGGCTTTGAATTGTTATCTCTACCGCTACCCATATTTTAGGGCATTTGTGCGCTATTAAAATCATTGAGTATCAATGCTAACGGGTCTTGCCATTTATTGTGTATTGGGGACCCTCTGGTACAGTAAGAGTGGACCCCTCAAATGTAATTTGCAGACATGTCTAAACTGAATGTAGCAGAATAGAACAATTAAGACCAGCACCAGCAAGCAACCACTGGCACTGGGACGGTGGCAATATGAAGCTTCATGCAGCTGACATCCAGATACTCTGTCCAGCCCTCACCGAGCTGCTACTTCCCTGTGCTGGTCACCTAAACTACTATAGGAGATGAAAGGACACACACATGACACTTGGCTTAATCTTGCCATTTTTCTCTTTACTGTAGGTGTTGTGATACGATAGATATTCATTGAGATGACACACACAGTGGCATGTAAGCATTACTTGTACAGGCCTACAGGCTACTTCAGGCACTTGCAGAGGTGAGCCAGATCACTGAACTGGCTGACATCTTGGAGGAGGTGTCCCGGACTTATCTACAAGCAGTTCCTAGGGTTCCCCCCAAGATGTTGCCTTTTCCCAGAAACCCTCCTGCAGTGAGCTGACTTGCTTCTGCTTGCTGTATCTCTGACTCTCCCACACGAAGCATGGGAATGGCTCTTAAATATTGAGACATTTCCCACCCTGGGTAGGTGGGGCAGCACTTGATGTCTGTGGGCTCTAAGGAACTATTGGGCGATCCTGTTTCTAGAATATGCCACCAGTTACAGACATAAGTATGCATATAAAAGTCACAACAGAGGTTTAACTGTTCCCTATACAAAAGACCAACTGCTCAAGGTATGCATCTGCACCACCTTAAACCAGTACAAAATATTTAATAAAACTCTTACCCCAACAAACACGTACCTTTTACATATCTCCTAACCGTCCCGGTCGGTGAGAGGTATGTCCCGCTTTCAACTCATTTGTGTCCGGGGGACGCAGATGAGTTGAATACAATGGTGAATGAAGCAGGAGCTTCAAGCAGTACACTTCACCACTCTGCCCCCTGTGTGCTCTGGCCCCGGGAGCTGTGGGCGAGGTGATGACGTCACTCACATCGAGCCTGCAGCTCCCTGAACACTCCAGAAGAAGAGACTGCAGACTGAGCAGCAGAGGAGCAAGGAGAGGTTAGTATCAGTGTTTTTTGTGTTAAACTTTGGGGACAAATTGAGGGGGAACATTAAACTGGTGACAGACGAAGGGGGCACGTTCATAGACGTGTACTGGGGGGGCATTCCTCACAGCTCAGCGTCATCACCGGGCGGTAAGGAACGCCCCCTCTGACAGTACAGGGCTATAGATGAGTGCAGAGAGAGGGGGGCGTTCCTTACCGCCCAGTGATGACGCTGAGCTGTGAGGAATGCCCCCCCAGTACACGTCTATGAACGAGCACAGTCAGAGGGAGGGCGTTCCTCACAGCGCAGCTAGACTGTCAGGAACGCCTTTCTGACAGTAAACCGTGAAACTTACACCGCCGATATCTCCAGCCCCGGGACACATACCGGGAAAGCCGGCAGTGCGCTGAATTCAGTGCGCTGTCGGCTTCTAGTGGTATGTAAAACCGCATGTGCCTGAGGACATGAAAGGTCCTCTTTAAGCTGTTCTCCTCCTCTTTATCTTCACTCAGACTGTTTGTTTAAACAGACCTCATCTCCATGTTCACCTCACGCACTGAGCTCTATGGAGAGTGTAGGGGGTGGAGGAAGCTGTTACCTAATTTATTACCTCATTCTGTGGAGGTATACTCTTATCTTGAAGCATACTTGTAAAAAACACTCCTTGACCTACAGTGTCTCTTCCTCCCCCACAGATTAATATGTAAAAAGTAACGGCTTGATAAGTGGAGAGGAAACATTTTTCTTAAATAAGACATATTACAGAGTTTCTTATATTCACCTGTACTACTCATTAAAGAAAAGATGTTGTATAATTGGACGTATCCTTTAACATATCTCCTGGATTGCTCATATGGAGTGTCATTTACACCAATTTATGCATTGCAAGTTTCATCAGTGATGGTTTAGTTACTTGCAGTTTGGTGGGACCAGCCAGCCATGTAATGTGCAAGGGCGTATCCTGACTATCCTCAGACAGCAGATCTAAAGCTGGCCATATAGCTATCTTGCCATACACAAACATGCTTAGCTTGGCCAAGAGGTGTGTCCTGAGTAGAACAGGAGAAAAATCCCTGCCAGATTTCTCTGTCACCAACTTATCAACCTGAGAACAAAAGGACTGGATAGTTGAAATCCAACTGCGCAATCCTTACCTTTACTGCTGATGGGGTAGAGTTGGGAGACCCATACACATTTGATAACCAGTCCTGCCAAAATTGTCTGATTTTCAAGCCAAATGTAATAGTGGACAGGAATACTAAGAAGTATCAGTTTTTCCTTCATATTTTTTCTTCCTTTTGGATCCATGTTTGACTTTGTCTTAAAAAAACTGCATGATTTAACTTTAAGAAAGAAAAAGAAATCCACAATTTAATCCTTCTTCATTTATTAAGTATCCGACATCTACTTCTTCCGACATGCCAACAATCACTTCTTGCTTACATGTTATATTGCTTACTTGGCTAATACACAGGAAGGTATCAAGCCTAGATGGCTTGTTCACATACAATCTCTTCTATTTACATTTGTACAATTTCTACAAGCGACTCCTCTTAGCCTTCTCATCGGATTACTACACCATACTAAACCAGATAGCAGCACACAAGGAGTGTGATATTTGGTAGATCAAATATCAGAATGGATATGTATACAGCCTCAAGCCAAACGATGAGATCGCTAAATGTAATGTTCTGCAGTACCTACTGAAGTCAGAATTTGACCTGGAGAAAAAGCTAGCGTGACAAGGTAGTGTCATGCCTGCCAATTCAGTGTTGCTCCTCTCCCAGTCTCCAAGCTGGGGTCATAGAAACAGCACATAGTACCTCTGACCACATTAAAAGACTGTGGAGATCCTGTACAACCTATAGAAAAATAAATATATAATGGACCAGGCCACTTTTTAACCAAAAAGGTAATATGTTAGAGATAACAGTAAATATTTTAGAAAGCATAAAATTGTGAACCTTAGCTCATATATCAGGGAACTGTATTTACAGCAATTCCCTCATATAGAGCTATTAGCCAAACCTGCATATCTGTCCTGACATTTACATTCAGGCAGAGTTGGGAGGTCCCCCAGAAAGCAGCAGGTTTGGGTCACATACCTCTAATGTGAATGGCCAGCTTTACTCTATGTAGTTTGGCTTTTTACACAGGCTAACGCAAAATACACAGGGGAAAGATCAAAATCACTAAAGTGATCGTTCGCACACCATACGGTTTTATTGTTTGTCGGCAACACATCTCTATCTACAGGACAATGTTCTGCCCAGGGCTGTGGAGTCCGAAAAAAAAAAAATTACTCAGAATAAAATATTATACAATGATTAATATTGTATAATTACATGAATAGTTTCTTACATATTTACTTTAATAGGAATTCAGTCACTAGCTTTTTGATGAATTTGAGGATCTGGAAGAACTTGGAGTCAGGCTATGGAATAATATAGCAGTCTGAGTCAGTGGTTTGGCCTACCAACTCCACAGCCCTGGTCCGGCAAGCAACAAATTTTTTGTGACACATACAAGATGCAATCTCCCAACAAAAGAGCATTTGTCAGGTTATTGCCAGCACATCTACATGGACCAGTTATTGAAAACTACCATTTCCACAAACATTTGTTCCTCATAACTTTATCTCTCCAGCTTATACTGTCAGCATTTTGGATAATACGAATTAAACAGGTTTTCCAGGACTTAGATATTGATCACCTTTCCTTAGGAGAAGTGATCAATATCAACTGATCTTCACTGCTTACCAAGCACAGCACTGTACATTGTACTGCGTGGTTGTGCTTGCTATTGCAGTTCAGTTCCATTCATTTGAATAGGACTGAGTTGTAACATATCCATGTGACCAATGAATGTGATGTCACTGGCCTGGGAAGAGGACGTGGAGCTCTCTGCAAGCTCCTTAAACAGCTGATCGGCGGGGATCCCAGGAGTCAGACTTATATATATATATATATATATATATATATAGCACACACACACGAGAAATGCTGTAAATAATATATATATATATATATATATATATATATATATATATATATATATAGAAGATTTACCATAGGTACCGGATTTGTGCCCATAAACTTGTTCCAATCCACTACACTGTGGCTTTAAGACCTTAACAAGATGGTTTTATACCAGATAGAGGCCAAGTTCATAAAAATGCATTCACGCCCCAAATGTTTATGTGACCTAGTGAAGCAAAACAACATGTGCCATCACGTTACATAGGAAAAGACTGCCACTCTAACAGTCTGTTTGTACTGCTCTGTGCTGTTTTACTTTTTAAGAAACATCTTGGACTAAAGCAAACCAAAGGCCAAACCCACTTCTAAGGATAAGACATTCCTGCATCTTGCCCACATACATAAGTCCCAGGCAGCAGTTGTCATGCCTTGCTTAGGAACATGTATATCAATTAAAAACACTATGCATGTATAGTGAGTTATTTCCTATGCAACTTCCAGGGTGAGCTATGAAGACCCTTAACATGCAAGGTTAGGACTTGGCCATGCAAGGCAGGCTGCAAGAGTGACATGCAAGAAAAAAAAGCTAAACAAAACATGGATCTCACATTTGGAGAGGCAGGGGGGCTTTGTAGGTTAGAGGTTGGGTGGGCTATAGGGAACGCAGGGATACATGCGATACATGAAGATAAACTACACTCTAAGATTAGTAGTCCTAGTGACTATTTAGCTATACCACACACATATTCTGTAAACCCTTAAGCATCAGAGCATTTAGAAAGAAAAAGGGGCAAATTTTCTAATCTGTCTAAACATAACATACACTAAGACCAGGCAGTCTAGAAAGGCATCAAATTTACCAATATGGCTACATTTGGTGTATCTTTAGACACTTTTACCTAACTTCACATATTGGCCGTCTTACTTTAACACCAAAATCTTTTGGTGCCTCCCAAGTCCTCCTTTCCCAGTAACGCACACCCGCTTGATGAACAAGGAATAAGAAATGTCTAAAACATATAATAATTGTGGAGCAAAGCATGTACGCCAGATTTATGGTGCAAACCAGCTCAGTAAGTTTTCTTCTAATACTATTGAGTTTGCTATTATGTCTACATCTGCCATGTGCAATCCATATTAAACATCATATAACTATGATGAGGAAATACTAACTGAGACATTGTAAAGCAAGAGGATGGCAGTATGATATTAAATTGATACATCAGTTTTAAAAGGGTTAACCAGGGACTTAAAAATTAACTTTCATGGTCCATGCATTTTCTGCAGCTATATCTGGGGCTTCTGAGCTGGTTTTACCTCTGGGTCATGCGATCGGAGCCAGCCCCGTGCCCCAAGTTGCTCCCCCCGCTATGAAAGCTGACTTTACTGCAGTGGAGAGAGGTGGAGTGACCCGGGAACGGAGCTGGTTCCAGTCATGTAACCCAGAGTTGAAACCAGCCTGGAACCCTCAGACTCAGCTGCAAAAAACGCCTGGACCAGGTAAGTTATTTTCAAGTCCCTGGATAAAACTTGAGCAAAACGGTTATACCTGGTGAAGGTTGTCTATTGGCATCCCAATGTCAAGCTCTGCCCCTGTGTGCCTGCAGGTATAAAACAGCGTATACGCTATGCCTACAGTGCAGGTTTAGGCCAGGGCCACACAGTTTAGTTGCCGCAGGATAGCTATTGGCAGAATTGCCGATGTCTGGCCCACTTCGATATACAATTCCAGTGTAGTGGATGGGATTTAAACAATCTCATCCACACACTGCAGTGTACATTGTCTTGAAGTAGGTCTTGAAATTTCATGCTGAAGATTTGGTGTAGTTTTCAAACTCTTCAATGCAAAGATTGAAATCTGTCCCATCCACAGGGATAAAACCCGCAGCAAAAACCCAGACAATTTTGGATGCTTTGGCGAGTGGATGATACTCGCAGCGGACCCACTACATGTGGCCTTAGCTTTTAGCTTTCTATCTTAAAGGAGCAAAGCATATTTTAACATCACCAGACATAGAATATGAATAGTTATCTATAAAATGCTCAGGAATACACAATTCAGCATCACACTAGTGCTCTAATATACATTTTCCATTTCATACTGAAAACATGGAAAGTCTACAGCTGACAGGTTTTCTTTCACTAGATACATTTCACTAAAACGGACTCCTTACTTTCTATTCTCCAACAGTAACCACTGGAATAGATTCCTTAAAACATTCTTGATATGGGGAACGCCAGTGTAATACGTGACAAGGCAAAATACATCTACTGTCATTGACCCGATGACTGCTCTATATGGTATCTTTGTCAATAATTCAGGCATTAGAAGAACTGGAAACTTAGTATGTTAATAGTGATCAATTCCTGAGTTAGTATAAAGTTGACAATAATATTGTACCCTGAAAGAAGCCCATCATGGAACACTGTAAAGTCAGGTGAAGAGATTGGAAGATTTCTTAAAGGAACACTAAACACAGATAATGCACAAAAAAAATCTCCCAGTACTTCTGCCCTTTATCGTCCCCTTTGCCTTGGTCCTATATGGTCTCATATTACAATTAAAACTAAGAAATCTATAAAGAAATCTTCTGTGCCTCTCAGGAGCTTGGCCATGTCCTCCTCACTGTCCTGGCGGTGAGAGAACTGGCGGCAGCAGAACGAAAAGACATTTAGGCCCTGCCAATTTAAGCCAGTACTTCTCCAACCAAAGATGGAGCCGATCAGCAGAACATTAACACCTTTGTTTCCCACAGAATTTCTACATGACTGTTTACAGAATTTTCTGAAATATTCTGACACAGTGAGGACAACTATATTTTTTATTTACTTTTATCCTTCATTTCTACGTTTAGTGTCCCTTTAACAATGACATTTGGGCAGATGACAAAGCTACCTATAGAGAAGCAGCCACAGGAGGACAGAATACAACAACAGATGAAGGAGACTGCAGTGCTGCCATCCTAAAGGTAGCGAAAATGAGGAAGTCTGTTTAGGGTTTATATGTCAATTTAGTGGTTGGTAGTCCCATCCCTTGTGAAAAATACAAGAAATACAAGATTGCCATGTTTGTCTCATGATAATAAATAGATGAAATCTCAAGTCTGAGCAAACACTGGGCCAAATTCTGAACTTCATTTAATAATCTTTGACTTCTCAGTTCCACAATAAAACTGACCCAGTGTTGCCCTGAATCTCAGGGAAAAAGAAGTCCAGCGAGTGCCGATTATCCTGCATAGACCTGTGGCTGCAGTGGAGGGGGCAGACGGTCGTCCTCCACATTCTCAGAATCAATAGACGCCAGGGCCTGGCTGTTAGTTTTTATGTGTAATGGGTATTTTTCGACAATATCCTGGACTCCACGAGTTACGTCTTCTGTCCAATCAATTAAGTCTTTCTCTAACTTCTTGGCTTCTGTCACAATGCGCTCCTGTCTCTCTGACAGCTGGGAAAGCAAGTCTAGGTTCCTGTGCATCTGTTTCACTCCTGGGCATGTGTCTGCATCCCAGATATCAGAGTCTTGCTTTTTTGGAGAAGCTTGGCCAGACATGTACCGGTTAAACTCATCTTCACTTAGGTTTAGAGACTGGGCATCCAACTTCTCAATGAAGGCTATAGCACAGCACTGCAGAGGAGACATATAATGGTAATGACGTGTGTACAACATCATCATTTTAAGCAGAATTATTTTATTTAAAGGAGTTTTTCAGAACTTTAATAATTATAACCTGTCTTCAGGATAATAATAATATCGGATCAGTAGGATCTGACTCTCCCTACACCCACTGATCTGCTGCACATCCCCTTTAACAGTACAGACTATAGGACATCTCTGTGACCAGGTTTATTTGGGTCACAAAATATTTTACACGTGTCAAACAAGGATAAACAAACATAAGACGATATCGCAAAAACTATGCATCATACACCCCCCCCCACACATTCCAGTAACCTATGTACACACAGATGATCACTCACCAGGTTAGTGAAATAGTAGCCATCCTCCCCAGTCATCAGTCGGCTTGGATTGCAGAATCGGGTGATGTACTGGATGTTGGACTGCAGACGTGGAGGATTTGCCTTGAGAACGATGTAGATGAGTGTGGGGAGGAAGTCGTCGGCAGAGGCAGGTTCATTTTTGGTGATCCTTATTGCATTAAAGATTTGTTTACTGCACCCAGTGATACACGCCAGCTTATCGCGAGGAATCCGTTTTGAGTCCATTTCTATGATGTCTAAATAATATGGAAAGAGGAGGATTATTTAGGAGCATCTCTTAAGAGCTGGACGACATTATTACCAGAGTTACACCATTTATACAGTCAGCTGAAAGTAATATAGAAACATTCTTATGAATATGTAGATATTAAAGCAACACTCCGACCACATTTTTTTGATTATTAATATAGGGTATCATGTAAACTATGGTTCTCATAGACTCGCACAAAGAAAGTGACTTCAGGTCCAAAAAGTCGATGCTTTGTAAATCGGCAAATCAATTTGCTGGTCCGGTGTTAAACAGAAGCAGCACTAGGTGAGTCAGCTCAGTTTACAAGATACTAACAAGCAAAGGAATAAAAACATGGTTGGAGTGTTGCTTTAAAAATAACAATGTGGGGGGCGGAGCCGAGCCGTGGACTGGAATGGCCGTGTAGTAGCAGAGCTCCCGGTCTGAGTCCTAATTAGCGATATCATAGGCGACAAGCCCGTGGCCTCTGGGCATCGACTGAAGTAGCAAAAGGTATCTTACCTTCGGGGATGCCTCGAAGAAAGAAGTCGGCGGTGAGACCGCATAAGATCTCCGACTTCTATTTCCCCCACGGGGGAGGGGAGGACCAAAATGGAGACGGCCCACGCCTGGAAGCGGAATCTAGGGCCTCGACTCCACCGCGCGATCCTCCGGAGGAGACAAGCACGCTCTCCGCTAACAAGAGAGCGCGCTCAGCACCATCTTTACCGCAGCTGCTGGACGGCGCGGGAGTGGAGGTATCTGGGCTTTCCCCCCGGCAGGCCGGGGCCTGCACTGGAAGCGGGCCTCCGCGAAGTAGCGCTTTGGGGCCTACGGGCATATCCAGCCTGGAGAGACACCAGTCACCCACCGCTAGCCCAGTTAAACAGCGACCCAGGCTCCAGGACGGTGACTCCCAGGATGGCGAGGTGAGCAACATTGTGCAGCCTACCCCTCCACCCACTGATTTTTTTTGCGGATATCCCGGAGACGGAGAACCCACTTACTGAGGCCTCTATGAAAAACATGCTCATGGCCTTCTGCAAATCCCTAAAAACAGACATGTCTCTCGTGGTAGGGCCGCTGGATAGAGCTCTTCAGGAATTAAAAAGTCGTACCGTTCATGTTGAATCCAAAATGGCGGAATTTGCGACATCACACAATGCGCTGATAGACGCTCACTATGAGATAGAGTCGGATGTGTCGTTTTTGAAAGCTAAAGTAGCAGACTTGGAGGATCGCTCCAGAAGAAATAATCTGAAATTTAGAGGGATTCCGGAGTCAGTCTCCACGAATAACTTAACGAAGTTCCTCCAAGATCTGATTCGATCGCTCCTGCCGAATCTTACGGAGATGGATTTAATTATTGACAGAGCCCATAGAGTCCCCAAGCAATCGCATCTAGAGGAAACAATACCCAGGGATGTTCTTGCTAAAATTCACTTTTATCGCACTAAGGAACTAGTTCAGATGACTTCCAGAAAGGTAGATCACCTACCTGAACCATACCACAAAGTATCCATTTACTCGGACTTATCGGCTACAACATTGCAACTGAGGCGACAATTCATCCCTATTACTGCAGCCTTACGCCAGCACCACATTTTATACAAATGGGGATTTCCAGTTCGCGTGATCATTACCCAAGACAACACGGTGCATGTCGTCAAAACTTTGGAAGACGGAAAACGTTTGCTTCAAAAATGGAACATTCCGATGGCTGAGATACCACCCAAACAACCACCTGGTCCTGTGTCGGATGGTTGGCAACAAGCGAGAGCCCAAAGACGTCCACGCAAAGGGTGACAGAAGGATACTGTCTGTGGTGAGCTCCATGCAGAAGAAGAAGTCCCATCCCATGCATGAGACTGTGATCGCGCTGAGCAGTACTGTCAGTGACCGACTGCTCCACCCTAGGTGTGAGAGGAGCGCTATCGGAAGTCTTTCCTCCCCACCGCGGTTAGGCTGTACAACCAACACCGACCTAAGCGGAGATCATTACACACAGAGAACTGAAAATATCTCTCTGCCTGTTAAATCCCCCCCCTGCTCGCCCTTCTGTCTGTCTGCTATCAATGTATGCCTCTCACCTTGGAATTATTCCTGTACATGTTGTATTTGTATTTGTATCTGCTTATCTTTGCTGCTGTAACACACTGAATTTCCCCATTGTGGGACTATTAAAGGACTATTACAAAGCTAGAGACTCACCTTTTCTTGGATTTCGTATGTCCACTGTCGTTGAACTTATCCCCCCAGGATTACGACAGCCGCTGGTCCGCTGTACCACAATCTTTTTTTTTTCTCTTTGTTTGGTTTTGCCACGAAAGTTTATTCATTGGTTATGTAATTTGCACGGTTTGTTTTTTTCTTTATTGGTTCTGGCACATTGGGCGTAGTGAATATGAAGGGTGGAAACAGCTTTTCTTCATACCAACATTGACATCTACTGGTATACGTGGTTGCGGTAAGACTCTTGAAGCACCTCTGACTGTATGTTATGGTACTTAAAATTGTGTCCATGAATGTCAGGGGTTTGAACTCCCCCTCAAAAAAGAGCCAATTTATGGCGTGAGGCCCGAGGTCATAACTGTGACATTCCTGCACTACAAGAGACGCATCTTTTAAGGGCAGACGCTTTTCGCATTAATCACCCAGCATACCCACATGTGTTTCATGCTCACTACTCCTCAAAACGAAGGGGCACAATGATTGGGATTAGAGACTCGGTGGCGTTTCAGCTGTTATCTCAATACACTGACCCGGGAGGGCAATTTGTTATATTAGTGTGTATTATCAACAATGTCACTTACACGTTGGTATCAGTTTACGCCCCGAATAGAAAACAGGTGGCGTTCTTAGGAAGACTTGTGAGGGTGGTGGAAAAGAGGAAGCAGGGATGTTTAATATTAATGGGAGATTTTAATATGGCCCCGGACCCGCTAGTAGATACCACTTCTGGCATACTAACACGTCACCCCCATTATCACAGGCGATATGGCGTTAGGAATTATTTGATGTCTGGCGTATCTTGCATAATACTGAAAGAGATTATACGTATCATTCCACGGTACATAATAGCTATTCACGAATAGACTTGTTCCTAATCGAGCAATCTAGCATTCCCCTTGCTAAGCAGTCTGAGATATCTCAAATAACTTGGTCGGACCATGCAGCGATAACCCTGTCCATAGCTGAAAAATATGAATCTGCTAGAGCATATGTGTGGAGGTGTAACGACTTTTTAATGTCACAACCAAAGCTAAAAGCAACGTTAGAGAATGAGTTGAAGGAATTTTTTCAGATTAATGCCCCCTCTGCTCCTGGCCCTGAGATACTGTGGAATTCTCATAAGGCCTTTATTAGAGGAACGTTTATTCGCCTAGGGCATATTGAAAAGAAAAATAGGATGGCAGAAATAGATCGTCTGCTCCGTCAGATAAGAACTATAGATACCAGCAACAAACAATCTCCATCTCCCTTACATGCAAAGAAATTAATAGCGTTACGCCAACAGTTGACCGCTTGTTTGTTACACAAATACGAGAAAAACCTGAAAAAGGTTAGAGCTACATATTACTCTCAATCTAATAAAGCGGGCAAACTTCTAGCATCAAAGCTTAAACAAAAGCAGGCAAAATCTAGGATCCCATTTATGTACAGCAAGGATGGTACATATAAAATTTATGACCCCAATGGCATCGCTAACGCCTTTAAGCATTTCTATGAGGGCCTTTACAACCTAGCAGACAATTCTTCAATGGTCCCCCCGAAAACCCAGGATATTGAGCGATTCCTTAAGGCGGCTCAACTACCCGCACTCACGGAGTCACAGCTGGACTCCTTGAACGCGCCTATTACCTCAGCAGAGTTACTATCTATCATCAAATCACTGCCGTCTCATAAGTCTCCGAGCCCTGACGGCCTTACTAACGAATATTATAAATGTTTCTTCCCGGCCCTGCTGAGCCCACTGCTGTCGTTTTTGACTGCCGTGGTGGATTCTGGTATCATCCCAAAGGAAAATCAAGAAGCCCTGATAGTTACGTTGCCAAAGCCTGGCAAGCCCGCCACCAGCCCCCAGAACTTTAGACCAATATCGCTACTGAACACAGATTTAAAAATATATGCCAAATTAATAGCAAGCAGACTGGCAGTCTGTCTCCCAAGCCTGATAAATTACGATCAAGTGGGGTTTGTTAAAGGAAGACAATCGTATGACAATACTAGACGTATTTTAAATGTAATACACCACGTTGACTCTAGGAAAGAAAAAGCGGTGATCCTAGCATTAGACGCAGAGAAGGCGTTCGACTGCATTTGCTGGTCGTATGCCTTTTCGGTGCTCAGAAGCATGGGGTTTTCCAGAGCTATCTTGAGAGCGATTGAAGCGTTATACTCTGCACCTTCTGCGAAGGTGTTCACCAACGGAGTAGTATTGGATCCATTTCTCATTACAAATGGGACCAGACAGGAGTGCCCCGTATCGCCCCTGATATTCGTTCTTTCTATAGAGCCCTTGGCCAAGATACTTAGATTGGATCCGAGAGTGGGAGGCATTGACATAGGAGATAAGTCTCATCTTATATCATTATATGCTGATGATATTATTCTCACTTTGTCCAACCCACAAATATCTATTCCTCATCTTATGGATACTATTAGTACTTTTGGGCAACTATCGTTTTACAAATTAAACATGGCCAAATCGCAGGCATTGCCTTTCAATGTCCCTCCACCCTTGCTCCAACATCTACAATCGACTTATGATTTTGATTGGAGGAAGGACAGCGTTCAATATTTGGGGATACAGGTGACATCACTAGGAACCCTATACAAAAGTAACTATATCCCAATGTTAAAAATATTGCAAGAAGAGACGGAGCGAATGTCTAAAACAGATGTTTCCTGGATAGGGCGGGTAGCTGCTTTTAAGATGTTGCTATTGCCTAGATTATTATACCTGTTCCGCACGCTCCCAATATTCATTCCTGTTTCCTTTTTTGAGACAGCATAAAGGGTTATTTCAAAGTATGTGTGGAATGGTAGGAGACCTAGAATCAATAAAAGCTTTTTATTTAAGCAACGAGAGGCAGGAGGGCTGGGAGTACCTGTGGTGAGGAATTACTATATAGCATCCCTGGTCACTCAGTGTGCAAGATGGAAGTCAATGGATACCTCGGTTCCATGGCTACATATAGAGCAGGCGTTTATACTTCCCCTAAAGCTGGAGGATGCGCTGTGGGTACCCTTTTGGAACATTCCTGCTCCGGGATCTTTCTTCCCAATAATGTGTGCCTCATTAATGGCATGGAAGCTAATACATGGTAAAGCAAACCCAGTGAAGCACTTTCATATTGCAGAAATGCCTTTGTCATTGATGGCCTGGGCGATTGATGGCGTAGGGGTCTCGGGTTGGGAAATGAGGGGGATCACGCAGATTTCTCAACTATATTCTGACTCCAAACAACCTATACCGTTTGTAGATCTAAGACAAAAATATGGAATCCATGTGGGAGACTTCCTTAAATATTTTCAGATATGGCATTTCATATCTAAACACCCTGTGGCGACCTTGCCTCATAATAATTCACTTTTCGTCTGGTTGTCAACTAATGTGAGGGGACTACGATTTATATATGATAAAATGGATGAAATCTCGACTTTTACTAGATCTACTCCATTCCGTTGTTGGGAGAGAGACTTAGGAATGGTCATTACTTCAGATGAATGGCAACAAACGATTAAATTGATCCATCTGTCCTTAAAATGTAGCACTCATATAGAGACGGCAATGAAAATCATTTTGCGGTGGTATAGAACCCCGTCTACATTACAGTTAGCGTATCCCTCCATATCTGGGAATTGTTGGAGGGGATGTGGAGAAAGAGGAACCCTCCTTCACATTCTGGGAACCTGCCCTATAATTCGCGGTTACTGGGATAGTGTTTTTAACATTCTCTCAGAGCTATTTGATGTGGGTCTCCCCCCTACTGCACATATGGCGATTTTGCTACTTGGAATTCCCGGTGAGCTGAATAAGCATAAACAACTTATTTGTAAAATTTTAACGATAGCTAAATTAATGTTGGTACAGAGATGGAAGACAGCAGCTTCCCCGCCTATGGCGGCCCTGTTACTAGCCATTAACAATACATATTCCTATGAACGGGTAATCGCAATGGGTAATAACTCTTTTCACAGATTTGAAACAATTTGGGACGCGTGGATATACTCTAGATTTGTCACGTAGAAAGAACCAGAATGGTATCTGGAACCCATTTGAAGTGGTGGTGACAGACAGGGGGAGGGATATGGAACTTGTCAGCCTCGTCGAATGGGGAGTTGAGGAGGAAGGGTCAATACTGCAGGTACAGGTCTAATGCCTTGTACACAGCCAAACTTCTCATGAAGAAGAGACAGCAGTACATGGAGAAATCACCCTAGATATAGATCTCAACAGTTTAATAAATGTGCCTAAATGTTGTTATGTTGTTATTACTGTTTATTCTATAAATAATCTTTATATTTTGTTTTAAAGATATGCGGTTCTAAGACTGTATCTTGAAGCTGTATTACAATGCATATCAACTGTATATCGTAATGTTAATCTATATTGTTCTTTACTTTTGTACTTTGAAAAATTGAATAAAAATTATTGAAACTAAAAATAACAATGTGTAAAAAAATAAATAACTTTGCTAACATCCCCTGCAATGTTTCTAGAAGAGGTTATTTGTAATCTAGGGTTTCCTAACAGTTCTAATTGGGGTGGTCCATGCTACGCAGCTTGTCCACTTTATAAGAACTCTACAGAGCCAGACTGCAGTTACAGGGAATATTCCTGACTACAGAAGCAGGCTAATGTCACATTGCAGGTACCCACTCAGACTCATGGATAGGCATCCCCCCCAATCTATGATGGCCCTATTAGGGCATGTGTAAAGAGTTGTCTCAGTGAGACCCTCTAATAACAAGGTTTGTCTCCCACTGACCTGTTATTGCCTTCACGACCATATCTGAGACCTCTGGTATCTCCTCATTTACAGGAACACAAAGCATCTGTGGTGTTACCCAATGTAAAGCCCTAAGGAGTAAAGAAGAATGACAAATGCACATTTAGAACATGTAGGCAGCCAACAGAATACATATAATGACAGCTAAGCATATAGGAAGAGAAAAAAAGGCCTCGGTCTGGCAATAGCCTCTCAGGTGGAAGCACATGGATGATTCAGGCAGGAATATTCTGACTTAAAGTCTGAAATACACAGCAATGTGTTTTGGGGGGACAACGAGACATGGACCATGTCACTTGAAAAGCCTTAAAAATAAAAGTAACAGTCAGAATACCACCTGAAGCATACATTTCCTTCCAACTGAGAGGGTAGTGGCAGACCAAGGTATTTTTTTCTATTTGTTTAACATTCTATGGGACTCCTGGGTTTGCTGGATTACCCAATACCAAGGCAGCATCACACAGTTTAAAAAAACAGCTATCCAGTTGATGTGAATACTGGCTATGCACCGTAGTTGTGTCCTACACACGACTAAGGAGAACAAGATACTAACCATCTTTGTCTTTGACCACAACATACTGCCCTACGAGGCTCTCTGCCTTCTTATTTTCACCTTAAACAGTGTCAATATAATAATGGCAGCATATTAGAGACCTGGACTCTGGCTGCTTATCAACCCTGTAAAGCCCTTAGTGAGCCTGACATTGTCCTCACCTGATTCTCTTCTGTACAGTCAGGTCCTTCTTCTCATCATCAGTAGTCTCTGGACAAAATACATGTTTATACAGACGTGTCATGATGAACTTCTCAATCTGATCCATTGCTTCCTCCACTTTATTGGGGGGCACTAAGAATTAAAGGATGGCACAGCAGTGTTACAGATGAACAGTAAAACACAACTGAACTTTACTTGCAAGAATATCTACCGAGTTCAAACCATGAAAACTACAGCCAAATGGTTTGAACTGAAGAACTCAAAGTCTATGGGAGATATTGGAGAAAAGTATTGGGAAACACATCAAGCACTGAATTCAGATGTTGCATTCAGCCCCATTGTCATAGGTGTATAAAATCCAGGACCTAGTCATGTAGTCAGACATTTGTGAAATAATGGATTGTACTATAGAGCTTACTGAAGTAAAGCATGGCACTGTAACAGGATGCCACAGCTGTACCAAGTCAGTTCATGAAATTTCTTCCCTCCTAGATATTCTACCAACTGTGAGTGTTATTGAAAAGCGGAAGCATTAAGGAATATAACAACTCAGCCATGAAGTGCAGGCAGACTGTGCAAAGTTACATAGCAGAGTCACCGAGTGATGAGGTACATCGTTCAGAAAAGTCGCCAACGCTCTGCTGACTCAATAACTGCAGAGAGCCAAAACTCCCATGACATTAACATCAGCACATAACATGTTGCATACAAGCTTTATATCAACAAGCACAGTGCCAAATATTGCATGGAATGGTGTAGAGCACAATGAATGCCGCCACTGGAAACGTGCTCTGTGGCGTGACAAATTATACATCTCTATCTGGAAGTCTGATGGAGGAGTCTGGGTTTGGTGAAGGCCCAGAGAACATTATCTGGCCGACTGCATTGTGCCAACTCAAAAGTTTGATGGAGGAGGGATAATGTTATGGTTTTTTTTTTCATAGGAATTGTTCTCGGCCCCTTAGTTCCAGGGAAGAAAAATCTTAATGCCTCAGCATACCAAGGCATTTTGGACAATTGTGTGTTTCCAAGCTTTGTGGGAACAGTTTGGAGAAGGCCCTTTTCTGTTCCAACATAACTGTATCCCAGTTCACAAAGCAAGGTCCATACAGGTACGATTGGGTGAGTCTGGTGTGGAGGAACTTGACTGGCCCGCTCAAAGCTTGGGAGGAGCTAGAACACAGATTGTGAGTCAGGTCCTCTTGTCCAATCTCACAAATTAGTCTCTTCTGGATTAATGGACAAATATTCTCACTGCCTTCCCAGACAAGGGGAAGCTGTTGTAGCAGCAATGTGGGGGATTCCATATTGATGCCTATGGGTTTAGAATGGAATGTCATAAACGCTCCTGTAGGGGTAATTTGTATTGTTTCCCAATACTTTTACCCATGTAGTGCATGAACCAGTGGGGTTTGTGTTTTCTGAGTTTATTAGATCGATGACCTATCGTTTGGATATGACATCAATTGAAAAGCAGCAGGAATCTGATAACCGAGTTCGCTGCAGATTGGCTGTTAAGGACCAACAGGCCATGTGATGTCACTTTCATTGGTCATTTGGCCTTTCTGGTGGTTGGGGAGCTCCATTCATTTCAATGAGAGCACAGGCGATAGCCAAATGCTGTACTTTGACTATGAATGGAGCAGTGAGCACTCTGTCTGACCATAGCTCTATACAGAATGTCCCTCAGTCCCTCTATCTTCTGATCACTGGGGAAGTTATGTGATTGGGAGAACTATTCTCTATATAAAAGGTTGTTGACTGTTGCACTGTAACTTGGGACTTGTAATACTAATATGGTAAATACAGTCCAAGAACTATGAGCCTGTATGAGAACTACTCCTGACCCAAGACATGGCAGAATTACAGGACATATAAGCTTCATAGAAATTCATAGAAATGACAAGAAAGCAAACTGGAAAAAATCCTACAGATGATCATTTCTGATCTTCAAGAATAAAACTCTGGTTGTGCTCTCTTACTGGGAGAGTAAGAAGTTTGCCATAAACAAGATATAGCGATCTCTTCTGAGCTAATCCGTGTATGTGCACATTTGGCTTGGAAAAGGAAAGGGAGGGAAAGTAAGCCATTGCCAAACACCTCTGCCAGGGGTTTACCTACCTGAGAACAAAAGTTTCTGTCATGTTGAATCCAACATGTCTGACCTTTGTCTTCCCGTATTTCCGCAGTTAGATGCTTGGTCAGTACTGTTGGAATTTGCTGGTTTCGCCCATTATAACACTAATGTTTATGGCTTAATAATAACATTACCTTTCCAATACATCTGCAGCTTGTCTGCTGTGTTCTGGTAAAAGTCCTGAGTGAACTCTGACAACTCATCGATGTTTGACTCCTGGACAGAAAGAGAAGAAAAAAAAACGGATGATGTATGTGAATATAAAACTAACTGTAAAGAGGAAAAATATAACACATCAGTTCAGAAAAAAAAAACCCTGAAAGATATGCTCTACAGTAAATTTATTGTAATATATATATATATATAAATATATATATATATATATATTTTTTTTTTTTGTTCTTGTCAAGGGTCATGACGCTTTCAATATTGATAGCGTATCCTTAGGATAGGTCATCAATATTCATCTGCGAGGGTCTGGCACCAAGGACCCCCACAGGTTTACATCCTGGGAGCCGCACTGCTCGCTCACCATACAAACCATTGCAGCAGCTTTAGGTACTTCCAGCACTGTCCCATAAATAGCACTGGGGAAGTGCTGCAGTACCTAAAGAAGGCGCTAAAGTTTGTACGGCAAGTGAGCAGTGCAGCTCCCAGTAAGGGTGGTTTCACACTTGCGCTTGAGTCCGTCCGCTGCCAATCTGAGTGAAAATCTTGGGAAACTGGATAGGCACCTGATAGCGACAGGCTAGCAACGCATTGCTTAAAAACCCATCCATTGCACCCTCTGCGCCGCAAATCCAGTTTTTTCGTACGAAACAAAGTCGGACATGCAGAACTTTGTGTCCGACGAAAAAAAACCGCTTCGCGGCGCAGAAGGTGCAATCGGACACCCGATCATTGCTTTAAAAACCCATTCAAATGAATGGGTTTTTAAGCAATGCATCGCTAACCTGTTGCTATCTGGAGCCTATCCAGTTTCCCAAGATTTTCACTCGGATTGGCAGCGGACGGACTCAAGCGCAAGTGTGAACCCACCCTAAGTAAACATTACCAGGAGCCGTGCTGTCTCAGAGAATTTGGGAGTCAGACCCTCGCAGATCAAACACTGATGACCTATCCCAAGGATAGGCCATCAACATTAGACAGCAGATAAACCCTTTAAGTTGTGATATTGTGTGAGAAAAAAAAATTTGCTGCATTTATGGGCATCTACTAAGCTAACAAATAGGTGGAGTAAGTCAGATAACACACTAAAGATGCACTACAGTGATCATCCAGCATTAGTCACTGTGACAATTCTGATGCATTTTAGACTGTCTAGTCTAACTCTATTAGACAGTCTTAGTACTATCCCATTGTGTCTTTAGTTTAAAAGGGAGTCTACCACATTCCCCTATGCACATTCACCTGTGGCCACCATGTTACAGAGCACATTACAGTGATAAACATCATACCTTTGTTTTGTATGTCAATTTTATAGAGTTGAAGAAAAACAACATTGAAGTTTTATACAAATAAGGCAATTGGGGCACTGGAGGCGGGCCTTCAGCCCTGGGAGCACTGCTCTTGGTGTTCAAGTAACATGGGTAATGCTATACCAGTGGGAGGATCAATTCTCACTGCATGAAATGGTGCCGGCAGGAGATAGTATGGGTCGGAATAGCAGTGCTACCATGGCTGAAAGCCTGTCCCCAGTGCACCAATCGCCTTATTTGTATAAAACTTCAAAGTTGTTTTTCTTCAACTCTACAAAATTGACATACATAGCAAAGGTATGATGTTTATCACTGTAATGTGCTCTGTAACATGGTGGCCACAGATGAATGTGCGTGGGGGAATGTGGTAGACTCCCTTTTAAACTAAAGACACAATGGGATAGTACTAAGACTGTCTAACAGTTAGACTAGACAGTCTAAAAATGCATCAGAATTTTCACAGTGACTAATGCTGGATGATCAATGTAGTGCCCATAAATGCAGCAAATTTTTTTTCATATACAATGTCACAACTTAAAGGGTGCTCTATAACACGGTGGTGGCAATTGAAATGCTGGGGGAAGTGATAGAGTTCCTTTAAACGTACACTCAATCCAAAACTAAAGTTTCCCGTGTGGTTCCATTATAGTATTCCATGTGTCATTATCCTGCCTGTTCTTTTTATCGCTATTTCTATCTTTATATATAAAACTGGGGCCATTGGCTAGAAACAGTGTGAATTTGGCTCCAGTGACACATTTTTCTACTTGCGTCTAAGGAGAGTTCTGTGTCACCCACAACAAGTTTCAGCAGTTCTTGCACCATGAAATTACACGGACAGTAATACACAAGTTTTACACAAGTAGGGACAGAAACTCTTATCACAGTTACTGCTGACTATTACACAGCTCCTGCCGCAAAGTATAGATGACAGTTCAGCCTTCCTCACTGTATACTAATGGTGCTGGCTCTAGCTGTCCACGTGATGCTGTGCTGAAGCATCATGGGATTGATTGCAAAATATAGAGAAAACAAGGGAAATCTAAAAATCAAGATGGAGTCTTTTAGATGCAGAGAGAAGGCTACACTGCAAAAAGTTTAGTATACATGAAAGAAGGGCAGAGTGTGATATACAGTAAGGTGGGTAGGTGCAGGGAAGGAAAGTTGTGTTTTCACTAGAAATCTTCTTTAATTTGATATGAGGAATTAACCACATCCCCTATTTTTGACTTGAAGACATGTAGCTGTAGGCTACCCCATAACATATAGAAATCAGCTTGTGCAAGCACTTACGGGAACCCACTGTGTCTTCTATACTATATACTATATATGTAGGATATACATATGGGAGAAGTTGACCGTTCCCGTCAATTGACAGTTCTCCATATATCTTCCAGGACAAGACCTGCATCTCTCTCATTTGAGTTTAACCATCACATTTCTGAACACTCGGTGACGGTATTCTATGTAAGTGAATAGCATAACTCTTCACCGGATCTTTTTTTTAATGGAAACATGGATAATTTTTAATATCACAATGAATAGAATATTTCATGGTGGGACAATCCCTTTAACAGTTGGTAGTGCCTTTTAATACCATCACCTGCCAATCCTCAAAGAGATTCTGACAACTCGCATTAATATAATATGAGATATACTGTATGTAATAAATGGAACAAATGAAATATCTAATTATTACTTGCCGACTTTCCAAGGAATGTGTTGTAAGAGTTATGAATAAATAGCAACACCTAAAATACATAGAATAAAGGAAAAAGAATCCAGATGTACCTTCTTGTGGTGTACGGCTTCCAAAAAGACTTTGCATTGTTTGTAGACATCATGACCTGCTTTATGGTACGTCTTTAAGAACTCAATAAAATCTTTAGATACCCGATCAGTCTCGATGCTGTACTGGCGTGTGAGGGAGGGGCTGGGGGCTTTAGCTTCTTTCATATCTGTTTCCAAAAAATAACATTAAAAATGGATGTTACTGAACTCTTTGTGAACATTACACAACTTTAGTCAAAACTACTTTGATGTATAATACAACGCATGGTTATATAATGTACGGATGACACTTCTTTTGTATCAGATACAGATAGCTTCAAAGGAATCTTATGACATATTTTCACATTTTAAAACACTAACAGGGAGATTTATCATGACAGGAATCTTTAAAAGGGATTATCCACTTTAACAAAATTGATGGCCCATCTTTAAGATAAATGTCTGATCAGAGGGGTCTGTCAGAACCTCTACAGATCAGCTGATTTTTATTGGACTGCGGGTCCGAGAATTGTTCACATGTCGGGAGCTGCACTTGGAGTGGCAGTTGCAGGTACTGAAGCAGTATCCCATACATGTGAATAGGACACCGCAGCAGTACTAACAACTGCTGCTATGAAAGATGGCGAGTGAGCACTGCAGCTTCTGGCTTGTAAACAATGGTAAGTAGTGAACAGGCTGCGGTGCTCCTCCAATGCTGCGCCATCTTCAAACTGTTAAAGGGGTTGTCTGACTCTTTTTTATTATTTAATAGTGCTGCTGAAGGACCTATACGCACACTATTACTCACCACTGCTAGGGCCTTTGATTTTAGTGGCAGCGGCTCCTTTATCTGTATACAGGTCCCCTGGGTGACGTTACCAGTGACATCCTGCTTGTGGTAGGGGACTGCTGCAGTCAATCACAGGTTACAACGGTGACCTTTTCACAAACGGCACGTGCCTGCTGTGAAATGACGCTTGTAAAGAGGTGACCACTGGGGCCTGTCTTTGGCTGCAGCGTCAAACGACAAACAACTAGGGAACCTGTAAACTCAAGACCCGAGCTGCTGCCGCTGGAAATGGAGGCCCAGGAAGAAGAGCGTGAGGTTAAAATGTCTCTCAGCACTTACTCCATTCTTCTTTTTTCCTTCAAATCGGATTTTGCCTCAAACTAGAACAAAATATACAAACTATATTACAATTAAAACTGAGCCACATAAAGGAATCTTTGTGGGTCCCAGGAGATAAGCCATGTTCCTTCCCTCCTAAGGCTAGGTTCACATCTGCGTTGGAGTCTCCATAGACTCCAATACCTGCAGCACCTGATACTACTAAAATGAAATTCACATTTACATAAATAATAATTTTTCCCATTAAAAGTATATTCACACAGTGTGGCTGTGCTGCAGTTTTTGCCACATGACAAAAACCATGCTGAAAAAAATATATGCTTTTTACTATTTCACGGTCAGCAATGCTCTGACTGTCATCAGAACCCTGCCCTGCAGATAGATAGGTTAGGGTCACACGAATCAGTGTTTTTCCCTTGTGAATCATTGCCTCTGTTTTCAAGAGCAGGAGCTATTTGGATCAATGAGGGTGTTGCCACTTACCTCTTTGGAGCAATGGCCATGCACTCATTGCTCTGTGTCTCATTTGCATGCTGACAAAAAACAGCAATACCTTGGCAGTGGAGGCAGCCGTTCATAAAGGGATGAATCAGGTACCCCTGACCAATCTATCTGCGGAGCTGAGTTGATATGCTGGGTTCTGGTGACACACTCCCTTTAAACCCATAAAACCAGGGTAGTTTTGCTGTCCTGTTTAAGCCACACAAACTAAAAGCTACAACAGAAGTGCATTGTGTGAACACAACCTTATCCACCATCTGATTAGTTATGAGGCTAAGTCTGGTTATGCTGGATCTGTGGCTGTTACAGGGATTTAGTCTCTTGCCTGATGAAACAAGATTGAATTAAACCACCGACATGTGTGAACATAATCAAAGTACAATGATAACAGACATGTATGTTGTTAGACACCCACCTCTGAACTTGTCATAAAGCACTGGTATATCAATGGAGGGTAATAAAATAAAATATGACAATGACACATTAAAACAAAGAATGAGTAAAACAAATGATAAATTAACAAAGCAATGGAGAACTAAAAGACAAAAAGCAACTAAATGTCAGGAATAGCACATGCAATAAGCACAGACACTGCAAACAGGGAGGATCCATATACACATATAACTGGAAGCTCAAGAACATTTCCCCACCTAAATTACCAGCAATAAAATTGTATTCAACCATTGTTATTTATGTCTGATTCTGGAAAAGTTGGGTGGAAAATCAATAGCTTAATTACTATAACTCACAAAAGGATTGTAAGATTTCCCAGACTGTTGAATGGTAAATCTGAATACAGCAGAAGGGAGTGTTTCCCAAAAAAAAAAGATCAACAGATTTGTCATTTAGGAAAATCTGGGTAATAATGTCTGCTGGACCTACTGACTGTTTGTCACCTAGCTTTCCCAATAGTATTACTAGAAGTGCTCGCTGACCACAAGTTTTTGACTGTTTCTCCTTGGATAGAGAGCGCTATGCAGGAATAGAGAGTCTCAAAGACAATGTAATGCTGCTCTGGGAAAAAAGGGTATGCAAATTACCATAGCTCTCTTTCCAAAAGAAAGCTGAGCCTATAGATAGCGCCACCTGTTGGAATGCAGTTAACCTATAGTTAACTACCAAGCCTTTTAAACAGGCCTTGTAACATGACTAGGATCCCTCGTCATTTTCAGGTGTTGCATTGTTGAAGTAGAGGTTAACTATGCCTCTCCTATATGCAACCCTAACCCCCCTTGGTTTAATGTGGATACAGCAGGTGGTGCCTCATACTAACAGTGACAGGAGGCAGCGCCACCTACTGGATCCAAGGCATACCAAGCAACACCTGATTGTACCCACCCCATTCTAGCATCCACCCAAACCAGACACACTTCTGCCATTTCAGGGTGCTTGCCCTTCATCAATACAAAGGAGAGTACTGGTTAGCTGTGACAAAGTGACAGAAGAGAAGAATCGAAAGAGCAAACCTCATGAGGATAACCCTGCTTATGACTCCCTTAAAGAGAACCTTTCATGTCCTCAGGCACATGCAGTTTTTTAGACCGTCCATAGACCTGTACTGTCAGAGGGAGCGTTCCTTACCGCCCAGCAATGACACTGAGCTGTGAGAAACGCTCCCACCCCCAGTACAAGTCTATGGACAAGTACAGTCAGGGGGAGCGTTCCTCACAGCCCAGCTAGACTGTCAGGAACGCCCTTCTGATGATGGACAGAAAACTAACGGCACCGATATCTCCAGCCCCGGGGCACATAACAGGAAAGCCAACAATGCGCTGAATTCAGCACACTGTCGGCTTTCTAGTGGTATATAAAACCGCATGTGCCTGAGAACATGAAAGGTCCTCTAAGTCAGAATAAAGAGCTGCTCTGTATGATCAGACTCCTGTATTACATGGACAGATATTTAGATAAAATGTATGGCTGGCTGTAGCTTCTCACAGCAAAAACAGCTCTTTGACGCAGCAAAATTCTGAAAGAGGTTCTTGCACAATACGAGCCACAGAAAGCTACAGCAGAGAGACATGGAAAGATTAGCTCTCACATAGTCATCCATTCATATTTATACCAAACCATACTGGTGAGGGTCACAGAAGCTGGACCCCAGGCCATCGGCTCATTGGTGGAGGACCTGCAGTTTATTCATTAAGGGGCTCTCCAGGCAAAAATGGACAACCCTTTTAACTTTTTAATCAGCCGGGGGCATTGAAAAAAATAAATAAAATTCATACTCACCTGTCTCTGATGCTCCAGTGTCCTCCCGGCGCGTTCCGGTACTTCTGCTGAATGGGTCTCTTCCGGAGTTCCACTGAGGCCAATCAGCGAATGGCATGCGATGTCACTATCTGTCCTCAGTGGTCACGTGCGATGTCACAGGTCCTCAGTGGTCATGTGACTCCGGAAGAGACTCGGGAGAAGCCGCTGGAACATAAGAACCAGGACATGCCGATAGGACACCGGAGCATCGGGGACAGGTGAGTATGCAATTTTTTTTTTATTTTTTTCACTGCCCCTGGCTGATTTAAAAGTTTATGTGGTTTCCAATTTTGCCTGGACAACCCCTTTAAGGGGCTGTCTAACAGAGTAAGGTCAGGACATTTAATACTGTGCAAAAGTTTTAGGTGGTAGTAATGGGGTGTTGCAAAGTAAGAATGCTTTCACAAATAGAAGTGTTAGTTTATTTTTGTCAATTACCAAAATACAAAGTAAATGAACAAAAGGAAATCAATATTTGGTGTGACCGTTCTTTGCATTCCATTAATTCTTCTTTGCACAGATGTAAACAGTTTTTGAAGAAATCCTTCTGTCTCTCCATGTAATCCCAGACAGACTGGATGTATAAATAAATAAATAAATCTGGAGCCAATCAGACGCCTCCCTGATGGTACTGCATGATGGATAAGTATCTGTCTGTAGTTCTCAGCATTGAGGACACCATTAATCCTGACCAAATCCAACTCCATAATCTGAAATGTAGCCCCAAACTTGAAACTTTTACCATGCCTTATTGTTGCCTGCAAACACTTATTATTGTACCGCGCTCCAGCCCTTCGGTGAACAAACTGTGTTCCTGTTACAGCCAAATATTTCACATTTTCACTCAGTCAAGGGTACCTGCTACTATTTTTCTGCACCCCAGTTCCTGTTTTTATGCACAGTTTAGTCACTTGGCCTCGTTTCCACGTTAAGGTATGGCTTTTTTTCTTCCATCAAGACCACATCTGACCAGACATCTTCAAATAGTAGTTGAGTGTACCTGGGTCCCACTGATTCTTGCCTGTTCTGAGCTGATGGCACTGTTGGACATTTTCCAATTACAAAGGTAAATAAGCATGATGTGTCTTATCTGCTCTACTGCAAGTTTCCTTGGCCGACCACTGTGGTCCTTAATGTTGCCGGTTTAACGGTGTCCTCAATGCTTTGAAATACAGATACATATTCATCATGCAATACCATCAGGGAGGCGTCTGAATAGCTCAAAATTTACTCTGCAGTAGAACAACGACCCCGAACATACAGCCAAAGTCATAAAAAAATATCCTCAGCGTAAAGAAGAAAAAGGAGTCCTTGAAGTGATGATAAGTCCCCCACAGAGCCCTGACCTCAACATTATCCAGTCTGTCTGGGATTATATGGAAGACACAGAAGGCCTGCATCCACATAAGATCTGTGGTTAGTTCTCCAAGATGTTTGGAACGACCTCCCTGCTGAGTTCCTTCAAAAACTGTCTTCAAGTGTACCTATTGATGTGATTTAGATTTCTCTTTTGTTTATTCAGTTTGCAATTTGTTTATTTTTATCAATTAACTATTGCTATTATGGTGGAGTTTTCAACACCTCTACCAACTTCATCTCATTGAAACCACTGAATCTGGCACAGTTGGAATTTCCTTCTTTACCCCAATCACTGCTGAACAACAGTCACAAAATACACTAGGTGTACAGTCATGGCCAAAAGTTTTGAGAATGATACAAATATTAATTTTTACAAAGTCTACTGCTTCAGTTTTTCTAATGGCAATTTGCATATACTCCAGAATGTTATAAAGAGTGATCAGCTTAACAGCAATTACTTGCAAAGTCAATATTTGCCTAGAAAATGAACTTTATCCCCCAAAACACATTTCAACATCATTGCAGCCCTGCCTTAAAAGGACCACCTAACATCGTTTCAGTGATTGCTCCATTAACACAGGTGTGGGTGTTGATGAGGACAGGGCTGGAGATCAATCTGTCATGATTAAGTAAGAATGACACCACTGGACACTTTAAAAGGAGGCTGGTGCTTGCCATCATTGTTTCTCTTCTGTTAACCATGTTTATCTCTAAAGAAACACGTGCAGTCATCATTGCACTGCACAAAATGACCTAACTGGGAAGAGTATTGCAGCTAGAAAGATTGCACCTCAGTCAACAATCTATCGCATCATCAAGAACTTCAAGGAGAGAGGTTCCATTGGTGCCAAAAAGGCTCCAGGGCGCCCAAGAAAGACCAGCAAGCGGCAGGACCGTCTCTTAAAAGTGTTTCAGCTGCGGGATCGGGCTACCAGCAGTGCAGAGCTTGCTGAGGAATGGCAGCAGGCAGGTGTGAGTGCATCTGAACGCACTGTGAGGTGGAGACTCTTGGAGCAAGGCCTGGTCTCAAGGAGGGCAGCAAAGAAGCCACTTCTCTCCAGAAAAAACATCAGGGACAGACTGATATTCTGCAAAAGGTACAGGGAGTGGACTGCTGAGGACTGGGGTAAAGTCATTTTCTCTGATGAATCCCCTTTTCGATTGTTTGGAACATCTGGAAAACAGCTTATTCGGAGAAGAAGAGGTGAGCGCTACCACCAGTCTTGTCTCATGCCAACTGTAAAGCATCCTGAAAGCATTCATGTGTGGGGTTGCTTCTCAGCCAAGGGAATCGGCTCTCTCACAGTCTTGCCTAAAAACACAGCCATGAATAAAGAATGGTACCAGAATGTCCTCCAAGAGCAACTTCTCCCAACCGTCCAAGAGCAGTTTGGCGCTCAACAATGCCTTTTCCAGCATGATGGAGCACCTTGCCATAAAGCAAAGGTGATAACTAAATGGCTCAGGGAACAAAACATAGAGATTTTGGGTCCATGGCCTGGAAACTCCCCAGATCTTAATCCCATTGAGAACTTGTGGTCAATCATCAAGAGACGGGTGGACAAACAAAAACCAACAAATTCAGACAAAATTAAAGCATTGATTCTGCAAGAATGGACTGCTATCAGTCAGGATTTGGTCCAGAAGTTGATTGAGAGCATGCCAGGGAGAATTGCAGAGGTCCTGAAGAAGAAGGGTCAACACTGCAAATATTGACTTGCTGCATTAACTCATTCTAACTGTCAATATAAGCTTCTGTTACTCATAATATGAATGCAATTCTATTTCTGTATGTGATAAAAACATCTGACAAACACACATAAAAACCAGAGGGCAGCAGATCATGTGAAAATATAATATTTGTGTCATTCTCAAAACTTTTGGCCATGACTGTACAGTGAACCTGATGAAGATCACAGGAAAGGACTGAAATGTATTGCTCCAAATTTTATGGAAGAACCAACAACAAACAGGATTCTATATATTCTTAAACAGCATTGTCACAAATTGACCTCTGAACCTCGCAGCCCACCCTGTTAATATGTAGAGCTCCAAGACGTGGAACCAACTATAAACCCTTAAATAATTTTGCACAGATTCTTTTTTTATTGTTCATTTGCTTGTGAAATGCAAAAATTAGGCATTTTTCGTAATCTTCAGCAGAAATTTCCAACCATTTTCTGCTGTGGAGTCTGTGTAATTCCTTCACCTAGCTGACTGTCCTGTTACTTGTGACACCGATTCAACAGTACACAGCTCTTCCTGCTCCCCCCATCTCTATTCATAGGTTTAGAAACAGCAAAAGGGGGAAAAGGATGGAAGACTTAAGTGTGGAAAGGGAACTAAAATCTTCAGGGAAGGCAAATCACACAAAAAGCTGTCTGCAGGGTGGAGCGCTCATGGGCTGTAGAAAGAAAAATCAGTGCAGGAATGACAGAATGTTGAGATATAAGAGCTAGAAAAACCAGAAGCATCCTGGACACACAGATCACTCATCCAGCATGTATAACTGATATAAAGGGACAAAACCAAAGGTTGTAAACTACGTATTAGAGATTATGAAAGAACAAAAGAATGAATATTGTGTCCTGACACTTAGTGTAACTGTTTTGAATAAAAGTAACCATAAAATAATTTTTCCAGGTCAAGAGTGTTCATAGCCTTTAAGAACAACCTGATCTGCTGAGTGGTTCCATTTTACGATCCTTGAAGAGTTTAACTTGATACCAGATGATATTGCTCTAGGAGGCAACCCCTTTATTCTTTTTGTTGACTCTCTAGTTATTTAGGTGGACCTGAACGCCACCAATCAAAATGCTGTCAGCACAATCTATGGATGCTCCATTCCTTCCCTGTCTGCTGATGGGTAGCACTGAGGGCTCTCCTACGAGCTGTGTTTGTGAATATACTACAGCAATGCTAGGCAGAATGCGTTGTTGAAAATCTAGAACCACATTAAACCTTGACTATGATGAACTTATGACAAGATGGAGATACATGTCTTATAAAGTTTCAAGAGCTCAACACAGACACACTCCACTCTGATATATGACAGCAAAAACACACTTAAGCAAGTAGCACTGACTAAGCTATGTTACCTTCAGCAGGGGAGGCCAGCTCCCAGGGAGGGACAAAAAGACCCTTGAGGTCCCTGAGAATATCAGCGCTGCGCTCTCTCCCACCTGCCTGCACCGACTTACCAGACTTCTCTTCAGTGTCTGAATTATTTCACAGATAGCCAAAAATGGTTAAATGACCAGGGAAGCGGAGAAATCAGGAGGAGGAAAAATAAATGCAGAAAAGGAGTTAATGATGATAAATGACTGAAACATAAAGTGCAAAATAAAGCATCGAAATACCGAGCAACATCATGCAGTGGTCAATAGGATGGATGAATGCAGATCCCTACTGATTCAGGTTTGTGTGCCAGATCCTTCTTTTCTCTAATATGTGACATCAGAGAAGAGTAGGGTACCCCACCCCATACCCAACCACCCCACCCTAGGCACAAATCATGATTGATGCACCATCTAATATGCATGGCATGCAGACAGCCTCAGCTCTTTCTGGAATGCCAATACAGGTGAATAGAGAGAGCAGCACATGCATGAGCACATGTCCACTCCATATGGCCGTGAAAGCCTGTGAACCCCTGCTCTGAAGACGCATTACCCGTGATCTGCTAATAGCTTCCAGTTCCCTACAATATGGCATCAGTAACAAAATCAGCTTTATGGCTTTTGTGCCAACAGTCAATTCTTATTAGATTTCTTATATACTCTTTGACTACACCAAGATAGGGATGCTGGATAATATGATCTATGGCTTGCCGCCATCTTGGGTGAGCTTTTTAGCATGTTTCTTCATTTATTTGAAATCTTTTCAATGTTTCCTTCCTCCCTGTCTACAAGACAAGTCCTGTACAATTTCACAGGCAGGGCACCATGGAGCTGGAGCTGAAAAATCACTTTTTGGATGAGACAGTTATAGACCCTTATATGTGTTATTATTCATCTATAATTGTGACTTAGGACGGTGTATGCATTTTCTTATACAGTGTATGTACTTTTGTTAATACATATGAATTGATGTGATGTAATATCCTTTTTCTGCACACACAGAGCCCTGTAGAACACTGTATGTTTATGTGTACATATGAATTGTAATGTAATATGCACATTTATTAAAGGGGTTGTCCAGGCAAAAATGGACAACCCTTTTAACGTTTAAATCAGCTGGGGGTAGTGAAAAAAAAAAAAAAAAAAAGCATACTCACCTGTCCCCGATGCTCTGGTGTCCTCCCGAACGTCCTGGTTCTTCTGCTCCAGTGGCTTCTCCCGGGTCTCTTCTGGAGTTCCGCTGAAGCTGCTGATTGGCCTCAGGAAGAGGGCCCATGATGTCACAGGTAGTGACATTGCAGGCCCTTTGCGTATTGGCCTCTGCGGTCACGTGACCGCCGAGGCCAATCAGCAGCTTCAGCAGAACTCCGGAAGAGACCCGGGAGAAGCCATTGGAGAAAAAGAACCAAGACCCGTGGGAGGACACCAGAGCATCGGGGACAGGTGAGAATGTATTTTTTAAATTTTTTTTTTTTCAATGCCCCGAGCTGATTTAAAACTTAAAAGGGTTGTCCATTTTTGCCTGGACAATCCCTTTAATTATTTATATATATATATGTGTGTGTGTGTGTGTATGTGTATTTACACACATATACCTGCACTATTTCAGCTGTATTTACCTACAAAAGGGTATGCTGTACACTGGGTGAACAAATTTGTGCACCTTATTTTCTGGATAGCTGTTTTTTTCTAGAATATGATGCATTAAGTTGGAAGACCTGAGTCTGACCTTCAAAAGTGTGCACTACAAAACTTGTTGCCTTAACTGTGCTGGTGCAATTCCTTAGCTTTGCTCTCAAGACAGAGGTGTGGCCTGTATCTATTGGGTATTTACTGCATTTCCTGTGGATATACCATAAATACTTCAGATTGGTGAACCCCTTTAAAGGAAAAAAAGATTATCTGTAGGAGGCATAAGCTAAATTTCAGGAATCCTTTGATCAAAATGGGAATATCATATGACACAACTTATGACAAAGGACATAACTTATCAGGAGTATAGAATATTAAAAGATGATGGCTCAATCAGGAGCAATGCATTAGCATAGTAAGATACCACATGTTGCTGTATACTGCGTTGTGGTTACCTTTCTTCGGCAAACTTTTGGATGAAGCAGTAAAGAATTTCTTTACTGTTGTCACTTTTCTCGTCTTCTCGTTGGATTTCTTTTCTTCAAACTTGGTAAAGCCAAGAGATGTTTGCCCTCCTTGTGCTCCTTGGCTGCTCGCGTAAGCCTCCTCTTCCTCCCGCTGCAAGCTATAATGGCAAATGTCAACAGGTCATGTCTAGAGCTCCAATACAAGCCTGTGAAATGTTAAGATAATATTGCTTGTGGGATTACCCAGTATATTGTGTGGATTCACGAAATTATAGCACAAAAGGTCAAGATAACTATCAGAGTGACGCTTATAGAGCTTGTATATATTGACATGGATGACAATATGATAACAGTCTAGAAATGGGCTCCCAGATCTCCAATCGGGTACAGAAATCTCCTGTGTTAGAAAGTTGGAACACATATGGTGCCCCCTTGTGTTAGTCTCATCTTGCTCATCTGATTTACAGACATAGGTGATACAATGACCCAGTGGAGATGGCCGATCTCTTAGAATCAGCCGATTAATGACACAGCTGTCTCCAGAGAAAAGGTTACCATGATGACAATGACAATCTCTTCTCTATGGATAACTGCCCTGGAGATCAGTTGATCACTGCTGGTTTGGGTTGTAAAGCTCACAGGGACTCAAAGCGCAGGGAGCATTGTGGAGTAGGGGAGTTAGTGGCTGCCATATAGTCGTCCCTAACATTCACAAGGGTCAGCTGCTTTACAAGAAGCCAATTTACTCATCAGGCATGTGGGAAGAAAACTGGAGTAACCAAGGAAACCCATGCAAACACGGAGAGAACATACAAATTCCGTGCGCATGTTGTCTTTGGACAAGGCATCAGTGCTAACCACTGAGCCACTGTGCTGCCCCTTTGTGCAACTGATATGTTAAGATCCTTAGCAGATATATGAGGGACCCCTGTGAAGATGACTAGAAACAAATTGGGGGAATTTATGATGACGTTTATGCCAGTTTTTGAAATCCATTTTTAAGGAAAAACTTTTTCCAGTTTTATGAAATGCTTGTCACTTTTACTAAATATCTGATCATCAGGGGTTCCCCACATATCACCTAGGGACCTTCATAAATCAGCTGCTCAAAGGGGTATCAGCACTCGAACATGCACCACTTCCGCATTCATCATGTGACTTGTTTGCAGCTCATTCACATTCAAGAGAATGGCGGTGAGCTACAATTCCATGTCTAGCTGCTATGCAATGCACAGCGCTGTGCAGATGCTTCAAAAATCTGATCTGTTGGGGTCCTAAATGTTGAATCCCCACAGAACAGACCCTGATCATCTATCCCTAAGGACAGATCATCAATATTTAAGTCTCAGAAAACACATTTAATATACCAGAAATTGGCGCAGGTTATAAAACAAATCTACACCAGCTCCTAGCTGCCTCTTAATAAATCAGGTACATCTGGTGCACATAAGTTTAAGACTGGTGTAAGAACTGCCGCTTTTGCTAAATCTTCCCCCATTGTGTTTGGAATTATATGGATTGAAACTACAAAACAAAAAAAAGAAAGCTAAAATGTAAGCTTGGATGTGATGTTTTATTCAGTGTATTTTCTCATTTACAAACCAGTGCTGGCTTCTATCCATTATTCCATCCACATTGGAGCAGATTTACTAATCAGACAGACATGCAATGCGCCACATTTATAGCGTTTAAGACATTTTTGGCACCAGACAAGGGGCATGATTTAGCAGGAAAGGGGTATGGCTTAAGATGTACCACATTATTCAAACATACTGGCACACAAAAAGTGATCCAAATGAAACTAACCAAGAGATGGGATGAAGTTAGACAAAAACAAAGTTGTGACATAATATGTGCTCACAGCTTCTTTTTGCCATTGATCTTGGTGGGTTTTCTGTGCCAAAACAAGTGTCAAAAATCGACCACATAACAGGTTATTTGTTTTCAATGGGAAATTGCGTTGTGTGCAAACAGTGCATTTTTTCCGTATGTGGTTTTGAGAACCTTGTTGCAGGAAGCAAAGTGGTTGAAACCACAGTGGTTGGTTGCGCACAGACTGGCCTCAACGAATGGAGGTTAAAGGGGTTATCTAGTTTCTAATATTGATGTCCTAACTTTAGGATAGGACAACAATATGAGATCGGCAAGGGTCCGACACCCATAACCCCTGTAGATCTGCTGTTCGGGAACAGTGCAGCTCCCAGTAAAGTTTACATAACCGGGGCAACACAGCTCACTTACCATACAATTTATGACAGAGGGTTTGGGTTCTGCAGAGCTGCTCCATTTAAGTGTATAGGGCAGTACCTAAAGTTGTCACTAGAGTTTGTGTATGGAGTGAGCAGCATGGCTCCTGGTAATGTTTCCAAACAGCAGTTCTGCAGGTGTCTCAGATGTTGAGCCCTCAGAGATCTGATACTGATGACCTATCCTAAAGATAGGGCATCAATATTAAAAAGTGGATAAGGCTGGGTTCACAGAGACCACCGAAAATCGTCAGAAAATAAAGTCCTGTGCGAAGGACTTTTTTCTCCTCCATTTTCAGTTTGGAAAAGGGAGACATGCAGCGGACCCCATTATAGATAATGGGGTCCGCCGGCCTGTGTGTGTAACCGCTGTTGTAGCATTCCAGCTCTACGTCGTTCGGGTTCCCTGACAAACCTGAACAACGGAGGGCCTGGAGCTAGCGTGAACCTGGTGTAACTAATGAATCTATGGGCCGCTGCCAATTCATAACTGCAAACAGAGGCAGAAACCCGTTGATTAGCCTCAGATATCTGCTGAATGTGCCATGGAAAATAAAATATATATATCATATTATTCTGCCCTGCATTCCTGCCATGTGAACATAACTTTTACCATCCAGCAGGACTGTGATAAATTTAGCTCACCCAGTCTAGTGTTAAATAAAGTAAAGGCTCAATTCAGACGTATAAGAAAAAAATGCTCCACAAATGTTATTTCATGAGGAATACAAGTGTTTACTACAACAGACACGTCAGTATAGGTGTCCGGTCTCCTTGTGAGATCTTAATATTCTTCGCAGAGCAATAGTTCTTTCTTTTAACCATTAAAGGACTGCATGCTGTAAATGTACAAAATGAGTTATACTTCTACAGAAGAACATAAGTATACCGTTCTGCAAGCTCCCAATCCTCCTGGATTTGCTTCTGTCGTGCCTTCTGGTACTCCTCCCTCCAACACTTTGAGCAGAACCCTTGCCACGCTGGGTTTCCATAGTAGCCACATCCTTTTTTACAGAGTAATTCCGACTGGTCCACATGGATGGCTCTTCTCTCCGATTTAAGACTCATCTTCCTGAGTAAGATAAAAAGTCAAATTTAATGAATCTAAAGACGTATTACTAAATCAATACAGCAGACAACAAAAATTGCTCATAAAAATGTCTGCGTGGATCAACCATATGAAAAAAAAATGTGTGAAAGCAAAAATCCTTGGTGGCATGTAGAGCTCCAAAAGACGAACTTCCCAGACACTTAAATGCATGTGTTCCCCAAAAGTACAATAGAGATGGCGCCAATTTCTAAAATACACCCTGCTCTGAGTCTTTTGCAGTACAACTGGTCAATCTGTGTAATAACAGCTGTCATGTGTTCCCGGATGTCTCATCCACTAAGTGCTACACACTGCATAGAAGGCTATAATAGGAGAACATGAGACATCCATTAGATGTCCCTACACAGCCTCCCCGCTGTTATATGTACATGCACATACTGCTCACAAGAACACTTGGCAATGATCCCTCTATCCTTCTAACACTGGCTATTCCAAGACATTCCACATTCCCTAATTAAGTGCAGAAAAATGCAGTGGTTCTACATACCGAATGTGAAAAAAAAATATGTCAACCACTCCTTTTTTTTCTTTACAAGGCTTTGTTCACATTTCTTTCGCATTCCATGCCATTTTTTCTGGCAAATATGATGGAATCTCTAACGGAAATGTGAACACAGCCAAATGACTAGTAAGTATAAAGCACACGTTGGCAATGTTGTTATGTAACATGTAAGTATGCCAGTCAAAGGAGCCCTCCAGTGGTGGGACCATGCTATGGCATTGTGAACCAAACTGTAAGGTACAGAATAAGTCACATCACAGTATAATGCCACATGAATGCCTCCCTGTGCCAGTCACTGCACTGGCTGCCCATCCACTACAGGACACAATTTACACCTTCCGCAATGTTCTCCACAGTGTCAACTCGGTCTTAATATCCAACCCTCGCAGGCTGCAAGCACGTGGCCGTACTAGTTCTTTACCATCCACAAAAATAGATCCGCATTCAGCAAAAAACATGTCTGCATTGCATCAGCATGTCATCCGCAATCACAGACCTACAAAAATAAATGTCAGACCTATACTTTACAGGTGTTTTCTACGGCCCAGACACTGACCAGTAAAAACTACAGACATATGTAGGAGGCCATAGAAATCAATGTGTCTGTATACTATCCACAATTGCGGACAATATACTGAAAACAACTATGGTCGCGTGTATGAGGCCACACTCCTGTCTTAATATCCAACCCTCACACTGCTGTCTTCCAGACTTTTCTTGAGCTGCACCAGTTCTGTGGAATGTGCTACCCCAGAGAATCCGATTAATCCTTAACACACACAGTTTTAAGCATATTCTAAAATCTAACATTTTTTGGCAGATCTATCACATTTCATAATGTCCATTTTTTCACTTCATTCAACTCCTTGCATCGCAATGCCCTTCATTGCTGTACAAACACAGATACCGGCTGGTGACAGGCTCATGTAGCTTTATATATACAACCTTGTTTTATAAAAGAAGGCTGACCCATTGTACAAGCAGTTTTACCTCTTTTGTCCCCCTATTTCCTTGTGAGCAAGACCCTCACCCCTTTTGTTTAGCTAGGTTTTGTAAGGTTAGTTTCACATCTGCGCTTATGCCACTGATTCTGCCTAAAATCGGCGGAGAGAAAAAAGTCCTGTGCGGAGGATTATAGTCTATGGGGTCCACGGGTATCCGCTTTTTAAGTGAAAAACATAGAGCCAAACACTAGCGTGAACGTAGCGTAATGTCTGTATATCGTCCTTCTGAGTTGTAAAGTGCTACAGAAAATGTTAGAACTACACACGTGGACAAAATTGTTGGTACCCCTCGTTTAATGAAAGAAAAACCCACAATGGTCACAGAAATAACCTGAATCTGACCAGACTGGAATTTGCCAAGCCACAAAGCTTCTGGGAGAATGTCCTATGGACAGATGAGACAAAAATCGAAATTTTTGGCAAGGCACATCAGCTCTATGTTCACAGACGGAAAAATAAAGCATATCTTGAAAAGAACACTGTCCCTACTGTGAAACATGGAGGAGGCTCTGTTATGTTCTGGGCTGCTTTGCTGCATCTGGCACAGGGTGTCTTGAATCTGTGCAGGGTACAATGAAATCTCAAGACTATCAAGGGATTCTAGAGAGAAATGTGCTGTCCAGTGTCAGAAAGCTTGGTCTCAGTCGCAGGTCATGGGTCTTGCAACAGGATAATGACCCAAAACACACAACTAAAAACACCCAAGAAGTCTCATTGACAGTTACAGGAATCGTTTGATTGCAGCGATTGCCTCAAAAGGTTGTGCAACAAAATATTAAGTTAAGGGAACCATCATTTCTGTCCAGGCCTGTTTCATGAGTTTTCCTTTTTAAAAAATTCTGTTGAAGCATGGTTGAAAAGCAATGTCTGACTTTCATTTGTTTATTTTCATAGAATTTTTATATATTATTATTTTTGTCAGATTCAAGTTATTTCTGTGACCGTTGTGGGTTTTTCTTTCATTAAACAAGGGGTACCAACAATTTTGTCCACGTGTGTATATAAATACAGACTATTATTAGTAGAAGCCGACATACACAGGCAAACTACCATTTGTACTAATACTGATCATTTTTGACAAATATTTCACATAATCTGACCCAGAGATAGACTGGACAATCCACTATTCACTGCTCAATATGTGAAATCAGGGTAATACATTGGATATACAGTATCTCAATAAATTAGAATATCTTTGAAACGTTCATTCATTTCAGTAATTCAGTAATACAATCCATAATCAGCGTCTTCCATGATTGTGTGTCCTACTGAACCAGACTGAGGGACCATTTAAAGGCTTAGGAAACCTTGGCAGGTGACACTGAATTTACAATACTGAACTTTTTTACAATATTCTAATTTTCTTAGATTTGGGTTTTCATTACCTGTAATCCATAATCAACATTTACAGAAATAAAACAATTGAAATAGAACACTCTGTGTGTAAAGAATCTAGAAAATATAGGAGGTCACTTTTTTAATCTAATTACTGAAACAAATAAACGTTTCATAGATATTCTAATTTATTGAGATGCACTTGTATACAAGATAAATATTCCAGCGTGTAAAGACAAATATTAGCAGACTGCGCAACCTCAGCCACTATATGTTTGCCTTTGCAAATTTCCATGCACACTGACACCATCAGAAAGTCACTGAAAAACCAGAAGGTCACTAAAGTCAAGAAGAGGAAGTACAAGAGGCAGGAATGGACCGATAATGTGATGAGACATCATCTTACAAATGATAAGTCACGAGTTACTGCAGCTCCTCACTCCCAGGGATACAATTGCCACAACAAACCTATTACCCAATGGCAAAGAGCCGAACGCCACTCCCCACCCGAAATTCATGTGCGTGCCATTAACACTGAATATGGAAAGCTGAGATATAAAGTGTTGTTTGTTGGGAACCTTATACTGTCCTGCAGGGTTAATAATATGGCAAAAAAAAAAAAAAAACTGACTATAGACCTGGGAAGCCACAGAAACAACTAATACAAGTATAGGCCATTATTATGTGATCTGTCGGGGTTACTTGAGTAGAAGTGCTCATACACACCTTGTCCACTAAGTATCTGCCAGCCGTCTGTTCTGCTGATCTGTGCGAGGTCTGGGTGTCAGGCCCCTAGTACGTCGGACCCATTATGCCTATAGGATGGCATACATCAGGGGCTTGAGATGGAGGTACAAGTACTCTGATGTACGGTATATATCTAACAGACACAATGTGAACAGAGCCTCAGGCTCTAGGGTAGTTCTACACATGCTAGTTTTGTTGTGTGTATCACAAAAGGAGAGAAGGTACAAGGCAGGTTTGACCAAGCACATGACTATTGCAATAGATGAACGGACAGCATGTTTTTCATTGACCCTTATCATTTGACTGTATGAGACTGAGTCACAAATCAGACAGGAATATGACCTGTGTTGAGTTTTGGAACTTAGTCCTGGGGTCCACACAAGGACCTGTGGGGCCACAGAAATGAATGGGTCAGTGTGCAATTAAATATGTTGGTGTGCATAAGGCCACACTCAACATACACTGAATATATATTAAAACCTTGGGGAGGGGGGGAATTCATTGTGAATGGTGTATTGCACACAGGTCTTGATGATCCCTATGCCATCAGAGAATTAGTCTCATTTATGACAAGAAGCACTCCACATAAAGCAGACACATCCTCCGGTGGTCATAGCGATAGCTGGAGTAGGTTTCAGGCATCGTTTACCCAATAAACTAGCATACATGATGATGAATTGCCTTTCCACGCCTTTTTGGAAAATTGGATAGGGATTGTACGAAAGGCACCTGCGCCAATTTTTGTAGCAAGTGCCTTTTAAAAATTCACAAACCAGAGACTGGCAACTTTTTGTGCCACAAAAGTGGTGTAGGGACTTAGTGAATCTTCCCTGTTTTATATACATGGCCACAGGATTCCCAGAGATCAGGAGAATGCAAGTCACCCATGGTCACTGCTCCAATCATTTTTATGGGGCTGCCAAAGTTGCATGAGCTCTCCAGTGTACCGCCATGTGCCTTTGAGTTTATACAGAGGCATATGGATTCTTTATGTATGGAGGTATTTTCCCCTAGAAGAATTTCCTGCAAATTAAGTTATTGGTGCACCATGGGTGTTTCTGTGCCTCCTGGGAAAATCCGTTTTCAGGTCTCAACACTGCCCACTGCCCCTTATTGGCTCATATGCCAATACAAGCTGGGCGCAGTAGAGCAGAGACAAAATATTGGCTTCCATACTCCCAACTTTTTGGATGCTTCATACTTATCGTTATGCAGTTTATCATTCATATGTTAGCACAGCCATTCAAAAGAAAATAGTGGTATCAGGTCACCCATAGCAGTGTAGAGGTGGAAAGCTATACACACGTCTGCACGCGGAAAAAGAAACTCCGGGCCAAATCCAGGTATAACAACTTGTACATAGTAAAGGACCTTCTAGAGTCCAGATGAAAATCGTTAAAACCCATTTACTGAAAAAAATCTAACAATGTGCTCAACAATGTCAGTATGACAGAAGCACCGTGATGTAGAAAGTCCGTACTTAGTAATAGTATAGGTAAAAAGGCCAAAAACAACCAAAGAGAGGTGGAGACTTGAGGAGAGCCCTCCTTACAAGGGAAGCATTTCGGATACTCACTCTTGAGACACAGTCACCTAAAGTATTTTTAGTAATGTAATTTTATGTTTTACTTATTCTCTGTGTGAATGTTGATATATACTGGTTAAGATTTTGTCCTCATCTAGGTAGGTAACATTTTATTTAAAATCATGCATGTGATCTGTGGCAGTGTCGGATATATACTGTATGTGACTGCTTTTAAGTTGTTCTCCTATACTACGACTGACCTGCTGTAGTTCAAAAACACATCAGAGGGATTCCACCAGCTGGCAGTTGCCAAAGTATGTTCTCCATACGGTAGAATTTTTTTATATTTTTCTTTTGCATTAACGTTTATATATTAGGTTTTCTTTAAAACAGGTATACAACAAAAGGCATCGCGTGACTTCACGCCACATCTCAAATATGAGATACACAAACAACTAAAACTAAGTTCACATCTGCACTGGGGACTCCGTCGCAATCTCTGTCATCTGAAATTAGGGGGACAAAAAAGTCCTACACGGAGGACTTTTTTCTCTGCCGATTCATTTTTAAAGCAATGGCCACCCGCTATTTTAGGAGTTCACTATCCATTATTATTCTGGTCCTCTGACGAAAGTCCCCGCCGCATGTGAAAGCTGAGGTCAATCAGCAGCCTCGGTGAAGGACACGGGACATCACTACCTGTGACATCCCCAGGTCACGTGACCACTGAGGTCAACAAGTGGCTTCAGTGGAAGGGATCAAAGCCGGCGAGGAATTCTACTGCAAGAAGACAGCCAAGCAGCAGGACCGGACCAGACTGGGAGGAGACCGGAGCACCGGGGACAGGTGACTATATTTTTTTTCACCTCCCCCAGCCTAATTAAAAAATAAAATTTAAGCCTGGACAACCTTTTTAAGGGTGTTAACTAGAAGTAGTAAAGCTTAACCAGTGTCTTCCTTGCAATGGTTAAAGAGGTTGTCCAGGATATAGAGTTTACCGCAAGGAGGCGGGAGAAGGTGACAAAAAACGTACTCACCTGTCCACGGTGACCCTCACCGCTATCTGGGCCAGCAGCACCTTGGGGCTTTTTCGGTAGAAGTCCTCGCAACACGTGACTGCTGAGATGAGGACTTTCAGCAGCGTAAGGGAAGTAACTTGGACATCACTCACATACATCACCTGTGAAGTCCCATGTCCTTTCCTTAGGCCACTGATTGGGCGCAGCAGTCATGTGCAGCGAGGACTTCCACCAGAAAAAGACCCCAGGAGCAGCAGGACTGGACTGTGGTGGGAGACACCAGGGACAGGTGAGTATGTGTCTTTTTTTTTTTTTATCCACCTTCCCCTGCCTCCTTGCGGAAAATATATATCCTGGACAACCCCTTTAAGCTTTATTAGTAATATACACCTTGGTTCCCCCCAGGGTCCTGTTTATTACCTTTGTGAAAGGTAGCTGGGATGCCAGGACCTTGTTCCTTTGTCTGCCCAGCTGACACTCCAACTATCGATCACAGGACCAACTCCTCTCTAGTCAATGAACCTATGGCCCGAGCGGAGGGGACTCTGTGACATCAGTGAGAGTAGTTGCAGCTGCAGAGGAGACACAGGAACAGTATTTCCGGTCTCCCCAGCTGCCCACTACACAAAATTATAAAGTAAATAGAGTTTAACCAGAGCGGGGAATGTAGTGGTAAACTTTGTAACATAATATATTAATATATAAATGCAAAACTTTATGAGATGAAAAAGAGGGACGTTTACAGAAGTTAAAAGGAGATAAATGTCTGATCACTAAGTGTCCTATCGCTGGGACCCCCAGCACAGCAGGGTCCCTGAATGTCACATGTAAACAGAGCAGAGTTCTGTGCCTGCCTTTAGTTGTCAGAGCATGCTGGGAGTTGTAAGTTCAGAGGGCCAAATAGATCACAGACATACATGCGCATTGTATGCCCCAATACATACCACACATGGGGGCCACCAAAATTCACAGTTGGGCACTCTACAGAAATGTACCATAACATGGGATGTTTCCACAGACCACTAGCGTTGGATAGTGAGGTTGAAGGTCTATGTTGTGGGGCATCCATAGAAATATAATGTGATCCCAACAATCAGTGATCTCCAAGCTGGGCCTAGCTGTTGTGAAACTCTGCTGACAGGGCAATCTGGTAGTCAATGTAGACAGTGTCAAAATGACATTCCCACAGCAGTACCACAGACCTCAATAGGAACACCAGGTGCCAATGTTATGCCAGGTACTGTATGGTGCCCACTAGGCCAGGGGAAAGAACTGCATCATGTGACCCAGGTACCCCAACTATACGTGTGGCGCAGAAAGGCTGCGGTTATTATGGCTGGGTACTTGGCTTGTCATAAGAGGGATGGTCTATATAAAAAAAAACAAGTCACCCCCGGGAGTGGCTTCAGTGGTGCCCGCTACACTATATGGGGTGTGGTTTGTATCACTCCCTCCCCTCTGCCCCCGGGTCACCCTGAGCCCCCTCCACGTATTACAACACAGCGGCTCACCTGTGCCGGCACAAGCTGTCTCAGTTCCTATACGTCTCCCCACTCAGCTCGGACAGTACACAAGCCAGGCCTGACGTACTGACGTCACGGGGCTGCGTCTCAAGCCTCGCTCTGGATTGGATTTCCGGTTTTGCGTAGATGTCAATAAAGTGGAATGTACTGTGTATGAGGCAGGAGACGTAGTGACTGCTAGAGGTGTAGTGCTGGTTATCGCAGACTGCAGTGTGTACAGCACGTGGGTGTAGAATAGCCAGGGTTCTCTCCTACTTTCTTCTATTAATGGATTACTACGGTAATGGTCTATCCATAGGATAGGTCAGTGTTGGGAAACCTTTTAGAGACCGAGTGCCCAACTGCAACCTAAACCCACTAACTTAACGCAAAGTGCCAACATGGCAATTTAACCTTAATGCTGTGCTGATCCATGATTTTGGACAATTATGGACCTGCAAAATACAGTCGTGTGAGTGGGGCTTTACAGAGCTTTCAATGATACAAAACAACTTTGTACTGAAAAGAAAAAGTTTGTATTTGACATAATTTTGAACAATTAATGTTCAATTTTTACATCGCACAAGATCTGTTTTATAGTGACCATGCAATGTTATTACAGCCTGTAATGATATCACATGTCTGCTATAAAACACATACTGTGTGAAGGGCCCCCACATAGTACAGTGTGGTCCCACACAGTACAATCTGCACCACAGTGGCCCCAACACAGTCCAGTCTGCATCACAGTGGCCCCAACACAGTCCAGTCTGCAACACAGTGGCCCCAACACAGTCCAATCTGCTCCATAGTGGCCCCCACACAGTACAATCTGCTGCAAAATGGCCCCCACACAGTATAATCTGTTCCACAGATGGGTGCCCACAGAGAGGGCTCTGAGTGCCACCTCTGGCATGTGTGCCATAGGTTTGCCACCACGGGGATAAGTAATAAACAGCTGAGGGCTGGCCCCCAAACGGATCAGCTGTTTTGGGTATATGTCTGATCCCCATGCCGCACAATGCATGGAGCTTCCATTAATCATTGTAATCTGGGCTGCGGTAAAGGTAGGGGGATCAGATGCCATCACAAACCACTGATCCTTGCAGGGGCTGGCTGTCAGACCCCACCAATCACATCTTTATGGCTTATTCTCAGGCTAGGCCATACACATAAGTTATTTATCTGCAGACCTTAGGCAGATCCAGCTAAATTTAGTGAAATCTGCTGAGAAACTGAAGTCTGCAGGAGTCATACACATAAGATTAATAGCAAATGCTACTAAAATAAGCTGGATCTGACAATCGTGCAGATAAATATCACTCACATATCTGTGATAATCATGGACTTTATGCGACCCATTTCTTTTAATGGGTGCATAGGCCTTTGTTCGTTTTCCACAGAACGGATGGTCTGTGGATGGAAAGCTTAGACATGTTCTATTTTAGTTCATTTTGCAGACCACGGAGCTCACGGATGCCATCTGTATGCTGTGCATTTTTCATAGACTCAAAGACATTGTAAAGTATTGAAAAAACAAACAAACTTGGAGTACGAATATCACAGAATGTGCATAAGGCCAAACTCATAGGAGATAACAGACAGAGAGTTGGCCTCTGAGATTTCCACTGATCAGGAGAAATGGTGTTTTGTGCCCTGATCTGAATGCAGTGGTCGTTGGGCACGAATGCAGTGAACTATTTGTTTCAATTGAAATATATGGAGAGGTGCGCACGCTGCCTGACCACCACATCATTCAGAACAGGGGACAAAACACCACTGTTTTTCCTGATCAGTTGGGATCTCAGAGGTCTGACCCCCCCCCCCCCATGATCAACAAGTTTACCCCATCCTATTCTTGCTCAGATGGACCCATTAAGCCTATGGACAATTGGGGTGGGCACTGCTAAGTGCCCACCCCAGTGAAATTCAGCATTGTGAAATTCACACCTCAGTGAAATTCAGCATTGTGTTTTCCTAAAAGACGCTACTGCAATACTCACTGAAATCAGGTGTTTTATGGTGAATCATCTGCTAGAATCACTGTGGATCTCCTGCTTATCCATTGTGCTAGAAAGGTTGAAACCCACTGTTAAAAAACCCCAGCAAAAATTGACATGGTATAGGTTAAAAACATTTGAAGCTTTGGATTTTAGTCATAGCATGCTGTTACTGTACATTGAAGTGAGTTATCCCTCCAATGATCAAAAACAAGTTGTACACTTGACACAACTCCTGAAATGTGTTTCTGGCCATAGTTCAGAATCTGCATAGGCAGGAGTATGTTCACACTTGGCACATGTGCTGCAGATTTTCATCTAGATTTGGAAGCAGAAAATTCACAGCACATTACAGTTGCAGCAAAGTGAATGAGATTTTAAAAAATTGCAGCAAAATCCCCATGAAACCTGGCTATGACCTTGGTGGATATACCACTGCATAGTAAAACAACTGTGATGGGATCTGTTCTATGGATGTATATTCTACATACAGTATCTGTATTATTTCATTTTATTTCCCATTGTGTTGTACAGGGATTATCGCTGTCTCTAAGGTGTCTCACAATTCAGTTTCGCTAGTGACAATCTCATAGGTAGCCAAATGAGGCCGATTGCAGAAGACCGTGCTGCAACCGGCCTGCCGTGAATTAAAAGCACGGGCTGCACACGGGGATATCCCTGTGTGCCACCCGTGCATAGGCCGTGCTTCCGTGGCTCCTTTAATTGAATAGGAACCATGGAAGCACGGGCCGCAAAATAGGACAGGAATAGGACCTGTCCTATCTGATGCAGTCCGGACTGCATCGCGGTTGTGTGTATGAACCCATAGAAAAGAACGGGTCAGTGTGTGCTATCCGTGAAATACACGAATAGTACACACTGACCCACACCACGGTCGTCTGCAAGGGGCCTAAGGCTAAAGCCACACATTGCCGAAAGGCTGCATTTTTTGTTGCCACAGATTTTGCTGCATTTCCATAGCCGCATTTTTTCTTGTTGCAGATTTTGACACAAAACCGTAGCAAAAAACACACCTTTTCCACTTGTGGCCTCAGTTTAAGTATGTTTCCACATTTTGTCCTTCAAGCATGTTTAACATACAGTATATGTGCCCTGAAAATTAATAATAAATAATAATAATTTCAGTATTAAGATTATACTTGATTCTAGCATCTTGGGGGGAGCTAATGGACTTTCATTTATATATTCGATAATTGTTTAATGTTGCATATTTGTTATAAACATTTTTTTGTTTTTTTGGCCTTTTTTCAGAGAATATGAATGATAACACAAAAACTTTTTCTCCACTCATGGTTAGTGGTTGGTTGAAGCCATTTATTGTCAAACTTCTGTGTTTTCTCTTATTAAATCATAAGGACAACCAAAAACATCAAAATGACCCTGTTCATAAGTTTACATACCCCAGTTCTTAATACCGTGTATTGCCCCCTCTAACATCAATGACAGCTTGAAGTCTTTTGTGGTAGTTGTGGATGAGGCTCTTTATTTTCTCAGATGGTAAAACAGCCCATTCTTCTTGGCAAAAAGTCTCCAGTTCCTGTAAATTCCTGGGCTGTCTTGCATGTACTGCGCGCTTGAGATCTCCCCAGAGTGGCTCAATGATATTGAGATCAGGAGACTGAGATGGCTACTCCAGAACCTTCACTTTCTTCTGCTGTAGCCAATGACAGGTCCACTTGGCCTTGTGTTTTGGATCGTTGTCATGTTGGAACGTCCAAGTACATCCCATGCGCAGCTTCCTGGCTGATGAGTGCAAATTTGCCTCCAGTATTTGCTGATAACGTGCTGCATTCATCTTTCCTTCAACTTTGACCAAGTTTCCTGTGCCTTTGAAGCTCACACATCCCCACATCATCAGTGATCCACCTCCGTGCTTTACAGTAGGAATGGTGTTCCTTTCATCATAGGCCTTGTTGACACCTCTCCAAATGTAATGTTTATGGTTGTGGCCTAAAAGTTCGATTTTTGTCTCATCACTCCAAATTACCTTGTTCCAGAAGTTTTGAGGCTTGTCTCTGTGCTGTTTGGTGTATTGAAGGCGAGATTCTTTGTGGCATTTGCGCAGTAATGGCTTTCTTCTGGCAACTCGACCATGCAGCCCATTTTTCTTCAAGTGCCTTCTTATTGTGCATCTTGAAACAGCCATACTGATAGTTTTCAGAGAGTCCTGTATTTCAGCTGATGTTATGTGTGGGTTTTTCTTTGCATCCTGAACAATTTTCCAGGCAGTTGTGGCCGACATTTTGGTTGGTCTACCTGACCGTGCTTTGGTTTCTGGGCATGTTATCAGGCCAAAATCACCCGGGTATGTGAACTTATGAACAGGGTCATTTTGATGTTTTTGGTTGTCAATATGATTTAAAAATAGAAAACACAGTAGTTTGACAATAAATGGCTTCAACCAACCACTAACCATGAGTGGAGAAAAAGTTTTTGTGTTCTCATTCATATTCTCTGAAGAAAGGCCAAAAAAACAAAAAATTATGCGTCGCGACGCCGGCCCGGCTCACGCGAGATCTGGTCCAACATTGAAGATGGCCGAAGTAGCGGGGAGTACGCCGGAGCCAGGAAGAGGAAGGTAACATTGTTTTTTTTTGTTTGTATGCTCCCCTGGGTCTGAAAAGACACCAGAGTATAATAATTGTTCATGTGTGGTCCACAATGGGGCATAATACTGTGTGCAGGGGCCACTATGGGACATAATACTGTGTGCAGGGGCCACTATGGGGCATAATACTGTGTGCAGGGACCACTATGGGCCTTGGGGCCCAGCCATTCCTAGTTATGCCAATGAATGGGTCAGTATACAATCTGCGAAAAACAAGGATAGCACACGGATCTCGCCCTGGCCTTAATGATAGAAATGACGAGTACATTTTTATAATTACAAAAATAAAAATGAACTATACTTGCTATGAGACTGTTTATTGATAGTATGTGAATTGTAGCACCCTTCCATGTGTTTTTATAAGGTTGATAAATTTTGTTATTGTCTAAAGTTGTATGAATATATCCAGGTGTCCTGAATTGGACATGTAGGCCTTAGGCCTCATGTACACGACCAAGTGTGCACGTTGATGAGGGGAGGGGGGTTTAACAGAAGTCACTGGGATCACACTGACATCCAAGTGCCTTCTGTGCTTCATTCATTCTTATGCGGGGGGTACCGTCTTGTTCCAATCCGATATCACAGAGCAGAATAGGACATGCTCTATAATCGAATCCCAATGGAGCACCAGTGGCCTGCTCATACAGTACAATTACTCGCGTGCATGTAGCCTTAAAGAAGTATTGTGTACATGAAACAGCAATTGCCTTATCCCTCATATCTATATATCTGCTGGAATGATAGATTAAACGGCTTTTAACACACAAATAGTGAGCGCTGAAGTTTATTTGACTTCTGTGCTTTTTGTATTCATATGGATTATACTGCTGAGTACCACTGGTGTTTGTTTTGTCCATGTATCCCAGGGGTCGGCAACCCCTGGCATACGTGCCAAGAGTGGCATGCGAGGCTTATTTTACTGGCACGGCAGGCCGAGTCCTCACCCAGCAGATTCGATTGGACCAAACACGGCTGAAACGAAACTGCTATTATTATACTGTGGGGTCTCTCCAGACCCCGAGTATAATAAGCGGAGACTCAGGAGAAGTGATGAAACATAAAAAACAATGATACTCACCTTGCTCCCTGCACTCCGTGGCGGCAGTGCGATCTGCCGGCACAGCTGACAGGGCCTCAGAGGTCACGTCTGCGTCTGACGTCATTACGCATAATGACGCGACATGACCCCTGAGACTCAATCAGCAGTCGCTGACTACAGGCAGAAGCACCGAAGAGAACAGAGCGGCTGCAGAGCGTGGAATGGTAAGTACATTGTTTTTTTATGTTTGTCACCTCTGAAGAGAACTATGGGGGGGTGACATAATACCATGTGCAGGGACTGCTTTGGGACCTAATACCGTGTGCAGGGACCGCTATGGGACCTAATACCATGTGCAGGGACCGCTATGGGACCTAATACCGTTTGCAGGGACTGCTATGGGACCTAATACCGTGTGCAGGGGCCGCTATGGGACCTAATACCGTGTGCAGGGACTGCTATGGGACCTAATACCGTGTGCAGGGACCGCTATGGGACCTAATACCGTGTGCAGGGACCGCTATGGGACCTAATACCGTGCGCAGGGACCGCTATGGGACCTAATACCGTGTGCAGGGGCCGCTATGGGACCTAATACCGTGTGCAGGGGCCGCTATGGGACCTAATACCGTGTGCAGGGGCCGCTATGGGACCTAATACAGTGTGCAGGGGCCGCTGTGAGACAATACCGTGTGCAGGGACCGCTATGGGACCTAATACCGTGTGCAGGGACCGCTATGGGACCTAATACCGTGTGCAGGGGCCGCTATGGGACCTAATACCGTGTGCAGGGGCCGCTATGGGACCTAATACCGTGTGCAGGGGCCGCTATGGGACCTAATATCGTGTGCAGGGGCCACTATGTGACATAATATGGTGTGCAGAGGCTGTTATGGGATATAATACCTTGTGCAGGGGCCGCTATGGGACATTATTCTGTATAACGGTGTGTTTTCTGCATTAAGGATGTGTTTTTGCACAGAAAACACAGGCATTTTTTTTTTTGTGCAAAAATGCACCATGTGAACGCAGTTTTACATTGAAGTAAGAGTTCCAGTGGCCTAAGACTATATCTGCATCCAGATACATAGTGTGTATTCACCATAAGGATGCCGCCATACGGTGCTCCTGGACACATTTACCACTATTTGGGGGCTGCACATGGACTTTCATTGCTTCTAATCGGAAAGTACAGGAGCGTCCCAGGAAATAGCAGTAAACGCATGTGTCCTGAAGCATCTGGTGGCAGCACTTCTGTGTTATGGTTTGTGGTGTATAACTTTAGTTTAGGGGTCGTCAGACTTACAATTAGTGCCCGGCACTCCGAATACCTCATCTTTGATTTTTTAATTAAAATCGGCACGCCGAACAAAAAAGGTTGCCTACCCCTGATGTATTCCATTGAAAATTTGATGCTAGATGTTGTATAGGTGTTGGACAGTGCCATCCATTGGATCCTTTATTATGCTTACAAGACTCTTTGAGCATGTTTTTCTGCAGTGTGCTGACTGTACATCGCAGTGGGTTAACCTCCGGCGATTTCACCAGTAGCTGATGGGCTGCAAGTACGAGTGTCCCTGGCTTCTGAGTGTTTGTCATTATGAGGGTTTCACTTCTCTGTTTACAACTTACAATGAATTTGTAGTACCTAGATGGAGACACTAGGTGTCAGCAATGTCCTGTGTCTCCGTTTTTATGTAACTTACACAAATGCAATTCATCCCCTATACCCCAGCTAAATAGAGCAGCGGTCATGCAGGCTCCATTAATTTTTATGGGACTGCTGGAGATAGTTGTGTGCTGTATATTAGCAGGCTAGTTTTTCATTGATATACATTGGTACTCAGCGACGTACCTAAAGTCTTGTGGGCCCCGATGCAATCTTTTGTCTGGGGCCCCCTACCTCATCCCTACAGCGAATTCTTGCTAGTGATGGTTATGGCTCCTGGGCCCTGGTGTGACTGCACCCTCTGCACCCCCCTCAAGTTACACCCCTGTTGGTACTGATATGGTAACAGTCCCGATGACAGCACAGCACAACCTTTATAAAGATCCCAGGCAGGAAGCAAGTTAAAATAATCACCCGGAAAACCCCTTTAAATATACTGACTTGATAACGTCTCGAGGTTTTTTTGAATACAGAGTGAATACACTGTGCAAATATATAGAATCTCTCTAAATTATACTGTATATACCTGAGATGGAAGATAAAATAAATTCTACTAGATGGCGCTGGTCACTTAACTGTTCAGAAATGTTGTTTGACATATCTATTGAAATAAATTATGTAACCTTTCAAGAAACCATAACTTTGTGGTTGAAATATATTTATTACAATTTTGTGAGAGAACTGAACATTGTGCAGAGATCAACAGAAGCGAGACAGAAACACAACATACAGTTCAGCACACAGAAAATACAGAGCTGACATCCAGCATCCTGTAATGTAGTATCTACTGGTCTATAAGGTATAGAAGTCTTAGACAAAAAGGACACGACTACATGTGTAATCACTCACAATATGGTATACAATACAGTACAATACCATATTGCTGACTGTATTGTTTTGTGTGGAGTACTGTAGTTACAAGTCGTGAAAACACTGGATATCATAATACTGTAGTAAAACTGATCTAGGTGTTCACATCTGAATCGTTTCATCTGTTATTCTGCTCCATCACAGGAGGGTCTTCCCCTAAAGCCTCCTTGTGAATGGAGCGCCAGTGCACAGTATAATATGCTCCACAGTGTCTCCACACAGTATAATATGCTTCCCACAGTGTCTCCACACCAGTGGCGTAAATACCGGGGTAGCAGCGGTAGCGGCTGTCGCAGGGCCTGGGACATTAGGGGGACTGGCGGGCACCTGATTTTTATTTTTTTTTTAATAGGTCTGTTAACTGCTGGTGTAACCCAGCAGGTAATGGGCCCTATTTACTTACCGATCCCCGCTCCTGCTCACTGCTGCCTGCACTTCCCATTCTGGCCTGGTTCACGTGACGTCTGGTCCAATATTGAAGAAGGCCAAAAGTAGCGGGAAGTGCACCGGAGCCAGGGAGAGGTAAGTAACATTGATTTTTATGTTTGTATCCTCCTCTGGGTCTCCGATCATTATACTCTGGGGTCTGAATAGTTTTGACCTATATTTGAAAAAAAAAACTCCACAAAAGAGCACTGTTTGTTCATTTAAACAATTACATCATGTGACAGCAGTTTCTATTGTTCATTGGTCAATAAACGGTATTAACCCTGTTCTTGTTTTTTCTTTTTCTTCATAAAATTCCCAGCATGCACTACAGACTTATCTTGGGAGATTTGTGCAGTTACAGTTTTTCTGACATGGTAATTTACATAGGATTGCTGACTCTCTCTCCTTGTAAAGCAGTCCTGTGTAAAATTACTGCACACAGGGCTGCTTTACACAGAGGGAGAGGTATCAATCTTATGTAAGTTACATTGGACTGCTGCCTCTCTTTCCATGTAAAGCAGTTCTGTGTAAAATTATTGTATGCAGGGCTGCTTTACCCAAAGGGGGAGGTATCAGTCCTATGTAAGTTACCATAGGACTTCTGCCTCTTCCTCCATGTAAAGGATTCCTGAGGGAGAAGTAGCAGTCCTAATTTTACAATACAGCCGGTTGTAGTGGTCATTGTGTTACTGTAGGTTGGTGCAGCGGCGCCAGCGGCCCTCAAACTCACAGACTCGGTCAGAGCAAGGCTTCTTCCTAATACAGCCGACAGCGCACGCAGGAAAAAGGCAGAGGTGGAGTCAGCTCCGCTAAGAATGTCCAAGGAGTGCAACCATATTGCGTCAAGGCCATCCTGATGTCAGATTCCCTGAACCTCCTATGGTAGGCATGGCAAACCATGGCCTGCACACGGGCCATTCATTATGGATTGTAAAATTATAATGCTGGGTATGGGGGTCTTGGCCTCAGGGCAGGTAGCTTACAGGCTGTGGTCCACAATCAGCAGCCACCTGGGGAAAATTCCCTGTGGGTTACATTGCCAATCCCTCTGCCCATAAAAGCCCCCCTAGAGCTGCTTCAAGTGAACCCCATGAAATTCGATGAATATTCGTGAGGTTTGGCCGTCCGCTTCGGTGCTATTATTATACTTTGGGGTCTCCTCAGACCCCAGAGTATGATAAGTAGAGACCCAGGGGAAGTGATTAAAAATAACAAACACTTATACTCACCTTGCCTCACCTCTCCTGGTATCCTTGCTCTGTCTGGCTCTCTTCAGAATCTTCTTCGGTCCTCTTCTGCCTGCGACTGAGGTGACGCTCCCCAGACGTCACTACTGGGTCCTGTGATTGGGCCTCAGCAGTCACGTGCCAGGCCCCTTTCCTTTAACAATATGTATAGCAGTCATGGAACCAGGCTTTCCCCGACCACTATCATGGAAGTCTGGGGCTCCGGCCATATCCAGCTGGCCCTGTACCCCTCCCCACGCCCTGCGACCGCGATTGTTACGCCACTGAATAATACTAAATAAAGAATACTATACATAAATATAATACAGTACCTTATAGAGTTGGAACGTACATCACCAAACAATAACCAGAGACAGAAGAGAATAGGGAAATGGGGAAAGGTGAGTATTAAGGTCTTTTTCTTCTTTGTTTGATATATACAGTGGGGGAAATAAGGAGAGAGACTTGCGGGCAATCTGGGGGGGCATGAAACTATGGGAGCCACGTGGAGAGGGCAAGACACTGTGGGGGAAACCTGGGGGGGAGCATGAACCTGTGGGGCAGTCTGGACAGGGAGGGGGGGCATGAAATTGAAGGGGCAACCTTTAGGGGGTCATGAAAATGTGGGGGCAACTGGAAGGGGCATGAAAATGTGGGGGCTACTGGAGAGGGACATTATAATATAATGTCTACCTGAGGGGCCATGGGGAGGGTGGGACAGGCTATTGTCTGAGGGGCCACAGGAGGGACAAAAAGTATGATGCATGCAGGGGCATTTGACTGTGTGATGGGCCACTGAGGGGCATTATATTGTATGAGGCCACTAGGGAGGCATTATACTGTGTTAGAGCCACTAATGGGCATTATACTATGTAGGGGCCATTGCGGGGGCATTATAATTTGTGCGGGTCAGCTATTTCTAAGTGTCGGTGATTGGGGGGGGCACTTAAACCTTTGCACTGGGCACCAATATGTTTTAAAACAGCCCTGTATGTATTAATTTATACACACCGATTAAAAACTCTAGAAAACAAATAGCACATATAAAAAGTGGAGAAGCACATTGCAAATGGCATAAATGCCATGTAGTGATAAAAAAGCTAGCTGCAGTTCTTCATAAGCCTGATGGAGATATTTGGCCATATTGACGCTATATAAGCCTAATGGATAAGGCTGAGCTTCTCCTGACATAAGAAGGTCACATAAAACAAATGAAGCAGCAATCACAATGTGCAGAGGGATGATAACTAGTGACCTTCTATGCCATAGGTACCATTGACAGCAGACATACCTATATAGGTAGCTGCATGGCAGTAACATGGACCAGATATGTATGAAGGCACACAACCTGGCATCTTACGCAAAGACTGACACTGATGCTAGGTTCATACCTGCGCTTGGGTTTCCATTCTTCGGGTCCATTTGGGGACCTGAAAAACGGAAACCCAATCCGCTTAAAAAGCGGTTACCTGCGGACCCATAGACTATAATGGAGTCCGCCGGGTTTTCATCTGAATAATGCGGAGAGAAAAGTCAAGCGGAATGGGGGACGGAATCCCCAAACGGAAACCGAGCGCTAGTGTGAATTCAGCCTTAGACTGTGCTGTGAGGATCAATTCTCTGACTGTATAGTGCATATATAAAACTATACTTGAATTAGCAATATACCAGTATGTGGCATGGCCTTTTATATACTGTACACTGGATGGAGAATTCTACCACTGGGCACCACCTAAAATCAGAGTATGCTGTACCATTGCTATCTGATATAGAATAATGTAGGGTAATAATGAATAACACAAACAGCAATATGGGCACATCACAAGGTCCATGTTTCACACCAACAGGAAGGGAGTGTCCCTCTTGTTCCAAATGTTTTCTGTGTGGTTGGCCCTAACAACTGATCTGTACTTCTGTGGTGTACTAGAGCATGTAAAATCCAACACAATCCAATGCAATGGATGGTAGATGAATAAATGTTCAACTGTATTCAGTCTATCACAGTAACAAGGAGATTAATACATTGGTGCTCAGTCTCTAGTGATAGGTTCATAGAAAAAAGCAAGGAAGACAGCTTGCAGTATGTAAACTTCTGCAGTTCATGGAGCTGCAGCGTTAACAGTGTGCAATCTCCAGCAACCACAGGGACTGACTAATTCCCAGCCTCCGATGGCTACAACCTGCAGACTCACAGTCAGGAAGCAAGGAAAGCTTAGGGGCAGCAGCTCTACTCCACAAATCTGACATGGAAATCAACTTTTCCTTACTGAATGCTGTTGTCACCGGGATGCAATAAGCAGTAATGGTGCTGATGTGTAGGTGTCTGTCTCTGGAACTTGCATTTAGTCTCTCTCCACTGCAGTCATCTATCGCTATCTCACTTTGGGCCCAAGGATTCGGGTATCTACACCTGGAGTACTACGTCAAGTCCTATCTCTCTTTGCTGAGGCTCTAAGACTTCTTGTGACACACATGCCTCTCTGTTTACACCCACACTGTCTTGTTTGTTCCTAGAATGAATGGGCTTTTAGGAACTTTTCATCTGGCATGTAACCAGTAGGTGGTGCTGCTTCGGCTCTGGGCACATTAGCTGTGCACTCTGGTGGGATGCGCCTCCCAATCTGTCGCAGCTAACACACCCTCCACCTCAGCATTTTTTGTAACAAATAAGTAAATATGCCTCTCCTAAATGAAACCCTACCTCTCCTACTGTCAAGCAGAAACAAGTAGAACTGCACTCCAATAATGGTTTTGTTTTTAATTTTTTATTGTCTCATCAAACACTGCATAAAGACTGCGGCGGAAATTGCAGTTTTTTCAGCTACGTTTTTCACAAGAAGTCCACAGAGTTTTCTGCCTCTAGGTATAATTGACACGCTGCAATTTTTGAAAACACAGCTTTTCCGCTGCAGATTTTTTTTGCAATGTGTGAATGGGATTATCCAGATTCCCATCCACTTTGCAGGTACTGTAAAACGCAGCATTTTTGCAATGCAACATTTCGGGTAGCTATAATTCATAGTAGGTTATAATACATAGTAAGTGACCCTTAAACAGTGGTGCAGCAGGCTTATGTGGAGTCAAATTTGGGGTTAGAGTGGTGGCTTAACATGAATTTGTTGTAAGGTGTGTTCCTCTATGTGAAAGTTGGGAGGTATGGAACCATAGTCAATATATGATTTTATAATTATATTAGTTATGCCAAATGACAAATTCAGCTCTCGTATAGTACATCTTCACATTACACTACCATTTCCTTTCAACAGATTAGCAGAGGAAATCATTATTTCAGGAAGAAAACCTTTATCACCTATCCTGCTTTTTATCTTTGCATTAGTTTTGCTATATCCCATTGTGCTGTCAGCAGGATGGCTGTGTGCATGGATCCGTGAGTCTGTATGATGGGCCTGTACTCACCCCATGTGTCACTTTTTCTAGGGCAGTAGACCACCTTAATAAAGAGATGTGATACTGAATCTGTGAGAAAAAATCACTGTCCCTTTCAACTAAATTGGAAGGATATGACAGTATTGGCGTCTTATTATGTGTATTACAGACCCACTAATAAGATATAGTACTGTATGTAGAAAGCTTATTTTTTTCTCTATTAAAAGATGATGCTTTTTAGCACACAGTAAGAATGTCCTTGAAATGAATGAGATCTGTAACTCGTAGGTCAACATCAGTAATCAGAAATACTGTAATATACCATGTACTGTATATGTGACTGCATTAAATAGTCTGAATAATGTAATAACACTGTCTGTGGTTATATGTGCAGTAAGTATGCTTCCTATTTTACTGCTTGTACTGTTGACCAGAATTTCCTGTATTGAAAACCATGCCTCCGTTTTTGAGTCTCAGGGGTTGCCCCTTTATCATCAACACATTATGTGCTATTGATTCTCCTTATGGTGCCTAGAATAATAATGTATGTGTTTTATATCAAGTTTCATAACATTAAAGAAGCACTTTAGTGAAAATTTTTTGTACCCCTCCTTGAAAAAAAATGTGCCTGTGTGTACTGCAGCATTAGTGAATAACTTACTGACAACTTTATTGTGTAGTTATATGCTCCCATCCAGAGCACTGACCTCTTCTGCCCCTCTAATGCAAACAGTGTTTCCTGTACAATTTGAGTTTGGGGATTCCATCCCCCATTCCACATGAAAAATGCAGAGAAAAGTCCTGCAGGCGGACCCCATTATAGTCTATGGCAGGGGTCAGCAATCTTTGGCACTCCAGCTGCTGTGAAACTACAACTCCTAACATGTTCCATTCACTTCCATGTAAGTTCCAAGAACAGCAGAGCAAGTATGCATGTTGGGAGTTGTAGTTTTACAACAGCTGGAGTGCCGAAGGTTGCCTACCCCTGGTCTATGGGATCCACACGTTTCCGCTGGTAACCGCTTTTTAAGAGGATTGGGTTTCCATCTTTCGGGTCCCCAACGGACCTGAAGTACGGAAACCCCAATGCAGGTGTGAACCTAGTTTACAATTTCAAATAGACAGGACCTTTCTATTTTTTTTTTTACCAATGTGCTTCCATAACACAAACAGAACCTGTAAACTGTTGTTTGCTGTCTGAACCATGGGCAGGTTCCATCATTATAAGTAAAGCTGAATCACTACAGATGTGGGAAATTCATAAAAACTGTCTTAAATGTGTTTAATTGTTATGGATAACAAAGGCAGTTTTCCTGTTAGACAATGTTTTAAGGATTTCCCTTAGGTTAGGGATACACACTCAGGTTTTTTGATACAGTTTTTAAAGTCAAAACCAGGTATGGATCATAAAGGGTGAGAATTTATGAAGGACATGTGGCATTTCTTTTTTTTCTATTCCACTCTCGATTTTGGCTTCAAAAACAACCTGAAAAATCTGTCCTTACCCTTATATATGCTGTGGTTTTTCCACAGTGGAAATCCTGCACTGAAATGGGGCAGTTTTTGGTCCAAAATTCCTCATGTAATCACTTTCAGCTTTCCTCTGACTTCACCCTATTCATTGCAAAGGGTTAAACCCAAAGCACAATTAAACAAACTTTGGGCTTAAAATATGCACCGCAGGTCACAATACGCTGCATGCTTTTTTCTCTATAGTGTGGGTCAGATTTCGTAAACTCTTATACTCTTCGCTGAAACTGTAAAACACTGCCTATTTGCCACATGGAAATCTGTGGCAGCAAATTCACAGTGTATTCACCCCATGAAGACATACAGTACTGTGGGAAAATTGTTCCGGTGTAAGAACACTTTCAAAAATAGAAGTGGTAATAGTTTTATTTTTGTCTATTATCAAATTTAAGTGAATGAACAAAAGAGGAATCTAAATCACATCAATATTTGGTGTGACCGCCCTTTGCCTTCTACTAACACTTCTATTTTTGAAAGCATTCTTACTTTCCAGCATTTTTTTAACACCAGCCTAAAACCTTTACACATTACTATTTCTAAAAAGGAGTTTGAGTTTGAGTTTGAGTTGGAAGGGACCTCAAGGGCCATCAAGTCCAACCCCCTGCAAAAGCAGGATTTCCTAAATCATCCCAGCTATATACCTATCCAGTTTCCGCTTGAAGATTTCAATTGATGAAGAACTCACCACCTCCCGTGGCAGCCTATTCCACTCCCTCACTACCCTTACTGTTAGAAAGTTTTTCCTAATGTCTAATCTGAATCTCCTTCCCCTTAGTTTCATCCCATTACTTCTCGTGCTTCCTTCTGCTAATGAGAATAGGGTAGATCCCTCTGCACTGTGACAACCTTTCAGATATTTAAATACCGCTATTAAGTCTCCCCTTAGCCTTCTCTTCTGCAAACTAAGCAGTCCCAATTCTTTTAGCCTTTCCTCGTAGGACATGGTTTGTAGACCTTCCACCATTTTGGTTGCTCTTCTCTGGACCTGCTCCAATAAATCGATGTCTTTCTTAAACTGGGGCGCCCAGAACTGTACACAGTATTCCAGGTGGGGTCTGACCAGGGCAGAGTACAGCGGAATAATTACCTCTCTTGATCTAGCTTCAATGCTCATCTTGATACATCCTAGAATTTTATTAGCCTTTTTAGCCACCGCACCGCACTGTTGACTCATGTTGAATTTGTGATCTATTATTATGCCCAGATCCTTTTCCCCTGTACTCTCACTTAGTACTATTCCTCCCATACTATATATGCTTCTTGCATTTCTGTTACCCAGATGTAGGACTTTGCATTTGTCCCTGTTGAATACCATTTTGTTCACCTCAGCCCATTGTTCCAGTGTGTCTAAGTCCTTTTGGATGCACTCTCTCTCCTCTCTAGTGTTGGCTATTCCTCCTATCTTTGTATCATCTGCAAATTTTATTAGTTCCCCATTAATCCCATCATCCAGATTATTTATAAAAATATTAAAAAGTACTGGGCCCAGGACAGAGCCCTGCGGCACCCCGCTTTTTACTTTCTTCCAGTTTGATGTATAGCCATTTAGAATTACTCGTTGTGCCCGATCATTAAGCCAGTTGTGAACCCACCTCACTGATATTTTATCAAAGCCATACTTGATCATTTTTTCAATAAGAATGTTATGTGATACTTTATCAAAGGCCTTACTAAAGTCAAGATATACTATGTCCACTGCATTCCCCTGGTCCAACCATTCAGTGATTTTATTGTAGAAGGAAATAAGATTAGTCTGACAAGATTTATTAGGCATAAAGCCGTGCTGGCTCTGATTAATTAAAGCCTTCCCATCCAGGTGCCTAATTAAATGTTCTTTAACGATTTGTTCAAAGATTTTTCCTACTATCGAGGTCAGACTTACCGGCCTATAATTTCCTGGGTCGTCCCTATTCCCCTTTTTGTAGATGGGGACCACATTTGCCCTTTTCCAATCTAGAGGGACCACTCCTGTTTCCCATGACTTATTAAAGATTATTGCAAGGGGTTCTGTTATTTCCTCTGCTAATTCTTTTAAAACTCTAGGGTGTAAATCATCCGGTCCTGGGGACTTGGTTTCCTTAATCTTAGCTAAATGTTCTCTTACCAAACCTTCGCTTATAATCAGCTTGGAGTCCTCATTCCCCTCATCACTATCACCATTAATGTTGATATTTCCATCCATTTCTTGGGAGAAGACGGATACAAAAAATTAATTTAGTAACTCCACCTGCTGATCCACCATGTTAACTTTTTCACCCTTTTCGTTCTTCAGGACTCCAATGGTTTCCTTCACTTTTCTTTTGCTCTTAACATATCCCCAAAAACCTTTTACCTTACTCTTAACTTCTTTTGCAAGCTTCAATTCGTATTCAGCCTTGGCTTTTTTAATGCTTATCTTGCAGTGTCTGCAAACTGCTGTATACTCTCCCTTAGATATAGCTCCCATCTTCCACTTGTTGTATGTTTCCTTTTTCTTTTTTAGTAGGTTATGTAATTTTTTGGTCATCCATCCTGGAGTTTTTAGGTGATTCCCATTTTTCTTGCTTCTAGGTATTGTTAGTTCCTGTGCATTAATGATTTCCCTACGGAAAATTTCCCACCCCTCATGTGCATTTTTGTGCTTCAGTATTTTTCGCCATGGAATTCTACTAACCCTTACCTTTAGGCCCCTAAAATCTGCCCTACTAAAATTGAGCCTTCTAGTCTTTGTCTTCTCAGGTCTTCTTCTTCTTACAACCCCAAACTCGAGTATAGCATGGTCGCTGAATCCCAATGTCCCTGCTACCCTTAATTCCTTAACCATGTCCTCCTTGTTAGTTAAAACTAGGTCCAGAATGGATGTTCCTCTCGTGTTTTTTTCTACTAACTGGGCAATGAAGTTGTCTGCTAGAGAGGATAAAAATTTGATAGAGCTTTTACTCGTAGCTGTGTGAGTTTCCCAATTAATATCTGGGTAATTAAAGTCTCCCATGATAACAATTTCATATTTCTTCGAAAGCGTGGACATTTGCTGTGAAAAAATCTCATCCATGTCTTCTGTCTGTCCTGGTGGTCTATAATAAACACCTATTATGATGTCCTTATCATTGTTTTTCCCCTGAATTGTTACCCAAATATTTTCCAATAAATTATCATTTTGTAAAACTGTGATTTCCGTGGAAATGTGATCTTTTTTAACATACAATGCAACTCCTCCCCCTCTTTTGTTAGTTCTATTTTTTTTGAATAGGTTGTATCCTTCCATCTGTATATTCCAATCATGCTTATCGTTCCACCAAGTTTCTGTAATACCAATGACATCATATTTTTCCTTCTGTATTATCAGTTCTAATTCTCCCTGTTTGTTTCCCAAGCTTTGCGCGTTTGTGTAAAAACATTTCAAATTGCGCTCTGATACTTCCTTTTTCTTAATTTCCTTCTGAGTATCCTGTCTTAGGTCCTCATTACCACATCTAGTAACCTTGTTTAGTATATCCTTTAGCTGCATGTTCTTGTCTTTCTTTTTACTTCCCATCCCCTCCTCTTCTAGTTTAAAGCCCTCCTGATAAGTGTGGCAAGTCTTCTGGCAAATATGTGTTTCCCAGTCTTTGTGAGATGTATACCATCTCTAGCAAGGAGTCCATCATAGAGGTAATTCACTCCATGGTCCAGAAATCCAAATCCTTGCTCTCTACACCACTGTCGAAGCCACTTGTTTACCTCTAGTATTTTATTCCATCTCCTGATACCATAACCATCAACTGGGAGAATTGATGAAAATACTACCTGCGCATCCAGTTCCTTCACTTTCTTTCCTAGATTTTCAAAGTCTTTACGAATAGTTGGTAAATCATTTTTTGCCGTGTCGTTTGTACCCACATGTATCAGCAAAAATGGGTAGTTATCCTTGGAGCTGAAGAGGCATGGAATCCTATCGGCCACATCCTTAACTTTTGCTCCTGGGAGGCAGCATACTTCTCGTGCAGTTATATCTGGCCTGCAGACAGCTGCCTCTGTGCCCCTTAGCAGTGAGTCGCCCATAACCACTACTCTTCTTTTTTTCCTCGCTACGCTATTTCTTGTTGCTCCCTCTTGTCTCTGGGTGACTTTTGTTTCTTCTTTTGCTGATAGATTATTCTTATCATTTTCATCAGTCTGCATAAGAGTTTCATATCAGTTACCTAGCTGTGTAAGTGGTGATGGCCTTGTGATCCTTTTGCATCTCTTGGTCACCTGTATCCATTTATCTGTTTCTGTAGGTTCACTCAAGTATTCTTCCCTTACTATATTTTCGAGGTTTGCTTCAGCCTCCACCACTGTAGGCTCTCTCATACTTTCTTCCCTTACTATATTCAAGAGGCTTGCTTCTGCTTCATCAATAAAAACCTCACTTTCTTTAATGCCTCTCAACGTCACTATTCTTTCTTCCAACCTCTGCACTTTATCTTCTAAAAGGGCCACTAGTTTGCATTTCATACAGGTGAAGTTGGCTTTATGGTCAGGCAAATCTGTAAACATATAGCATATGCTGCAGCTTACCATGTGAGTTTTCTCCTCTTCCATATTCCTCTCTCCTGGCCGTGCTGGGCCGCTGCTCACCGCCGTGAATCCCTCTCCTGGCCCCACTGGGCTGCTGCTCGCCGCTGGGACACAGCGGTCTACCCTCCGCACGCTGCAACGCTGATTCCCGCTCACAGCTGACTCCCGCTCACAGCTGACCAGCGGGCATGGCGGGCCCTCGCTCCCCGGGGTGGGTGTCCGTCCCTTCCTCCCGTGTAGGTCTGCCTCCGCTCTTCCTCTTGCTGCTGCCGCCCCCGGCAGTAGGCCGGCAGCTCTCTCCTGGCCGCACTGGGCCGCTGCTGGGCCGCTGCTCGCCGCTGTGAAAAGCCCCCGGGTCACAGCGGTCTGCCCTCCGCACGCTGCAACGCCGCTCACAGCTGACTCCTCTTCCCCCCTTCTCCCCCAAAGAAAAAAAATAAATAAACCACGGGGGGGCTCTCCAAAAAAAACTGAATTTTTTTTTGAAAAGGGGGAAATTTTTCTATCAGGCCAAGCCCGACAGAGAGAAGATGGAGAAAAGCCATCCAGAAAAAAAAACACTTCTCCCTATGACTGGCGCTTTTTAAAACTAAAGGGGAGATTTATTAAGGCTAGGTTCACACCTGCGCCTGGATTCTGTTCGGGGTTTTCGTCCCAAAATCTACTTTAAAATGCAGAGAGTAAAGTCTTGAAAGCAGGGCTTTTCTCTCTGCATTTTTCGTCATTTTTGGAGCAGAAACCCGGCGGACCCCATTATAATCTATGGGGTCCGCAGGTTTCCAAGTGGACCTGAAGAACAGAAACCTGAATGCAGGTTGAATCTAGCGTAAGTTTTTCATATGTTGTTGAAGTAAAGTGTGCCACATGTATTAATTCGCTCAGGAAATAAAGAGCACCTATAGCAGTCCTTATACAAAATCAAAGTTTACTTCTGCTATGGTGGCAGAGATTTTTGTTATAATTTTTACTAATTTTTTCTTTATGTGATAGTTAAAGAGGACTTTTCACCACCTTCACCAGCTCTAACATTAAATTCTTTAATAGGCTTCGCTCTACTGATTCCAGTGAAGTTGGAGTTTTTTCCCTAGCCCTCACAGTTCATATCACTTTTGTTAGTTTCCCGTACCCAATATTCTATTTAGGCTCTCTATTGTCACATGGGCGGTCCTCAGTGGCAGTTGCAGAGCAGATGGACAAAGACTACCCATCAGACAGTGGAGAGCCTAGTTTGTATATTGGAAGAAACGATAACCTGGGACAGCCCTTCACAGGGTGATTTGCAAATGGGAGATCATGGCAAAAGTGGAAGTGGCCTTTTCAAGGGGCGTGGCCTTTTAAAAAGTGGATAGCTACGTATATTCAAACCCCATATAATAATGGTAGACCCAAATAATAGTAGAGACCCCCAAATAAAATAAACAATTGTGCCATTTTTATTTATGCATTTAGTAATCAATATGTTAAATATTATATTAATTTTGTTGTCTGATTCGTAATGGTTACAGTGATACTAAATATGTCTATATTACTTATTATGTTTTATGAAGGCCATTTAATAAAGTGTATTACTAAAATGGGTTTATTGGAATTTACTGTTACAAAAGCTTTCTAATGGTTACTAAGCAGATCTCTCCATCTATTTAAATATGTCATTGAATCCAGGACATGATGCATACAAAGCATGCTAAGCTGTCTCCCTACTGACTGAACCACAAGCTGTATTGGCTTCAGTTGGAGTTTTTTTCTCTCTTACCACTTTAACTTTTCCCTCTCAGTAGTATATTTCTTTTCCTGCATAATGTATTGGTATATAGAGAAATATCTCTATATGTCAGTACACTGTAAGCTGAGATATATATTTATATAGATATATTTCACTACATACCAAAACATTATACAGGGACAGAAATATACTATTAAGAGAGAGGAAAGTGAAAGCGGTAAGAACAGTAAAACTGTCATTAAAGCTAGTAGAGCTGGTGGCTCAGCTAGTAGGCAGACAGCTGAGAATGCTTTGTATATATCATGTTCTGAGTTCAATCCCCAGTTTAGAAATTATTAAACTGAAAGTTTATTGGAAGATATTCTGGCAACCTCCATCTTAGTATTTGCTGTAATGACATCACTGTGCAGTAAATCCTAATGAGCTGCAGCTGGGTAGAAAAGATTATTCACCAGGTGAAGGGGCCTGAAAACCGGGAAGCCCACTTGAGTTTACATGTTTGTATTAGGTGCTGAAACTAACAGCACTGGTTTGCTCAGGAAAGGAGGGGGTGTTGCCTAATGACCGATGGAAAGAACTGGGCTTGATGGAGGTGGTGAAAAGTCCTCCTTAATCTGTTCATCCGCTCAAGGCTCCTCCCCCTTTTTGAAGTATCCAGTATTTATGGCAAAATAACCTTGCTGTCAGGTTCCCTTTAAAAGTTAGAACATTTTATAGTGATGTAAAGATTTATGATGTGGTGACTAAAAAAGCTAAGGTGTTAAATAGAGGTATTTATCTATTCATCAGCATACAAGACATTTACATGACAATAGGAAATCAGTAGATTGCTCACTCCTGGAGGAGCGAATGATTTATGAGCTACAAGTCCTGCATATGTTATTCATGTGGGAAGCTTCTAGAGTGTGGAGCCCCATCCAGTCTCTGGATATTAGAATAGTAATACATCCTAGGGTCACATGATATGAGAATAAAAAGATTGTAACAGGTTTCCAGCTACTGTCATGCCCATAGATGTGCCTGTTCATGCAACAGGAAAAGACAGGACAATTGTCACATTTTTGACAAATACAAATGAAACTATAAAGATACCTGGTCTACTGTATAGTAAAAATGATCTCCAACTCTTTACAATCATGCAATTTTGTATTAACGGGTGAGATTGAATGGCTGAATGTGGGTGTGACAGGTAGTGGACAGTGCTCCCATTCACTTCAATGGGAGCGCCTGAGATAGTTGAGTGTTGTACTCTGGCTATCTCTGACACTCCCAGTGAAGTGAATGGAGCGCCAGAGATAGTTGAGTGCTTTTAATTCAGCTGTCTCCAGCTCTCCCATTGAAATGAATGGGAGCGCCATCCACCAACAGTCATGCCCACATTAAACCTGGCTCCGGTCAGGCTGAATGAGCAGCGGGGAAATAGGACCACCCATTCTCAGAATCATGGGGGTATCCGCGGTCAGACACCCACCGATTAGGTATTTATCCTCTAGCTATGGATAAAGGATAAATACTTTTCCTTGTATAACTCCTTTCATGTGACATTCAGAGGGCACATCTCACCCTGACTTGTACAGGGGGTGATAACATTTAGAAGAGTTCCTGTATCCTCCTGGAGTTAGAAGATGTTGTATGGGGGTGGGGGTTGGGAATGAGAGTACCAGGTTGTAATCTATCTTCCTGATATCACTTGCAGTTTAATCCCCAGCTATACCTTACACACACACAACCATGCTGCCCCTGACTTAAAGGGGTTTTCCCACAAAAAGATTAGTGGGGATTCGACCCCTCAGACCCCCAATGATCAGAAGAGCGGGGGACTTTCATTCCCTGTTCTGAATGGAGCAGTGTTCGGGCATGTGCACCAAACCATTATTTTCAATGGGAGAACTGAAGATACTGAATAAGGAATGACTTGCTTTATTGGGAAAACCCCTTTAAAATGAGTCCTTTGTTGGTTCCTGAATACTATGCTTAAACAGGGTGCTATGCGGGGAGATAACTTGCATATGAAGGGGTCCCCTTGGCATCCCGAATTAGATTTGCCGGGTGGGCCAGAAGTGTTGTTTCTCTGCCTTACCTGTTGATGTATCACAAGGCATTATGGGAAAAGGAGCTGGGAAGCGCAAGCGCCCTCTGTTGGATGTAACAATTCCTCAATTTGCTTTTGACCCACTGAGTCTTGAGAAAGCAAGAGGAATTTTAGCCAAGCCAATATCACTCATCTGCATACAGCGCTGTTTCGGGATTTTTGTCCCTCATCAGTGCAGAGCAGAGTGAATTGGCTGGCTTTGTGGGAGGCAATGAGTGGCTCAGGGAAGGGAATCTCTCTCCTTGTGGAGAGCACCAGTGAAGGTGTGTAGAGTTTTGAATTGCCTTTTTGCCCTCTACTAAGCATCTACATATCACAAGGCATTATGGGAAAAGGAGCTGGGAAGCTCAAGCGCCCTCTGTTGGATGTAACAAATCCCTTACCTGTTGATGCTCTGACACTCGGTCACATGACCAACCCCGATGTACTCTACATAAAAGCAACAGGAGTAGAGCAGAGTTAGTGACATAACTGAGAGCTGGAGCAGCAGGGAAAGCTGAGCATGGAGACTTCTGGCCCCTCATATATATCCATACCTCCCAACTTTCAAAGGACAGAAAGAGGGACAAAATATGCGGCGTGCTATGTGCGCCACGGCAAATTTAGCTCCACCCACTTCTACATGGACTCCGCCCATTCTCATCTATTTTTCCATGTGCCCCCCACACAGTATAATGCTCCTACAGTCACCCTAACATTATATGCCCCCACATTATAATGTTCCCCTCCAATTGCCCCACAGTATTAAATCCCTCTCCTCGTGCCCCAGTTTAAACTGGCGGAAGCTAGAGGGGGATGTTAAACTGGGGCAGCTGGAGGGTGACATTATACAGTGGGGGTAGTTGGAGGGTGACATTAAACTATGGGGGTAGTTGGAGGGGGACATTAAACTATGGGGCAGCTGGAGGGTGACAGTAAACTATGGGGGTAGTTGGAGGGGGACATTAAACTATGGGGCAGTTGGAGGGTGACATTAAACTATGGGGCAGCTGGAGGGTGACATTAAACAGTGGGGATAGTTGGAGGGGGACATTAAACTATGGGGCAGCTGGAGGCAGACATGTCCCCCTCCAGCTACCCCCCACAGTTTAATGTCCTCCTTCAGTTGCCCCCAGTTTAATGTCACCCTCCATCTTCCCCCAGTTTAATGTCCCCTTTTATCTGCCACCATCTTAATGTCCCCCCTTCATCTGCCACCAATTTAATGTCCCCCCTTCATCTGTCACCAGCTTAATGCCCCCTTCATCTGCCCCAGTTTAATGTCCCCTTTTATCTGCCACCAATTTAATGTCCCCCCTTCATCTGTCACCAGCTTGATGCCCCCCTTCATCTGCCACCAGTTTAATTGTCCCCTCCATCTACCACCAATTTAATGTCCTCCTTTATCTGCCACCAGCTTAATGCCCCCCTTCACCTGCCTTCAGTTTGACTGCCCGTTCATCTGCCACCAGTTTAATTGCCCCCTCCATCTACCACCAATTTAATGTCTCCCTTTATCTGCCACCAGTTTAATTGCCCCCTTCAAGTGCCTTCAGTTTAATTGCCCATTCATCTGCCTTCAGTTTAACTGCCACCTACATCTGCCCCCAGTTCCCCCCTCTTGGTCACACATGCTGTCTCTTCTATCCTCATCTTCGATCACTCTCGTTCCCATCAGCTTCCTCTGTGTAACATCACACTGTCCAGCAGTATCCAGAATAGCTCTGCCCACACAAGAGTCTGATCACATGGTCATGACGTCATCAAAGGTCCTTTAGCCCACTAGGATTTAGCATCTACCATTTAGCCTTTACCCTACCCTAATAAAGTTTGTTAATAGCAAAACACTTCAGGGGAATAGCGGGACAAATTGTAAGCTATGTGGGACCGCGGGACAGCAGTGTAAAATCGGGACTGTCCCGCCAGATGCGGGACGGTTGGGAGCTATGTATATCAGTAAGAATGTTTGTCCAATGCAGTGAATATGATACTAAGAGCTAAGACTTTATAATAGCCACAGTCAGCATTCAGTGTTATTATGTATTACATACACCATTATGACCTGAACCAAACAGCATCATAGGTATCTGTCTTGCTGGTTCACTCCTCATAGCCTGCATGACGTGTGTTTGTGTCTATATTGTGCTACATGTGTATATATATGTGTGTGTGTGTGTGTGTAGCTAACATTTTACAATACTGTTGGCAGGCTCTGTGTATGTAAGAGGGATAGTTCCATGTGTGGCACTTGACCCCAACTGGAGAACCCACTCAAGCATGGGGCAGTAAAAGAGCAGACATGCATCAGTAAGTTCAAAAGTAACAAATTGCAACAAAACTTGGTGGTTACAGTCACAAATAATTACAGGGCTTAGTGGTTACAGTCCTGTCCTGTATGTAGTGCAACACCACTCTTGTCAGCATCCTTATCTATGACCAGGGAACAGTGCAGCCCATGTTACCCCTATGTAAAGTAACATATATAAGGTAAACATGCATTGAAAGTGGTTATAACACACATTGGTTCACTTAGGAAGAATGCAGCAAAACAATTTCACCACATTGCCCAGCGAACATCACTGGATAAACAGCAGTCCAATGAACAGTAATACTGTAAAGCTCAGTTTAGACTCAAATTCAGTGAGGAGGGGTGCGTGTTTCATAGTTGTAGGAGATTCAGCGCAAACACTCCTTTACATGTATCAAAGATTTTTTTTTTTATTTACACTTGTACTTTTTGTTACATAATATAAGATTTATATATAAAACTTTTCAGAGAAGAAAAAAAAAACCAAAGACATGCACTGCACATCCCAATATTATACATTGATCTTGTGATCTTTTTCTACAAAAATGAACACAAGGTTCTTAGTATACATATTGATCAAGGTGTATAAGCCCACTAGCCACTAGCTAGTGTACTGGGTGCAGCTCTGCACAGCAACCACCACTAGAGCAACACAGCGCCCACAGGGAGAGCAAACCCAGGAGCCCAGCAACACCCCTGCTGCCAGGCCTCAGCCCCCAGGCTGTGGGTCACACCACCCCATAGTCACAGCAATGGCAGGCACTGCGCAGCACCGAACCATGTGAACAGATCTCAAAGCCCTTACCATGTGGTCTTAGAGGACTGAACTAGTAGATCGGTTCACACAGTGCAGTGGTGCATGGTGTCTGTCATTGCTGTGGTTCTGTGACTGTGGGGTGGATTCCAATGATTATCTAATGGGAATTTAGGTCTCCCCTTTGTCCTCTTGGGAAATGTTAGATCCTCTTAACTAAATTTGCAACCTGAATACAATGAAAAGTAAGGATTCATCTGAAAGTGGGGTGATAAGAGCTCCATATGCCATGAGGTCCCTTCCATGTTTCAGATGCAGTGACCTACTATACCAGTAGAGGGAAGCAAAGACATACAAAGTGTGCAGCTATAGAATACAGTATAGTAATCATATCAGCAAGTATATTTCATAGGATGGTATATAATATATAAAATGTAGTAGGGCTTCAGAATTGGGACTCATGTCTAAAAACTTTAGAAAAGTGTTGGAGAACATTGCTGCGTCCGGGTTTGGCATTGTTTTTGGTCTACTCCACAGCCTGGTACACCACATAAACAGTATATACAACCCCAATTGTTTTACTAAAGATAAATCTTATATACAGTACATATAATAATACATGGGACTTTGCATATTCTCAGAATACATCTGAGGAAGTGTAATGTGTAATTAACCTTAGTTTATTGAAGTTTTAACCTTATCCTGAGGACATTAAGCAAGAACACTGGGAACCCTTGATGAGTCTGACATTTACAATGTATAGTATAGCAATTCAGTTGTAAACCATTGAAGAATAATGCCAGGAGGGGCGGCGGTGGTGGTGGTGGTAGGTGGAGGTCAGCAGAGACAGCCAGGCTTCTGGATAATCGGCCATTGTCTGTATATGACACTGCTGCAGCCTTTATTGTGGTGAATGGGACTGTAGCTCTAAATGACACTGAGAAAATATGAAAATGAAGTTTCATATATTTCTGCATTGTGTCATTCCTTTTAGGGTATGTTCAAATGGCGGAATTTGGTGTTCCTTTTTTTGAGGTGGAATCAGTGCCAAAATTCCACCCTAAGGGTGGGTTCACACCTGCGCTTGGTGTCCGTCCGTCGCCAATCCAGTGAAAATCTCGGCGAACTGGATTGGTATCGGATACAGACCGGTCAGCGGCGCATTGGTTAAAAACCCATTCATTTGAATGGGTTTTTAAAGCAGTGCGCGGGTGTGCGCTTACACCCTCTGCGCTGCCAATCCTTTTTTTTTCGTCGGACACGAAGTCCTGCATGTCCGACTTTGTTTCCGACGAAAAAAAAAGGATTGGCAGCGCAGAGGGTGTAAGCGCACACCACAAGATTGCTTTAAAAAACCCATTCAAATGAATGGGTTTTTAACCAATGTGCCGCTGACCGGTCTGTATCCGACGCCAATCCAGTTCGCCGAGATTTTCACTGGATTGGCGACGGACGGACACCAAGCGCAGGTGTGAACCCACCCTAAATCTGTCTCCCATTGTATTCAAGAGATCGAAGCAGACCGCTGAATAAGTGAGAAATCAATGGTCCTGCACACCCTTGAAGAGTTTGCAGGGTGCCACTTGGTAGGGTTCTCCAACCCTGTAATAACAAATGCTAATACCACAATACACACTGTAGAATTGCAAGTATAACAAAGTTTATTATTTGTGATAAATCATATTAATTCATGTTGAGTGATCATCCACGGGTACATAAATATTGATTGATATTATATCCACAGATAATTGAAAATTTTTTTTAGGCGATTTGAGGCGTCCAAAACAGAATTCTCCTTAGCAGTGAATCATATATTATATACAGGAATATATGATATTATCAAAGATTATCAATAGAATAATACATAAGAAATATGTAAGAAATGAATCACCGATAATGGGTAATAGTAAATTGAAGTACATATAAATCTGTACAAAATATAAGGAAGTATATGAAACTCAATAGAAGATGCAGAAAAGGAATAGGTAGCATGCGAGTGTACATCATATGTAAATAATATAACACTATTGTGGCTTAATGCATGAAATAATGAAATAAAACGAATTGCAGAGTCTTGATATGTGCTGATGCATGTTTTAGGAGTTTGTGAATGGGGTCAGGTAATACTTTCATGTAACTGTACAGAGGACCCCTAGAATTAATTTTACTGGTAGGCCCTAGGCTTACCAGTCCCGCATTGCCTAAAATGGGGCCAAATAAAATTACAAATTGCTGTGCAAGGAATAAGGCTAGGTTCGCATCTGAGCTTGGTGACCATTCAGGGATTCTGTCCCCCATCTCTGCTTGAAAAATGCAGAGAGAAAAGTCCTGTATTTTTTGGGCAGAAACCTGGCGGATCCCATTATAGTCTATGGGGTCTGCGGGTTTCCGTGGATATCCGCTTTTTAAGCAGATTGGGTTTCTGTGGATTGGGAAACCCCAACACAGGTGTGAACCTAGCGTAAGCTCTTATTTTGGAAGGTGGAGATGGAAACCATGAAAACAGTAGCTGTGCCTTAACACCCAAACTAGGTGTGCCCTTAAAGAGTTAATGTATTGTAGAATGTGATGTAGTGACCTTTTATTCACTTAATATACATTGAGATTTTTGTGAGATCTTCTGTATGTGTGTGTATGTATATATATATATATATATATATATATATATCCCGGAGTCAGGACCAGCCATATCGATAACAGAAAGGGACCCAGCGTCATGTGCCGCAGGGCCCCTTTCAGAGGTGAGTAAAAATAACAAACATTTTTACTTACCTGTCCTTGCGTCCAACGTCATCTTCTGGCGTTCCGGACATCAGCGGTCACGTGGGGCGTGCCTCACGTAACCGCTGAGGCCCAATCACAGGCTTCAGTGGCGACGTCCACAATGCGTGACGTCAGCTGTAGAGAAGAGGAAGCCGGCAGGGATAGCGGAGCAGCGCGAGGAGGCCCAGGAGAGGTAAGGCAAGGTAAGTATAACTGTTTGTTATTTTCCCTTACCTCCCCCCGGGCCTTCGATAATTATACTCTGGGGTCTAAAGAGACCCCAGAGTATAATATAATATTAGCACTAAGGGAGTCTGTAGGGACACTGTGGAACATTATACTGGGGGCCCCCTCTGGATAGCATATTATACTCTGTAGGGCCACTGTGGAGGATTATACTGGGGGGCCCCCTCTGGATGGCATATTATACTGTGTGGGCCCCCTGTGGAGCATTATACTGGGGAGGGGGTTCTCTGGATTGCATATTATACTGTGTGGGGCCACTGTGGAGCATTATACTGGGGGTGGTCCCTCTGGATAGCATATTATACTGTGTGGGCCACTGTGGAGCATTTAATTGGGGGGCCCTCTGGATAGCATATTATACTGTATGGGGCCTCTGTGGAGCATTATAATGTGGGGGGCTCTGGAGAGCATGTTATATTCTCTGGGGCCACTTTGGAGCATTATACTGGGGGGTCCCTCTGGAGAGCATATTATACTGTGTGGGGCCACTGTGGAACATTATACTGTGGGGGGGGGGGGGCTCTGGAGAGCATATTATACTGTTTTGGGCCACTGTGGAGCATTATACTGGAGGAACCTCTCTGGGCAGTACTGTATATTATACTGTGTGGAGGCCATTATGGAGCAGGGTATACTGAGTGGGGTCACTGTGGAGCATTATTCTGGGGGGTCCATCTGCAGAGCATATTATATTGCGTGGCACCACTGTGGGGCATTATTCGGGGGGGAACTAAGGAGCATTATACTAGGGGGCCCTCTGGGGAGTATATTATACTGTGTGGGGTCTACTGTGGAGCATTATACTGGGGGGACACTCTGGGGAGCATAATATATTGCGTGGGGCCACTGTGGAGCAAAATACTGGGGGGGGCACTGTGGAGCATTATACTAGCAGGGGCCCTTTGGGGAGCATATTATACTATGGGCCACAGTGGAGCTTTATACTGGGGGAAGGGGTAGTGTGGGGAGCTTGTTATACTGTGTGGGGCCGCTGTGGAGTTTATTATATTGTGTGGGGCTTCTCGGGAGCATATTATACTCTGTGGGGCTATTGTAGAGCATTATACTGGGGGGTGGACTGTGGGGAGCATATTATACTGTGGGGGACTACTGTGGAGCATTATACTGGGGGAACCCCTCTGGGGAGTATATTATATTGTGTGGAGGCCATTTTGGAGCATGTTATACTGTATTAGGCCACTGTGAAGCATTATACTTGTGGGGCACTGTGGGGTGCATATTATACTGTATGGAGCATATTATATTGTGTGGGGCTGCTGGGGACCATATTGCACTGTCTGTAGCCACTAAGAGGTAGTATACTGTGTGGAGCCTTATATACCATGTGGGCCACTATGGGGGGCTCAGGGGAGCATTTTATACTGTGTGGGTCCAATGTGAAGCATTATATACCATGTGGGGAAACTGTGGAGGGCGCAGGGGAGCATTTTATACCGTGGAGCATTATATTCCAAGTGGAGCATTATACTGTGGGGGGGGGGGGGCTCAAATTTCCTGCTGGCAGCCCTGTGTGCTATGTCTGCATCACAGCTCCCTCACTATAATCTTGCACATACGTGTAGAGCCCCATGGCCATGTCATTCCCCATACAGTACTGTGCATGAACCGGCCATGGAGTTATTGGGGCCTTCACAGTACTATAGGGGCTGACTCAGAGGCGTAGCTAGCGGGGGGGGGCAGAGGGGGGCGACGGCCCCGGGCCCAGTGAGAAGGTGGGGGCCCACTAACGGTATCAAAAGATTTCTATCTACATCGGCTGCTCAGCGCTACACATCCTAGACTGGTTCCTCACTCCCTGGCTGAGGAAGACATATTAACCGAGTGAGGAACCAGCCCAAGATGTGTCGCGCTGAGCAGCGCACGTTGCTGACTTTTACAGCGCTTACTTATCCTGCTCACCGCTTACTGGCTGACTGAGGTTGAGCAGGGAACGATACCTGCAACTGATTAGAGCAGGGCGTCGGCACATGACGTGCAGCACGCCGAAACTCCTCCCCCTGGTCCCTGCCTGTGCTCTATGTGCTAACAGATACTGCAGAAAGTAGCAACAGGTTGTTCTGCAGGGTGTCCTCCACATCAGGGTCCTTCTAGGCCAAGCAGCAGTTTCAAAAGTGGTCAGTACTAAGTTTAATAGGCTGTATTTGTGTGATCTTAACAGTGTCCCTTTTCAGCACTTTTAAAAGAGTTGTTTAGTTTTGAAGATATTTGATACTGATGACCTCTCCATAGGAGAGGTCATCAGTATCAGATAGGTCAGGTGACAGTGAATCCCAAAACTGAACCCTACAGTGATCAGTTGATGTGGCCGCTGAAAGTAGCTCTGCTCCTATTTTTGTATGGGAGCGGGGTTGCAGCTCCAGACACCTCCGCTACAGACTAGTGTATGGAGTGGCGCCAGAGGCGTAGCTAGTGGGGGGGCAGGGGGGCGGTGGCCCCGGGCCAACTGAATCTCGGGGGTCCACTTCGGGGCTGCCGCAACACAGGTTACCCTCACATATTAACTGCATTGGCGTCTGCATGACACCGATGCACTTAAAATACATTCTCTGTTCGTACGTAGCTCGTAAACCACAAGCCAATTCAGGCCTGTGGCCTACGAGCTGCCCTAAGACGTCTGCATCCTGGCACAGACGTTTGCGCGATGACGTCATTGTCCTGCGTCTTCAGTAAGCAGCGGCAGTGCCGGGAGTGGAGACTCCTCCTCGGGGGATCGGAAGTAGGTGAGTAGCATCGCCTTTTTTTTTTAACTCACTTTGGGCATTGTAATTGGGGGTGGGGGGAATACATATAAGAGGTCAGTTGGGAGCATTGGGAACTTAGATAAGAGGCCATAACTAATATAAGGGATATTAGGGGGCTTTAGTAAAAGAGGATATAAATTATAGTGAAAGGTCATTGGGGGCTGAATGAATGTAAGGGGAGATAATATTAGGAGGCATTGGGACAGTATTAAAGGGGTTTTCTAGGGAATAATAAAGTTTACTGGTAAAGATTGTATTGGGCAAATTGGAGAGGAGGCGGGGAAGGTGAAACATAAAAAAAATACTCACCTGTCCCCGGGCTACCGATATCCTCAGCCCTCTGCTGCTATCTGTCCAGGTACACGCACGCCGCTTCCCTGCCACAGGTCCTGCACTGCACGTGATTGGCCTCAGCAGTGGCTGGAAAGGACTCGGTGATGTCACTCCTATACATGACTGGGTCCTTTCCAGCCATCACTGACACCACTGATGGCCTCAGCAGTCATGTATGGCACATATCTGAACAGACAGTGGCGGCAGACACCAGAGCACTGGGGACAGGTAAGGCTGAGTTCACACTAGCGCTCGGTTTCTAAGTTGCTTGTAAAGCGGTTACCTGCGGACTATAATGGGGTCTGCTGGGTTTCTGTCTGGTTTCTGCCTGAAAAATGCAGAGAAAAAAGGTCTGCTTGCAGGACTTTTCTTTCCGCATTTTTCAAACGGAAAGGGGGACAGAATCCTTCAACGGGGTTCAAGTGTTGGGGTGAACCCAGCCGGAGTATGATTTTTTTATATCACCTACTCCACCTCCACTGTGATTTGTCCACTTCCTGGAAACCCCTTTAAAGAGGACCTTTCATGTCCTCATGAACCTGTGATTTTATATACCGCTAGAAAGCAGACAGTCGGCTTTCCCATTATGTGCCCCGATGGAGGAGAGATCGGTGCCGTTAGTTTCGGCACATATCTGTCCCCACTGTCAGAAAGGCGTTCCTGACAGTCTAGCGTCATCGCTGGGCTGTGAGGAAGGTTCCCCCTGACAGTACTCTAACATAACCTTGTACTGTCAGAGGGGGCGTTCCTTACCGCCCTGTGATGACGCTGAGCTTTGAGTAAGGCCCCCCCTCCCCCAGTACAACTCTTGGGGGGGGGGGACGTTCCTCACAGCCCAGCGATGACGCTAGACTGTCAGGAACGCCCTTCTAACGGTGGAGAGAGATCAGTGCCGAAACTAACGGCATTGATATCTCCTCCACCGGGCACATAACGGGAAAGCGGACAGTGCGCTGAATTCAGCGCACTGTCAGCTTTCTAGTGGTATATAAAACCGCACATCAATGAGGACATGAAAGGTCGTCTTTAATACAAAGGGGTTATTAATAGGCATTATTAATACAAGAGGGGCATTTATGTAAGAGGGCATAATTTATACAAGGAGACATAAGAGGGTATAATTAATAATAGGGGAATTGGGCAATATTAATTTTAGGTGGCACTCGGGCATTAAATTGATTTAAGGGGGTACACAGGGCATTATTAATTAGGGGGAATTATTAATTGAGGGGCAGTATTAAATAAATGGGGCACATAGGAGCATTATTAAATTAAAAAGGCACATGGGGTTATTATTCATTTCCAGGGGATTTTATATCATATATTTTATAATTGGGGTAGCAGAAGGATGGAGAGGTTATGTAATTGAGGACAATGTGGGTCAGGTGCCTGGAAAAGTGAGGAGCCAAAGATGTCTGTGTTACAAACTTTACAGTCACAGCTGGAAGAAGTGGTCATGGCGGTCCAGATGGAAGAGACGATAAATGTAAACCGTCAGAGATGTCACCTGTAAGTCACAACATTGTTCCTGTACTGTATTTACGTAACTGGTCTTCACAGCCCTGTGTACAACCACTATACGGTCACCGTATAGTGATAGTGTTAGAATTCCTGAGTTGGGGGCCCACTTGGATGTGTTTGCCCCCCTTCGGTGAATCTGGGCTATATACTGGGAGCAACTCAGTAACACCAGAGTCAGCACATTGGGCTCAGTGAAGGAGCCTGGTGTAGGCTATTAGCAGGAAGCTGCTGGGTGGGCCCAGAACAAGTTCTAAGGCCTAAGGCCTAAGGCCCTTCAGTCCGACACTGTATAACAGAGAACTATTATACACTGTGTTCCAAATTATTATGCAAATAATATTTTTTCATATTTTCCAAAATTACCTATATGAATTGCAGTCATTGTAATTTTCCAGTCATCAACTATTCGAGTATAATTGAAAGGTTTTTGAACAAACTGCCTATGATAACAGTATATTAAAAAAAAAAATAAACACTCAAAATGCATGTTTTAAATTATTATGCACAGCAGAATTTGCAACCTTTTCATTTTTATTAAGAACAAAAAAATGGTCATTGTGAAATTATAAGCATTAGCAGGTTATTACAAACTGAAATCAAACAGTTTTCAAGCCAAAACTTTATTCGAGGTGATGTTACATTTGCACATAGGACCCCTTGTTCGAAAGAAGCTTCTGAACTCTCTTGTCCATTGAATTTGTCAGTTTTTGGATGGTTTCTGCTTCAATTGTTTTGCATGAGGACAGAATACCCTCCCAGAGCTGTTGCTTAGATGTGAACTGCCTCCCGCCATCATAGACACTCCTTTTGATGATGCTCCAGAGGTTCTCAATGGGGTTGAGGTCAGGGGAGCATGGGGGACACACCATAAGTCTTTCCCCTTTTATGCCCACAGCAACCAGAGATGCAGATGTGTTATTTGCAGCATGAGACGGTGCATTATGATGCATGAAAATGATCTTTCTGCGGAATGCATGGTTCTTCTTCTTGAACCATGGCAGGAAGTGCTGTTTGAGAAACTCCACATACATTATGGAGTTCATCTTTACCCCTTCAGGGATCCTAAAGGGGCCGACAATCTCTCTCCCCATGATTCCAGCCCAAAACATTACTCCACCTCCTCCTTGTTGGCGCCGTAGCCGTGTTTGCATGGGGTGTCCATCAACAAGCCATCCTCCACTCCATCCATCTGGCCCATCGAGCGTTGCACGGCACTCATTGGTGAACAAAACAGTTTTGAAGTCAGTCTTCATGTATTGTTTGGTCCACTGGAGCCGTTTCTGCTTGTGTGCAGTGGATAGAGGAGGTCGACAGGATGGCTTACACACAGCTGCAAACCTCTGAAGGACCCATCTTGTTGTTCGGGGGACGTTCGAGGCACCAGCAGCTTCAAAAACTTGTCTGCTGCTATGACAAGGCATTTTTGAAGCTGCTCTTTTAACCTGACGTAATTGCCTGTTGGAAAGAGTCCTCAATTTTCCCTTATCAGCACGCACACGTGTGTGCTGTGAATCGGTTACATACTTCTTGATTGTGCGATGATCACGATGAAGTGTCTTGGCAATGTTGATTGTAGTCATGCCTTGACCTAAACACTCCACAATTTGTTGCTTCTCAGCAGCCGACACATCCTTTTTCTTTCCCATTTTGGCTGAAAATGTAGGCTGCTTAATAATGTGGGACAGCCTTCTTAAGTAGTCTTGCCTTTAATTGGACACACCTGCCAAACTAATTAGCACAGGTGTCTGCAATTGCTTTCAGTGATATAAAGAGCCCTGACACACATCACCATCAATGAGTTTAACTGATAAACAAAAAAAATTCTTACCTTATCAGTCCTAAACACTTTTTGCATAATAATTTGGAACACAGTGTATATAAGGGTGGGTTACTATATATAATTGGGAAACTTAAATATGAGGGGGGCTATTATAAGGGGGCTATTATTTATAAGACTGGCTTTGTTTATAAGGGTGGAACTATTATATATAAGACATCCTTATGGGGAGTTTTTATAAGGGGCTTTTTAGGGGTATAATTGTTAAGTCGGCTTATTTATAAACGGGGCTATTAGTGATAATGGGGACTATCATTTATAAGGGTAACTATTATTTATGAGAGGGCTATTATTTATAAGGGAGCAGTATTATTTTTACAGGGTGACTGTTACTGATAATGGGGGATATTACTGATACAGGGCACTATTTATCATTTATAAGGGAGCTATTACTGATATGGGTGTAATATTATTTATAAGCAGGGGCTATTATTTATAAGGAGGCGCTATAATAACTGATGACTGGGTGCAAAAATCTATTAGGTGGTACAAAGGTGCTCATTTGAATTGTGTGTGGTAAATGGGGCTTGTTATTACTTTTTTCCTGGCAGAAAGGAGGCGTTATTATAGGGGTTGCCACTGGAAGACGATGGTGTTGTTTGCATATCAGCATTTGGGGCCCCGCTTTTAATTTTGCCCAGGGCCCCACTTTGTCTAAAACCAGCCCTGCCGCAGCCATATATATGTATATATATATATATATATATATATATATAGTCACTTGGTGGATGGACGAACCCGCGTGGCTCTCATTCACTTCAATGGGAGTGCCAAAAATACCCGAAGTACAGTACTCAGCTATCTGCGGCGCTCCTATTATAGAGAATGAGGGCCACGTGGGCTCGTCCATCCACCAAGCAGAAGATATGTGAAGTTACTTTCATTGTTAATACCGTGTTGTTGATCTGATACTGAAGTAATACAGGAAGAAGAATTCTTAAAAACTGTTTTATAACTTTGTGTATTGTGTATATTGTGCGACGATAACAGTGTGTGAAGCTAGTAGCATGGAAACTCAATTTTTTTTTTTTTTGGGGGGGGGGGCATCTTTCTATAGTCCGCCTCAGGCAGCAAAGAGGCTAGGTTCACCACTGCCTGATGCTAATGGTTGACATTAAATAGTCATTCATCTGTTTTATTGTTGACGTGAAAACAAATCAAAGTCCATTAAAGATGGAAATGCAGCTTCCAGGGAAAGCAAAATATATCATAAAAAGCTGATACAATACAAACAACCTTATTGAAGATCCTGTCTAATTCATTTCTTATACAGTAAGAAGCTAAAGATGGACACCTCCTGTCAGATCACATTTTCTGTTCAGAACCAGGAATAAATCTAAATACAGAGGCATAACGTGAAGCTCCTGGGCCCCAATGCAAAATCTGTAATGGGGTCTCTACCGATCTTGTGCCATTTGGAATAGAGGTATTTTATGTGGTAGAGGGACTAGGGCTTGATAGTGACTACTACCTCGGCACCCTATATAGCTACACCCCTGCCTACGTATACTGCAACATATCATTTCTCAGCTTGAGAAAACTGAAACAGGATAAAATGACATGTGCAAAAGATTGTGCATTGTGTCTGTAAATAATGGTTCGGGATTTTTCCTATTCTGCCTTTCAGAATGCTTACAGTTCAGGCATAGTGTTTGGTCATCTTGCATGCACAGCATATCTGAGATCTGCACACAAATGTTCATATTCATGTCTGAGTAATGCGAAAACAGTTCTCAAATATTAAAATTCCATTTCTTGTATTAGTAAATGTTTACCTTTTATTACACCCTAAGGCTAAGGCCCCACGTTGTGGAAACGCAGCTTTTTTTTGTTTCAGATTTTGTTGTGGCTTTTTGAGGCAACAATGGCTACAAAAGGAATGGGAAATATACTATGCTACTTAGTACCCCTCACATAGTACTATGCTCCTTAGTACCTTTCACACAGTACTATGACCTTTAGTGCCCCTCCCATAGTACTATGCTCCTTAGTACCTTTCACACAGTACTATGCTCCTTAGTACCTTTCACACAGTACTATGCTCCTTAGTGCCCCTCACAAAGGTACTATGCTCCTTAGTGCCCCTCACACAGTACTATGCTCCTTACTGCCCCTCACACAGTACTATGCTCCTTAGTGCCCCTCACACAGTACTATGCTCCTTAGTACCCCCACATACTCCTGCCTCACATAGTACTATGCTCCTTAGTGCCCCTCACAAGGCTGCCCCTTGGGCCCCACGTACTATGCTCCTTACTGCCCCTCACACAGTACTATGCTCCTTAGTGCCCCTCACACGTACTATGCTCCTTAGTACCCCTCACATAGTACTATGCTCCCTAGTACCTTTCACACAGTACTATGCTCCTTAGTGCCCCTCACAAAGGTACTATGCTCCTTAGTGCTCCTCACACAGTACTATGCTCTGTCGTCTATGCCTTAGTGCCTCTCACACAGTACTATGTCCTTTGTGCCCCTCACACAGTACTATGCTCCTTAGTGCCCCTCACACAGTACTATGCTCCTTAGTACCCCTCACACAGTACTATGCTCCTTAGTGCCCCTCGCACAGTCTCTTGCCCACACACAGTACTATGCTCCTTAGTGCCCCTCACACAGTACTATGCTCCTTAGTGCCCCTCACACAGTACTATGCTCCTTAGTGCCCCTCACACAGTACTATGCTCCTTAGTGCCCCTCACACGTCTTGGCCCTTTTGTGCCCCTCACACAGTACTATGCTCCTTAGTGCCCCTCACACAGTACTTGCTTAGGCTCTCACACAGTACTATGCTCCTTAGTGCCCCTCACACAGTACTATGCTCCTTAGTGCCCCTCACACAGTACTATGCTCCTTAGTGCCCCTCACACAGTACTATGCTCCTTAGTGACCCTCACACAGTACTATGCTCCTTAGTGCCCCTCACACAGTACTATGCTCCTTAGTGCCCCTCACACAGTACTATGCTCTTAGTCCTCTCCCTCTAGTGCCCCTTAGTCCTCACACAGTACTATGCTCCTTAGTGCCCCTCACACAGTACTATGCTCCTTAGTGCCCCTCACACAGTACTATGCTCCTTAGTGACTCTCACACAGTACTATGCTCCTTAGTACCCCTCACACAGTACTATGCTCCTTAGTGCCCCTCACACAGTATAATTCTCCTTACTGTCCCAGACACTGTAACCCTCCTTTGTACCCCCACAAACAAATGTACAAACAACAATTGAGAGAAACCTCATCTCACCTGATACCTTACTATAATGGCAGCAGGGATTGGCACCACGCAGTCATGTTAGTCCTGTGAAGTCACATGATCCCTGCTGCCACTATTACAATGTATCAGGGTTAAAGGGACAGCGGTTGGGAGATGAATATTTCTCCCAGCCACTGTATTATGAAAGGAGCAGGAGGCAGGGGTCTGGACAGCTATTGGCCACAGTCCATGTTCAGACCAAGGTCATACAGTTGAGTATCCCTGACCTAGTATATTATAATATAAAATACCCATTACAGACAAACCAAATACAGTGCAGTGACCTGAGGTATGTGAGAACTCTTCAGAGATATGGAGATAGAACTAATAAGGTGCTGTTCAGACCTAATATTTTCCTTCTGTTCTAGTTATACATAAGGAGTATTCGTCAATGTATACTTCTGATGTAAAGCTATAATGTATGCCATGCAGTGGCATGTGTTAACCAAACATACTGGTATTCATTTTTTACTGAATGCTTCTGTATGGTATAGAGCAACAGACTACACTTTCCTATACAGTGCACAAAAAGCATGCTGACGGATACCGGCCCCAGCGAATGCCAAAATGCCCCTATTTTGGTGTATGCTGAGAGCACAGGGCACTATATATACATTTAAATGTAATGAAAAAAACAAAGTGTGAGCAGAGCCTTATATTTTGAAGCCAGACAAGAAAATAAGTGCCTGAATAATCCAATTGGTTTTATTCCTTATTAAAGCATGAAAACACCAGCTCATGCTGTAAGCGTCTCCTGAGGCTCTTGTGACCTCTGCGGTCATATTCTGAGTCAACATTAGGTAATGCAGACCACTGGGACAAGGATAAAAGGCAACAGACGGTGTGTCATCGAGAGTGGGAAAGATATAGAATATCATCATTCTCATGTCACTGAAACAACAATTGCTGCACTGTGTCCTTTTTTTCAGGGCTAAAACTAAAGAATGATAAAAGCTCACGGTTTGGTTGAAATAAATAAATGCTAAATTTTTTTTAGAGTACAGAAAAAATGATTTTCAATTGAAATTATTTTTTTGTAAAAAAAAAAAAAAGCTTATATGCCTAAAGGCATGTGTGACCACCAGAACTGGACACATTAGTTGGATGTTCTGAGACAGAATCAAAAGAACACCAGGGGGAGCTATAACAACTATGTAACAGAAATATCTAGACACATCAGTAGTTTTTTATTCTATGAGACTGTCTGAGACAGATGAGTGTTGTTGGAGATATGCAACAGCCAGCTTTGTCTCTATATTTGCTGGATTGACTGCAGTTCACATTTATGACACTAGATGTAGCTGTTACTAAATGTTTATCTGTAGACACTCTGTACTTTTGTTGTTTTGATGCTGGTTGATATACACATCCTGTTTTGTTAGAGTGTGTGTCTGAACTAGATCTGTTATTCACCATGTGAGGTGATCTTCTCTTAGTGCACTCATGTTTCACTAAAAGTTTGTTCCTGTTATATACAACTGTCTACCTGGTTTTGACTCTGCCACATTCAGCAATCGCACTCTGCAACAAGTGTAACTCTCCTTCAGTCTCATAACAATGAGTAAAGTGGTGGTCACACATGTGCACTATCACTACATTCACAGGGAACTGGGGATTTCCATTTTCATGGTTGTTGGGTTTCCTAGTGGTGGAACTCTAAAGGCATGTTCACACAGTGGAATTTGGAGAAGAATTTGAGGTGGTCAAAATCCTCTCCAAAAATCGGGGGAACCTAGACACAGTTTTTTGGGCGTGATTAACCTCTACACAAAAGGGCTAGTCAAGCGATAAAAGTCACAACGAGATTTTTGCAGTAATTCAGCTGCATAAACCACAACAAGATCAAGCAGGAGCCTTGTTTTTTGCACTAAAGAAAGAAGCGTTCATCACTGTCTCCCATTGAAAACAATGATAGACAAATTTCAGTGGTTACATAATGGAATTTAAAGGGGTATTCCCATGAACATAATCATATCTATATTTGTAGATAATTAAATTTTAAAATTTTTGCAAATACAAGTAGTTAAAAATTCTGCAGAGTTTTAAAGATTTTCTCTAACTATCTTAGTGGTGACAGCCTGTTATCTTGATCGGTTGCTAATGGATATGACCACAAATGCAGAAACTTTCTATGGTCTGGGACTTGACAGGAATCCAACTATGATTTTCTTATTGTAGCTGGGTTATCAGGCAGGGACACTACATATATCAGAAGATATCCCGGTCACAATAAGGAAATCATGGTTTATTTTCTGACCTTAGAAAGTTCCTGCATTGATGGTCGTATCCACTGGCAACCGATCAAGACAACAACTTGTCACCACAAGATATTTAGAACAAATCTATAAATCTATAAAACTCTGCAAAATGTTAAATTACTTATATTTGCAAAAATGTTTAACTTTTAATTATCAACAAATTTAAAAATGGTTATGTTCAAGGGAATACCCCTTTAAGGCAGAAGGCTGTCTCAAATTGTTCTTTAAATTCCACTGTGTGAACATAGCCTAACAATCATACATTTATTGCTATCATGTGGACAGTAGTAAATATTATTTATGGAAAATTCATGTTAATTGAAAGATTATGTATTATGGATTCTACAGGTCAGACAATTTTAATTTTTTTTCACAACAAATTTTTAGTTCATATAAAGTATAGAAGGGATTATCAGGTTAAAACAACATGTTTTTAAATACAGTATTAGGGAATTATCTTTTATCCAAACAGTGGCTACAAAGATGATTTTTCTCTCTGGAGGATCCAGTAAATATTCATGTAAATGAACAGTAAATGTACATGTACATTGACTTCATTGGGAACTGTGTAACAGGAGAGGCACTAAGAGACTACAGCTGATCTCTGGGGGTCCTAAAAGTCGGAAACCCTTTTCATCATTCCTTGTTCATCTCATCATTTCGTATTGTCAAGGGGTGCCGCTAACTAAAAAGTGCCATCAAAGCAGAGAACCCTGTGATGGATCTTAGTATTTTCACTGAAATTTCAAATAACCCCTCTTTTGGCTTGAGTTAGCATCAACCAAAATACCTTTTCTGGGGTCCCTGAAGGGGCTGGAAATGATAATGGTAACTTTTTCAATATATGAATTGCTATGAACCATCAGTGCAGACCACTGCAGAAACTTTTAAATACCATAAATTAGTTTATCCCTATATTTACGTATGTGGGTTCTCTCTGTGCACCTTGGTTTTTAAGGATATTATAAAACATAAAGATAGGGCATTCATGAACCTTCAGCATAGATTAAATGAGTCCATTGTCACTGGGGAGTAGGGATTATTCCTAATAGCTGTTAAACACACATCATGCAAGGTCCATAAGTGGACAACCTATTTTTTCTCTTTTTTATGACTTAAAGAGTATTTCTGTGATTCTAGTGAAATGGCCAGACCTTTTAATGCACACAAATAACTCACCTAACTACGCTGCAGGGCATTGCTTCCAAACTGGGGATTTGCTGGACCCTGATATGGATTCAGTGCAACTATTAGTGGCTGACATCAGGATGTTGTGTTCTGCTCTTCATACAATGTCCTGATGCTAGCTGGCTACAGCCCTGAAGAAAAGGGAAGCTGAGGGTAAGGATATGTAAGTAAATACTTAGGTTTTTGTTTAATTTGAAGTTTGATCAACTTTGGGTTATGCTCTGGTGTCTGAAATTGCGGTTTGGTTTGGGGTCTGACCTAGGGATCTGCGCTGGGGCCAAGCCAATTTCACTTATCTGCATACAGCGCTGTTTCCGGATTGTTGTCCTTCATCAGTACAGAGCAAAGTGAATTGACTGGCATAGTGGGATTCAATGAGTGGGTTAGTTACAAGAATCTCTCTTGGCTAAAATCCCTTTTGCTGTCTCAAGGCTCGGTGAGTCAAAAGCAAATTGAGGATCTGTTACATCCAACAGAGGGCGCATGAGCTCCCCAGCTCCTTTCCCATAATGCCTTGTGATATGTAGATGCTAAGTAGAGGGCAAAAGGCAATTCAATCTCTACACACCTTCACTGGTGCTCTCCTCAATGTGAGAGATTCTTGTCCCTAATCAGCTAATAAATGTTATTGTTTGTATAATGAAAGGCTATACAATTTTCCAATATACTTTCTGGATCAATTCCTTATGGTTTTCTAGATCTCTGCTTGCTGACATTCTTTGTCCATGACAATGTGATGGACACACAGGTGCACAACTCATAACAGTCACAACTCAGAGCTCTAAGGCTAAGTTCACACGGCGGAAAATGAAGCGACATTCCACTTCATTTTCCTCCGCAGGATTGCCAGGATGGAATGAGCTCATCTGCTGATTAGGCCCACATGAAATAGCCTAAATAGTGGGGACTCCCGAGCCATGGAATGCGCAGCAAGATTGCGCAGGATGTTGATTTTATTCACGTCCTGCTGCGACCTCTCTGCCTCCCATTGATAACAATGGGAGGCAGATTCAGGACAGAATCTGCCAATGATTTGGAGGCAGAATCTGCTCCCAGATTCCTACGTGTGAAACTAGCCTAACAATCCTGGAACCTGTGTGTCCATCGTATGACTATGGACTGTCCATCACGGTACAGAATATATACAGAAAGTATATTGCAAAATTGTATAACTTTTCATCATAGAAAGAACAACATTTATTTGCTGAAACTGGACAGCTCCTTTAATGAATCTAGGGTTCTGGAGTCTGAATTAATTTAGGCACATGAATTAATGGTGGGGTCTGACATGTAGGGTTTCAGTAAGAGTTTTAGTTTTGAGCCTGAATTACAAATAAGAACATTAGGGGTAACTTATAAATGGTTTTGTGATTCTCCAGGGCTAAAAAAGGTCGGTAAATACTGCCTTAGTTGAAATCCGGTACCGCTGAGAATGGTGCACCACGCCATGTACAATTCACACTTGGCCATTCTAAGGCTACAGTTACATCTGCATCGGGTGTCCGTCCAAAGCTGATCTGTCAAAAATCACCAGACTAAAAGCACTATAAGTCCAACTTTTTCCTCCAGTGATTTCAGTTAAAAAAAATGGACACCCATCGGACTCTATTATAGTCGATGGGGTCTCTTGGGATTTGTTTTCGTCCATCATTTCACAGATCCATTGCTGTTCATTCTCTGTTCTTTGGTCCTGCGATGGACCAAAATAATGGGCAGGAAAGCGCAAATATGAACACAGCGTTAGATGGCAGCTATACTTTTTGTTTACTTGATATGGATCAGGCAAGAATACATTCCAATATATAAAATACAGTATTTTTGCAAACTAGCCAAATCAGGCTGTTTCATAAGTATAATTTCTGCAAAAAGAATTGATAACAGGATATACTGTGGTTAGTTCCTGGTGACTAATGCTTGGTGTATACTGCTTCCTTACCTACCAAGTGCTTTGGTTTCTCCATAGTAATATATCTATGATATGTTAACAGCAGGAAAGTGGAAAACAATATTAATAATAGGAGCCAAGAAATTATATTGAATGTGTTCATAAATAGCCTACTAGTTCTCCTTAAAAGGAACCTGTCACATGGGAAATGCAGTATGATCTGCCATCAGCATGTTACAGAACAGGAGGAGCGGAGCAGATTTATATAAAGGCAGATCAGACTGCTTTTTCCATGTGACATAGTAACTTTAAGGCTGAGGCCCCATGTTGCGAAAACGCAGCTTTTTTCGTTGCAGATTTTGCTGCGGTTTTTTGAGTCAAAGCCAAAAATGGCTACTAATAGAATGGGAAATATATAGGAAGTACTTATACTTCTACCTTCACCTCAATCCACTCCTGGCTTACCATATGGTGTCAGTCGGAAGACTGCAACATGTGAACAGGTCTCAAAGAGTTCACCTTGCCATATGGTCTCAGTCAGAGGACTGGACCAGTAGAAGGCTCCCTTAATTAAAAACACCTGGGCTAGATGGGAGGAGTGCTGGTACCAAGGCAAAACAAAAAGAATGAAAAAGACAGATTATAAATAAAATATCAAAAAAAGAAAGAAAAAAAGAAAAAGACATGGACCGCACATCCCAGTCTTATACATTGATCTTGTGCTTCTCAGCAAATTCTACAATACTGAACATGAGGTTCTTAGTATACATATTGATCAAGGTGTATAAGCCCACTAGCCACTTCACGGCGACCTCTTTATAGTGGATCCCTACACTACTGGGTGTGGCACTGAACAGCGACCGCCACCACCACAATAAAGCGCCCACAGGGTGAGCAACTCGGCAGCCCAGCAACGCCCCTGCCGCCAGGTTAAGCCCCCAGGCTCCGGGCCACACCGCCCCACGGGCACCGCACAGCACTGCACCAACAACAGCGGGTATGACACTGTGTCAGCGCGTGCACAATAGTCCTGGCACTGTGATGTAGCCAGCACTCTATCTCTACTGCGCAGGCGTGGGAGGCTCCTCCAGCCTCCCACGCCTGCACAATAGAGCTGGAGTTCCAGCGACAGCGCAGTGCTGGGACTCTAGCTCTATTGCACATGCGCCGGAAGAGGGTCAAAGAAGAGGAGGAGTCGTCCCCACAGAAGGAAGTCTGGACAGGTAAGTATGATGGGGTGGGGGGGGTAGTATTTGGTGATGTTCCTTTTCGGAAACGAAACATCACTGAGTAAACAGAAAATGTGTCTGGGGCGGTCACATGACTGCCCCAGGGATATGGGTAAATATACATTTTTGCTAATGTAAGTAATTTAGAAAGTAGGAGGGGGGAGGGTGTTTAGATTAGTGTAGGAAATGCATTTTATCCCGGATAATCCCTTTAAGGGTTCATTACATGGACATGACAAGCATCATTCAGCAATATAACAAGTCCATCAGTCCATCCTTGTGAAAGGGCCTTTACACTGCCTGATGCAAACTGTATAGTGGTAAACTATTAATCTGATCACTGCCAGATTATTGGGAATGATCATTAAAAAAAAAAAAAAGTAATCATTGGTGTAAAAAGAATATTTTAGGCTAAGGCTAAGACCCCATGTAGCGAAACGCAGCTTTGTGTTTTTGATGAGTTTTCTTGGCGGACTTTCTGCCCATATTATACCTATTGGGAATACACCACAGTTTTTGTAGGTATAATGCTTCATGACATGCTTAGATTTTCAAAAACGCACAATTTTCCCGCTGCAGATTTTTTTCGTCGGACATGCAGGACTTCGTGTCCGACCAAAAAAACCAACTTTGCGGCGCAGAGGCTGCAATCGGACACCTGCGCATTGCTTTTAAAACCCTTTGAAGTGAATGGGTTTTTAAACAAACCGTTTCAAACCTTTCCCAATCCTTTTTTCTGACATTTAGGTCGGATTCAAGGCAGACGGACTCGGGGCACTAGTGTGAGCGAAGCATCATTTTGCAGTTACTGTAAAACGCTGCGTTTTTGCAACGTGGGGTTTTAGCCTTACAGTCGGTATAGCTATGTCAGTATCAACAATAGAATAAGCTCTTGCATAAAATTTCACAATAACTATGAGTGACAAATGCCACTGTATTAGGCAACACCAATACTATTTGCATAACAGACCAATCTAATCTTTCTCACTGTGCAGAATCTCTTATTAAACACTTCCCTTACGGAAGTGACAAGTTACAAGTAACTGGATTTATACTGATAATAACATATTAGGGAAACTTTATTTATGCAATTTTCAATTATTTAGTGGCCTCAAAGAAGATATATACTCCAAATAAAGGGTAAACCGCAACCATTAATAATAATAGCAAGAACATTGTAGACAGCAAATTACAATAAATAGCAGGTGTCATAAAGAGAGCAGAATAGGCAAAATTCTGCTCTACTTAGGGTAGGTCATTAAAAGCAGTGGGGTCCAGTTCCAGTCACAATTTACAGGAGCTAGCACAGCTCTCTACACTGCATAGTGGCTGGGAAAGGTACTACAAGTTTGGACCCATTGATGAAATGTCTTGATTGAGCCCCCGTCTTGTACAGTATTGGAAATAAGGTGCTGTGGTTCTACATCTATAAACAGGGAGTAGCTAAAATATTTCCGTTTTATAGACCGTATTCACATGTCAGTGTTTTGGTGAGTGATTTGCATTAGTGATTGTAAGATAAAACCAGGAGCGCTCGACAACACAGAATAGGTGCAAATCTTTCCATTCTACCTTATTTCTGTCTAGTCTCCACTCCTGGCTTTGGTTTACAAATGCTGATCGAAACACTGACCAAAAACTAAGGCCTAAAACTGTATTTATATGTTATGATTTTGCAGTGATTTGGACAAAACCAAAGCAGAAATTATGTTTTTTTTTAATAAAACTGAAGTAAATATGTTATGTATGAACACTTAGGCTGCAGTTCTGTCTCACTGCCACTGGTTTGTACTGCAGCTGTACTTGTTCAGAGAAGCTTCTATGTATACTGCAGTTATAATGAAGATTCTCAGTACATCAGTGCATGGAAATATGATCTTCCTTACAGCAAGGACAAAATGATTTTAACTACTAAAAGCAAAATTGCCATTGAGTAAAAGGAGATTATCAGGCTTTTCACGGCTGAAATGAGAACACCAAAGTCTCAGTCTGCCTGAGGTTGGTTGGGATTACGGAAACAGTCAAAGGTGGTTGTACTTTTTCTGTAAATCCCATAGAAGTAAATGAGAGTTGCAAAAAATTTATAGCACAGTGGGCTCCATAACTTTTGGCCTGGCAACTATGTATTCACATCTCAGCTATGACTGCCTAAAAGGGCAATACCCCTTAAATAAATGGTAAACATTAAAGGTGTAACTTGAGGCAGTGCAGAGGGTTATACCTGGGCCCTGGAGACTTAGGGGGCCCATAAGGTGTCTTTTCAGAGACCAATACTTTAAATGATACATTATAATTGAGGGGCCTAATACAGATTTTGCAATGTGGCCCAGGAGCTTCATGTTAAGCCTCTGGCTAACATGTTATCCTATACTAGCTAGGGTCAGTAGTAAAATAGAAGATGTCACCGAGGCTTGTAGACTCAACCACTTCCTTCAGCTCACCTCTTGGGTTGGTGCAGAGCTGGGGGGTCTGAAGAGTACCTGTGGGTGGTGATAATCTTCTCCCTGGGCACTTCCTAATGTCTTCTGAGCCAGATGGGAGTCGGAGTGCCCATGATGTTAGGTGCAGTTAAATGATTCAGAAGACAGGTAGTTGCAGGGAAGCAGTTCACAATTTTACTGGATAATGATGCAAACATCAAGCAACAGCTTCCACAATGAAGGAGGTGCAGACCTTACTCAGTAGTCCACTGTAGAGGTGGGGTGAGCCTGGTATGGTAGCTCCAGTAGTCTGACTCTAAATATATATATGTTTGAGTCTCTTCACTCTCTCTTTCCAGTATTTCCCTGTCTGGCCAGTGGCACAGTAGAGTCTGTACTCTAAGGTCCGTGATGTAAATGTCCTTAGACTCCACCAAATGCAAGTAAAACTATCAACCTTCTACTCCAAGTTGAAGGCAGCTTACTTACCCCTGTCTCAGGGCCGCAGCGCAGTTACATACATTTTTCTTCACTCCCAACATGTCCCTCTTGGAAGGCTGGATAGGACACTTACTTTGTCTGACTTTTATTCCTCACGTTACTTCCCAGAACTAAGCTGTCTGTACTATCTCTCTATAGGGACAATATTACAGTTTCATAAACAAACTATATACAAGTTCCAGAAAGCAAGGTAAATGCATAATACACAGTGAACTATATATTTAGCAGTGTCCAACTCCCCCAGAATGGCCGGGAGGCTCCTGAAATAAGGGGAGACCTCCCAGACTTCTGGAAGAGCTGACAAATCTCCAGAACCCGGGTATCTCTATGTTATTCTCTATAGTAGATTGGCACATGACTTATGGACATGTGATGGATCCTCACTCACTAACATACTGACCCAAACTATGATCCAGATAAATACAAAATACACAATTGCTTGGGTGTTAAATGGCCACAGCTTTATTTAAAACCACATGACTACAACAATCACAGTAGGAGTCAAGTGAGAAGCTAGGGGAGTAAATATTGGGATTCACGGATATCAAGAGATCCCCAGCAGCATGACATACAGAAACCGTCAGACAGCAATCAAAGGGTGGCACGCTGTGGCTTGCCATTCTAAGAAAGCCAGTCCACTTTAGGGTTACCAATGACCCGCCTTAAGATCCTCACTACCATTACCACATCCTTTAGGCTGACTACCACAGCTCAGCCTGTTCACCACCATTAAGTTTAACAGCTTCTAGTAATTAAAATGATCCCACCATAACTTGCCTGCAGTTTCCCCCTGACTCCCCAACCGCAACATTATATCAGGGACAATACAGAGGCCCAACAGAATTCTATAAACTGCCTTTAATTAAGAAACTTTTCTCAAGGTCCAAAACTGAAAATGTGACAACGGGCCAAGATCTATAACAAGGCACAAAACCACCAACTCACAAAGAGTGATCCTTCAGCACTCAGGAGAGGAAAAAACACCTGTGAAGGAAACCTCTAGGGAACCATGGTGGACTGTCCTTACCTGGGGCTTAGAAAGATAATGCCAAAGATATAACACAACATGGTGTTGTTTTGTTTTAATTTGTTTCTTTCTAAAATAGCATATATGCAATAGTGGAAAAATACAGATATGTAAAAATATAAAATAATATGTTAAACAATGCAATGAAACAGAGTAATCAATCAAACCAAAAATTATACAGCAAGAACAAGGTACAGGGCGGCAAATGTTTCTGCCATTTCATCTGGTGAGGGAAAGAGGAAGAGACAGTGAGACAGGAAATGACATCAATTCATAAACCTAACCCAAGTCTCCTACTGCTAAAAGGGGAACCATCTTATCCTAAATCCACAAAATTAAATATAGAGAATAGTTACTCCGGGAGTTCTTGGTCCCCCCTCCCCCAAAGTCAGGTTCCCCCTTCACTTAGTACTTTGGTTCAGTATGTGCCAGCCACAACACAAAAAAGGGCGTGGCTGCTACATTTTTGCGCTTGAGGCACCCCACAAAAAATGGATGTGGTATTGTGGGAAGGGAGTGTGGCTGACCCAGATGCCACCAAATGTTCACAAGTATGAATAGAAAATTCCAATACTTTATAAAGAAAGACAACAAGATCTATGAAATAAAAACCACTTGTTCTTAGTCACACTGATCCACATTATACCACTCCACTCTTAGGCAATGAATCTTAGGAGTTAGGTATCTATCACATAGTATATCGAGGCCGCCTTTACAACCGAAGAAGAAAGTATGCTCCCCCTGAAAATAAAGAAGACAGGCAGACTAAGAGCTTCTTAATGGTCCCACCGGACAGACTAAATCCGGCTCATCGAATGTCCTTTAATAATTCATCAGAAGAGCTTAGGCAGCATCCTGTAATAACAATGTATATCAGTGTCTCTATTAATTCTACAATCTCCAGCTCAACCAGTTCCTTCATTGTTCTGATGGTTTTCCTTTTTCACTCTCAGTCTTTCTATGCTATGAGAGCTGACCTCTTGCATGGGGAACTCTCCCTGGCACTCAGAAGACAGTTTGGGACATACAAGCAGCTGCAAGTGAATGGGTTCTTAAAAGTGGGGTAGCCCCCCTCCTCCACCTCCACACACAGCTCCTCAGTATCCAACATGCAGCTGGCAAATTATTATTCAGCTGAATGTAAAGGCCGGAACTGTGGGTTTAAAGCTCCTATTGCCAACAACGGCAGATCTCTTTCCTGACACGTTAACACTGCACTGCCAAAAAGTAAAGAACAAGATATTATCCCATTAAATGCATTGTGGTGTACTTTCCCAGAATGGTTAGTGTACCTGTGGCACACTAAATTTCATGTGTATTTTTGCAGTGGAATCTGCAGCAGATATCTGAGGCTGAGCCTTAAGTTTCTGCTGCTATTTCCAGGTCTGCACGGGCACATATCTAGATTCTGATCTGTCCCATTCAGTGGGGCAAGTCTGTGTGTTTTTGGTGCTTAAACGATGGTAAGAAAGAACATGCTGCTTTTTCCACTACAGGGTTTCAAAACTTCATGCAAAAGAACTGCACTGTCTGAACATCAGGTGAACATACCCCAATATACCAATACCTTACCAATCCTGTACAGCTCCCGAGCCAACTTTTTCTATTTGCTTGACTCCAGTTATGCCCTGTTGACATGACAGGTGACCAATGCCATTAATCACAGGTCATAATGATATCCTCAATGAGGGTGACATGCCATGTCATCACTAAAGCCCAGAAAGCAGATACAGACAGGGACAAGAGAAGCATAGGCATGGGAGAAGGAGGGGATTGATAAGGTATTAGTTCTTTTGTTATTTTATACAATTGTAAGCTATTTGTAAAAAAAAAATCATGAGGTTGGAAAACCAATTTAAAGAACAAAGGCATTGGGGAGAGGTGGAAGGAATGTTGGGAAGGAGCAGAAAGCGTGGGAAGTAAGGGAACACTAGAAGAGGAGAGGGGACCGAAGACAGTATTAGATCCACTATAATAATTTGCACTTTGGCAAATAGGTCTATCAAGGGTGGGGCTCCTCATATTCCCATAGTACTTGGGGGAGACTTTCCCTTGCAATTTTATGTGATTGCTTGCAATTCTGAAAGTGAAGTATTATGATAAATATATATCTAAATCATTTTTGGTGATGTTTAATTTAATTTCGATTCTCACTGTCTATATTTAAAGTGTAAAGCTCTGTTCACACAAATGAGTTTAACGGCCATGTGTTTTTCTTTAAGCCATCACATGGCTGCATTAAAATCAATGAATGGGGCTATTCACATGTCTGATTTTTTGATGGCCTATTTTAATGGAAAGTCAAAAAGTAGGACATGTCCTATTTTTGCCCATTTTCACAGATCCCTCAATCGATTCAAATTGATGAGGGATCTGTGAAAACGAGTGCCTCATGGATGCAAAACGACTGGGAAAAATGTCCCTTTTAAGTCTAAGGCCCCACGTGGTGCCCCGCAGCAAAAAAGTGCTGCAGGAAAAACCACGGCAGCAGCGTATTGTGGTTCTTCCTGCAGTGCTTTGCACAGAAAGTTCGCAGAGGTTTCCTCTGCGGACTTTCTGCTTCCATTATACCTATAGGGAAACCACCAGTGTTTCCGTAGTTATAATTGACATGCTGCGATTTCCAAAACTGCGACGGTTTTGGAAACCACAGCGTGTCCGATGTCCGAAACATGTGCACAATCTACATTCCTTATCAGTATGTCTTTGGAGTGTGGGAGGAAACCCATGCAAACACAGGGAGAACATACAAACTCCTTGCAGATGTTGTCTTTGGATGGATTTGAACCTAAGACTCCAGTGATGTAAGGCCACTCTGCTGCCCCTTAATGTGTATGAAAAGAGATACATCTTTTAATATACCTTATGGTTCTTAAGTTTTTCCTTAGCACTTCTCTTTTCCTGAGCGTTGCTTAGGAATATCTTATTCACTACTGCACATGCAGAATACGGTTACATACACCCTCTCCCTGCCTGCTACTTACATACATTGTTATATATACATCTACTTGTGTTCCTCTTTACTATGAGCTGTATCTTGATGTAATCCCTGACAGACTGGATGATGATGAGATCGTTGCTCTGTAGGGGCCATATCATCACTTCCAGGACTCCTCCTCCGAAGGGCAGTCACACAAAATGTTCATGTGATTTTGATTTCTTTTTTTTTTTTTTGCAGCATAGTGGCTCCTGCACATAGTATTATGCCCCATTGTGGCCCCTGCACACAGTATTATGCCCCATAGTGGCCCCTGCACACAGTATTATGCTCCAAGGTGGCCCCTGCACACAGTATTATGCTCCAAGTGGCCCCTGCACACAGTATTATATCCCATAGTGACCCCTGCACACAGTATTATGCCCCATCGTGGCCCCTGCACACAGTATTATGCAGCATAGTCGCCCCTGCACACAGTATTATGCCCCATTGTGGCCCCTGCACTCAGTATTATGCCCCATAGTTGCCCCTACACACAGTATTATGCCCCATAGTGGCCCCTGCACACATTATTATGCCGCATTGTGGACCACCCATGAACAATTATTATACTCTGGGGTCTTTTCATACACCAGAGTATAATGATCTGAGACACAGGGGAGCATAAAAAAAACAATGTTACTTACCTCTCCCTGGCTCCGGTGCACGCCCCACTACTTCGGCCATCTTCAATATTGGACCAGATCTCGTGTGAGCCAGGCCGGCGTCGCGACGCATAATGATGTCGGCTGACATCTGGGACATCACCAAACAGGCCTGAAGCCTGCCGGAGCACAGGAGAGGTAAGTAACAGTGTTTTTTATGTTCCCTCACCTCCCCTGGGCCTCCGGTCATTATACTCGGGGTTCTTTAAACTGTAGCTTAAAGGGGTTGCCCAGCATAAAATGTAATTCCGACACTAATCTAAACACCCTCCCCCCGCCTTTCTAAATTACATACTTTAGCAAAAATGTATATTTACCCATATCCCTGGGGCAGTCATGTGACTGCCCCTGGCACATTTTCTTATTATCCGGTGATGTTCTGTTTCCCCATTTACAGAAACGGAACGTCACCAATACTAGTTCCCCACCCCATCATACTTACCTGTCTTCCTTCCAGACTTCCTTCTGCGGGGACAGCTCCCACTCTTCTTTGACTAAGACAGCAGGAAGCTACACCAGGAGATGCCAGGAGCTCCCAGAGAAACCCAGAAATCACTCAAAACACTGCTAAAGGTATATGGGTGTACTTATTAACCCATTAATAGCACTAACAGACCGTTTTTTAAAAAAAAGATTTTTTGCCTGGAAAACCCCTTTAATACTGCACAGATATAGACCAAGGACAGCATGGACACCAGCAGAAAGAAAAACGTTCATATGTGGAGTTATACATTATATTTTATAGGCATTAGGGTTTATTTATCATGCCTTGTACACTAGTTTACTAGAATACAAGGCATGAAAAAGTCTCAAATTTGTTGCACCTTTTATTTTTTCTTGCACAAAAATTGCAACTTTTTCACTTTGCGCAACTCCTGTGGGTGGAGCAAGGTGGGAATTTATGTGGGCCACAAAGACTTGGCCGATCAGATTTACTGGGATAGGTTTCATTTCTGGCATACGGGACTTCCCACGATATGCCCAATGATAATAATTCCAATGCACAAAAGTGATTAAGACCAGCACACAAAGCACCAGTCTTAAAGGGGTTATCCACTTTCTAATATTGATGGCCTATCCTTGGGATAGGTCTTTAATATTAGATCTGCGAGGGTCCACACCTGGGATCCCCTGCAGTTCTGCTGTTCGGGTACATCGTGGTTCCCTGTAATGCTTATATGCGGGAAGCTGTGCCACTCACTTGCCTTACGATTTGTAGCAACAGGTTTTGGTTATGCAGTGGTGCCCCATACACTTCAATGGGCAGCGCTGCGATACCTAAAGCCATTGCTACAGTTTGTATGGTGAGTGAGCAGCGTGACATCCTGCATGTAAAGCCAATGGGAGCCACTAGATAACCAAACTGGATAACCCCTTTAAAAAATTGGCCCCACTGTTTTGGTGCAAAACCCAATGAAAATAACAGATTACATGTAACATAGTGCAGTCCTGCAGCATAGGGCCTTCTGGGTAGCTTGGCTCTGATATATTGCTGTGTGGATAACCAGAGAAATATCAGAATGGTTTTTGAATCAGAAAAAAACTGCAATAATCTTCATTTAACGTGTCGGCTGATCTCATTCCTGTTAGTAAACATAGCAAAGGAGTTTTCCTCAGGCGGCAGATACAAGTACATTTATAGGCTGTATGGAGCATCTGGTGTGAATGATGAATTATTCATGTCATTCATATTGCTAACTGCTCAGCCATTCAGTTCACCATCGTGATGATTCAGACAGGAAGCAGGAACTCTACTTGTAGTATGTGGGTTGACTGCTATACCAGTAAAAATGTTATACAATTACTTGATGATATTACATAATGGCACATAAATGATATAAAACAACAACATAAACATACTATCAATGCTAGTTGGCTGGGAGGCAGCAGGAACCTTCTTGCAGAAAAGCAGCACAAAAAAAGTTGCGTTTTACAGCACCGGAAAAGTGAATGAGATTTTGGTTAATATCATCCACACATTGCGGAATCACGAGCAATTTCCCTATAGATTTAATAAGGGAAGGAAACAATGAGAATGGAGAGGATGAGCAGGAGACTAAACTCTAAACACAGTTTGTTTCACTCTTGCATGCAGACAAATAGGCCAATGTTCTCTTTTTTTGCCCCTTTATCCCCTACTCGCCGCAGCCATTTTTCAATTTTACTCCCACCTTCCAAAAATCGTACATTTTTTAATTTTTGTTCATAGACTTATGTGAGGCCTTATTTTATTGTGGGACAAATTTCATAACAGTACCATATAATCTTCCATATGATGTACTGGGAAGCTGAAAAAAAAATCAGAACGGGAACCATTTTCTTACAGGTTTCGTTTTGATGGCGTTCACTGCGCAGTAAAAATAACACGTTCCTTATATTCTGTGGGTTAGTATAATGAATTTATATAGTTTTTATGTTTAATACCATTATAATAAAATCATATAAAATACAATAAAATTATGTTTCTGTGTACAAAGCTGTGTAAATTCTTATTTATGCCAAGTGTGATGTTTTGCTAATTTTTTTTATTAAAATTTTCTTGGTAGGTGAAATGGTGAAAATTCAAAGATTTTTTTTTTACTTCTGCATTGTTCACTGTATAGGATAAATATTATTATATTCAGCATTTTTGGACACAGTGTTACATAGTGAGGCAGGCTTATTATGCCTTGTATACATATGTTCATAGTTTTGTGTTAAAAAAATTGCAACTTTCTGCTCCGCCTTCTCCACTTTCCCAAAAAGAAGGGGTTGTGAGGGTATGCAGGGGGCAGGGAAGAAAACTGGTGTACTTTATAGTGGAAATCTATGCCAGTTATGAACCCTCCTGTACATCTGTGGGGGAAATCTACATAAATTAAGTGCACTCTTCTATGCTGACGTTAAAAACACCATTCTTCATAAATCTGCTCCAGTATGTTTACTTTTATATACATTCTAGGAAAAGGGGATGAGTTGAATCTTTTGTTATTACCCCCCCAGGGGGCTTGAATCTGCGTTCATTAGATCACTTGTACTAGAAACAGCTCTAGCTAACTTGACATGTTGGAGCTGTATTGGCAACACAATCTAAGGGGCAGAATGAGGAATGGTTGGGAGGGGGGAAATGGAAGCCCTATAAAGAGTTAATGCTAAATTCACATGGGTGCCGCAGAAACCATTATAGTCAATGATGACAGAGAGCATTGTGCTTGTTTGAACCTAGTGTCAGCTAATCAATTTGGGGGGGGGGGGGGCAGTTTAGTAAAAAAAAAATTAATAAACTTGCTCTGAGTCTGCATATATAGGCAAATTCAGCCAATCATTCCAAATACTTTTATTTTCAGCTGACCGACAGCCGAAAATTTCCAACACAACAAAGGTGACTTTTGCTTGCCTTTCACAAGATGTCTATGTTGCTAAACCACTACTCAGGCCAACAAATTTAAGAGACCCCGGGGTCAATATTTCTCTAGTGTTGTGTCCTGGCATGCTCAGACTTTTAGTTTTACTCAGCCAGCTGTTTAGAAAGAGACATACACCCAAGTGAAGAGGAATTTAAATTTCTCTATATTCATTGTATACAAACTGCAGGTTTGTGTGAATTGGGTCAGAAGTGATTAACTCTTAGGCCCGTTGCAGACGACTGTGGGCGAGATCCGTGTGCTATCCTTGTTTTTCGTGGATTGCACACAGACCCATTCATTTCTATGGGCACATGCACACGACCATATTTTTCACTGATCAGTGTGCGAGCTGTGATTCCGCACCGCGTCAGACAGAATATGTGCTATTCTGTTCAGTTTTTGCGCAAAGGACTCGCCCATAGAAGACTATGGGAGACTAAAAACCTAGGACAGCATACTGATGTACTCCATGTGTCATCAGTGTGCCGTCCGTTTTCGCGGACAAGCTAGGGATATAATTAGATGTCACCTGTGTTTTTTTTTATGGTGGATCTGCAAACTAGGATCACACACTAATGGCACACTGATGGGAAAATTCGTTTTTGCAAACATACTTCACAGATGCTGAAGAAACACTGAAGAGAAGATACTCTGTTCGTTTTTGCAGACATAAATCACTGATGCTGAAGAAACACTGAAGACACACTGAAGACACTCTGTCCGTAAAAACTGAAGACTAATTACTAGTATGCTGACTGCAAAATACACACGGTCGTCTGCAACTAGTCTTAGATTGTAGTGTGTAAAGAATATTCAGCAATTTACAAAAAAATCACTGTGAACAATCAGCTATTGGTCATATCAGATTAAACTCTGGTACACACAAAACAGTATGCCACTGAAGGGTTAAGCCAGGGCTACATGGGGACTTTGACGCGAATCCTTCATGTAAGTGAGTGGAATCGCATTGCGACCCCGAGGGCTCTGCACATGCAACTTCTTGCAAAACGATTAAGCGTGGATAGATATATAGATAGATATTATGGACAGACAGATGAATAGGTACATAAATAAATATGAATAATAGATCAGATTTTGAGGTTAGTTTTTAGATAGATAGGCAGATATTATAGCTAAATAGCCAGACAGATAACTGTAGTTAGATTTATGCTAGGTTCACACCTGCATTTGGGTTTCTGTTCTTCAGGTCCGCTTGGAGACCTGAAAAACAGAAACCCAATCCACTTAAAAAGTGGTTAGTTGTGTAAACCATAGACTATAATGGGGTCCGCTGGATTTCCACCTGAAAAATGCGCAGAGAAAAGCCCTGCTTGCAGGACTTTTCTCTCTGCATTTTTCAAATGGATTCGTGGATGGAATTCCCGAACGGAGACCGGGTGCAGGTGTAAACTTAGCCTTAGGTTTGACTAGTACAATACAGGGGATGAGCTGAAAAGGAACAGAGCAGATACCTTATGGAGTAATATGGGACATTTATTAATGGAGATCTATTTATCAGTTATAAAACAGGGTATATTCACACACAGCAGATTTGTTGTAAAATCTTCTGCGACTGTCCTGCTCATCTGAATTAATTTTTCAGAAATCCACTTACATTGCACAGAAACCACGCCTATCTCACGTAGGGGATGGATTTTGAAGACATTTTTGCAGTGGATCTGCAGCATGTGAATATATCACATCAAGGAAGGACAGGGATTTGGGTAAAAAAAACAAAAAGGACTGTCGCTCCAAAAAAAAAAAGTACATAAGGGAGACATGATATCATGGAGGCTTATTATACGTAGTGTCTCGCTGTTTTATGTACCACATTTTTTTTATCAATATTTTCATCATTACAGCTTGGATCATCTTCCAGGACGGCCATTTACTTGTAACAATTTGAATTCATTTTCTCCACCAATAAACAATACTTTGATTTCATTATTTTGTGCATTTTTACTACATAAATCTTATAATGAATGATTTAAATAATCGGAAGTGATCACTGGTATTGATCTAAGCAATCAGTGGTACTGATATAAAGCGATCATTGGTATTGATATAGGTGATTGCTGGTACTGATATAAACGATCGCTGGTAGTGATATAAGCGATCATTGGTATTGATATAGGGGATCGCTGGTAGTGATATAAGCGATCATTGGTATTGATATAAGCAATCATTGGTATTGATATAAGCAATCACTGGTATTGATATAAGCGATCACTGGTATTGATATAGGGGATCACTGGTAGTGATATAAGCGATCATTGGTATTGATATAAGCAATCATTGGTATTGATATAAGCAATCACTGGTATTGATATAAGCGATCACTGGTATTGATATAGGGGATCACTGGTAGTGATATAAGCGATCATTGGTATTGATATAGGGGATCACTGGTAGTGATAAAAGCGATCATTGGTATTGATATAAGCAATCATTGGTATTGATATAAGCAATCACTGGTATTGATATAAGCGATCATTGGTATTGATATAGGGGATCACTGGTAGTGATATAAGCGATCATTGGTATTGATATAAGCAATCATTGGTATTGATATAAGCGATCACTGGTATTGATATAGGGGATCACTGGTAGTGATATAAGCGATCATTGGTATTGATATAGGGGATCACTGGTAGTGATATAAGCGATCATTGGTATTGATATAAGTAATCATTGGTATTGATATAAGCAATCACTGGTATTGATATAAGCGATCATTGGTATTGATATAGGGGATCACTGGTAGTGATATAAGCGATCATTGGTATTGATATAAGCAATCATTGGTATTGATATAAGCAATCACTGGTATTGATATAAGCGATCACAGGTATTGATATAAGTGATCATTGGTATTACTATAAGCAATCACTGGTACGCGTGGCGATTATTGATAAGACTTTTATCGCTATCAGTGTTATTACATGACCGAGCTTTAGGTGTAGGAGTCCAGTGAGGAGTTACAAGTGTCTGTGGACATGATGCTGTAGCACTAGCCCCTGCTAATCTCCCCTAATCCCAGGCTGAATGCCCTGGTGCTCGCCCTAATCCCAGTGGTGTGTGATGAGCAGACATGTCCTCCTCCCCCCGCAGCCACAATGGGCGGCTATTCTTATTCTAATGCCGGGGACACATATGCTACCGCTCCGTCCCCTCCTGTCTACTTGCCTGCCTGGCCGGGCTTGGGGGGGCTCTATCCCACAATCCTCTCCCCCTGGCTGTCTCCATCCTGCGCCCCTCCTCTCCGGGGGCAGTCTCGGCCTCTCCCCCAGCTCACTCTCAGCAGTAGGAAGAGAGTTGACCGCCTGATGCCAGGCTGTGTGACTAGAGCACTTCTGGCTGGATGAAGGCAGTGCCAGGCTCCCTCCTCCATCCCTCCTGCTGCCTGTGTGTGTCTCTCTAGGCATCGATCTGCCAGTCTGCCCTGCCTCTCCTCCTCTCTGCTCTGTCTGTGCCTCTTCCCTTTGCAGCACTCCTGTGTCTTACTGTCTCAGCACCATCTGCCCATTGCCTGCCACAGTTTGATGCTGTTTACTTGTTCCTCTGTCTGCATCCCCCCCATCACTTGTGATTACTTCACCCTTACTTCTGTGCCCCCTCCCCCTGTGCCCTGCCTGCTGGGCTGTGCCCCCTCCCTCCTCAGGGTGACAATGTTGCTGCTCCCAGCATTGTGATAACTCCTAAACTGCATTTTGGGCACAGGAGGTGGAGCCTGTACCCAGCAGCAGCAGCAACAAGGGGGTCTACAAGTGGCCTGCAAGGGATCTCATTGGAAAGATGGACGCTAGCAAAATGGTGAGTGTAAACCAAAAACTGCATCCTAAAGGGGTCTGTAAACAGAGCGAGCTCGCAGGAGCACATGTAGTGCAGCAACTTTCTAATATGGGCTGTGCAGATATGCAGTGGCTGATTCCTGGACCACAGTGAGCGGGAGGGGGCAGGGATGGCGTCCAGACAGATGGTGTCCCTATAGAAGACCTATGTAAACAAATGGTCCCGCTTGCTCTGTCCAGCACTAGCCTAGAAAGTTACACAGCCACATGCGTCCTGTTATATGAGATTGGAGACCCCCTAAAGCTCCCATATTCAGCACCTACCTGATGGTGGCTGGACCACCAGGACTGAGGGTGACCAGTTTATCCAATAGTAAAGCTATTACCGTATACAATGATGATTTGCTATGTTCGCCAGTATTTAGTTTTTGTTCTTTACTTTGTTATGTGACTGTTCCGGATTCTTTAACAAATACTGCAGTGTGTAAGTTATTACATTTTGTTATGTATTTTATTTTATCTGTTGGCATTTATACATTGGGGAAATCATCATCACTGCTGCGCCAGTTTTCTGACATAGATATGTGATAATGTGGTGCGTCTTTGGCGCCAAAGATAGAACGCATACCCCGTTCTGCACTGTGCTCGGCACTGTACGTGAATGTGAATGGAGCGGGACGGACAGTGGGGTGGGCCAGGGTGGGGACACCTCAGCCCCCCATATTTATTATCACTCATACCATTTTTCTGGCGTGAGTTATACAGGAAATCTATATTGGTTCCTGACCGGTGTAGATTTTCATTCTGACGAATGGATGCGCGCCTGATTTATTTGGAGGCTGGAGCTTGCTAAGTCAGGTGTGCCATGCACCTGTCAGTCACATTATTAAGATTGGTGTATGAGACACCAGTCCTAATAAATCTGTCTCATTGCGTGCATTCATTACTATCATGTACTACCTTTCTGGCCCCGCAGTAGTTTTCTGCACTACTATACCCATAAACAAAGCAAAAGTCTGACAAACTCATCTCAAGTCAGCCTCTGTGTTCACACATGATCAGATCCTCGATCAGAGGTTCACTTGCTGTTTTGCTGTTTCTGTCACTTTTGACTGAAAAAAATAGTGCATCTTGTAGTGCTGAAAATGACAAAAGCTCTGACTGATCCCGTTATTACCATCTGAGATGACTAAGGCCCGGTTCACATCTGCGTTCGGGTTTTCGTTCGGGGAGTCCGCTTGGGGACCCCCCGAACGAAAACCTATACGCATAAAAAGCGGTTTACCTAGGAAACCCGCGGATCCCATAGACTATAATGGGGTCCGTGTGATTTCCGCTCGGCTTCCGCACGAAGCAAGTGGAGAGGAAAGTGCTGCAAGTGGGGAAAGTGAGTGGAAACCACACGGACCCCATTATAGTCTATGGGGTCCGCGGGTTTCCCAGATAAACCACTTTTTTATGCGTATAGGTTTCAGTTCGGCGGGGTCCCCAAGCGGACTCCCCGAACGGAAACCCGAATGCAGATGTGAACCGGGCCTAAGATGACAGATATAAGACATAGCCAAAGGTGGCTGTGCTACACTGTTTCCATAAATCACATACAAGTGAATGAGAGTTGCAGAAATAGCGCAGCACTGCCAGTTTGGCTGCTTCCATTAACCCGCCCCGCATAGGACATGGGAATGACCCTTTAAAGGGATTAGGTCATCAGTATGTGATCCTTGGGGGTCTGACACCCAGAACCTACATAGATCAGCTGCTCTAGCTGTCTCCAGGTGCTAGAAGCTTGTGCGGTGTACAGGGAGCATGTGCAGACTGCTCCTATTTAGGTAGTAGAAGCGGCACTGAAATTGTCCAGAACCACTGGTATACAGTGAATGGGGCTGCTGCGCCGTTCTTAATACTTAAATACAAGCAGCCTACACATGCATCCACTAAACCAGCTGATCTGTGCAGGATCTGGGTGTCAGACCCTCACAAATCATAAACTGACGACTAATCATCGGTATGAAAACCCCTTTAATGGTAATCTGGGTCTGGGCCCTTTATGGCTGAGATGGAAATACCTCTTGAACAGTTAAACAGATCTCACACAGCATCATGACCTGCTTTAAGCAAAAAGAGCTATCGCAGGGGCGAACAGAGCCTGAAGTACAGATAGTGATAATATGATGTGTATTCAATTCATGATAGCAGAAAACATACAAAGATATTTTACCGTAGTGGGAAACTGTAGCTATTGTAGTAAACTCAGTAAGTACCAATTGCATCTTTCGTCGTGACTGTATAGTAAATTTACCTTAAATACAACAATTGTGGGGATAATGACGGAGAATAATTGTCAAGCGTTTCCAAAACAGTAGCAGTTACCGTAGGCGCTACGTGCTTTGCTTCTACCACTAAGTCACAGTCAGATCGACAGTTATCTAAAAAACTGTAACAGCTTGGAGTCACGTATCAGAACTCGCATCTCAGTAGTGCCATTATTATCTTGTCATAGAGTTTACTAAGAGTGATGAAACTAAAATATGTTTAAAGGGGAAGTATCACCAACCCATTGGAAGCCACCTGTCCTTGAGTGCAACTTTTTCTGGGGATAGCAGCTCTTAAAGGGGTGCTCCAGTTAATTTTATAACCTTTGGGGAGGCTTAAAGTAATAAGGACATACTCACCCGTCTATTCTGACAGGAATCCCAGCAGGTAGTCTTCATTCAGGTCCCCAGTCTTCCTGACCTTTGGTCTGAACACAAGCGGGTCAGCCGATCAGTGGTTGAGCAGTGATGCTGTGTTCAGACGGAGCATCAGCCATTGGCTGACACACTCGTGCATAGGCAGAAAGTAGACAAAGATTGGGGACCTGAACAGAGCTACAGGTGCATCTCAATAAATTAGAATATCTTTGAAACGTTCATTCATTTCAGTAATTCAGTAATACAATTCATAATCAGCGTCTTCCATGATTGTGTGTCCTACTGAACCAGACTGAGGGACCAATTAAAGCAGGGGTCCCCAAACTACGGCCCGCGGGCCGCATCTGGCCCCCGGAGGCCATTTACCCGGCCCGCGTCGCAATTTCCTTGTGTTATTTCAATTGTGAGCACACAGGCACTTACAATTGAAATAACCCGCCGAGCGCTACACGGGAAGTCTCGTTCTTGTGTAGACGCTCGGCGCTCGTTGTCCGGACCTAGAATGATCACGTCATGACGCATGACGTGCTCATCTAGGCCTTACAGCCGAATACAGAGGAGCCGGGACCACAGCGCGGGAGCGGCTGCAGTGCTAGGTAAAGTATATTTGCACTTTTTTTTTTTACTGGGCATGGAGGGGGATCAGAGAGCTGGATCTATATGGGGGATTGATGGGACCTATATGGGGGATTGATGGGACCTATATGGGGGAGAGCTGGACATATATGGGGGAGAGACCTGGACCTATATGGGGGAGAGAGCTGGCCCTATATGAGGGAGACTGCATGGGACCTATATGGGGTGGGCATGGGACCTATATGGGGGGGGCATGGGACCTATATGGGGGAAAGAGCTGGTCCTATATGAGGGAGACTGCATGGGACCTATATGGGGGAGAGCATGGGACCTATATGGGGGGGCATGGGACCTATATGGGGGAAAGAGCTGGCCCTATATGAGGGAGACTGCATGGGACCTATATGGGGGAGACTGCATGGGACCTATATGGGGGAGACTGCATGGGACCTATATGGGGGAGACTGCATGGGACCTATATGGGGGAGACTGCATGGGACCTATATGAGGGAAAGAGCTTGTTACGGCTAGCAGTGACAAATATGGAACCGGACATTGACCATCTCATTAGCCAAAAGCAGGCCCATACTTCACATTTTGAATGTTGTATTTGTTCCCTTTTTGTTTTACTTTAAAATGAGATACGTGTAGTGTGCATAGGGATTTTCATAGCTTTTCTTATAGTCCGGCCCTCCAACGGTCTGAGGGACAGTGAACTGGCCCCCTGTGTAAAAAGTTTGGGGACCCCTGAATTAAAGGCTTAGGAAACCTTGGCAGGTGACACACTGAATTTACAATACTGAACTTCTATACAATATTCTAATTTTCTTAGATTTGGGTTTTCATTACCTGTAATCCATAATCAACATTTACAGAAATAAAACAATTGAAATAGAACACTGTGTGTAAAGAATCTAGAAAATATAGGAGGTCACTTTTTAACTTAATTAGTGAAAGAAATAAACGTTTCAAAGGTATTCTAATTTATTGAGATTCACCTGTACCTGCTGGATCCCCAGCTGATCAAACAGATAAGTATATAACGATTATTATAAGCCGCCCTAGGGGTTAAAGAAATAAACTGGAGCACCTATTTAATTAAAGCATCCACAACGTAGCCTCATATAGATATATTTCTACATTTACTTACTTTAGTGCTGCCTTTTTTTTTTTCCTTAGCATATGTTTGCACTAAAAATGACTATGTGCGCCACACTCTGCAGGTTTTTTTTTTCTGTTCGAAATTGGGCATAGGTAAGTGGAATAGTGGTTTGCGCCAAATAAAATTTTTCCATGTGCCAGCTTTATTCTCCAAAATATTGGTCTAAAGTAAGACAAGCAAGGGGTAGCTTAAAAAAGTAAAGTGTAATTCAAGATATGCATCTTGTGACTAACTGGTCAGTTTACTTTCTATTAGACAGTAGGACGGTTCAATACTGAGAATTACTGTGTTTCAATACTTAGCAGCAGGGCACCCTCAGTGTTCTCTGCCATAGTGTGGCATCAGCCAGATCATGGAAAGAGGAAGGAAGGCTCCACCATCACCGCCACCGATGATCTCACCTGTGGGGGACTTGTTGCAATGTGTGAAGGGACAGTGATGGAGGAGAATGTTGTGAGCGGTACCGGTACTAGGTTCCCGATGACATGCGTCATTAGGAACCTAGTTCTGGTGCCGCTGTCATGTGTGTCAGACATTTATGCAGGAGCTGGAGCTGCACATTATAGGTCTGGTAGCAGTTTGTGACTGTTTCCCCATAGAAAGAAAAATGCCCGAGTTGAGTATGCATATATAAGTGAAAGTCAGGGGCTATAGATGTGGTTTTTGGAGTCAAAGCCAGGAGTGGACTGAGCGCAAGGGAGAAGTATAAGAGCTTCCTATATATTTCCCATTCCTTCTATAGCCACTGCTAGATTTTGCTTAAAAACAAAAAAAAGCAGGAAAATCTGCAACAGCAAAAAAGCAGCATTTCTGCAACATATGGCTTTAGCCTAAGGCCGGGGCCCCACGTGGTATAAACGTATTACAATATAGTGGATGGGATTCTAGTGAGTGCCATCCCTACAGTGCGGGAAAATATGTGCTGCAGACACGCTGCGATTACCAAAACCGTCGTGGTTTTAGAAATCGCAGCATGACAATCATACCTACGGAATCGCCGGCGGTTTCCCTATAGGTATAATGGAAGCAGTGCTTGTGAAAAGTGCTGCGGGAAAGATCGCGATGCGTTGCCGCCGCAGTTTTTCCCACAGCTGTGGGACGCTACATGGGGCCTTAGCCTAAAGGGGTTTTCCACGTTTCTTAAAGGTAGGTCATCAATATCAGATCAGTGGGGATCCAACACCCGACACCCCTATCGATTAACTGTTCTCAGCAGCTCTTAAACAGAGAATGGAGCAGGAAGAAGACAGTGCTGTTCTCTGTGTAGTGGCTGAAGCAAGTCACTGCAGCTAAGCTCCCATTCATGTGTATCAGCTGATCTGGCCACTAGGCAGAGAACAGTGCTCTCTGCGTCCTGCTCCATTCTTTGTGTATCAGCTGCTGACAACAGCTGATCAGCCAGTGTGCTTGGTCTCAGACAACTTTTGATCTGATTTTGATGCCTTCTCTTTAGCATTGGTCATCAATATTTTTAGTTGGGAAAACCCCAAACTTGGAGCATTGTTGCCTTCTCCTGCAACAGAAATAGATAGTAGTTTTGCACTAAAATTGATGCTAGTTTTTGTATGTTGGGCTGACAGTGACCATGACCCTCCTGCCTAACCCCACCCACATGGCATGTGTAGAGAGCGCTGCCCTTGCATAATGACTGCTGATATAACAAGTCAATTGGCACTATGCTAAAAGGGCTTTAAATGGCCTGATGCAAATTTTGGGGTGGGAGAATAATTGTATTAACCCTTAAACAGTTTGCATATCGTCAGCGGCATCCCTATGGATATGTGCTGCTGATAAGGATGATTTGTGGGATCACATATGATATACTATCAGCCAACAAGTGTCTGCTTATTTGTCACCCAATTGTCGCCATGTTTACGCGGTCCAGTGATTGGGAATGAGCGTTGTTGTGAATGCTTGTTCAGCCAGTTATCGGGCCCTGTAAAAGGGCATGGTTTGCTCATTGAGCACCATCCTCTGCATATTTGTACTGCATGTTTTAGGAAAGAGCAGGAAAGGATGTATCTGAGGGTACAGACGGGGTGTTTTCTGTATGGATCAATAGAAATAAAAGCTGCTCTTTTGATCCTTATAAGGACACATTTAGGAAATGTTTCAGTATACAGTCACCAACATTCTAGAATTCACAGAACATGAGACTTCTGTGAGATTTTATAAATTCTTATTTGTTAAGTAGTTGGTATTTCCTGATATAAAAGTCTGCCATTGTGTTTTCTGGTGCCAGAGGACTTGTATAAATATAGAACTCACGCAATTCATTTGTCTCATAAAGACGACCCCTGTCCATACTCCATATGGATATCATACAGTGGGGTCTCTTGCTCACTGCAAGGTAAATGGACATATAGATGCAGCTTTACCTAACTATAAGAGCTGATGGCTGAGGGCTAAGACCCTTTTGATCAGATAGATTATCATTAATTACCGTTCCTAGGATTGACTGGTAATTATTCACCTATGGGGACCTAAAATCATTATGTGCAAATAGGGTAAATAGGCTGATAAATGCAAACTGTATAGGGATGAACAATTCATCATACTCATACAGAGGATGATCGATCGGGCATTTATCTGGAACGCACATTCCTAAGAACATAGGTTCCTAATTGTTGCCCCCTCCATTGGCCTTGGTCTGTGGAGATGAGCTGAGCGCCAAAAGAGATCTGATTTCTGTATGGTTGTATATGTGAGACAACCCCATTAATAGAACAAAACCGTAACATACATGGGCAAAGACTTATAAACTCCACATCTTGTTTACAGGTATACTATACGTAGGCAACATGGACACCTAATGCCTTCATTCCATTCCCCTGTATGACAGTTTGTGACTATGCTGCACATGATGTTTCCAACTTCTATAGATTTCAGTGGAGGGAGCCACACAAAAATGCTGCTACCTCTCCATCAATTCTTCTTGTGGCATGGGTCCTCTTGATGAGGATGAAAATGGGAATATTTCGAATGTCTAAAGCAGGACTGCCCCGTTACATCCCTGAGGTTTAAGGCTCTGTTCACATCTACCATATTACAACAGATACTGCTGGCCCCCAGCAGAGCCCATTAAATGATAATCGGGTCTGTTGTGTTTTGCAACAGATATATAGGGCCGTGGAGTCGATAGACCAAGCCACCAACTCTGACTCTATTTTTCCACAGCCTAACTCTTACTCTTTCTCTGATTTTTTCATAAATGACTGATAACCAAGGTCAGTTGTAAAGAAGTAAAGATCCTCTAATTCATTCAGGAGGACCTTTCATCACCCCCCGCCAAACTCAGCTCTTTGCCTTTAATAGGAGCCATTCCACTGATTCCTGCACAGTTGGAAGTTTTTCTCTAGTTCCCACCATTCCCAAGCAATAAGTGCTGGGAACAGTGCCTGATATGCTTTTTGGCTCTGCACTGTCAGGAGGGCGGTGTCAGGCAGGAGCAGGCAAAGTGTATGATTCTGAGCTTTGACACTGGCTGCCTCTGATTGGAGCTCTTAAGCTCCTGCCTGGCACTGCCCATCTGACAATACAGAGAGACTCAATAGCATATGAGGCACCAAAACTAACTGGACTGATTCTTTGGGAACGTTTGGTCTACAGAGAAAAAATTCCAACTGCGTCAGTGGAGCGGTGTCTATTATCAGTTGCTAAGAACTGGAGTTGGTGGAGGTGGTGAAAGGTGCTCTTTAAATTGAATTCCTATGAAAGTAAATATCTAACAAACTACATAATACTAATAATTGTAAGAGATGTATAATTAACCATTATATTTTTACTCCATGATTGCGACTCCAGAGCCCCGCAGATATAGACAGATTTAACTGGGTGAATAGCATTGAATGCAGACTGTCCAGTTGGTCAGTAGCTAAAGATGCTCCAAAATAGGTTATCACCCAGCCTCAGACTTAATGCACATGACCGTAATTTTGATCTGTGTGTTTTCTGTTACTAAGGATCTGTAATAACGGATAGCATATGGACTCATACGGTCTCATTTTTATGGCGCCATACACACAGCCATAGTTTGGATCTGTAGGATGAAGTCGTAAAATATGGAGCATGTCCTACTCCTGTCCGTTTTTGCTGCTCTGTCCATATATTCCATTGATTGGGGCCTTGGAAAAAATGGACTACACACGGATGCCATTCATATGCTGTCTGGCCCATTTTCCACGGACGCCCACACGACTATGGTCAAGTGCATGAGGGTATATTAATGCATGCCATATTTGTTTCAGAATTCTGTGTATGTGAATGGGACATATAGAAATCCATGTGCTTGAGGCAGAAAATAAAAAAAAATCAGATGTGTGGAACAGATTTGTAGTAGTTGTAATTTCTGCAACAAAACTGCAGAGTGTGAATATACCTTCATTAGGCAGTGATACAGGATCAGAGACTGTACAATTTTATGTAATTTGTCAGATTATCCATTTAGGTGTTTGAACTGCAGTGGTGGCCATGTTTTTTTATGTAAATTATAACACACTCACTCTCTCTCTCAATATATATATATATATATATATATATATATATACACAGTATATACTATTATAACTAAGAATATATAGCTATACATAACAGATTGACACCAGAATTTATATTTACTGGGGAAATTGTTACATGTGGAAATGGCCAGGAAGACATTCTTATACCAAGAAGTTTAGTAATCTGTAAAACTACAAGCCTCAGCATGGCTTTCCAGACAATTTACTGACATGTAGGAACCTGTAACTCATCACCATCTGCAGAATGTCATTATAACAAGCTTCTGGAAAGATCTTGGGACCAGATTTAGAAAAAAAAACAAAACGCTATGGCGTTTGTAAAATGGTCGGAATATTTTAGCCACTGCTGTGACTTGTGTCTGTTTTCAGGAAAAGGGTCAAGGATGACAGATGTAAGAAAGATGAGGTAGTAGCTGGTTGGATTATTGATTCATAGTAAATATGTATGAAAAGCAGCACAAAAATCCCTTCAGTAAATTTGGATGTGGTTTCTGTGCAAGGATTTCTTCAAGACTCATTCGTATGAATGGGCAATTTGCAGAAACATCTGCAACAGATCTGTCATGTGTGAATGTACCTTAAAGCAGGCACAGCTTATGGAGGAAGTAACCATAGAGAACATAGCCAAGTATGTACTGTAAGTTATGTTCATGTATCCCGTGCCAAAATCTGTGCGAAATTTGCATTTCATGGTGTATGTGAATATTCCCAAATACAGGCACAGATTACTGCATTTCCGGGTATACTCATCCGGGTATACGCATCCGTTTATACTCATGGTGCAGCAGCTACAGCTGAAACCCACCCACATGCTGCCATCTGTGATCACAGAATTAGACTACATTCAGATGACCGAGGTGCAAAATGGCCATGAAAAATGTCTATTTTTCACGGCCATGTTGCATCTTGGAATCCTGTTTCCATGGATTTAAGTTTATGGAGGGGTCCGTGAAAACTGACCAAAAATAGGACATGACCTATATTTTGACGGTCTGTTACAACGGACTGTCAAAATAACCGTCTTGTGAATAGCCCCCAATCACTGACATTAAATTTAATGCTGCCGTGTGACGGCCAGTAAAAAAACTGTTGTGTTAATTCTATATTCATACTGAGTTCAATGGCGACGCAGGTGTGTCTGCTGCAACATGAGTATTTACCCTTAGGCTAAGGCCGCAGTGAAAAAGTGGAAACGCATCACAGTTTTTTTTGCCGCAGCGCTTTTCACAGAAAGTCTGCAAACTTTTCCTCTGCGGACTTTCTGCTTCTATTATACCTATACAGAAACTGCCAGTGTTTCCATAGGTATAATTGACGTGCTGCGGTTTGCAAAAACACTTGCGTTTTTGAAATAGCAGCACTTCCACTGCAGATTTTTTTTCTGCAGTGTGTGGATGGGATTTGCCAGAATCCCATTCATTTTGCAGGTTCTGTAATACGCAATATTTACTCACATCATGGGGCCAAAAATCACATTAGAACAGCATTTAAAAAATAGGCGCAGTTAGGCCACTTTTAATTTTCTAATTAAAAAAATAGGTTCATGTGTAAAAAAAACTGATTCGGATTGCAGACAAATTCAGTTTTTTGTTACAATGTTATCTGCACCCAACATTTTAGGGTATGTTTGCAAAATGTTTTTTTTTTTCTGCATATTCCAAGCTGAATCTGTGTAAAATTCGCATCCAATATATGTGAATGGGGTTTCAAGGAAACTTTTGGTGCCAATGTGGAAAAAAACCCCCAGAAAGAGCACATCCACGACCCTGGGGTTCCTCATGCGGAAAATGCGCAGCAAATTTAAAATCGTGTGAACATTCCCTATTGTGAACATTTGCTACTGAATAGCAGGTAAAATGTTCAAACACTATCAAGTAGCGAATAAACAGGTGGCAGACATGTGAGGGATGTTTGTGAAGGACGTGGGTAGCAGGAAGGCTAGGATTACAATTAATACACATTAGGAGACAGGAGAGAAAAGACTTCACAGAGCTGCTCACTGTGGACTGGAGGTGTAAAGGGCCATTGTGTGTGTGATATCTGGCCCATGACCTTCAGGGACTGGACAGAGAACAATTTTGGCTACCATATTGTGGTTTACATCTAGATGGTTCAAAGATTGAGATACATTTTATTCCTAAGGCTGTATGCATATTTGGGATCCAGGTAGCTATAAAAAAGCTAAACTTTGTTTTTTGAGCAGTCTGTTTGTGAGGCAAGGTTCACATCTGCGCTGGGCTCTCTGCGTCCAGGGACCCAAACGATGGAGAGCCGGACTGCTAAAACAGCGGTTACTCACGGACACAGACGGACACCATTAACTATAATGGGGTCCGCCAGGTGTCTGCCGCTTTCATACTGTGTGTTCATCACATGACCATGGACTGATTGTTATCCACTGGAAGTAGACAATGAATGACAGCAAGTACAGATTTAGAAAACCGTAAGAAATTGATACAGAAAGTATACTGGAAAATTGTAGAGCTTTACGCAAACAATTACATTGTCTCAGTATAGGTCTGAAATTGGATAACCCCTTTAAAGAGTCATTTTGGTAATAAGGTTGTTGGGACTCCAACTGCTGGCATCACCGCTGATCGCCAGAATTGGGTTCTTGTATTCTCCATTTCCCTCATGCACTAGACCATGGCCAGGAGGAGTTGAATGGAGAAGAGGTCAAGCATTTCTGCTCCATTAAAACCATTCTCTACGGGCCTGAAGGAGATACTAGTAGATCGATACTAGAAGAAATCTGGTACAACACTTGGCTGTCTTGGCTGCCATAGACTGAAGAGTGGCAGGATGCATGCTTGACTGAAGCTCCACTCAGCTCCTCCTGGTTGTAGTTCTGGGAATGGGAGGAATGTGGGACAAGAGACTTTCATTCTAGTGATCAGTGGAGGTCCCATTGGTCAGAGCCCCACAGACCTAAAAGAAATCTAGCGAATAGGTGTTAACATGTTATAATATCCCTTGAAGTGACTATCACCTTCTCCAATGGTAAGACTCACAATATAGTAAAAAAACCTACATTTATGCTGCACAATCTAACCTATATCATGAATATCTAAGAGAATTAAACAGTTATGACCCTAACATATGTAGCATCATGTATTTGTAAGGTTTTGTAAATGATGTGTCACTGTTCCTACCAGTTTTGCAGTCTTTTTACATATTGTACCCGTTCCCTCCCAGTCATGGGTAATGTGTTTGGATGCAACTACATATATTCTAATGTGTATCTAATTTTACTTACGTGTATTCAAGAACCAGGATGTAGTAACAAACAGGAGGTAATAACTAAATATCCAGGAGTTGTTGATTCAGAATGAACGCCTTGCAGCCATTTCTAAGCACTTTATGCACAAAACCCTGAACTTGCAGATTCTTTTGTAATGTGTTTTGGTTGGTCATGACTTTATTGTTAGTTTACTTAGGGCTGTGGAGTCGGAGTTGGAGTTGTGGGGTCAGAAACAAAGTCAGGGCCTATTTGGGGTGGAGTTAGAAAATTAAAATTTATTAATAAAGTATAATTAGATACATAGTTTGTTACATATTTACTTTTATAGGAATTAATCACTAGTTTTCTAATGAATTAGAAGATCTTCATTGCTCCTGACTGACCATGGGTGTCAGCCATTTATGAAGGAGTTGGAGTCAGGCTGTGGAAAAGTAGAAGAGTTGTAGTCGGTGGTTTGGCCTACTGAATCCACAGCCTTGATTTTATCCATACCTCATGTGTAGTATTCTGGTACACTTTCTTGTTTGTCTGTACTTTACAGTGAGTAGGGGCTGTGCTCATTCCCATCTATATTTTATAGCCGTGAATGAGGGGGCCTGTGGCTAGCACCCCGCTGTCAGGTTATCAGTTGTAAATCATGGTGCCCATATACTTTCCTTGCACGAGGACCCTGTTGTTGGTGCCCTGCTTCCAGAAGTATTTGTAGGTATATAGTCTTTTAAAGGGAGTCTGTCTGCAGGAAAATCTGTATAAAAGTAATGACAGTACCTTGCAGGGCGGCTTCTATACTTTACAAAGATGCCTTTCTTATTCTGCATTGCAGATCCATTGTCATGAAAATCAGCATTTTATTCTTATGCAAATTAGCTGAAAAGTGCTTTAGGGGTGTGTCTTCTCTTGCCAGGGCTGGTTATCTAGAGGAGAGAGTGAAGCCCCATTAAGAGAAAACACACCCCTTTAAGTATTTTTTTTAAGGTTTTTATGAAAAGAAGCAAAATCAATGGATATGAAGGAAGCGCCTGGAGTCTGAGAGTGGTGAATTACTTGCTATTTAATGTCTGCACCTTGTACCAATAGAAGAGGTGCGCTATTTAGAGACAAGGAGTTGGATATCAGAAGAGGAGTTTTGGACAGATTATCCATCTTCGCTAGCAATAAATGCTTCATAAGTCTGATTAGTAGACATCTGATCTTTGTGTATTGTGGTCTGGGCGTTTGGAGCGGTCTCTGTGTCACTGGGTACATACAGTACATTTCCCTACCTTTGCTTTGAGTGCCTTGTAACTGGAGGAATATTTATTTAAGCGTCAGGATGATATTTTTAGTTTGGGTGTATTTTGTTTCTGGGACTTTTTCCCCTTGTTTTTACTAAGACTTTTATTGGCTTCTATTAAAAATGTCTAAAAATAGCAAAATACCATTTCTTAAATTGGATATGATAACGGAAAGTTAAACTGACTCAAAGCAGAAAAGTGGAAGCTGATGTCATAGGGAAATGGGTATCTCATTGCTAAATACACACAGAGTAAATACGAAAGCCCAACTATAATATTGTGCTACCTGCAGAGTAACATACCATCATGGTGTTGTTACTACCTGCAGTCATAAGAGTAACATACAGTCATAGTGCTGTTACTGCCTGTATTTATAATGGTAATATACAGTTATAGTGCTGTTATAACCTGTAATCATAAGAGTAACATACAGTCATATTGCTGTTACTACCTGTATTTATAATGGTAATATACAGTCATAGTGCTGTTATAACCTGTAATCATAAGAGTAACATACAGTCATAGTGCTGTTATAACCTGTAATCATAAGAGTAACATACAGTCATATTGCTGTTACTACCTGTATTTATAATGGTAATATACAGTCACAGTGCTGTTATAACCTGCAGTCATAAGTGTAACATACAGTCATAGTGCTATTACTACCTGCAGTCATAAGGGTAATATACAGTCATAGTGCTGTTACTACCTGTATTTATAATGGTAATATACAGACATAGTGCTGTTATAACCTGCAATCATAAGGATAACATACAGTCATAGTGCTATTACTACCTGCAAGTCATAAGGGTAATATACAGTCATAGTGCTGTTATAACCTGCAATTATAAGAGTAACATACAGTCATAGTGCTGTTGCTACTTGTATTTATAATGGTAATATACAGTCATAGTGCTGTTATAACCTGTAATCATAAGAGTAACATACAGTCATAGTGCTGTTACTGCCTGTATTTATAATGGTAATATACAGTTATAGTGCTGTTATAACCTGTAATCATAAGAGTAACATACAGTCATATTGCTGTTACTACCTGTATTTATAATGGTAATATACAGTCACAGTGCTGTTATAACCTGCAGTCATAAGTGTAACATACAGTCATAGTGCTGTTATAACCTGCAGTCATAAGTGTAACATACAGTCATAGTGCTATTACTACCTGCAGTCATAAGGGTAATATACAGTCATAGTGCTGTTACTACCTGTATTTATAATGGTAGTATATAGTCATAGTGCTGTTATAACCTGCAATCATAAGGATAACATACAGTCATAGTGCTATTACTACCTGCAAGTCATAAGGGTAATATACAGTCATAGTGCTGTTATAACCTGCAATCATAAGGATAACATACAGTCATAGTGCTATTACTACCTGCAGTCATTAGCGTAACATACAGTCATAGTGCTGTTATAACCTGCAGTCATAAGTGTAACATACAGTCATAGTGCTATTACTACCTGCAGTCATAAGGGTAATATACAGTCATAGTGCTGTTACTACCTGTATTTATAATGGTAATATACAGTCATAGTGCTGTTACTACCTGTATTTATAATGGTAATATACAGTCATAGTGATGTTATAACCTGCAATCATAAGGGTAACATACAGTTATGTAACAAGAAAAAAAGATTTCTCTCAGCTCACCCAAATAATCAAATTGCTTGACTCCCATATCGTGGTGCACGGAAAAGCTCCCAGGACTCCATGGGGCATTTAACAGAAATATCCAACAATGTAAAAATATCCAGCATACAACGACAATTATAAAAATTAACTTTTAATCCAAAAAACTTAAAAAAAGTAACATAGAGTTTCATATGGTCCGTACATAGCTAACATACAGTCATAGTGCTGTTACTACTTGTATTTATAAGGGTAACATACAGTCATAGTTCTGTTATAACCTGTATTTATAAGGGTAATATACAGTCATAGTACTTTTACTACTTGCATTTTATAATAGTAACATACAGTATTAGTGCTGTTACTACCTGTATTTATAAGAGTAATATACAGACATTGTGCTGTTATAACCTGCTTTTATAATGGTAACATGCAGTCACAGTCATAAGGTAATATCAGGACTGCGGAGTTGATAGGCCAAACCTCTGACTCCTCTATTTTTCTACAAGCCAACTCCGACCCCTTCATAAATGTATGACATGGTCAGTTAGAAGCACTAAAGCGCTAATTCATTTAAAGGCCAGTGATTTAATTCCTATAAAAGTAAATATTCATCAAACTAAGCATCTAATTAATTATACAATATTAATAATTATATAATATCACTAAAAATAATTCATCATTTTATTTTGAATCCGCCTCCACAGCCCTAGATAACATACAGTCATAGTGTTGTAACAAATGGTATGTATAACGGTAACCTAGCTGTATTTATAGCTATATAAACACAGACTATAATGTAATGAATACAGGAAAACCAGACTTTATTATTGTATGCTGGAACATTTAGATCTTTGCATTATTGTGAAGAATTGTATACCGGGAGCAAATGTTATGACTGTCTTGTATCCCTGTTTTATGAAGTGTAGAAGCATTTATGTTAGCAGAACATAAAGGGAGTCTACCACCTCTCTCAAACATATTCACTCATCACCACCATGTACAGAGCACATTACAGCGATAAACATCATACCTTTTTTTTTACGTATGTTACTCAGAAGCCTTATGCAAATGAGGCAGTTGGTGCTCTGGGGGCGGGCTTTCAGATCCCTGGAGCACTGCTTTTTCCACTCAGAATGCTACCATCCCTTGGCTGTGCCACCCCATTCAGTGGGAGTTGATCCTCCCACTGCTATGACATCACCCTTCCTACATAAGCCGTGAGAGCAGTGCTCTCAGGGCTGAAGGCCTGCCCCCAGTGCACCAACTGCCTCATTTGCATAAAACCTCAAAGTTGTTTTTCTCCAAGTCTACAAAGTGACATATTTAACAGAGGCATGTTGTTTATCATTGTAATGTGCTCTATAATGTGTTAGCTGTTGAATATGCTTGGGGGAGGTAGTAGACTTAAAGGGGTTTCCCACAATGTATATGTGGCACCACTCCACTCAAAATCTATCAGATGGTCAGAGACAGCTGAGTACAGCGCTTACCCAATTCTACTCTCAGCCATACAGTGCCATTTGAGATGTAAACTTCCTTGTATTACTATAGTTGTAATACATGTTTCCCCCTGCAGCAGCTTCTACACCTGTCAAAAATGGGAAACCACGAGTCTACTAGGACAGGAGATGTGCTCATACTACTGGATCTAGTTGACCTGTTTCGCTCTGAGACAAAGTATTTCTGCATTAAAGAGGTTTTCGGCAGCAGTGGTTTTAGCACAGTGCCCAGAACAGGAAGCAGACTGCTCTGTACACTGTGTAGTTTGGCTGTGCTGTTATAGTTCATCTCTCATCCATTACTACAGTTTAAAAAAGCATGCAGTTCTTAAAGGGGTTTTCCTAACATGATGTCACATGACCAGCTACTTCGTACACCTGATCTGTGAGGGACACAGGTGTTGGACCCCTGTCGATCTAATATTGATGACCTATTATAAGGATAGGTCATCAATATTTTAGTCCCGGAAACCTCAACAACAAAAGCAACAGAAAAATAGTGTGTAAATGCAGCCCCGAAGTAAATGTTACTGTAATGGTACCAACAAGGTTTTCTTAACTGAATATAAAGCATGATATGGAGTTGGACCCAATTTTGGGTAGAGTAGGAAAAAAAAGTTACCAGCTCTAGCTTCCAAATAAAATTCTTCATTATTTTAGATTATGTAATTATCGCTATTGTATAAATTACTTAGATGAATAGTTTGTAACATTTATATTTTTACATGAATACAATAACTGGCTTTTTCCTGAATTAAAGGAGCTTTACTGAGCTTATCTGACAACAGCGATTTATGAAGGATTCAGAGCAGGTGTCTGAATTGGGTTGTGGGAAAATAGAGGATTTGGAGCTGACTCCACAGCCCTGTCTATAACAAACTTGTATCATGGCAAAAAAAGTTGTATTTCTTCAGAATTGTGCCTAAACATTGGATTACCAAGCTGATGAGTTGTAGGAGCGCATTCATATTTATTTATATAGACATATAAATATATCTGTGTGTAAATATATATATAAATATATATGTGTAAATAATAATAGTAATATATTTTTACCTTCCATTTTGGACTGCAACACTGAGGCTGATAAACTAATAAATTTGCACCAGAATTCTTGCATATCTTGCCCCAAAATCACTTGTGTACATGGTTTATACCTCATTTCCTATGTATTTTGAACACTTTCTAACAGTTTGTCCGCTTCGTATGATATGTGGGTGGGGCTTATTAAAAGGAGATGTGACTTAATATGTTAAACTGTGAGCCAGAAATGGCACCAAAATTTTTGCCCAAAATTCTATTGTAATCTAAGCCAACTAATAAGTGGTGTAAAGTTAGAATAAACCGTCTAAAAGTAAAAGTATGACAGATTATCAAACAACATTAGAAATCTAGTTCAATTTGAGGGTACGTTCACACGTAGGAATTTGCCACTTTTTTTCTCCGAATCTGTCTCCCATTGGTTTGAAAGGGAGACAAAGATTGCAGCCGGACGCTGAATCCACAGCAGAAAGCCGCGCCGGAATGCTGATCCTGTGGCCGAATACAGCGGCGGAAAATGAAGAAGAATTCCACTATATTTTCCTCCATGTGAATGTAGCCGAAGACTTTCCAGTCTAACTTTGCACTGTATAAAAGTTAGATAGATATAGTTTATCTGCCCCATTTAATGGCCCTGACTTACTATTACCTTGTACACCGTCCCTGCCAGATTTATCATCATTTATGCCAGAAATCTGGTGGACGATACACCTTGTCATATATGGGACACACACTCTGCCAGCTCCAGGGCTATGAAGACTGATGAGAGTAACTCCAGTCTTCATAAAACTGCCGCACTGTGTTGACTTAGTAGATGGCTGTCTAGGGCCAGCCCTGCATTTAGATCTGCATATGTGTAGTTGTACATTTGGAGTATATTGGGAACTTTGATGACTTGATGGGGATTTTTATATGTCTGTGTTGTTCCCTCAGTTTGTTTTTTGGGCTATCTCTTTTGAGGCATTTGAACACTTCCATCTTTCTGCTCTATTCTCTGCCTTCCTGATACAGGACTGTGAGCAGTGACAGTGGGTGCACTAAATGAGGAATATCCCATACTGTACATGTTGTAAAAGAACATTTTCCCATATACTGTTTTTTACTAAAGCAAAGAAAAATCTTTATACTTATGTTTCATGTTTTGATGACACTTCTACATTTTCACAGATCCCCCCACTATAATCTGCGTTTACGTGCCAGCCTGAGACTATCACACGTTATCTGCTGCTGGCATGGATCCAGCTGAATGAGCTAGCTGCAGTATGTCATAATGTTCCACGGTATATGCTGCTGAAAAACTTCTTGCACAACATAGGAGATTCAAGCTTTAGTATTTAACATTGTATTTCGTATTGCTGAACCATCTCCTGGGTTCTCTTTGTATGTATGTGTATATAGTTTATGATGGTGTATAGTCTTCTACTTTATTATTAGTATCATTTGATAAGATACTGTATGTTGCCCTTAGTACAACTGTCTGGTCAAATCCTAAAAAATGCAGAACTTCGTATCTGGTCGTTTTGTGGATTTTCAGTATGGATGTATTTTGTACAATCAGATTCTAACAATTCTCATTGCATAGAAATCCTAATGATAAAATGGATAAACTGATGCCCAAACAGTAGTGTTATAAACATAAAATACTACTTAAACACCAACTCTTTATTTTTTTTTCCTTCTTGTTTGTACATCCTTTTGCTGGATTTTTAAAATTGATGGCCTTTCCTTAAAGAGGACCTTTCACTACCTTTGTATATGTCAATAGGCACTGTCATTGATTCTGGCACAGTTGGAATTTTTCTCTATCCTTCACCATTCCTGAGCAATCTCTGCTGTCAGGTGGGTGGTCCATGTATGTCTGTCTGCTTTATCCTAGGAACGCCCACCTGACAGTAGAGATGATGATTGTGCTGAAGGTAGCAAACGTGATTACTAGGGAATGGTGAAAAAATTCCAACTGCACCAGAATCAATGGAGCTGCACCTATTGAAGGATGCAAAGTGTTGGAGTTGGTGGAGGTGGTCCTTTTCAAGATAGACCATCAATTTTAAAACATTGTAGGTCTGACTGTATAGACTCTCTTCCCATGGATTATCTGTTTTGAAGGGGCCATGGCCCTTGTGTGAGTGCCATAACATCATCTTTTACATGTTTTATCCCACTCATGCTGTCATTGTCACATTTATATAGAGTCACTTGAATAGGAAAACCCTACAATATTCTGAATTGGTGCCATGAAAATGATGGTGCTCTCAGTAAAGCACCTCCCTGTATGTAAGCAATGAAGAAGCCGAGCATGATAGCTTCGGTACCTTCAAAATTACTGATCAGTACGGTTCCTGACACCAATCTAAAATTGGTGGATTATCTTAATGATAACTCACTCATTCATTTTAAAAATGTGAACAGCCCCTTTAAGGGCCGGTTCACATCTGCGTTCGGGTTTCGGTTTGGGGAGTCCGCTTGGGGACCCCCCAAATGGAAACCTATACGCATAAAAAGTGGTTTACCTGGAAAACCACATGGACCCCATTATAGTCTATGGGGTCCGTGTGGTTTCCCAGGTAAACCACTTTTTATACGTATACGTTTCCGTTCGGGGGGTCCCCAAACGGAGACCCAAACACAGATGTGAACTGGCCCAAGTGTCACATTAAAGTGAAATCTCTTGTCATAAACCATTTACTAAGCATTGGTGTGTACCATGGATGCTCATGACTGTTCTAATTGAGTATAAGAGTTATTTTGCAGATGGTCTCCTTTTGGGTGGAACTTTAGTTTGGCAAACTAAAAATATAATTGTGCACTGCCCTGCTGATCGTTCTAAGCAGCTTATAGGGGTTGTTCAGGAATTGGACAAACCCTGTGGAGACTGGCGGAGGTCACTGGTACGGCACTGGTGACGTATTTGAGTGACGTCACCAATCCCTCTCCAGTGGTAGAGCAGTCACGTGGGGCATAGGATTTCCAGCATCCAGGTGCGAGGCTCAACAGACACAGGCAAAAGACAAGTGAGTATGCTTTTTTTTTTACTTTATTTTACACTTTCACCACCCTCCAGACAAATTGGTCCAATTCCGGGACACCCCTTTAGGTTGAAGCCCCACGTTGCCAAAACACAGTGTTTTTGTCGTTGCGGAAACGCTGTGGCTAAAAACACTGCGTTTTACAGTACCTGCAAAGTGAATGGGATTGTGACTAATCCCATCCACAAATTGTAAAAAAATAACCAAATTCTGGCGTTTTTCCTATAGGTATAATAGGGGCAGAAAGTCCACAGAGGAAAACTCTTCAAAAATGCAATGAAAAACACTGCGAAAATAAGGTTTTGTGTTTTTTTACAATGATTTGCTATGTGGGGCCTTAGCCTTAAGGACAATGGCAAGGGACTGGTCCGTGCTTGCTATTCTTGCTGTTGTTATCCATGTAGTCTCTGTTGACATGATGTTTTTGCATTTCTTTGCATGAAAATTACTGGTACCATGAAAGAAACCTGTAAAGCTGTCCATACATGTAAGGACAAAGTTAGATGGACCCACACATTATGGGGTATGACGTTTATTCTCTCCCCTGGTCAGAAGATGCCAGGAAAAGAGAGGGCATATTGTATGTTAACATGCCTGATCCTTTATTTTCATGCGATATATATAAGTTGCTGCCAGTAATATCTGACAGTGGCTTTTCCCCATTTCCCACTGAGAACACATGTATGCTTGGCTGAGCCATCCATGTATGTGTATGGGGTATTGGGTGAAATAGCTTCCAGCTAAATGAGTGTACAACTGTTGTGTACTAAAGGTGTATGGCCACATTTGGGGTCTATCAGGAAATGTTCGATCTGTTTGTAATGTGAACAGTGCTTGGAAGATACTTGGATTTATTGGTTTTGCTATCCTGTGGATATGATTAAAAAAAAAAAAAAATAGAGAACCTAGAGGAAAATAAAAAATGGATACATGCCCTTTTACTGAAAGTAATTTTGGTTTCACAGCTTCAAGTTATGTTGAGCTTTACTTATTTGCTACCTGCAAGCTACTTAATGAGATTTCTGGTGCCGGTGTGGACTGACGAATCTGAAAGAGTTAAATATTAATAACGGAATATGTCACGGTGACTTAGGACGTGGCTGTCTCCTACTGAGTTGACCTTTTGGAGAACACCTTTCTTTTAATGACATCAGATAAAGATTCTGGCCTCCCTCAGGAAAAGAGATCACGCTGAGAGGTGATGAGGCTGTCCTGACTCTCAATGGCTGGCTGCAAGGTGCAGAAATAAGCTGTGCTGGAACTAAGGAGTGGTGCTTCCTGTCTGGAGCGGGAAAGTTTCACATTGCGTTCTAAAAATAGACCCCCTAAACACAAACGCCCATACCTCCAGTCAGAGCGTAGACTGTTTATGTGGAATAGATGGGACGTCTCCATCATTGCATTACTGGAAAAACAAAGCCAGAAAGATCTTGACCATAAGCAGTCATCCATATTTAGCCCTAGGCTAGATGATGTGTCATGGCACTTTTCACATGTATAAAAGGAATTACCAATTTTTGAAATGTATTTAGTAAAACCAGATACAAAATATATCACTTTTTCTAATCTGTTTTTATTTTGATTGTGGATTTTTTTTTTATTCTGCCTTCTGTACATGATTATGGCGCTGCCATTTAGTCTGAGCCTCTACTCTGCTCTTTTAACAGCATTAAGTGATATGCTTTACAGCATAGCCATAGCCATTAGCAGCAAAAGTCCTGAGCCAACTCATTGAGGCCTATGACAGAGATTTTAGGCAACTCTTTTTTTAGCCCATAGTAATACAATGCAATAACAAACAAAAAAAATACCCCCGAAAGAGTCCATAGTCTTTAATTTACTTTTACTTTCTTTGGTTGGTAGACTTGGTATGGACTTGGTATGGAGGAAGTGTTTATGTGATCCCCTTTCTCCTATGTCAACCTGCTTGTAACATCATACTGGATACTGATGGGCATAGAATAAGAGAAGGAAACACCTAAAACTTAAAAGCTCATAGTCATTTTCAGGGTAGTTCAGACACAGCTTATTTCCTATGGCATTTGTGTTCTTCTTCAGCCTTTCTTTGATCTACGGTACATTAATATGGGCACCTGGTCAGATTTCTTAAGCTAGAATAGACTAATATGACTTTTATCACAGTAACAGCTTTGACCCACATACATCTTCACAGCAGGACATTTGTGCAAGGTTGTGATGCATAAATATGCATATTTAGGAGCATATCAGTGCTGGAGGGTCAGACTGACCTGCAAGGAGTACATGCCGTATAGAGGGAATATGGTGCATGCAGGTTTTATCCAAAATGTATGAATGGATATTTCATGTTTCTTGCACTGTATACTGATGACTCTTGAAGCTGTACATCAGAATTTTACCACAATATATGTAATATCGATAGGATATGCCATGAATATAATAATAATAGTCCTTTAATAGTTCCACAATGGGGAAATTCAGTGTGTTACAGCAGCAAAGATAAGATAAGCAGATACAAATACAAATACAACATGTAGAGGAATGTCCCAAGGTGAGAGGCATTACATTGATAGCAGACAGACAGATAGGACGTAGCAGAGGAGGGGGGGGGGGATTTAACAGGCAGAAAGATATTTCAGTTCTCTGTGTGTAATGATCTCCGCTTAGGTCGGTGTTGGTTGTACAGCCTAACCGCGGTGGGGGAGGAAAGACTTCCGATAGCGCTCCTTCTCACACCTAGGGTGGAGCAGTCGGTCACTGACAGTACTGCTCAGCGCGATCACAGTCTCATGCATGGGATGGGACTTCTTCTTCTGCATGGAGCTCACCACGGACAGTATCCTTCTGTCACCCACCACCTGCACTGGGTCCAGGGGGCTCCCCAGGACAGAGCTGGCCCTTCTAATCAGCTTGTCAAGTTTATTTCTGTCCCTGGTTGAATATCAGGTAATGTAGAAGCCCAAACATTGAGACCTCCAACAAGGAGATACCAGGAAAGGTTTAAGTATTATGTAGCAGGAATTAGTGTTAAAAACTTGTTTGTTTGACCGGTACAATGTCTGTTTTTAAACCACATGTTAGAGGTAAATATATTTTTTAAGAATTCTGTTTTTAATTGATTCTCCCTGTCACTATGTTTATAAAAGTAATAAATCCTGCAGTTTTCAGCATGGCTACTAAGCCTAATAACAGACTGACATTTGCCAATTTTGACAATTGCTATTTACATCATAGACAGGATAACACTTCTATGGATAACACCATAGTGACCCATCATTGCATCCACCACTGATAGTAGATGATGTCAGAGCTAATCTACTTATCCTCCTGGCACAGGGCATGCCTGGAAAACTCTCACATAGACCTCAATGAGTCTGCTCCAGTTTATTTGCTGCCTATGGACATGAGAGTGCTGTAAAGCAAGATGGCAGCCCCATAATCATGCACAATATTCTACAATCCAAAAATAAAAACAGATTAGAAGTGATATATTTCATCTGGTTTTAATAAATTAAAAATGATTAAATATCCTGGTAAATGTTTCTAATAAAAGGCTTACCTTACCCCAGGTCTGACCCAATTTTATTTCACGATAAATTCCATGTTAAAGGGGTATTCCCTGAGCCAAAATCTTCACAAATGTGTTGGGGAATCCAGGCAGAGGATGAATGGAGGGTTCACTGTGAATGTACATGGTTCTTTCCAGTTATCTCTGTGGGAGTCATGGAAGTAGCTGAGCACGGTGAGAGTTTTCCTAATCCACTCTGTGTAGTAAAGGCAGCCTACCACCGCCAACATTGCTGCTAAACCACCTATGTGCTGTTGTAGGGGCGGTTAGTGAGCATACCTTTTTGGTGGGAAAATCAACTAAGGCTAGGTTCACATCCATAGGAAATCCACTGCAGATTCCGTCTAAAATCTGAATCTGTTTTATAGTACCAGCAAAGTGATTGAGATTTAATCTCATCTACACAGTGTGGGAAAAAAATACTGTGGAAACGCTGTATTTTCAAAAAATCTGGAAAAAAATATCTGAATAATGGTAAGGGATTGAGATATAAAGTGTGTTGAGTTGGCTCCCTTTTTATTACTCTGTTAACAAGCTGAGACACTTTTATGTCCTAATATTTTTCTTTGTTGGAATGCACGCTGAGAGCGCCTAGGACTTCGAATGTACTAAAGAACTATAGGCCGTAGGCAAGCTCCAGTGCAGAGAGAACACAGCGACTAATCTGACTCAGTACAGTAGTTATTTCAGGGTATTGTTTGGCATTGACTTTCTTTAGTAACACAACGCTTCTGCTTACTTGCCTGCCTCCTTGTTTGCTAGTCTTCAGCTTTAGCATTGATTCGTGATACAATGTATATTTTTTCTTCACGTGGGCTATTGTGGAAACATCAAAAACCCCTCATTGTCGCTCTGATTCTCTCTCGTCTTCGCTATTGCAATTCTCTTCTAATTGGGCTTCCTCTTACTAAACTCTCCCCACTACAATCTGTCCTGAATGCAGCCGCCAGACTCATCTTTCTGTCAAACCGGTACACAGACGCATCTACCTTGTGTCAGTTGCTGTATTGGTTGCCCATCTATCACAGAATACAATATAAAATTATCACACTGACTCACAAATCCATCCATAGCGCTGTGCCCCCCTATAGCTCCTCTCTCATCACTGTCTACCGCCCTAACCGTCCTCTCCGTTCTGCCAATGACCTTAGACTTGCATCCTCTGTTATCATCCCACTCCCGTCTCCAAGACTTTTCTCAAGCTGCACCAGTGCTCTGGAATGCTTTACCCAGGACAATCCGATTAATCCCCAACTACAGCAGCTTCAAAACTGCCCTAAAATCACATCTGTATGGTCAGTCTTATCATGTGACCTGATCACAGCGTAGTGTGCGGAGGTGGAGAACAATAACACCTTTTATCCTTCCTCCTCTGTTCCTCAGATCCTGTCCTCTCCATCTAGAAGTTACACTGCACTCCTTGCACTTAGTATATGTTTATTCACAGATACTGGCTGGTGACGGCTCATACAGCTTCAGTTACACAACCTTTTCTATTAAAAGATGGCTGTACCATTGTACCAAACAAGCCCTCTGACCTCTTGTGTCCCCCTATCTCCTCATAGAATGTAAGCTCTTGTGAGCAGGGTGCTCACTCCTATTGTTTGATATGTTTATTTCTTTGTCACATTGTAATGTCTCATGTTTACTCTGATTTGTAAAGTGCTACGGAATATGTTGGCGCTATATAAATAAAGTTATTATTATTTATTATTAAGGAATCACCAAATATATACAAGTAAGCATTCTGTCCAAGTTATTGTATTCCTCCGGGTGTCACAGGGACAGATGTCTTGTTTGCTTTAGTTTAAAGGGGATTGTAGATTTTTTTTTTGTAAACTATGTAACTGTACTTCCATGATTAAAAAAAATAAAATAAAATAAAAAAATTAAAATTTGGCTCCAAATCCCCCCCCTATCAAAATCTATGGACATATGAACTCAACATGGCTGTGATGACATGCCGTCACTTTCCTTGGGTATCCAACTGCATTGCCAAGAAAAGATTAGGAGTGATCAGATTTGTGCAACAAATTACTGGAAACTTTAGGGACCAGTCAAAGCAACTCTTCAGGATCCATTTTACTAAAACTCGCTCGCATAATTGTGTGTGGCAATAATGCTACGGTCACATCTGCTCTTTTATTTCTGTTCTTCTAGTTCAACAGCAATGGACACGAAACAGAGTGCAAGTGACCCCATTCCGATAATGGGGTCCGTTGTGTTTTAGTTTTTTTTTTTTTAACTGAAATTGCCAGCCGAAAAATTCAGGCTTGCAGCACTTTTCATCCTGTGATTTCTGATGGATTTGTGCTGGACAGACACCTGGCACAGATGTGAATGTAGACTTACTATACAGTTCTATACCTAAAGGGTCTGTGCTGTTATAGACACTTATTCCCTATCAGCAGGACACTGGATAAGTGTCCAATCACTGGGGGACTTATTGCCAAGTACCCCAGTGATCAGGAGGATGAGGGACTGAAAGTCCCCTCCTTGCACCACAGTGTCCAGTTTGCAGAATGTGGCAGACAAGGCGTGGATCTGGGTTTGAGGCACACATTTGGCACAAGAAAAGGCCTTGCATCAAATGTGTGACTCAGTATAATTCCTCGGTATCATACCTCTATACCAGAGAAGTGTTGTAGAGTTAATGATGAATTCCCCCCATTATGCATCAGACCTCCCAGTCTCTTAGTCATTGGTTGTGCTGATGGTCAGTTCACTTGATGTGCTGACAACATAGACATGAAAGCTTATCTTCAATTGATTTTGCACTGCTTGAAATCAATATCAGATATGAGATACGCCCTGTAGAGAAATGACTCCATGAAAGAGCTTTTATATGCCATGCCTGTGGTGATCTGGTCCGTGTGGTCCTATTGACCTCGTGACGCCCTAATTACATCTGAATGTTGTTAAAAAAAAAATCTCTGATCTGAATCTCGGCATTATCGTCATCCATATGGTACTGGATCCGCATTGACTTTTAAGGGGTTTTTATCCCAGCAGTTAATAATAAACAGCTGTACAACGATACCGCATTGACCTTTATGTGCTGGGAGCCAAACTCTTATATAATCCCAATCCAGGTCACATCATCCAGTCTCATTCTGCTACGTAGAATGTTATCGTTTCTTTCGCCTACTGATCTCTTGTGATCTGATTATAGGATTTAAAGATGTTATTGTAGGTTTTTGCTTTCAATTTCTGACCTTTGTGGTATTCATTGTGCAAACTATTTCCTGCCTTACTAATGCCACAATGAAACTAAGTGCAAAATACAATGGCCCTGTCCTTTCCAGCCGTGCCTGCTTATTAGCCTGGTAGAACTGATTCTTGTGTACATGTATATAACCATACATGTATCTATATTATCATGTCCAGAGCTTGGATAATGAGTAAATTGCTGCCATTAAATTACAGGGAAAATTGGATTATATAAAGTCGAGCTCCAACTTTGGTGTCTGTGTATGGTGAGAAGATGCTGACAAATTGCTTGTTGTAGGGACGGGAGGAAAACTGCTTGAAAATTACAGTCTGCCCTGCAACTGGTTTCATCGCTGTCTCAGGTTATGGGAGCCGCAGTGAATTGCTATCATTTCTATAATACTTGATGCAAAATAGCTCCAGTAATGGAGGTAAAGAGGTTTTCTGAATTAATGAAAAATTTGCAAAAAGAGGGAATTGTGTAAAACAACAAAGGAAAATATGCTAACCAATTTCATCTCCTGCTGCTCCAGTCCCGCCACTCCTGTCCTTCCCACTGGGCTATGTTGTGCTTGTATACCCCAAGTGGCCACTGCAGCCAGTCATTGGCCTTAGTGTGACCATTGGTTGACTGCAGGGTCATACGAACATATTACCGATATCCATTATATTGATTTATTTAGTTATAGGTTTATTATTTGTTGTATGGTCTTATGTCAGACAGAGGACCGCACTTTTCTTTATTTTTAGTGCATATCCTCATATTTATACATAACATATATCAACCATAACATTATAACATTGAAGTGAAGATCATTGATAATCTTGTGACAATGGCATATGTCAAGTCGTAGTGTTAGGCAGCAAGTGAATAGTCTGTCTGTTCTTAAAGTTGGGTGAATCAGGAAAAATGGTCAAGGGTAAGAATCGGAACGACTATGACAAGGGCTATGACTAGATGACTGAGCATCTCCAAAGGGGCAGGTCTAGTCGGGTGTACCTTCTATGCAGTGGTTAATATTCACCAAAAGTGTTCCAAGGAAAGACAACAGAGCCATGATTACCCAAGACTCATTGATACACATGGGGAATCCCACAATTTACTTCTGCAGACCAGTCTGATCAAGCATCTGTAGGATGTGCTAGAAAAACTAGTCCGATCCATGGGGGTCAACCTTGTGGTTTACAGGATTAAAGGATCTGGGACCGACACAATATTAGGCAGGTTTTGATGCTATGTGTGATTGTGGATAGATAGTGAAATAGATGATAGATAAATATGTGTTGATTTATATAGATACATATGCACTTTGTTACTTTGTTCCTTAGATAAATAACTTTACATTTTTCTAGGAAAGTTTCACTAAAGCTTACAAATTGTGCCATAATAGCGGCATAAAAGAACAATTTCCACTTTTTGAAATGCTAATAATCTGCACGTAAGTCAATCTGTACATAAGTCAGTGACCTGCGGTAATGCAATGGGCTGAAAAGTGGGAATAAAGTGCACCAGTGTGACATTTGGCAGGTTGGCAGATATAGCATTTAACCTAAGGTTATATATGCACTGTCTGTCTTAGAAGCAACAAGCTGCTTATTTAGCTGTCAGGCAGAACATGTAGAAAGCCATGAAAATTGCCTCACGCAGGGAGACGTAGACTGTCTGATATACAAATAGTCTATTGATGCATTACATTAGACGGAATGCATGACGGCCGCCTTACTCTGTAAACATCCTCCGCAAGTCTAAACTTATAATGTTGTTTATTACCGCTCCATGTTGTTGTAATGTCAAAGGGGTTCTCTAGTTTTCTATATATATGGTAGAAACAAGCCCATAGAGGAAATGTTGGTTTATAATATAACAGCATACTGGATTCAAGGAACTGCACAAGGTACATATACATAGAGTTGATCTCAAGAACCATAATCTTGCATGAGATATATTGCATGCAATGAAATGATGCAACCTACTGTTCAAAGCATGTAGGAATGTGCACGTGCACTTAAAAGCTGAGTGCTGGTGAACACACACTAAGCCTACTTTCACGCGATAGAAGTGCAAAATGGCTGTGAAAAAACCTTCATTTTTCACAACTGTTTCGCACTCGAGGGGTGGCTGTTTTCACAGATCCCTTATACATTATAGTGTATGGAAGGATCTGTGAAAACAGACAAAAACAGAGCAATGACCTATATTTTGATACCGGACCCTCATGTGAATAGCCCCATTCACAGACATTGAAAGTAATGTGGCCGCGTCACATGTCGGTTTACGACGATTGTTTGATTGCAGGCTTAGTCGCTTTGCTCTCGCCACTTTCCTGTACAGTGATCCTTTATTCACTCCAGAGAACAGAACTACCCTTTTGCCCGGATTGTGAGGGCAGGGGCGGTAGCTTTGCAATAGCATGGCTGTATAGCTGAGAAGCCTCATTCTGCAGAGGTTGTACAGCAAAAGGTACTGTATTGTCATCTGCCAGAACAGAGACTGATACTAATCATAACTCACTTCAGCAACATCAGGGAGGATACATTGAGGCAAAAGATGATGGGAAAGGGTTTTGTTAGAAACACTGCTTACTATAAACCAACTATGAACAGAATATCTGCACTTTTGGCGTGAAACTGTTTCAAGGGATAACCCCTTTAAAGGGAGTCTATCATTAGAAAAACACATTTTTAAATAATGGCATGTTGGATGGAGCGTACTGCGGCGCAGTACATAAACATGCCCAGGCGGCCATTTTCCAATGGTCTGCTACACATTACGCTCGTGTAGCAGACCACCGGAAAATGGCTGTCTGGACATCGACATTCGCAGTCCCATGCCTGCGAAAGGCAGAAGTTCCGGTGAAGAGGAGGAGGGGAGTGAACACAAGCAGCTAAGGGGCGGTGGAGAGTTATGAACACCCCCACTTCTCCACGATCCTAATTTGCATGATAGAAGAAACCAATTTTATCAGAAACAGCGGGGAGAAGCTTAGAATGGAAGGTAGGAGTAGAATGGCCTTTTTAAAGGCTATTCCAACGTGTCATTAGTTAAAAATGTGTTTTTCTAATGATAGACACCAGGAGTCTTTTTTGATCTATAACTGAGGTTCACATGAATTTTTCTGCCTCCCAATCAGGGCCTTCTTTGCAGAAATATTAGTTTTTTTTCCTGATATGCTAATGAGCTATTTGGTGCAACAAGGACATCACCATTGCTCTCATCGCACCAAAGAACCAATCCTTCCAGCACCCTGTCCCTCTATCCCATCCTGCAGTGATATATGTACGCTGCTGAACCTGTCAGTCATAAAAGCGAGGTAGTTTTTTAGTGCGAGGAGGACAGTAGTCACACCCTTGTTGTGCTAAACATATAATTAACATATAAGGTAAAAGGCATTACAAATCAGGCCACACCCACTTTATGCTAAGCCATTACTTTTAGCTTGAAGCCACGCCCCCTTTTTTTTGTACAAGCCATTTTGGAACATTTTGGTTAGTATCACCCCCTATGTATTAAAGACTTTTATCCACACAGGATAGAGGATGATATGCTCGATCATGAAATCGAGGGGTCTTTCTTAATGGGCCTTCCATAGATAGTGAAGTACAGTGCTCAGCTATCTCTGGCAGTCCATTAAAACTTAATAGAATGGTTGTACATGCACAACCAGTCACTCCTTTGATTCAGGGGTACAAGGGACCCCTGTTTTCATGATTGGTGGGGTTCCCAGAGGTTATCAAGTTATCATCAAGTAAGTTGAAATAACTGGAATTCCCCTTTAAATCTTTAACTTACTTTCTCCTTGTAGTTTTTTTTTGTCATAAGTAATTGTCGCAAAGTACTGATGTATTTGTGTAATAAAAATGGTGCGAGGCATTAGTAAATGTGTGAGCGACATATTGTTCAGACATACCTGCACCTCCTATTATTTTATACAACAGGTTGTTACATGAATCCGGTCTTTGTAAATGTTAAGCCATCCAGCATTGTAGTAGTTAAGACTCAGCTGCCATGCTCAGTGTCGCTGTCTATTGTGTTCCTCGCCGTCTCTCACCCAGCTCTTAATGTTTCCTCTTTCAGACTGTGAGTATAAACAAAGCCATCAACACTCAAGAAGCCGCCGTGAAAGAAAAACATGCAAGAAATATCCTTTGTAAAGATACAACCAGTGGGATGCCGGAGTCCACGGCCGAAGGTGTTCTGTGAGTGTGCGTGGGAGGAAGGGCTCACAATTACTGCTGAATGGGATTTTACAGCAGGGTGTGTGGCATTGTGACAGTGCTCTATGTGCTACAACATGGGGGTGGTAAAGGAATACCAAATGCTTTAGCACATTAGGATTTCTGTCCCCACAGGGCAGAACTGGCAGCCTGTCAGGCTATTCTTAGAAAGAGAATTAATATTTGACTATTCATAAAACATGCAACTTTAACAGAACGGATCATGCGCCCTGAGACTGTTCCAATTCTTTAGTTATCTTTGTTGTAACAAATTTTGTTGAAGATCTCTCACCCAAGAGACATCGAATGTCACATTCTTTTGTTATACTTAATACACAGGTCAGAACATTACATTGGTGAGGATACAAATGCCAGAAACTCAAAAATTGTCTGAGAGTTTAGGCTAACTTTAGAGGCCCTCTTACCACCTCCCGCCAAGTCCAGCTGCTTGTTTTGGTGTCTGATATGCTTTTTAGACTCTGTAGTGTCATGTGGGCAGTGTCAGGCAGGAGCAGGCAAAGGGGTGTGATTCTGAGCTCTGACACTGTCTGCCTCTCATTGGAGCTCTGAATCACACCCCCTTTCCTGCTCCTGCTTGACACTGCCTACCTGACACTACAGAACCTAAGTAGCATTTCGTGAATGAAAACTAACTGTACAGATTACTCAAGAATGGTGGGGTCTAGAGAAAAAAATTCCAACTGTGCTGGGATCAGTGGAGCAGAAACTATTAACAGATGCCTAGAATTGGAGTTGGTGGAGGTGGTGAAAGGTCATCTTTAAGTCTGGCCATTACATTCAGTTTACTGAAAGGGAATCTGTCAGGGAAATTTGGGACACTAAACCACCCACACGTCCATATGTACCTGGGGTTTAGTGTCCCAAATCAACCTGTTATAACGCAATCCATGGCCGCATTAAAAATAAAAAAGTTTTATACTCACCCTGCCGCTGTACCCCCCGCACCTGCGCAGTTCTTCAATGAAGCCAGAGGAGTACACCTCGGGTTCAGTGTGCATGTCCTGCAATTATGCAGTAAAGCCGGGGTGTCTAGCTTTGGCTTCACTGAGAACAGCGCAGGCGCCGGGAGGCGTGCCAACGAAGAATCTCATGAATAAGCCGGAATGTTCTCGTACATCGGACCCTTCTCTAGGTAAGTATAAAGGTTTTTTATTTTTAATGCGCCTGTGGATTGCATTACAACAGAGCGATTTGGGACACTAAACCCCAGGTCTATAAGGACCTGTGGGTGGTTTAGTGTCTCAGATTGACCTGACAGATTCGTTTTAAAGAGATATTGACATTTTTCTATTGCAAATTTGACAACAGGAAGTATGACCACATTGGTTGTCACCTTTAAATTAGCTTCTTAGTAAATTGTAAAATCACATTCAATTATCAGTTAGTGATAAGCAAATTTACAAGTGACAACAAATGTGACTGCAATTATTTTCACCTTTGCTAAAAACTGCAAGATGGGATCTGCATTTCTTCTTTTTGAAATAGGGTGTTTTAGGTTACTGGTCCTTTCATAACATGAACATTTGCTTATCTATTCTAGTGCAGGACTCGGCAGATGGAGCCATGATTTTTTTTTCTTGGCCAAGGTCCTTTCTATTCTTTTTGCTTTTGAACGTTTTTATGCTGTCCGTGCCCTTTTCTCTAAATAATAAGAGTACTTCCTGAAGATAGCAGTGAGAGCTATCTGTATTCCTGCTTACTTGCATTTTGCCAATTTCCCGCATGTTTTTCATATGCATGGTCAGCATTATAAAACAAAGGGAAATATCATCCTGCTATATGCACTTATATCCCAATCATGTAGCTTGGAAAAGAGTTTCTGAAGCTGTTCACCGAATGTTTCCAAAAATCAGAGGGTTTGTTAGAGAGCTCTCAGGAATGGACCTATAAAGCTAAATGCATCAGCAACTCATGGAAGAATAGTGGCTAGTAGTGCACTGAGTGTACTGGACTGGCTGACTAACTTATGTGTATAGGGACCTCATGACTTTCCCTGGTAGATGATGTCGGGAGAAGAAGGATCGGCAATGTTGAATTTCATTCTCTGATCCATCTATTCTCAGGGAATACGAGTGTTGGCTGAACAAGCAAGCAGATGACTGGCTAATCCCATCCACACATTGCAGAAAAAAATCCGCAGCGGAAAAGTTGCAATTTCAAAAACACAAATCGCAGCATGTCAGTTATACCTACGGAAACGGTGGAGTTTTCCATATAGGTATAATGGAAGCAGAAAGTCTGCAGAGGAAGCTTCTCGGGACTTTCTGTGAAAACGCTGTGGAAAAAACGCAATGCGTTTCTGCCGCAGTCTTTTCCGTATCATTTTTTTTTGCTGCGGCTCCCTAATGGGGCCTTATCCTTTTTAGAAGCATTCTTTTGCCTAGCACACAGGGTTATGTTTCCTAAAACCTAGCTTTTTTGTGTTTTTGTAAAAAACTGTCTCAAAAAGCAATTCTGAGGTTTTTTTCTGCCTGCCATTTGTTACTGTGGGATTTTCAGGCAGAGTCCACTTGAAAAATATTTCTGTCAGTGTATTCAGTGATTGTTTGGCAATTCTAGAAATCACCACAATCACTGAAGATACCAGACCTGCAGCCAAAGATATAGACGGGATATGCCATAGTGTCTCACTAAGGCTAAGGCCCCACATTGTGGAAACGCAGCTTTTTTTGTTGCAGATTTTTCTTTGTTTTTTGAACCAAAGCCAAGAATGGATACAAAAATAATGGGAAATATATAGGAAGTTCTTATACTTCTCCCTTCTGCTCAATCCACTCCTGACTTTGGCTCAAAAAACAAAAAAAGCTGCTTTTTCGCAACGTGGGGCCTTAGCCTTACACAGATGGATGTCGTTGTCTTCAGTCTTCATTCTTTACAAATGTTTGAAAGGCTATGATAGTTTATAATCATTTTTTCTGAGCATTGTGTGTGTTATATGTTGGAATTTTGAAAGTGTTTTGTCCTTAATTTACTTCTACCTTGTATTCTGGGAACGCACCATGAGAAGGGAGCTCAGACATTCTGGGCAGCTGTCAATCGACTGCCCCTGTCTAGCAATGCAGTCCTCTGCTGGAAATTTTGCCATGTGTTTCACAAATTACTCCGAGATGGACACCCAAATGTGAGTAGAGCAAAACTAAAAATGTTAAATGGTCACAACCATGGTTTCAACAAACTTTGCATAAAACAGTAACATAGTAGCATGGTCAAATGTAAGTCTATCAAGTTCAACTCATATTCCTCCCAATAATCTAGATCCCTTAAATTTTCATATGTTTACATTCAAGAAAGGCATCCAGGGCCAAGTAAACATAAAAAACTGTGTACTTTATCCTATCAAAGGAAAATGCCTCTTTCTATGGGGCAGCACGGTGGCTCAGTGGTTAGCGCTGGAGTCCTGGGTTCAAATCCCGCCAAGGATGCCATCTGCAAGGAGTTTGTATGTTCTCCCCGTGTTTGCGTGGGTTTCCTCCGTGTACTCCAGTTTCCTCCCACACTCCAAACACATACTGATAGGGAATATAGATTGTGAGCCCTATATGGGACAGTGACTGCGGAATAAGATGGTGCTATATAAGTAAGCATAATAATAATAATAATTCTACACTTATTGGGCTTCCACCTCCCCAACTCTAAAAATTCCTGCTGTAGGCTCACAGTGGAATCAAAATGCATTTGCCCATAGAAGTCTGTACAGAGAGGAGAAGTAGAGTGAAAGAGTAACCAAAGTGAATGAGAAGCACCAACAGTAATGAAAGAGAGAGCAGATTCTCCTGTTTTCTCCATATGCTGTCTATGGGAGACATCATAGCAACTAGTCCCCACCAAGAAATTTCAGAATGATTTATTTTTCTGCTATTAGTATGTTTTGGTCCTGTTGGCCTAGAAGAATCATCCCAAGTGTGAGTACAGTCATGGCCAAAAGTTTTGAGAATGATACAAATATTAATTTTTACAAAGTCTACTGCTTCAGTTTTTCTAATGGCAATTTGCATATACTCCAGAATGTTATAAAGAGTGATCAGCTTAACAGCAATTACTTGCAAAGTCAATATTTGCCTAGAAAATGAACTTTATCCCCCAAAACACATTTCAACATCATTGCAGCCCTGCCTTAAAAGGACCACCTAACATCGTTTCAGTGATTGCTCCATTAACACAGGTGTGGGTGTTGATGAGGACAGGGCTGGAGATCAATCTGTCATGATTAAGTAAGAATGACACCACTGGACACTTTAAAAGGAGGCTGGTGCTTGCCATCATTGTTTCTCTTCTGTTAACCATGGTTATCTCTAAAGAAACACGTGCAGTCATCATTGCACTGCACAAAAATGGCCTAACTGGGAAGAGTATTGCAGCTAGAAAGATTGCACCTCAGTCAACAATCTATCGCATCATCAAGAACTTCAAGGAGAGAGGTTCCATTGGTGCCAAAAAGGCTCCAGGGTGCCCAAGAAAGACCAGCAAGCGGCAGGACCGTCTCTTAAAAGTGTTTCAGCTGCGGGATCGGGCTACCAGCAGTGCAGAGCTTGCTGAGGAATGGCAGCAGGCAGGTGTGAGTGCATCTGCACGCACTGTGAGGCGGAGACTCTTGGAGCAAGGCCTGGTCTCAAGGAGGGCAGCAAAGAAGCCACTTCTCTCCAGAAAAAACATCAGGGACAGACTGATATTCTGCAAAAGGTACAGGGAGTGGACTGCTGAGGACTGGGGTAAAGTCATTTTCTCTGATGAATCCCCTTTTCGATTGTTTGGAACATCTGGAAAACAGCTTATTCGGAGAAGAAGAGGTGAGCGCTACCACCAGTCTTGTCTCATGCCAACTGTAAAGCATCCTGAAAGCATTCATGTGTGGGGTTGCTTCTCAGCCAAGGGAATCGGCTCTCTCACAGTCTTGCCTAAAAACACAGCCATGAATAAAGAATGGTACCAGAATGTCCTCCAAGAGCAACTTCTCCCAACCGTCCAAGAGCAGTTTGGCGCTCAACAATGCCTTTTCCAGCATGATGGAGCACCTTGCCATAAAGCAAAGGTGATAACTAAATGGCTCAGGGAACAAAACATAGAGATTTTGGGTCCATGGCCTGGAAACTCCCCAGATCTTAATCCCATTGAGAACTTGTGGTCAATCATCAAGAGACGGGTGGACAAACAAAAACCAACAAATTCAGACAAAATTAAAGCATTGATTCTGCAAGAATGGACTGCTATCAGTCAGGATTTGGTCCAGAAGTTGATTGAGAGCATGCCAGGGAGAATTGCAGAGGTCCTGAAGAAGAAGGGTCAACACTGCAAATATTGACTTGCTGCATTAACTCATTCTAACTGTCAATATAAGCTTCTGTTACTCATAATATGAATGCAATTATATTTCTGTATGTGATAAAAACATCTGACAAACACACATAAAAACCAGAGGGCAGCAGATCATGTGAAAATATAATATTTGTGTCATTCTCAAAACTTTTGGCCATGACTGTAGATCACAGTATGCTGGTTTTTGACCACCTTCTCTGTTAAAATGACTCTGTTACAGAAGGTCTGACTGGCTACACTGTGTTCATCTCACTGAGCTCTGTGTCATCTTGTCTTCTGGATTAAAAAGATTATAATTTATAGGGGCTGTGTATATTTTAATCTTATGGAACTTCATGAGTTAGCCTGGACATGCACATGAGATAGCTGTCGGCCATCTCGTCTGACTTCCCTATACACACGCATGCTCAGCTGAGCAGTGTATGTGTACTGAACAGAGAGTGGAGAAAGTCACAGATCTAGCAGTGACTTATCTACCCATGAACAAAAGGATTGGGCTTTTGAACTCACCATACACGTTCAACAAGCGGCCAAACCTACCAAAATTGGCGGGCACGGTCAACATATTTCTAATGTGTATAGGTGGTTTTAGATAAGGAAAACATGATGATAATATTTACCGTAGTTCTTTTGTATAATTTTTTACTATGAAGTGGGCTCAGCCCCCTAAATCTATATGTACAATATGAGAAGTATGGCAGGACATTTATTTCCTAGTTTTAATATACCTAACTTTTCATTAGCTTGTATAGATCTTGTTTTCTGTAGAGTATGTCTATGAAATTAGGATGTACAGTACAGACCAAAAGTTTGGACACACCTTCTCATTCCAAGAGTTTTCTGTATTTTCATGACTATAAAAATTGTAGATTCACACTGAAGGCATCAAAACTATGAATTAACACATGTGGAATTATGTACTTAACAAAAAAGTGTGAAACAACTGAAAATTTGTCTTATATTCTAGCATCTTCAAAGTAGCCGCCTTTTGCTTTGATTACTGCTTTGCACCCTCTTGGCATTCTCTTGAGTTTCAAGAGGTAGTCACCTGAAATGGTTTTCACTTCACAGGTGTGCCCTGTCAGGTTTAATAAGTGGGATTTCTTGCCTTATAAATGGGGTTGGGACCATCAGTTGTGTTGTTCAGAAGTTAGGTGGATACACAGCTGATAGTCCTACTGAATGGAGTGTTAGAATTTGTATTATGGCAAGAAAAAAAGCAGCTAAGTAAAGAAAAACGAGTGGCCATCATTACTTTAAGAAATGAAGGTCAGTCAGTCCGAAAAATTGGGAAAACTTTGAAAGTGTCCCCAAGTGCAGTGGCCAAAACCATCAAGCGCTACAAAGAAACTGGCTCACATGAGGACCACCCCAGGAAAGGAAGACCAAGAGTCACCTCTGCTGCGGAGGATAAGTTCTTCCGAGTCACCAGCCTCAGAAATCGCAGGTTAACAGCAGCTCAGATTAGAGACCAGGTCAATGCCACACAGAGTTCTAGCAGCAGACACATCTCTACAACAACTGTTAAGAGGAGACTGTGTGCAGCAGGTCTTCATGGTAAAATAGCTGCTAGGAAACCACTGCTAAGGACAGGCAACAAGCAGGAGAGACTTGTTTGGGCTAAAGAACACAAGGAATGGACATTAGACCTGTGGAAATCTGTGCTTTGGTCTGATGAGTCCAAATTTGAGATCTTTGATTCCAACCACCGTGTCTTTGTGCGACGCAGAAAAGGTGAACGAATGGACTCTACATGCCTGGTTCCCACCGTGAAGCATGGAGGAGGAGGTGTGATGGTGTGGGGGTGCTTTGCTGGTGACACTGTTGGGGATTTATTCAAAATTGAAGGAATACTGAACCAGCATGGTTACTACAGCATCTTGCAGCGGCATGCTATTCCATCCAGTTTGCGTTTAGTTGGACCATCATTTATTTTTCAACAGGACATCGACCCCAAACACACCTCCAGACTGTGTAAGGGCTATTTGACCAAGAAGGAGAGTGATGGTGTGCTACGCCAGATGACCTGGCCTCCACAGTCACCAGACCTGAACCCAATCGAGATGGTTTGGGGTGAGCTGGACCGCAGAGTGAAGGCAAAAGGGCCAACAAGTGCTAAGCATCTCTGGGAACTCCTTCAAGACTGTTGGAAGACCATTTCAGGTGACTACCTCTTGAAGCTCATCAAGAGAATGCCAAGAGTGTGCAAAGCAGTAATCAAAGCAAAAGGTGGCTACTTTGAATAACCTAGAACAGTGATGGCGAACCTTTTAGAGACCGAGTGCCCAAACTGCAACCCAAAGCCCACTAAATTATCGCAAAGTGCCAACACGGCAATTTCACCTTAAATTAACCTGCCTCCCCAGCATCCCCCCTCTTGCTCACAAGCAGCCAGCACCCCCATTCCCCCCTCTTGCAAGCAGCCTACATCCCACATCTCTCCCCCCCACACTACACCCTGGACCCCACACTACACTCTGCATCTCCCCCCCCCACACCCTGCATCTCTGCACCTCCCACTACACCCTGCATCTCTGCACCCCACACTACACCCTGCATCTCTACCCCCACACTACACCCTGCATCTCTACCCCCACACTACACCCTGCATCTCTACCCCCACACTACACCCTGCATCTCTACCCCCACACTACACCCTGCATCTCTACCCCCCCACTACACCCTGCATCTCTACCCCCACTACACCCTGCATCTCCCCCCACACTACACCCTGCACCCCATATCTCTAACCCCCACACTACACCCTACATACTGCACCCCACATTCTCCTCCCCCACACTACACTCTGCATCTCTCCCCCACACTACACCCTGCAACCCCACACATCTCTACCCCCCACACTACACACCACATCTCTCCCCCCACACTACACCCTGCATCCCACATCTCTAACCCCCACACTACACCCTACATACTGCAACCCACATCTCTAACCCCCACACTACACTCTGCATCTCTCCCCCCACACTACACCCTACATCTCTCCCCCCCACACTACACACTGAACCCCACATCTCTCCCCCCACACTACACCCTGAGCCCCACATCTCTCCCCCCACACTACACCCTGAGCCCCACATCTCTCCATGTTCCTCCACTGTTCGGGATACTTCTTCATGTGGAAGGACCTTCTTACAAGCAAAGACACGCCTACCCTGTCATGTGACCTTATGACGTCAGAAGGTCCTTCCAGAGTACAGCGTTTAGCCTTTATCAAGTAGTGGAAGAGTGAAGAAATCAGGCGATACCTTTGTAGCCCTATTTGGGGGGGGGGTATGAGTATTATCCCTCCCGCAACAGACTCTGGCGCTGACCTGTGTGTATAATGGGACCTGAAGCCTTCGCTGAAGGGAAGAGTGGGAATATATATGAAATATATCAGTGCCTCCACCCAGGATAGAGCCTCTGTATTACAGGGAGGATCTCTTCCTGGGACTTACCCATGAAGTACAGTTAGTAGCCTTAACAAGGATCACTGTACTAATCTCACAGTCTGAAGAATACATACAGATAACACATAAGGTTATAACAGTAGCTTTATAAGAATCAACAGGGTAATAATACATACATAAAATATACTCAGAACACAGCAATACTACAACAACCAGCAAGTCCTCAACCGTCTTAGGTTATATACCCGGGTATATATATAAATATATAGCAAGAGTCCAGTGCACAATACCTCCAGGCAACAGAAGAGATGCAGGGGCCCCTGTGGATGACTGTGGATCCTCGGATTCTTCCAGGAGATGACAGACAGCCGATCAGGAGATGATGATGATGGTGAGATTCTTCACAGGCAGCAAACAGGGCGACGGTGACGGCAGTAGATGCAGGCCTGACTACCCTAACACTGAGTCCTTAACCTGCCAGCTAAACTACTAGTGCCACCGGGCCTCTAACTAGCTAGTTGGCCTTCGGAAGCCTAACCTATCACTGCCCTGAACTATATATATATATATGGATCCCTAACTACGGTTACTAGCTAGGTCCTGTGAGTATATAGGGGGTAACACATACCTAACTATATACTGTGAAGTAAAGAGGAACACGTGGCTCTTAGACTCCCCCAGACATAACATGTCTGTCTCAGCAGCTCTGCTCACATCTCTCCCCCCAGCAGCTCTGCCTCACATGTGTCTGACTCACTGTATTTACAAAACAAAACTTGCACTAAATGCCTGGGGTCTCTGAAGCCAAACTGCAGGGGCAAAGAAGCCAGATACATTATATACTAGTAGAAATGGCAGTTCCCTACACTCTCCCTCTGGTGAAATCTTTACGTCACGTCAAAGACATACAGTCATAGTATACAGTCAACATTACCAATGACAATATCAATATGGTTGCTTTTGCATTTACAGAGTCACAACAGGTTAATAGGTATACATGCCAGCAGGAGCGAAAATTGGTAACATATTGACCAAAGTGGTCACTGCACCCACCCAAGCATGGTATAAATGAGGCTGAGTAGTAAATCTGGGGTCCCCCAAACTATCATATGTCAGCATAGGTGGAGGGTGTCTAATTCTCTCTCCTCTCCGTACCTCTCTCTGAGGTAAACTAGCATGTCCAGGCCCTAAACTAGGGTTGTCTGCCATGGGAGGGGATGGTGCTGGTGGCGTAGGAGAGCTAGATCCCTGCTCATCTGTAGACACAGATCTAGGTACGAATTCTGGAGTTTGAGGGTTCATAGGTCTCCCTGAAGGAGAAGATACTGGTGATCTAGGAACTTCAGGAGCCACAGTCCAATCACTCTCAGGACTTTCAGGAAGGTCAGGTGGAATATCGGCTAAGGACTGTGGAGAATCGCAGACCGAGCCATCATTGGAGATATCCATACCATCAATCTGAGGTACAGGCAACAAATGATTTCTATGCCAAGTCCTGATCCTCCCGTCCCGTCCTTTTATCTTGTAGACTGGTATTCCAGGCAACCGATCTACCACTGTAAAGAGTTCACTCCGCCATCGATCAGCCAGCTTATGTTTTGCAGATGCTCCCAAATTCCGTAGCAGAACATGGTCCCCAGGGTTCAATTCTCGGTATCTTACTCGAAGATCAAATCTCCTTTTATTTCCTTCATTCACTTTGGCCGCATTTTCCTCAGCCAGCTGATAAGCACTCTTAAGCGTTTCTTTCAAACGTGCCACGTATCGGTAATGATCTCGATGACTGATACCATCGGTAGAGACTCCCAACAAGATGTCAATAGGTAGCCTAGGCTCTCTTCCAAACATCAGAAAGTATGGTGAATATCCTGTGCTCTCATGCCTTGTACTATTATAGGCATGCACCATAGCCTCCACTTTTCTACTCCAGGATCGCTTATCCTCAATTCGTAAGGTACCAAGCATATCAAGTAAAGTCCTGTTAAATCTTTCAGGAAGGGCATCTCCCTCTGGATGGTAAGGCGTCGTCCGACTTTTGCGGATGTTCAACAACTGAAGTAACTCTTTGATCAGGTTACTCTCAAAATCCCGGCCTTGATCAGAATGCAACCGGTGTGGTAAGCCATAATGGATAAAATACTTTTCCCAAAGCACTCTTGCAACAGTGACTGCTTTTTGATCCTTAGTCGGAAAGGCTTGAGCATATCGTGTGAAGTGATCAGTCACCACCAATACATTTCCAAATCCTCTGGAGTCGTTGTCAATACAAAGGAAGTCTATGCAGACAAGATCCATGGGGCCCGAACTCTTCAAGTGTCCCATGAAGGCCGCTCGAACCGGGACAGTCTTCCTCTGCAAACATCTGCGACAGCACCTACACAGACGAGTCACGGTATCTCTCATTTTGGGCCAGTAGAATCGGTCTTGTATTAGGCCATAAGTCTTCTCAGGTCCCAAATGACCATGATAATCATGCAGACTTCGGAAAATCATCTTCTGAAAGCAGCTTGGAATAACTAGTTGGCGCCTTCCAGGGTGATCATGATACAGCACCACACGATAAAGTAGGCCATTGTCTATTTCAAACTTCTCCCAATCTCGTAGAAGTTGACTGCATTCAGAGGGTAGGGATGTCTTTAACATTTCTCTGTCTTGAGAACTCACTGCTTGATAAAGAGGTCCAATTAAAGGATCAGTCTTTTGACTCCAGATCATTCGCTTTGAAGATATAGAACAACTCTCAAAGGATCCTAAAGCGGCAGGGTAGGCAAACATGTCTGGTACAGCTTCGGGACCTCCCCCAATAGAGTCAATAAGCCGAGTTTCAGAAAAGGCTACTCGGTCTTCAACTACAGCAGCCATGGCACACAAAGCTCCTACTCCAGGACTTGGCACTTCTTCCCATTCATCCACTACTTCCGGACTAGGTAATCCAGGCCGTCTTGATAGAGCATCTGCCCCAATGTTCTTAGGCCCCGATTTATACTTGAGTGTGAATTGGTAGTTGGATAAAGCTGCCAACCAGCGATGTCCTGTAGCATCGAGTTTAGCGGTTGACAAAACGTATGTCAGTGGATTGTTGTCTGTTCTTACTTCAAACGTGGCTCCGTATAAATAGTCATGTAATTTATCAACAATGGCCCACTTGAGCGCCAAAAACTCCAATTTATGTACTGGATAATTTTTCTCGCTGGGAGAAAGACTTCGACTTATGAAAGCTATGGGCCGTAACCCGGCCGGGTATTCTTGGTGCAGCACGCCACCTAATCCTTCAAAGCTGGCATCTACATGTAGCACATATGGCTTATGTGCATCAGCATAAGCCAGAACGGGAGCTTCTGTCAAGTTCTTCTTCAACAACTTAAATGCTTCTTCACAATCCGCAGTCCACCTATCGCCAAAAAGGCTTTTGGAAGACCCTTTCTTCTTTCCCGGATCTCCTGCATCACTCTTCAACAGGTCGAGGAGGGCTCGAGCAATTTTTGAATATCCTTCCACAAATCGTCGATAGAATCCACAAAACCCCAAGAAAGATTGCAACTCCGTAATATTTTGCGGTCGGGGCCAATTCACCACAGCTTCAATCTTACCAGGATCGGTAGCAACTCCTTCAGCAGAAACAATATGACCTACATAAGTGACCGAAGATCTACAAAATTTGCATTTGTCAGCCGACAACTTCAGCCCCTCTTCTTTTAAGCGATGGAGTACTCTCATGAGTCGTTCTTCATGTTCTTCCAGCGTCTTTCCAAACACAATAATGTCATCAAGATATACAAGGCATTCCCGGGGCACTAAATCACCTAACACTCTTTCCATCAACCTTTGGAACGTTGCTGGCGCACCTTTTGTACCTTGCGGCATACGAGTGAACTGAAAGAAACCCAAGGGGCATATGAAGGCTGTCTTTTCCTGATCCTCAGGTGCCATTGGGACTTGATAGTATCCCGATCTTAGGTCCAGCACTGTGAACCAACAGTTTCCATTCAGAGCTTCCAGAGCTTCTTCAATTCTCGGCAGTGTATACTGATCAGGTAAGGTTCTCCGGTTCAGAGTTCTGTAATCCACACATAGGCGAATTGCTCCAGATTTTTTTCTTACCACCACAATAGGTGAGGCATAGGGGCTCTTACTGTCCACAATGATCCCCTGACCTTTCATTTGCTGTAGAGTCTGTCTTAACTCATCAACATCCTTTGGAGCAACTCTCCGTGGTCGCTCCCGGAAGGGAGTAGAATCGGTCAATCGGAAAGTGTGTTGAGCACTTTTAGCACAACCTACATCCATATCATCCATGGAGAACACTTCCGATAATTCAGACAACTTCTGTGTCAGTCGCTGATTCCAGGCCTCTGGTAAATGTGGATCACTCAAGTCAAGATTGAGATTAGGGATTGCATCTCGGATTTGAATCCTGCACACTTCAGCGTATGGATTTACTCCAAGCACAGGGTAGCAGTGGGCCACATTCTGGTATGGTCCAATTACAATCGGATGCGGTGAACAGTTCCTCACTGTCACACAGGTAGATAACTCCACTTTATTTCTCCAGTCCTTTCTCTCTGGGATCACCATCCAGCCATTCTGGTTAATCATTTCTTCAGGGGTTTCCATAAGGACATAACTCCCCCCTTCAAGCAAATCGGGAGCAATGCTGGAGGCTACTCTCAGAATTCTCTCCCCGCCGGCAGGAACTTCCACGGTTCTCTCACCGATATGATATACCATTCCATGTCGATAGCCAGTAGACAGGGCATCACAGAGTTCTCTAAGATCAGAAGATATATTCACCGGCTGAGCTGCAGGGTTCCAATCTCTTCCAAGAAACTTCTGAAAAGCATAATGCACTGCGGGACAATTAGTGCCAAGTATCACAGGAGCTGCACAAGAATCCCCTGTATCAGGACAGACAAGAGCCGTAATCTTCATGGGAGCGACACTCTGATCTTCTAATTCAGGGACAGCTATAACTACTTGTAGGCTGCCATCTACAGGATATGATCCTGAATTAAGCCCCCACAATTTCATGTGTCCTGTAGACTGAAGAGGTATATCCCTCAGATACTTTTGGTAGAACGAGCGATAAATCAGGGTCACTTGAGATCCTGTATCAAACAGGGCAGGAGCGGCATGACCATTGACAGTGACTTTGACAACGGACCTGGAGCCCGCGATAGCGCCTCTGGTATTTACTCGGCCCGCCTTCCTTCGGTGTCTTTGATTCTGAATAGAGAAGACAGCACTGTGTCTCAATCCCTCACTGTCCTCCGTACACTGTCTGGCACTATGGCCCGTCTGACCACATTTATAACAGGTTCTAGCATCCTTCCTCCATTGAGTGGCAGTGGGTGGAGTGGCGGACTGTCTAAGTTCTGACCGCTCCGCTGGTTTGTCCTTGTTTGAATTAGGAACAACATCTTCTTTAGAGATGCTTTTCGCTTTCTTAGGGGTACTAAAACTAATGTCAGCTTCTTGTTTCTTCACTAACTTCATTAAGTCAGGAAATGGAAGGACTCTATCAGATAGTAAGACCTTGAGTACTTGAGCAAGAGGATGATGAGGTTGTAACCCTCTCACCAACTGACTGGTTCTCATAGCGTCTACCTCTGAAGTAGATATAGCTGCGTGGTACACCAGACGTGAAAGAAGTAGCTGTAAACGGTTAATAAAAGTAGAGACATTTTCCCCTTCTTTTTGACGAACCATTCGGTAATCAGCAACCATCTGGGCAAGGTCATAGTATGGCTCAAAGTGATCAGACAGTACTTGTATATAGTCCAATGCACTCACTCCTTCATGAGAGTCTCTGTACAAGCGGATCAATTCTGCAGCAGGAGACCGCAAACTTTCACTGATACGCTGCCGCTTGCCTTCTTCAGAGCAAGACCATTCCTTCAGGCATTGGAGAGTATGTTCTTTCCATATCTCAAAGTTTTCCTCCCCTTGTGGTACTGGGACATTACCAGAGAATACTTTTAGTTTCTTGTAGTGAGTGGCCTGCAGGCCCTGAGCTAACATTTCAGTCAGCCTGGCTAAAGTGCTAATAGCACTGTCACTAGAGGAACTGCTAGCGACGGCCATACTGGGGGGGGGGGGTAACTGGCTGAGCGGGGTTCTTCCTTTACCTGAACCAGGGGAGGAACAGGAGGTCGGTAATCCCATGTAGTAGCTAGTGGGAGGTTCCCCTCTGAGCTATATCGCTTCTCCATATCAATGACTATTCCCACTTCTAAATCTCAGCAGTGCCTCCAAATGTAGCCCTATTTGGGGGGGGGGGTATGAGTATTATCCCTCCCGCAACAGACTCTGGCGCTGACCTGTGTGTATAATGGGACCTGAAGCCTTCGCTGAAGGGAAGAGTGGGAACATATATGAAATATATCAGTGCCTCCACCCAGGATAGAGCCTCTGTATTACAGGGAGGATCTCTTCCTGGGACTTACCCATGAAGTACAGTTAGTAGCCTTAACAAGGATCACTGTACTAATCTCACAGTCTGAAGAATACATACAGATACCACATAAGGTTATAACAGTAGCTTTATAAGAATCAACAGGGTAATAATACATACATAAAATATACTCAGAACACAGCAATACTACAACAACCAGCAAGTCCTCAACCGTCTTAGGTTATATACCCGGGTATATATATAAATATATAGCAAGAGTCCAGTGCACAATACCTCCAGGCAACAGAAGAGATGCAGGGGCCCCTGTGGATGACTGTGGATCCTCAGATTCTTCCAGGAGATGACAGACAGCCGATCAGGAGATGATGATGATGGTGAGATTCTTCACAGGCAGCAAACAGGGCGACGGTGACGGCAGTAGATGCAGGCCTGACTACCCTAACACTGAGTCCTTAACCTGCCAGCTAAACTACTAGTGCCACCGGGCCTCTAACTAGCTAGTTGGCCTTCGGAAGCCTAACCTATCACTGCCCTGAACTATATATATATATATGGATCCCTAACTACGGTTACTAGCTAGGTCCTGTGAGTATATAGGGGGTAACACATACCTAACTATATACTGTGAAGTAAAGAGGAACACGTGGCTCTTAGACTCCCCCAGACATAACATGTCTGTCTCAGCAGCTCTGCTCACATCTCTCCCCCCAGCAGCTCTGCCTCACATGTGTCTGACTCACTGTATTTACAAAACAAAACTTGCACTAAATGCCTGGGGTCTCTGAAGCCAAACTGCAGGGGCAAAGAAGCCAGATACATTATATACTAGTAGAAATGGCAGTTCCCTACACCTTTTAGAGGCTAACTGAGTATATTTATAAGTAAGCTTTCAGGAGTACTCGCTCCCTTCATCAGACATGGTGTGATACAAGAACTGAAAATTAACAGATTTTTATACACATGGTTTTCAAAGCATTTTAGAGTCCTTAAAAAAAATTGCAATCTAAGTAGAGAAGTTATTTACAACAGGTCAAAAAAACAGTCTGGAAACTTGTGGGGCGTGACGGAGGGATCAGTAATTCTTGCTGTTATCTGTTTGCTATCAGGAGGTGATTTGTGAACCTCACAGGTCACACATAGTGTGATTTGAAGCTGGCATGAATATTGAGTTCAGTTCATGGTTCAAACATAGTGTGACATGAAGCTGGCATGAATATTAAGTCCAAATTGCAGAGTTTGAAATTTTTGCATAAATTTGTACTCCATTTCTTTTCTTTTCTCCTGTGTCTTAAAATATCCCATTAAAACCACAATGGGACATTTTAAGACACAGGAGAAAAGAAAAGAAATGGAGTACAAATTTATGCAAAAATTTCAAACTCTGCAATTTGGACTTAATATTCATGCCAGCTTCATGTCACACTATGTTTGAACCATGAACTGAACTCAATATTCATGCCAGCTTCAAATCACACTATGTGTGACCTGTGAGGGTCACAAATCACCTCCTGATAGCAAACAGATAACAGCAAGAATTACTGATCCCTCCGTCACGCCCCACAAGTTTCCAGACTGTTTTTTTGACCTGTTGTAAATAACTTCTCTACTTAGATTGCAACTTTTTTTAAGGACTCTAAAATGCTTTGAAAACCATGTGTATAAAAATCTGTTAATTTTCAGTTCTTGTATCACACCATGTCTGATGAAGGGAGCGAGTACTCCTGAAAGCTTACTTATAAATATACTCAGTTAGCCTCTAAAAGGTATCGCCTGATTTCTTCACTCTTCCACTACTTTCAATGGCTAACACGGTACAACATTATACTACTAGCCTTTATCAATTCAGCATGTACTGTGTAAGCAGCGGTCCTACGGACCGCGGCCTACACTGACAGTTTTCAGCTGTATGTACATTTGCACATACAGCTGAAAGAAGCGATCACTTACTAACGGGGTATCCTGTACTGGATTCCCCGTTAGTGAGATATGGTGACGGCGCGCGTGCCAACTGAGAGGGCTCTGCGTGCCATAGGTTCGCCATCACGGACCTAGAATATAAGACATATTTTCAGTTGTTTCACACTTTTTTGTTAAGTGTATAATTCCACATGTATTAATTCATAGTTTTGATGCCTTCAGTGTGAATCTACAATTTTTATAGTCATGAAAATACAGAAAACTCTTGGAATGAGAAGGTGTGTCCAAACTTTTGGTCTGTACTGTATGTGTCCTCCATTGTAGACCAATACAAGTTTCACAACGCCTGGTATTTATTTATCCTGTGGTGTCTTCCTTGTATGTCTTATATAGTGACTTTGTTTTTAGGTTTTGAAGGACTCTTTGCGCTACAAGAATGAATTGATTGACATGAGTCGGATGTGGGTAAGAGAACAGATACTCCATACATTTTGTTTACCTTCAGATAAACCATTTGCTATTATGATGATATAGTGGTTGTTGTGGTGACATGTCTTGTCTTAAGCATAATAAACTGTATATAGCATCATACAGTTTTGGATTTCTTGCAGCAGATTATCATTTTCTTTACCTTTCAGGGCCATCTTAGCGATGGATATGGCCAGCTATGCAGCATCTATCTGAAGCTCCTGAACACCAAGATGGATTTCCACACAAAGGTGAGGAAGACCACAACCACACGCCCATTACTGGATATTTACTTGCAGCAACTTCAGTCTTCCTAAAATGTCATATATGGAGTGGGATGCTTTCCATGTAAATGGTCTTATTCCTAATATGAAGCCCAAAACAACCAGTTAGAGAGCCAAATGTGTGTTCTGTGGATTCGTAGAAAGTATAGGAGTATATACATCAATGCTTGACTTTATGAGCAAAGACAGTAACAACCAAATATGCACAGTTCTCAGCTAAGCATTTCTTCTCCTTTCAAAGATCGCTGGGAGTCTCAGCACCCAGACCTCCATGGGTCATAACTTTTGACAAATCACTATGGCCTGTCATATGAACCAGGCTTCCTTTAATAATTGTATCTATCTTGTATTTTTTCCTGTAAGTACTTCCTGGAAGTGCACTAGAGAAGAAGCTGGTTATGACATATGCGGTCAGAATTATTGCCTCTCTTAAACATTTACTATAGAAACTGATTATACTACTGTAGGTATTATTTCAAGACAAAAAGGTGAAATGAATGGTGAGATGACTTAGTCACAAAACCAAGTTTCTTGGTCGTGTGGTGTCTATGATCTGTAAAAAAATATGATATGCTGTATTTTTTTATGGAGTTCTTCCCTGGCTTGGTTTTCATTGATTTAAAAGAGTCCGTGAAAAAAACAAAAAAAACAAATTGACCATGTGCCGAGATTTGGCATGGTTATGTGAATAAAGGATTACAACAAAAAACATGGCAAGTTCTCTTTAAAGAGGGGGATTAATATTACTAAACCACCTGGGGTACTGCTGATTTTCAAGTGGTGTAAAAGTTTTGCATTGAACTAGTAGGAAATAGTGCTTGGCAGCCTGTATATAAACTAGTATCCTGCGATGGAGATTGACGATCAGTGTGATGTGTTACTGCTTCATAGTAGGTAGCGGTAGAACTTATATAGAGGAATAGACTCTTGAACAGACTCATTGTGGAGCTGGGAGAATATTCGCCCTGGTGTTTTAAGCTGTGATATCTTCTGTATTGCTTTTTTATACAGTGTAGATCTACTGATCTGTTGTTCCTTAGTTGCTCTATCAATGCAAAATACATAATTTTGTATAGCAGAAAAGTTCACCTAGTTGCACGTATCCTTCATGTGTGTTGCCATGTAATTGTATACTGTGATATATTGTAAAGCTCTCCACTATAATATCTATAATATGGTGCACTAGTATTGTTCCTTCCATGTACAATCATTAACCATTATTCTCGTACTTCCAGAATCCCCGTTTCCCTGGCAACCTTCAGATGACTGACAGGCAGCTGGATGAAGCCGGAGAGAATGATGTCAATAATTTGTGAGTTTCTGTTCATTATAAAACATCCTTTCTACTAGGCATAAACCATTACGTAGGTGATCAAGGTGTTATTCCTGAGCAGCGCTCCTCTACTTCCTTCTTAGATTTGTTCTAATGCTGATACGCACTGGGGGGAATTAAAGGACACATTTTTGGTGCAAAATTGGCAATGAACCAAAAATTTTAACTTTCTTTATGGCACTTTTTGGTGTCGATTCTTACACAAATGCCCCCTAGTGACTACAAAATCTATTGTTAAATTGTGACTTTTTGAGAATTTGTGGCCCGGGGGCTACATTTCCACAAAGTCGGAGTGGGACTTTGCAGGAGGGGGCAGGGGTCACTTGCAGCCCGGTAGATTCAGTATAGTTTATAGCATAAATGATAGCTCAAATCTACACCAGTGGTTAGCTTGCATAAATATGAGATTCTGGCACACAGAGGGCATGAAATACCTGAAATTAGGCGCATCTCCACTCCGGTAGACAGAGGATCAAGACTGGTATAGGAATTGATCAATGTATCTATGCCGGTTTTTCCAGATGTGTGATAATGTAGAGCATCTTTGACGCATAGCCCCCTTATGTTTAAAAGATGCAACACATCTCCAGTTCTGCGCCTTGCTTGCCATTTTCTGGTAATGTGGGCAGTGTGCAAGTCACGTTGGGCTGGGGATGCCCCTTGCAACATATTTATTACTGCCGTGAGTTAGGGTGAGGCCCCACGTTGCGGAAACACAGATTTTTTTGTTGCAGATTTTGCTGTGTTTTTTGAGCCAAAGTCAAGAACAAACACAAAAGGAATGGGAAATAAATAGGAAGTACTTATACTTCTCCCTTCTGCTCAATCCACTTCTGGCTTCAGATGTACCTTGCACCTGTAAGGCCCTTTATTAAGACTGGCGTATGAAACACCAGTCTTAATAAATCTGCCCCTTTGTATCTAATATAATACGAAATTGCATTATGAGCAGTTTGCCGATGTATATGCATTAAGGGAATTACTCTTGTGAGGATTACAATTCCCTGTTGCTGCCCTTATAGCACTTTCAGCAAAATACAAGTGTAGTTTTCTATAGCTGCTCACAACTCATTTGCTCTCCATATTTCTTAAATATTTTGCCAAACTCTTCAGGAAAGCCACCATGGAGAATTTCTGTTCCCTGCTGCTACTCTTCCGTAATACATGAATTACCTGTTAGTATAAGGAGTGATTCAGATATCTGGTATAAATATACAGGATTTCTCAGAATCTAATTATATCATACAGCTGTTGTAGTATGCAGCCTTAGGGACTCCATAAAGTGCCGCCATACAGGCTCAATGTATGTCTCTGAGGGTTTTTACATCTTCATATAGCTTTCAGCGCTTATTGTGTGCTTTCTGCATTTATTAGTCATGTCGTTTCTTCAGCTTAGTTGTTTTCTATCCATGTGGTTGTATTATTGAGAAATATTTGAAGTCAATGCTATGACTCAGGTTACAGATTATCCATTGCAATAAGTGCTTTAGAGCAATAAATGTAGGATGAAATACAAATGCTTTAAAAGGAATGTATCATAATTTTTTTTGTTTATTTACTAAAACTAGATGAAATATCTGACTTTTTTCTAATCTGTTTTTATTTTCTGATTTTTTTTATTCTATTTTCTATATATGATTATGGGGCTGCCATCTTGCCCGAGCTTCTCCTCTGCTCTGTTAACAGCATTTAGTGATATGCTTTACAGCATACTTACGGCCAAAGTCAGCAAGAGACTGGGTCTGACATCATCTATTGTTGGTAGTGAATGCAATGATAGGTGTAACATGTTGTTATTTGTAGAGAGATTATTTTATTTTGTAATCTGGTCTGTTTTGTTTGTGATGTAAATGAAGTGGCTGCTGCAAAGAAAACCGCTACAGAATTGTCAGTGTCAGTATATTATTAGTGGTCAGAGTGAAAATTGCAGGATATTGTATTTTACTTTTTAAAATATAGATAGTGTCATGGAAAATTAAAAAAAAAAAAATCTAAACTCTTAAAAATATCTTTATCATAAAAAATATGTGGCTTAGTGGCAAGAGTGAACATTGCAGGATATAGTATTTTACTTTTTAAAATATAGATAGTGTCAAGGAAAATTAAAAAAAAAAAAAAAATTCAAAACTCTTAAAAATATGTTTAACATAAAAAAAATGTAATTTTCTGGCAACTCATTCCCTTTAAGAGTCGAAATAGATAAAATTTAAAGGCAGTCTTCCAAGATTATGGTATTATGAGAGATAAATGTATGATCCCTGGCTGTGTCACACCCCTGGGATCCAGACTGAGTTCTGAAAAAGGTCTCCAGAAATATTTACATACATACAGATGTAGCAGAGTTAACCCAAACTTCTGCGATTGGTTAAACTTCTGCAGCAGACAACAAAAAATCAATGAAAAGTCATTAAAAAAACATTTTCAGGCCGTGGGCCCCACGTGGCATAAACACCACGGTGTGGCCATAGCAGAAATGCCGCAGAAAAAAACATGGCGTTTTGCAGTCCCTTTGCGAATCCCATCCACACATTGCAGGAAAATACGTGCAGCAGACGCACTGCGATTTCCAAAACCGTTGCAGTTTTGGAAATTGCAGCATGTCAATTATACCTACGGAAATTCCGGCGGTTTCCCTATAGGTATATTTGAAGCAGAAAGCTCTGCGGGATAAACCGCGATGCATTGCTGCCACAGTTTTTCCCACAGCACTTTTTTTTACTGAGGCCCACTACGTGGGGCCTTAGCCTTAGATGGGAAGTGCCATTAGATTTCTTATTTTGCATAACAGCTCCAGCCTGTTCCTCAGTGATGCACACACTGTTGTTGCAAAGTAATGTTAGCCAAAAGTATGCCGCTGCAAAAATGCTGAGTATTTCAACCTTTTTTTTTGTGACTGCAGATTACAGAAAACTCGCTGCTGAAGTTCTATGACAGAAATTCAGCGGCGGAGTTGTACTGTGTGGACTTGCCTTTAACCTCAGGGTGAAGATTTTATCTAGAGGTGGGTTGACTCTCAAACCACATGTTAACTTGGGGCTTCTTCCTTATGAAACTCTGGTCATCTGCATAAGGAATTACAGGACTGTTTCCATTAGATCAACTTAATTCCAGGTCAAAAAAACCCTAAAGTTTACCTTTTTGCCTGAAGATAAACTTTAACCTACATAAATGTATGGCAGTAATGATTCTAGAAGTATACACTGCACAGTAAGTACCATAAGATAAAGCTCCAGAGTTACTGCAGGCTTGTACGATGTTTCTGCCAGTGGAGGAGCCAAGGAGAATCCCAGTAGATCACAGCTACACTTGAAAGCTCTGAGTGTCATGATTTGCTTCTTATATAATGCCCTAGGGAATGGGTATCTTATAGATACATGGTGCCCTAGTTTCAGATTAGCAAATACCAACTTACTATAGCGAGTGCCTTGGAAGCAGATCGGCTCTTTTTCTATCCAGCGCTGTATGACACTGCAGTTCGAGGCGCAGATTGAATGACATTATGACCCCCTCTCAGCTTTGAAATAGCTATCTGCCTATGTGCACTGAAAGCCTTTATGTTTGCTTTTTCAGACGACGAAATCATGATCCATCGCACGTTCCATGCTCTGTTTTTTTGGATAAAGGAGCTACATTGATAAAACTGGCTCATTTCACTCTTGGATACAAACACATTACAGTGTCCTGAGATGGATAAACTTGCCAGAAATCTGCTTTATCACTTTCAGCATTTAGATACCGTTCTAGGGTGTACCGCTATGTTGAGATGATTACATACACACAATGAGTTATACACTGAAAACAGGTTGAGCGCAATTGTGCTGCCACCCATAGTAAACAGTCAGACATCTGTAGCACCACTTTTATGGTATTGTTGGGATACCCAGGGTGCTTTCACTCCACAGTATTTTATTCAGCTGAACCTAGGCACTGGGAAAGCTCCATGTGTTAAATGGATTGAATAAATGGATGCCAGAGTGGTATTTGTCTAGGCTAAAAATTTTTCTTTTAATTAGGTTTGGGAGAGGTGAAAAAAAAACAAAAAAGAAAACCATAGTCACCTGTCCCCGGTGCTCTGGTGTACTCCCAGCCTGGTCTGGCCCTGCTGCTCGGCTGTCTTCTTTTGCGGAAGTCCTCTCTGGCTGTGACGTCTCAGGTTCAATCAGTGGTCTAGGGAAGGGACCCATGGACATCACAGGTAGTGACGTCCCATGTCCTTTGCTGAGGCCACTGATTTGCCTCAGCGGTCGTGTGGTGCGGGGACTTCTGTTGGAAGAAAACAGCAGAGCAGCAGGACCGGACAAAGCTGTAAGGAACCGGAGCACCGGGGACAGGTGAGTATGTTTTTTTTTCAAGTCTTACACAGTGGTTGGTAGACCCCCATTCGTGAGACCCACATCTGCAAGACATATATGGTACATCTTATGGATTTGTCATAAATTCTGAGATGGGAATAGGTCTTTAAGCATTACATAGTCGCCATTTAAACCAGTGAGTTGTCTTTGTATTGCAGGACAGGTCCTCCAGAGTGGGAAATGCATCTGCATCCAAGACATGAGAATCACATTCCGCAGACCTCCCGTTATTTACCCATTTCTAATAGGATTATGGAACTGGGTTTTCTAAACCTGACATTTCCTTCAGTGGCTCAGTACATTGTTAAATAGGTCATTTCTATATTTAATGTGGAGTCAGTACCAATTGTAATGTAATTGTAACCTCCTTATACAATACTGTTAATATATGTATATAAAAGGTTGCAGCATGACATTATTCTATAGAAGTCAATATGTGGAATATTTTGCACAATGGATATTTGTATGTGCCATAATATCCTGCATCTCATAATGACTTGTCTTATAATGTTCTTCAGCTTTCAGCTTACGGTGGAGATATTTGACTACATGGAGTGGGAGCTGAACCTCTTTCATACAGGTCAGTGTTTCATGTGCTCTCCGACTGATTCATGTAATCCCTGTTTGTTGGTGTTCCCTGCTGATGTACTGGAAGACTGAGACCTGTCATCCCAAGTGTGAAAAGCTTCTCCGCAGGAAGGGCAATTCTGCCACAGACCTAATGATTACTTCGCACAACTAGTGATTACACCCTGGAGGTTAATGATATAGTGCACGTGGCACTCCATGTCCTCACACGTCTAGCTTCAGTAGCTTTAATGTAACGGTAGAGATGGTTGCTATGGGTAACTTAGATGTTCAATATAGAATTATATACTTTTAACAAACTATATGAACATGATTCACAGGGCTGAAGTTATGGGCTATAACTTTTATGGGTTTGTAATATTGATGACCTACATTAATATCAGATCTTAAAGGGCCAACTCTTGGGAATTTGAGACTCCGATAGATCAGATGTAGGAAGGGGCCTCAGCACTTGGGCAAGCCATTCACCTGCATGCTTTAGTAGCGCCTGTGCTGGGTATTACAGCTTTGTCCCATTCACTTGAAGCTGCAATAAAGTTGCACATTGCAAACCTGCGGCACCGTGTACATCCACTACTAACTAGAGTGTTGGTGGACAGACAGTGCTGTGGAACTTTAATATACAGTGCTGGCCAAAAGTATTGGCACCCCTGCAATTCTGTCAGATAATACTCAATTTCTTCCAGAAAATGATTGCAATCACAAATGCTTTGGTAATAATATCTTCATTTATTTTGCTTGCAATGAAAAAACACAAAAGAGAATGAAAAAAAAGTCAAATCATTGATCATTTTACACAAAACTCCAAAAATGGGCCGGACAAAAGTATTGGCACCCTCAGCCTAATACTTGGTAGCACAACCTTTAGGCAAAATAACTGCGAACAACCGCTTCCGGTAACCATCAATGAGTTTCTTACAATGCTCTGCTGGAATTTTAGACCATTGTTCTTTGGCCAATTTCTCCAGGTCCCTGAGATTTGAAGGGTGCCTTCTCCAAACTGCCATTTTGAGATCTTTCCACAGGTGTTCTATGGGATTCAGGTCTGGACTCATTGCTGGCCACTTTAGAAGTCTCCAGTGCTTTCTCTCAAAGCATTTTCTAGTGCTTTTTGAAGTGTGTTTTGGGTCATTGTCCTGCTGGAAGACCCATGACCTCTGAGGGAGACCCAGCTTTCTCACACTGGGCCCTACATTATGCTGCAAAATTTGTTGGTAGTCTTCAGACTTCATAATGCCATGCACACGGTCAAGCAGTCCAGTGCCAGAGGCAGCAAAGCAACCCCAAAACATCAGGGAACCTCCGCCATGTTTGACTGTAGGGACCGTGTTCTTTTCTTTGAAGGCCTCTTTTTTTTTTCCTGTAAACTCTATGTTGATGCCTTTTCCCAAAAAGCTCTACTTTTGTCTCATCTGACCAGAGAACATTCTTCCAAAAAGTTTTTGGTTTTCTCAGGTAAGTTTTGGCAAACTCCAGCCTGGCTTTTTTATGTCTCTGGGTCAGAAGTGGGGTCTTCCTGGGTATCCTACCATAGAGTCCCTTTTCATTCAGACGCCGACGGATAGTACGGGTTGACACTGTTGTACCCTCGGACTGCAGGGCAGCTAGAACTTGTTTGGATGTTAGTCGAGGTTCTTTAGCCACCATCCGCACAATCTTTCGTTGAAATCTCTCGTCAATTTTTCTTTTCCGTCCACATCTAGGGAGGTTAGCCACAGTGCCATGGGCTTTAAACTTCTTGATGACACTGCGCACGGTAGACACAGGAACATTTAGGTCTTTGGAGATGGACTTGTAGCCTTGAGATTGCACATGCTTCCTCACAATTTTGCTTCTCAAGTCCTCAGACAGTTCTTTGGTCTTCTTTCTTTTCTCCATGCTCAATGTGGTACACACAAGGACACAGGACAGAGGTTGAGTCAACTTTAATCCATTTCAACTGGCTGCAAGTGTGATTTAGTTATTGCCACCACCTGTTATGTGCCACAGGTAAGTAACAGGTGCTGTTAATTACACAAATTAGAGAAGCATCACATGATTTTTCAAAGGGTGGCAATACTTTTGTCCACCCCCTTTTTTATGTTTGGTGTGGAATTATATCCAGTTTGGCTTTTTGACAATTCTTTTTGTGGTTTTCCATTGAAGACAAATTAAATGAAGATATTATTACCAAAGCATTTGTGATTGCAATCATTTTCTGGAAGAAATTGAGTATTATCTGACAGAATTGCAGGGGTGCCAATACTTTTGGCCAGCACTGTAGCTGATCACTGGGGGTGTTGAGAGTTCCCTTCCCCAAAATCTGATATTGATAGCCTGTCCTAAGATGGGGCATCAATGGTGTGAAGCCAAAAAATCCTTTAAGGCAAATCTATTGTGCATTTTACTAGAGGATCCACAACAGAAATTGTAATTCAGTTGGGTTACGTTTGGCTTTTCTATGGAGAGTCTAAAATTGCGAATTTATCTGCTCTATGTGAATGGTTTGCAGAAACCCCATTTACTTTCATTAAAAGTGGATTGAAAGTAGATTTGGCGTGGATTACAGCGTAGACTCAGTGCCCTAATCCATGTTAGAGACCTATGTGAACTTGGCTTCACTCCTCAGTGAGACCCGATTTCCCCTTTATAGCTATTAGGGATCTGTTTTAGCATGCCACCTTTTTGGTCTGGAAATATAACCTGCATGTTAAACAATAGTCAGACAAAAAAGCCTCCAAAACTATATAGAAAAAAACATCTATCCATTCCAGAACAAGATTCCAACAATATGATAAAATACAACTTTAGGTAGATGGTGATGTTTTTAGAAACCGTGCACATAATAGAGAGGAATGGGCCCTTTATGATGATAGTTAGTGGCCCCCTACTGCTGTAGTAGTGCTACCAGCTCCGACCCAAAAGTCACTGTGAACTGTATGTAGGAACTTCCCTCTCCATAAGAAACTCACTGAGAAAAACTGAGAAGTAATGGATATAATATATATGGTTATATCCATTACTTCTCAGTTTCAGGTCCTACCCAAGCACAACTAAAGGATGTGAAATGTTATAGATCAGAATTTCTGCACCAAGAGAGTCCACAAAAAAGAATGACAGTGCGTCATTCTCACAACCTTACAGAAAGCCATATATAGAGCACATACAGATGCCTGACCTTTGCATGTTCCTTATATTTTTGCATTATCTCATTTCCCTTAGAGGCTTGTTACTGTCTCTGTTCCGTTTTTTTCTATTACTTCAGATCCTGTAGCATTTGCATCCTGAATAAGAGAACAAGTGAAAGCCCCTATTCGATTTGTAGATAAGCGTATATTTGCATGTTCCTTTAGTGCAGTTACCAGGATTGTGAAGAGTCACTGTGTTACTTTCCATACTGTGTCAGAAACACTTCCATATACAGTCAGCTAGTCCAGCACGTACAATGTCTGCATTTACAGTTCACCTGTAGTGGAAAGTATTTACCGCCCAGTAACAGTGCTTGGCAATTTGTCAGAGGTCACGTACAATTTGGAACCAGCCATAGTATCACTAAGCAGACATTCCTGCAGCATTAGACAGAGGTGAGGTATCCAGAGCCTGAAGCCGCAGAGTTGTAAAAACTTCATAGAATCGATAAATCCTAATGAATAACCTTGATGACCTGCTAAAAAGTTAACTTCATTTAGAGATACCGTACATATTAGGTGCTGACACCACGAACAGAAGGCCTGTGTGCAGGAACAGAATGTGGAATATATAGTGTATATCTAAGTATATAGAGTAATAGCTAATATATATATATATATATATATATATATACAGTACAGACCAAAAGTTTGGACACACCTTCTCATTCCAAGAGTTTTCTGTATTTTCATGACTATAAAAATTGTAGATTCACACTGAAGGCATCAAAACTATGAATTAACACATGTGGAATTATATACTTAACAAAAAAGTGTGAAACAACTGAAAATATGTCTTATATTCTAGATTCTTCAAAGTAGCCACCTTTTGCTTTGATTACTGCTTTGCACACTCTTGGCATTCTCTTGATGAGCTTCAAGAGGTAGTCACCTGAAATGGTTTTCACTTCACAGGTGTGCCTTGTCAGGTTTAATAAGTGGGATTTCTTGCCTTATAAATGGGGTTGGGACCATCAGTTGTGTTGTTCAGAAGTCAGGTGGATACACAGCTGATAGTCCTACTGAATGGAGTGTTAGAATTTGTATTATGGCAAGAAAAAAGCAGCTAAGTAAAGAAAAACGAGTGGCCATCATTACTTTAAGAAATGAAGGTCAGTCAGTCCGAAAAATTGGGAAAACTTTGAAAGTGTCCCCAAGTGCAGTGGCCAAAACCATCAAGCGCTACAAAGAAACTGGCTCACATGAGGACCGCCCCAGGAAAGGAAGACCAAGAGTCACCTCTGCTGTGGAGGATAAGTTCATGCGAGTCACCAGCCTCAGAAATCGCAGGTTAACAGCAGCTCAGGTTAGAGACCAGGTCAATGCCACACAGAGTTCTAGCAGCAGACACATCTCTACAACAACTGTTAAGAGGAGACTATGCAGCAGGCCTTCATGGTAAAATAGCTGCTAGGAAACCACTGCTAAGGACAGGCAACAAGCAGAAGAGACTTGTTTGGGCTAAAGAACACAAGGAATGGACATTAGACCTGTGGAAATCTGTGCTTTGGTCTGATGAGTCCAAATTTGAGATCTTTGGTTCCAACCACCGTGTCTTTGTGAGACGCAGAAAAGGTGAACGAATGGACTCTACATGCCTGGTTCCCACCGTGAAGCATGGAGGAGGAGGTGTGATGGTGTGGGGGTGCTTTGCTGGTGACACTGTTGGGGATTTATTCAAAATTGAAGGAATACTGAACCAGCATGGTTACTACAGCATCTTGCAGCGGCATGCTATTCCATCCAGTTTGCGTTTAGTTGGACCATCATTTATTTTTCAACAGGACAATGACCCCAAACACACCTCCAGACTGTGTAAGGGCTATTTGACCAAGAAGGAGAGTGATGGGGTGCTACGCCAGATGACCTGGCCTCCACAGTCACCAGACCTGAACCCAATCGAGATGGTTTGGGGTGAGCTGGACCGCAGAGTGAAGGCAAAAGGGCCAACAAGTGCTAAGCATCTCTGGGAACTCCTTCAAGACTGTTGGAAGACCATTTCAGGTGACTACCTCTTGAAGCTCATCAAGAGAATGCCAAGAGTGTGCAAAGCAGTAATCAAAGCAAAAGGTAGCTACTGTGAAGAACCTAGAATATAAGACATATTTTCAGTTGTTTCACACTTTTTTGTTAAGTATATAATTCCACATGTGTTAATTCATAGTTTTGATGCCTTCGGTGTGAATCTACAATTTTTATAGTCATGAAAATACAGAAAATTCTTGGAATGAGAAGGTGTGTCCAAACTTTTGGTCTGTACTGTATATATAAATATATATATATATATATATATATATATATATATATATGATATATTAGCTATAAAGTTAACTTATAGTTCATGCAAAATGCAGCACTTCAAAAGTTGAAAAAAGCATACACTATATTCACTCATCTGTGCAACATTTCAGCTTTTCACTGGAGCCTTTTTGAAACTTGAAACATTGCACAGGTGGGTCAATAATGTGCACCCCTTTTTTGACTTGTGGATTTTATTGCAGATAGATCTTTGGCCTGGATATTTGGAAGCGTACCCTTCTCTTTATTACAGTATTTTTTTCATTTAAAAATAAAAAAACAAATATATGCACGTAAACGCTGTAAAAATTAAACCTTTAAGAATATGTTTTGTTTTTTCCAATTCCACCCCATCCAGATTTTTTTGTCTAGTTTTGCAGTACATTGTATAGTACATTAAATGATGCCCTTGTGAAGTACAGTCTTTCCCATAGAAAAATAAGCCCTTGTATGATGGAAGAATAAAATATGGCATATGGGATATGGGGAGGAAAAAACAGAAATGCAAAAATGAAAATTATCCAAGCCCTTACAGGGTTAGAGAAAAATTCTACTTTCTCCTGATATTTCCCTACCTCTTCTCCTGCACTGATCCCTTTTTTTGAGTCCACTGTTCAAGTCGATATGCTTGAGTCTGGACACAGCTCACCTCAGCTCATTGAAGTTTATAGAGAGGGGAGGGGGAGGAGGAGAACGAGGTGTCAGAAAGCAGGGACATAATAAGGTATGTGTAAGGGAATTGCCAGTTGAGCAATTCTCCAGTGCTGCAGCAAAAACCTGAGAGGAAGGGAATACAGAGACAGTGAGCCCTAAAGTTGACCCAGACCCTGTCCCTACCTACTTGTCTCACTGTCCTAATGACAGGAACAACTTGGAGCCGGTCCCTACTCTGAATAAGTGACAACACAGAACGCAGACACGACGCACAAACAACAAAGGGAGGTCAGCTAGCCAAGGGGTCGGTAACAAACGAGCAATTCAGTACAGAATCAAAATCCAAGAGAATAGTCAAAGGAAAGCCAGTGGTCAGAAAATCAGAAGAGCAGGTAACAAGGAACAAGGAGTATAGCCAGTAAGCAAAATGCAATAGCAGGCGCCAATGGGAAAGTGAGCAAACAATAAATAGGGAGAAAGAACCCGCCCCAGACTTGATAGGAGGACAGGCTGTCAATCACAAAGGCAGGACTAAATTTAACTCTTAGTGGAGCAGGGGGAGAGCAAGGTGAAGGAGAAGGGCGTGGTGGAAAATCAATTAAGGAGGTGAGGGAATAGGACAGTGTTCATACAATACAAGCAAAACCCAAAGGAAAGAATCACAACCGGGCATGCCTCCTGCGCCGCAGCGTGCGCCCGGAGGATGGCGCCAAAGCCCGGACAGGCAAGGACGTTACAGTATGGCTGTCGTCTCTAATGACAGTTTTATCTTACCACAGAGTGGGATTATCCAGGTGAAATAGTACTCAACAGTGTGAAGAGGCAGTCTCTGAATGGTGCAGTTATGTTATTTCTCTCTATCGGCTTGACCTCCTCCTCTCCCCTCCCCCAATACGTAGACTTCAGCAGGCTGAGCTGTAAGCTAAGTACAAACTCCAGACTAGGGATTTGAACAGAACATATTTAGAAACAGTGTTAGTGGAAGAAGAAGGAGGAGGGAAGGAAATAACAGGGGAAAGAAGCATTTTTCTTTAATCAAATATATTACAAGGTTTACTATTAGTACCAATTTTGTTGGTTTATAAAATCTATCATAAAAGTTTAGTGTTGAGTTTTTCCCTCTCCATAATATTGTTTAGGTGTGTTATTTCTAATAATACCATTTGGTCTATATGATACTTTAATGACAGCGGTTCTTATGTATAAAAAGACAGAAGTACAGAATGGTGTGAGTTCACGTACAGAGTACAGCATGGCCTCGTCTCACATAGTTTTCTCACAAAGCTGGGAAGTTAGTCATTTAATCACTTGTTAAACACCCACTTCCTTTCTGTTGACCTATACAGAATCTTAATGTGTCATAGGAAGTAACACCATTGTGCCATTGCCTAGTAGTGTAGCGTTCTCACTGGCTACATTGTGTCAGTGCTTCAGTAGAAAAATGTTACATTTCTCTGCTTGAGAAAAGGCAGTGCGCCACAATGTTTATCTACCTAAGCGGCAATTTATTGCTTTACGCAACCATTTATTTGGCATGTTGAAATAATTGAAGGGTCTCATAAACTGGATCTTCCTCTGTACGCTACAATAATAAAACGTTTCCATTACTTATTGCCTCAGAGATGAAGAAAAACTGAAAAAATGTCATATGATGGATACCCTTCCTTCTTTCCTTCCTGGTGTCTGTCATTTGGACTGGAAGTATAATGCAGCACACTGCACTGTCAAATATATAAGAAATCCTGCTTCAACCTGAACCTGTGGCAGTGATGTGAACAGAGCCTAAAGATTCACATTTCCATTGTCTTTTCCATTCTTCTGTTCCATCAGAGGAGCAGAAAAAGGGAAAAGATTGAACGCATATGATGGACACCAGCGGCACCCGACAGATCCCATTGAGTCACCTCTTTGATCTGAACAACTGTTAGATCTTCACAGAGAATATTGACCTATACAGGTGTATTCACGCGTAGAAGATTTGTTGCACACATTTCTGCTTCCATCCTATTCATCTTGACGAAGCTTGAAGAAATCTGTGTGTTCTTGATACCAAAACAACCCCATTCCGATGAATGGAACTGATTTCCAGTTGCAGCTAAAAATCTGTATACGAATACACTGTAACTGAATCCAGAACGCTCCTTATTTCGGTGTCCCTCATGACAGTATGTCCTTTATATAATTTGCGCTGAGCAAGAGCACGTGACCACATTAAAAACCTGTAGATGCTCCCGTACCACCAATGTACGTCTCTGATAATTTTATACATCACCATAGTCTATGTATATCATTAGTTATATATACAATTGTCAGCACGGTAAAATTGACCATGGTTTTAATCTATCTCGAGTTCCTTTTTTTGTGCAGTTATAGTTGCCACGTAGTGGATAAGATGTAAGCAAATCTCATCCTTTTGCTGCAACTAAAACCCGCAGCAGAAGGCGACCGATGCTTTGGGTGATAAAACTGCAGCATGCAAAGGGTGAGAGCTGTGAGGAGTTCACAAAGAATCCTGGAGGCGAGCCGCTAGAAAAAACCCAAGTGCTCCTGAAAGAATTCCTGCAGTGTCTTTGGCTCAAAAAACCGCAGTATAATCGACAAGAAACAAATACAGCTTTTCCACAACATGGGATGCCGGCCTTACGCTGCACACATATAAACTAATTAAACAATAGAAGTCCTGCTTCCTATGCTTTTTGGACTTGCATTGTCACCGGCCTTTGGCTCTAATAAATAACACAAATATAAAGTGTTTTATATTTTCTCGACTTTTTCCTTTCTTTGTTCGTTTTGTTCACTTTTGAGGCAGTAAGTCTTAATGAAAAGTGAAGCATTATCCTCTGCTCTAAGTGGAAGCTTCCTCCTACACAAGCTTGTGTTAGCCTGCCATGTAACTGATTGACGTCTGCTGATTAAACAGCATTAAGTTCATTGGATTTGTTACTTTATTTCCTAATCAGTCATTACATTTCATTAACATCAATTGTTCAGTGTGTAGGCAGCAGTGCAATAATACAGAATATACAATTATTACCTTTCATCCGGTACCCAGTGGTCAGAAACAGTCTGGGGTACCTTCATAGTCTAGAATATTTAGGCTTTGGGCACATGGGCAGAGCCATGTGCATGGAGCCTGTATGCCAGTGTGAATGTATGCAGCCGCCATGCATTCCTGCACAGGCTCCTCCAGCCTTTAGGGGTATACCTCCATATATATGGAGAAAGAGGGAGCATGTCACAATGTCTTTTTCGGTTGGTTTTGTACAGATTCTTTAGACCAGGGGTTGGCAACCCTCAGCACTCCAGCTGTTGTAAAACTACAACTCCCAGCATGCATACTTGCTCTGCTGTTCTTAGAACTCCTATGGAAGTGAATGGAGCATGTTGGGAGTTGTAGTTTCACAGCAGCTGGAGTGCTGAAGGTTGCTGACCCCTGCTTTAGAAAGTCTAGTTTAAGTTTATACCACCTTTTAGTTGGCTTACTGTGAGCCAGAATTTTACACAATTTTTGCCCATGGTGTCAAATTTAAGCCACGCCTGCTTTTTCTGCGAATCCGCACCCACATATCTAGCCGATTGAAAAATTTTAGCCCAAACTAGATGTGCCACGTTTACATCGGTGTCAAGTTGTAACCACAAGAGTATATCTGAGCCTGTATGTTCGCATATAAAATCAAAATGGTGGACCATGCAGGTGTATAGCGAGTTGAGAGGAATAGCTGTTTGATAGATATCTAAGCAGGTGTATGACCATCTTTAGTGTATAGTGACTAGTGGTGTATAATAAGAATTGTTAGGTGATTGTCACTTTACAGAATTACACTAGGTTCACACTAACGTTCGGGTCTCTGTCATTTGGGTCCGCATAGGGACTTGAAAGATGGAGACCCTGTCTAGTAAAAAATGGTCCACGTGGAAAACTGTGAACCCGTCGCAGAATCCGCTAAAATCGGCGGAGTCTCCTATGCAGGTGTGAATCCAGCATTAGCTGTCATTGCTTACATTTGGCAGACTTTATAGCCATTGATGTACCATGATAGATTTGTATAGCAGACAAGGTTATGTATGTTATATTGTGATGTGCCATTCTCTAAGTTTTTTTTCTTGTTCTTCTGCAGTTTTTAAATCGTTGGACATGTCCCGTTCTGTGTCTGTCACCGCTGCTGGCCAGTGCCGTCTGTCGCCTCTAATCCAAGTCATACTAGACTGTAGCCACTTGTATGACTACACTGTGAAACTTCTCTTCAAACTTCACTCTTGTGAGTATTTTGTGCACTAGGACTGTGCGCACGGACAAGTTCGGGCTGGGAAACTCAGTCTGTGCATCAGTCGACTATACCGGCTCAAACACTGCTCAGCTGAACTGAACTCACCATGTCAATTTAGTTCTGCTGAGGTCTGGGTTTGGGCCAGTCAAGACACCGACTGAGTTTACTTGCCCAAACTCGGACGTGTGAAATGGGCTTAAGAATGAATAAAAGAAAATTGGGAGAATTTACTTTGCTTTCAAAATACTGTTGGCCAAGTAATTGTAGGTTGGATTCTTGTAGTCTGTGTAATATTTTTGTGACTATGACATTTGTGGATAATACAGTACATTTGATAAATGTTCTTCATTGTATTTTATTTGCTTACAACTCATGTCAGAATGACTGGCTACTGAACTCAGTTACCCAATTATCTATTTAATGCATTTTTTTTTTTCTGTCTTTCAATTTTGTCCATTTCAAATTCTGCCCTTAAAGAGGACCTTTCACGTCCTCATGTATATGTGGTTTTATATACCGCTAGAAAGCAGACAGCGTGCTGAATTCAGCGCACTGCCGGCTTTCCCGGTAAGTGCCCCGGGGCTGGTGATATCGGCGGTCGTAGTTTCATGGTTCACTGTCAGAAGAGCGTTCCTGACAGTCTAGCTGGTCTGTGAGGAACGCCCTCCCCGACAGTTCTCGTTCATAGACTTGTACTGGGGGGGGGGCGTTCCTTACAACTCAGCGTCATCGCTTGGCTATAAGGAACACCCCCTCTCTGTACTCGCCCATAGCGCTGTACTGTCAGAGGCATTCCTTACAGCCCAGCTAGACTGTCAGGAACGCCCTTCTGACAGTGAACGGTGAAACTAAGACCACCGATAGCTCCAGCCCCAGGGCACGTAATGGGAAAGCCGAATCAAAAGCTGAATTCAGCAATCTGTTGGCTTTCCAGCGGTATGTAAAGCCGCATATACATGAGGATGTGAAATGTCCTCTTTAAATTCTCAACATGAATATTACGTATCTTACTTAGATGGTAAAATAATAGCGCCACCTAGTGACTCAACTGTACTGTGTTTGTAGAAAATTGTCATGGAAGATGGGGAAGAGATCATTTTCCTTTGGCAATTGTGAAAAAAAAAATTTGGACATATGCAACATTCATCCAAGCCTAAGGTTAGGTTTACACTGTGCTATTTTTTTTAATTTTTTTTTTTACTGAAGTACTGCAATCAGCTTATAATTGTGGTATTGTCTAGCACACGTCACTATCTATTCCAACAATTTTCACCTAAAATTCTGGTTTACTGGCAAACAGGGCCGTTTTAACACATTGGTGGGCCCAGTGCAAAGGTTTCATAAGTGGGAGTCTTCAGGGAGCTGCAGGTGCGATGTAAGTGACATCATCACATTGTGCCTGTAGCTCTCGGGGAAGAGAGGTGATGAATGGTGAAGCAAGGAGCAGACGGCCCTCTGCTTCATCATTGTATGAAACTGGGGCAGCCCGGAATGGTGGGACAGCATATACAGGACTGTCCCGCTGTCCCAACGCGGGACCTCACTACCATAGGGCCCGGTGCAAGTGCAAAGTTGTCCCTATGGTTAAAGCGGCCTTGCTGGCACAGTAGACATATGCTATTCGTAACAGGTGAAATGAATAATAACAATTTAATAACAATTGCTACTCTTAATGGTAATTAAAATCTGTATTCAGTCTGTTCTTAAAGGGGTTGCCCGGGGAGTATGAATTTAATTACCTGGTCCCTGGGATGCTGATAATGGATCCTGGGATTCCAGTGATGTCATGACCGCAAGTCATGTGATCTGAGAACCATGCCCCCCTCTCCCCCTGGGTGTGTAATGTAAACATTGCAGTGACTTTGACAGGGTACAAAATGTAATGGCTAGATGACTGGTTCAAGGCATTTCTGAAACAGCAGGTCTTGTAAAGTTTTCCTAGTATGCAATGGTTAGTACATACCTAAAGTGGTCCAACTGATGAACCTGTTCCAGTAACAGGCGCCTTGAGAATGAAGAATGCCTATCTGGTCCAGTCGTACAGAAGACCTACTGTACCACAAATTGCTGAAAATTTTAATGCTAGGTATGATATAAAGACATCCAAACACACAGTGTATCACAATCTGCTGTGTATGGGGCTGTCCAGTTTAGTCACAGTGCCCATGTGGACCTCTGTCCCCAGCCAAAATCACCTATAAGTTGCTATGTGAGCAGCAGAATTAGACTCATGATGCAGTGGAAGAAGGTGGCTTAGTCTGATAAATCACATTCTCTTTTGCAGCCATGGATGGCTGGTGCTCTGGACAAGGTTCTGCTGGGAAACCTTGGGTCCTGGCAGTCATGTTGAAGTTATCACTTTCTTAAACATTGTCCAAGTACACCCCTTCATGGCACGGGTATTCCACTGCAAAGATTGTTCAGGAATGGTTTTATGAAAGACTTTGAAATATTGACTTGGCCTCCAAATTCCCAAGATCTCAATCCAATTGAGCATATGTAGGATGTAGTGGTAGAGCAAGTACAATCCACGGATGCTCCACTTCACAATTTATGGGACTTAAAAGGATTTGCTGCTAATGTCTTGATGCTAGATACTACAAGACACCTTCACAGTTCCTGTTTCTGGCAGACTTTCTGGCTGTCTCTGCTTCAATTAGACAGCCATTCATTGCCATAGCTGGCATGGAATATTACATGTTGTGGCTGTTGCAGAGGATGCATGTGTTTACCCACCAAAACAAGCTGTTTGCCAGATATGGAGCCCAGGACAATCAGCTCATCGCTCCAGAGTCTGCATTTTGAAGGCAGCTGTGTTTTTGATACGACAACCCCTTTAAGGTTATATCGCCATAGGTTTCCATGTTGTTATGCTGTAAGTTCAGTAGAATCACAAGGAGTCTTGTCCATGATAGATGCTAAAATGCTGGCACAACAAAACGCTCAAAAAAATCATAGAGATGTGCACAAAAACGATCGTATGAAGACCATATTTCTATATGCTTATGTATATATGTATAGCTTGCCATATCCTGTCTGTTGCCTCTGCGGAAGTTCTCCTTTAAAATCCTTCACAATATTTCTGCTATATTGCTACAGACATTTCTCCTTCTGTTTGTCAAGTGTTTAGTTATAAAAGAATCCTACAGTGATCTGTGAATTGTCAGAGCCTCAGCGGCAGATTCACTAGTTTCTGGCATGTCCATGAAACTAAACAGACTTTCTTTTATTAAAATTTGGACCCTATAGGGGGAGGTGTGATCCCTTCTGATCACCAGGTCAATACCTCAGGTCTGTACCACATTTAAAGCCGAATTGATTCTAAGGAAGGCTAACAGGAAAAACTCAGTTCCAAAAAGTGTCAATGCAATAGTCTGCAAGTCTCTTCCCGTAAACACCAGTCATACATGACCACAATCAATAGCCAGTCTCTTGATTTAACCCATTTTATAGTGGATCAGATTGTGGGGCAGCCATACCAGCAGCAGCAGAGTAGAATTATAAAGACAAAAAATCATTATGATACAATACTGTGCAAAAAATGCTGCGAAAAAAGCAGGTTGCAAAAAATTCTGCAAAGTAAGAATTCTTTCAAAAATGGAAAAATAGTTTGTTTTTGTCAATTAAAATGATATGAATGAACAAAAGAGAATGAGGGCCTCTTTCAAGGGAATTTCCCCATATAAGGCTGAGGCCCCACATTGTGAAAACGCAGCTTTTTTTGTTGCAGATTTTGCTGCGGTTTTTTGAGCCAAAGCCAAGAATGGCTATAAAAGGAATGGGAAATATATAGGAAGTTCTTATACTTCTCCCTTCTGCTCAATCCACTCCTGGCTTTGTCTCAAAAAAGCGCAGCAAAATCTACAACAAAAAAATCTGTGTTTCAGCAACATGGGGCCTCAGCCTTACACAGCTGTTCCCTGGCTGTAACAACCTGTTTAATACTAATACTCAGAGACTGGGAGCTGTGCGCTAGGCTTACTGTGCCATAAATATATCTTCAGCTGGAGATGGAATATAATATCATGTATTATAATTCAGTTGGGATGCTACACAATATGTTGCTGAAAGTGAATTAATTGTGTAGCCATTGTAGCCATGTGATTTGTCTTTCAGGCCTTCCTACGGATACATTACAGGGTCATCGAGATCGTTTTATGGAACAGTTTCAAAAGTAAGTATAAAATTGGAAATTGTGGTAGATTAATGACTATAAGGCTAAGGCCCCATGTATCAGGCCAAACCAAAAAAAGCGATATGTTGTAGCCACGTTTTTTCGCGTAGCGCTTTTTACAGAAATTCTGCAGTGGTTTCAGTTATACCTACGGAAATGCCAGTGGTTTCACTATAGGTATAATTGACATGCTGCAATTTTCAAAACCGCAGTGGGGGTTTTGGAAATTGCAGCGTGTCCGCTGCACGTATTTTCCCCACAATGTGTGGATGGGATATCTTTGCATTGACTGTAAAACGCCGTGTTTTTTCAGCCGCAGCCAAACTGTGACGTTTGCGCCATGTGAGGCCTCGGCCTTAGTGTGTTTTCATGTTGTGATGACTATGCCAACTGCAGGATGTGAAGGAATGCTGCAGATCCTCCTTGGGATTGTGGTGCCGTGCTTCCTCTCCTCTTTTCACATCCCTCTTTCTAGATGCTGAAAGTAAAGACACAGCTGCAGATAGTAAACAGGGTGGGAGTATTAATTGCCATCATTAACCCCTTAGATGGTGTGGTTAAAAAGGTTGTCTATCATTTTTTTTTCTATGGCCTATCCTTAGGCCATAAATATCTGATCTTGGTCCTCTTCAGGCCCCCTCCAGCCTCCTGAATGATGTCAGGGACTGCTGAGGCCTGTGATTGGTTATGTGGCATTGTGACGCAAAGATGCTGTCACAGGTTTCAGCAGTCCCTGACGTCATTCAGGAGACCATAAAAGACCTATAGAAGACCAAGAGCAGTGTTGGAGTACAGGAGAGGTGAGTAACATTGTTTTTAATGTTTGCTCACCTCCCCTGGGCCTCTGCTAAAGAGACCCCTCAGTATAACAATAACAGTTCCAGTTTAGACGTTTGCCCAACACATACTCATACTGCAAATGGGGCATGGTTTTAAAAAGGGCATGGCCTATATAATCACCATTAATCGTAGTCGAGGTAAAATGCCTGATAAATGACGATTTTGGTTTAAGTCATATTTGCCCAGCCCTAATACAGTCTGTATTTCAAAAACCGAAAACGCCCTTGTAAACCTGGCCTAAGTCATTTTCTATTAGTCAGTGATGAACTTATCAATATACTATATCCCACAGGTTGAAGGATTTGTTTTACCGTTCGAGTAACCTGCAATACTTCAAACGTCTACTGCAGATTCCACAGCTTCCAGAGGTAAGAAGATGTCTCCAGATACTTTGTGCCTTATGATTCAGAACACAGACTGTAAATATGAATACTACATTGAATTATCCAAGAGACTATAGACATCTGAAAATAAAATTATATTCTCAGTGCAACAGACTACAAGTTTTTAGTCTCAGTATTATAAGCTCCAAGGACTGCATAGCTCAGCAGCTGCGTGACAACAAATGAGACTCTTGAAATAATTCTGCTGCTGTAGTGCTTTTTGACAGTGCATTCCTTCCAATATTATAGGATAAGTAGATAATACTTGCCAGCTTATCCACACGACACTTAAAACATTTTATCTTACATCTGCAATGTTAAACCCCAAAATAGCTGTAAAGACTAAACTGTTACTCCCATGCCACTTCCTCTCTTAATCGTGACAATGCTTTTAGTTACATTTATTAAGTTTAAGTGCACAGTTGCACAACATTGTGTTTTTTATATATATATATACAGTACAGACCAAAAGTTTGGACACACCTTCTCATTCCAAGAGTTTTCTGTATTTTCATGACTATAAAAATTGTAGATTCACACTGAAGGCATCAAAACTATGAAATAACACATGTGGAATTATATACTTAACAAAAAAGTGTGAAACAACTGAAAATATGTCTTATATTCTAGGTTCTTCAAAGTAGCCACCTTTTGCTTTGATTACTGCTTTGCACACTCTTGGCATTCTCTTGATGAGCTTCAAGAGGTAGTCACCTGAAATGGTCTTCCAACAGTCTTGAAGGAGTTCCCAGAGATGCTTAGCACTTGTTGGCCCTTTTGCCTTCACTCTGCGGTCCAGCTCACCCCAAACCATCTCGATTGGGTTCAGGTCTGGTGACTGTGGAGGGCAGGTCATCTGGCGTAGCACCCCATCACTCTCCTTCTTGGTCAAATAGCCCTTACACAGTCTGGAGGTGTGTTTGGGGTCATTGTCCTGTTGAAAAATAAATGATGGTCCAACTAAACGCAAACCGGATGGAATAGCATGCCGCTGCAAGATGCTGTGGTAACCATGCTGGTTCAGTATTCCTTCAATTTTGAATAAATCCCCAACAGTGTCACCAGCAAAGCACCCCCACACCATCACACCTCCTCCTCCTTGCTTCACGGTGGGAACCAGGCATGTAGAGTCCATTCGTTCACCTTTTCTGCGTCGCACAAAGACACGGTGGTTGGAACCAAAGATCTCAAATTTGGACTCATCAGACCAAAGCACAGATTTCCACAGGTCTAATGTCCATTCCTTGTGTTCTTTAGCCCAAACAAGTCTCTTCTGCTTGTTGCCTGTCCTTAGCAGTGGTTTCCTAGCAGCTATTTTACCATGAAGGCCTGCTGCACACAGTCTCCTCTTAACAGTTGTTGTAGAGATGTGTCTGCTGCTAGAACTCTGTGTGGCATTGACCTGGTCTCTAATCTGAGCTGCTGTTAACCTGCGATTTCTGAGGCTGGTGACTCGGATGAACTTATCCTCCGCAGCAGAGGTGACTCTTGGTCTTCCTTTCCTGGGGCGGTCCTCATGTGAGCCAGTTTCTTTGTAGCGCTTGATGGTTTTGGCCACTGCACTTGGGGACACTTTCAAAGTTTTCCCAATTTTTCGGACTGACTGACCTTCATTTCTTAAAGTAATGATGGCCACTCGTTTTTCTTTACTTAGCTGCTTTTTTCTTGCCATAATACAAATTCTAACACTCCATTCAGTAGGACTATCAGCTGTGTATCCACCTGACTTCTGAACAACACAACTGATGGTCCCAACCCCATTTATAAGGCAAGAAATCCCACTTATTAAACCTGACAGGGCACACCTGTGAAGTGAAAACCATTTCAGGTGACTACCTCTTGAAGCTCATGAAGAGAATGCCAAGAGTGTGCAAAGCAGTAATCAAAGCAAAAGGTGGCTACTTTGAAGAACCTAGAATATAAGACATATTTTCAGTTGTTTCACACTTTTTTGTTAAGTATATAATTCCACATGTGTTAATTCATAGTTTTGATGCCTTCAGTGTGAATCTACAATTTTTATAGTCATGAAAATACAGAAAACTCTTGGAATGAGAAGGTGTGTCCAAACTTTTGGTCTGTACTGTATATATATATATATATATATATATATATATATATATATAAGGCAGCCACTTTCTTCCTGTACATATGCTGAAATTATTTATTTTCTTAAAGTACCCACATGTTCTGCAGCACTTTACAGATATTGTCATTACTTGCCATCCCAAGGGCTTTCAATCTAGGTTCCCTATCAGTATGTCTTTGGAGTGTGGGAGGAAACCCACACAAACATGGGAAGGACATACACACGCCAATGCTGTCTTTGTTGCTATATAATTTGTTAAGACTTTTTTTTTACTCATGCTTATTTTTATTTGCTTTTCTCTTGTAGAACCCACCAAACTTCTTGCGAGCTTCTGCCTTATCTGAGCACATTAGTCCAGTGGTTCTTATACCTACTGGAAACTCTCCACCAGACAGTGAAACCTTAGTAGAGACTGATGATCTTGTAGGGATGGACTCTTCATCTCACCAGGTAAAAAAAAAAGAATTAGTTTAGAAGGGAAAGTAAATGTTGCTACAGAAATGGCTGAGGTTACAGCATTCAATAACTGGTGTAAATATCCTGCATAACTCACGCCAGAAAACTAAATATGTTGGGGTGAGGTGTCCCCATCCCGCTCTTCCCACATTTGTGGAAAGTAGTGAGCAAGGTACAGAATGGGGGATGTGGCGATCTTTGGCCAAAGATGCACCACATTATCACACATATATTCCAGAAAACTAGTGTAGATGTGTTGATGAATTCCCCCCACATAGTTTTTGTGAGAGTGTACTTCCCACAGAAAATGCCTTAAACCTGCATCCCATTGATTTCAATGGAAATCAGTGATGAATACTCTTTTGTACGGACACTGAAAGAGGAGACTGTCCTTCACTAGGTTCCCGAGTTTCAGCCCTGATTTTACTGAATATGGTTGATCAACATGCAAACCCATTCAATCTGTGGCAGAGGGTCAGCCTCAAATGTCTGCTGTGGGCTCTGTGGGAAAGAATTCATGTCGGAAGTGTATTGGAGAATTGTATAACTATTCATTATCAAAAGATAACTCTTATTTGCCGGGACTGTACTATCCCTTTAAACCTTATTCTTTTATATTTGATCTGTATTCCTTGTTGATCGTGCTTATTGTTTGTATTCCAGAGTATTCCTGAAAATAAGTTTGATGATATATTTGGCAGCTCCTTCAGCAACGACCCGTTCAATTTCAGCAGTCAGAATGGCATGACCAGGGATGACAAGTAAGTGACCGATTGCTATGAGGAAGTAAGGGATGTAACCCTTGATATTCAGAAATAATGTATAGTCGAAGAGACTATAAATTATATGCCTTGCTTTGTGTGCCGTCACTGAACCACACCATGTAGGTGCCACATGACTTCAAAGGAGGATTGATAGGATGTATAGTTTCATAACAAAGTAATCCTACCAGGTCATTTTGTGTAGTGATGGGGTAGAATTTTTTGATCTGGGACTGGGGTTGGTTGATAAAACTAGCTACAGATGTGTCCCCCTTAACTATACTAAAGTTTGGTTAAAAAAGTCAGTTTCTTATTATACAAATTCAGTACAAACAATAAGATTGTGTGGGCAGCAATCTACCCATGAAAGTATTTCGTCGGGTGCAGGTTCAGGATGGGACCAACCACTTAGCCAAAGAAATCTTTGTCCAGGAAGAAGTAGCACTACACACAAACAAATTCAGTACAGCCTTGACATGCAGTCATTTATATATCAAATACTGGGTGGCCGCACATAGACAAATATAGCATATACATCTCATGAGAGAGTATCGGGATGTCATGTTTTTTTAAGGCCGGTCATCTGGAACCACTACTCTCGGGATATGTTGAGCCATGAGGAAAGTTAAAGACACAAACATTGTACACATGTAGCAGTAGAAATAAAATTACCCCATGTCAGGATTTGTCAACTAAAAGCAACAGGGCAAATTGTAACTGGCTTAGCTTTTTTGATCTGTTAATTATAAAACCAAATATATAATGCACTCAGCCACACATTGACACTAGGACATATGCATTATATCCAGGAGGACATAAGGATTTCCGGTATAAATGTCTCTACTTGGCAACTTAAAGTGAGGTCTGAAACATCCATTAGGAGCTGAATTGCTTTTTAAAGTATGTGTTTGAGATAAGTCCTAGGAGTCCTGTAGGAACAGAAAAACACAAATAATGGTAGTGCTGGATATGTCATAAGATGAACTCCAACATCACCCAGTAGACCCTACTGATTATAATGGGGTCTGTCAGGTTTTCATTAATGTGTCATTAACTGCTTTGTTTTGACTATGATTTTTGATGAAATCTCTGACTCCTAATAGATCTCTTAATGTGAACATAGCCTAAGGCAGAGGCCCCTCGTTGCGGAAACACAACTTTTTTTTTTGCAGATTTTCCTGCGTTTTTTGAGCCAAAGCCAGGAGTGGATTGACCAGAAGGTAGCTGTATAAGTACTTCCTATATATTTCCCATTCCTTTTTTAGCCATTGTTGGCTTTGGCTCAAAAAATGCAGCAAAACCTGCAACAAATAAAGATGTGTTTCTGCAATGTGGGGCTTCAGCCTTACATGGTATTAGAAGTGGCGCTGGGATTATTATTGGGATCACCACAGAGCAGGCCTACAGAAAAAGCCACAAAGTGTAGGGGTGAGCTTAAATATTGTGAACAAACAAGCAGTAAAGCCCAGTCACCCGGACAGATTTCAGTGTCAACCTTGAGACCAGGTTGAGAAAACTTCAAACGAAATTGTAAGTTTCCCCGTTAGTGTATGTACATAGCTTATATATACACTGACTGCCTCCCTGTGCGTTTTAGTGAACTTTTTTACAATCTAGTTAAAATACAAAAAACATTCATATGTCCACGGTCAACGTAGAACCTGCAAGGTAATCGTGCCAATCGCTGCCACACTGCGCAGCCCTATTGTATGCCAATGACATACAGAAATTAATATGATTGAAGACTCTTCATTTTTTATTCATGCTCATTGTTAGATTGTGTGCTATGATTTACATAAGATCTTCTTTATCTCTTCAACTTTCTCTGATTCTCCTCAGAGATCGCCTCATAGAGCATCTGTATAAAGAAATTGCCATTCTGAGGGATGATTTGGGAAACTTCAAAGCAGAGGTAAAAAATTCACTGAATACAAAAGCAAGTGTCAAACTAGGAGTCATTTCTTTTCTTTAGTCTCAGAGTGCACACTTTGATGTCACATTAACCACTAGAAATTGCCTTATAGTAGTATTTCTTATGAGAAGTGAGGACAGCTGGTGCCTTCTGCCTGAATGAGCCAATCTACATGAAAAATGACAATGGCCTCTGTATTGTGAATGAGTGCAGCTCCATTTCACACAAACTCCTCATGTTCTCTGTGTCTAATATTACACAAGTCATTGAAGAACATATGTTATGTATCCTATAGGCGTTTCATATATGATGTATGATCCAATGACATCAACTCATTTCATGCATTCTCCTTTGTTAAAGAGGACCTTTCATGTACTCATGTATATGCGGTTTTCATACCGCTAGAAAGCGGACAGTGCGCTGAATTCAGTGCACTGTCGACTTTCCCATTATGTGTCCTGGGGCTGGAGATATCGGTGCCGTTATTTTCGGCAGCGATATCTCCCCACTGTCAGAAGGCGTTCCTCATAGCTCAGCGTCATCGCTGGGCAGTAAGGAACACCCCCTCTGACAGTACAGGGCTATGGACGAGTACTGTCAGGGTGGGCGCATGTTCCTCACAGCCAAGCAATGACACTGAGCTATGAAGAACGCCCTTCTGACAGTGGGGAGATACCGGTGCCGAAATTAATAGCACCAATATCTCCAGCCCCTCTACACATAACTGGAAATTCAGCGCACTGTTGGCTTTCTAGCAGTATATAAAACAGCATATGCATGAGGACATGAAAGGTGCTCTTTAAAGGGGTATTCGCATCTTCAGGATCATACTTAAACTTGTACCTTAAGCTAACTGAAGTGTTTTATCCAATACTTTGCTTTATCGATCTTGTTCCACTTGCCAGTTACTGCTCATTGTGCTTCTTCAGTGTTTATAGCTTGTTTCCTAGGATTTAGACCACCTCTACTATCTAGCAACAGTGGCCAGGCTGGTGATTTCAGTCCTTGTTCCTGGCCACCTCTGTTCTTCTCTCTTCAGTGTTATTGATGGCTAGTGGAATCTCTGTCATTTCTATTTCTCTGTCATCTCTGCAAAGTCCAATTAGTTTCTGAGTTTTGATAAAGGCCAGAATAGTCTCAGTATTATGTCAGTACCTCTATTATCTTTTTGTGTAAATCCAGAGATAAAAAACAGGAAGGGAAGGGGAGTGGAGACAGGAGAGGAGGTGAAACCTTTACAAAGGAAAATCCCTTTAATTTCAGGGCATAATGAGCAACTTGGAAACATTTGGGGAAACTGTTCTTACTAGGAAAACTAAGAACATGCCTTTTCTAGGCAAGTTGGAAAATGTTGTTTGATTCAGTATAGTTCCTATGATCTGGGAAATTTCTTATTTAAAGAGTAGATGTACATGACCTTATTACAGCTCCATAAAGCTATTGAGTTGGAGTCAGAGTAAGAATTCTAAGATTTCGGCGAATGAGGAGTTTTGCCATCAGTCTTCCTTCCTTGCTTACAATGTTTCACCTTCAAGGAGCTGTACTGAGGACATATAACAAGAAGTATAGTGATGGGTTTACACTTGTACAGCATGATGGGCACATATTATAGAGGTAAAATCTGGTGGCAAGCTCTGTTAAAGGAATCCAAGAATCAATGTATGATCTCACAAAATCACATATTAATATAAAAAATATATACATTTCAGAGTCATCGGTTGGTTAGCAGTCTGAAGGGTCGAATCCAAGAACTAGAAGCGGAGTTAGCAGAGCAGAAACATCTGAGGGAGCAGGCAGTGGATGAAAATGAGTTCCTGCGCACAGAATTGGAAGAACTGAAGAGGAAGAGGCAGGATACGGAGAAAGCCCAGAAGAGCCTGACTGAAATAGAAAGTAAGGAGCCATTAGTTAACATTTATGAAGAATAATCATCAAAGGCTAATGTAATGTACTTTGTAATATAAATTTATTATTGGGTCTGTTGTTAGAAACCCAAATCCTTGAGGCTGCACTGCTACCGCACCTGTGGAGTCAGGACCAATTTTGGGTGGAGTTGGAGGAAAAAAAAATTACTGACTTTTTCTTCAAAATAAAATGATTAATTATTATTTAATTATATTATAATTATTAATATTGTATAATTAATTAGATACATAGTTTATTACATATTTACTTTAGATTTTTAATGAATTAGAGGATCTTTACTGCTTCTGCCTGACCGTGTGTCAGCAACTTATTAAAGAATCGGAGCAGGAGTCGGGCTGTGGTAAAATAGAAGAGTCCTTGTTGGTGGCTTGGCCTACCAGCTCCTCAGCCCTGACTACTGCCAGGTTCTGCTGACAACATGCCCTCTTCTGATTCTTAAAATTAAACCTTATGTGGATACAAATCACTGTCCATATCAGTGGTCATTCTCTTCTGCCTTTAAACCAGATTAGATGTAGACATTGATGTGGATGGTTTCATGGCTTCCCTAGGCAGACGGAATGCTCCTAGATGTTGTGACACAAGGTCACTAGACGGATTTGCAGTTCAAGATTTTAGGAGCACTTGGTGACATTCTCTGAGAAAACTTCAGCATCATCCATGTTATTGTTATCCAATGTTCCAAAAACAAATTTAACTAAGAAACAGTTCATTTGATTTTTCAGCAATTGAACTAAAGTGCAACATGCAAGGGCCAGTACTTCAAGTGTTTCTAGATACATGCAGATATTACTGCAGTTTTACTGCTGATTTCAATGGTATGCAATGAAGAACTGAAATCCACAATGAAAACCTGTAGTTTAATTGACATGAAAACCCGCAGAAGGAATATGTAAATAAGTCCTTCTTGGTGGAAAAGGGGAACTTGTTCTAGTGCCACCTTTTGGAAGGTAGCTCCCTATAGACAAATGCCTGGTATTCCTGAAACCTAGTGGCATAATCTGAAAATAAAGCCAAACCGGAATATCTCCTCCAAAAGGAAGAGAAGCCCATCATTAGACAGCTCATTTAAGGTTATTGCCTCTCATAAGTGAAAGGTCATTGACATGGGTAAAAAAAAAGGTACCTTCCCCAGAATTAGCATGATCTAATAAGTCCCTGTACACTTTGAGTTGACAAACACTTACGGAGACATAGTACCCCTTCTGACCCACGTCTATGACCTCTCACATAGTCAGCCAGTACATTGCCTCGTATTGATGAGAGGCAAGAACTTGGAAACAGCTGTCTGCAGATGGATCCCTCTTACCTTTGGAGGGGTTATACTGGCTTGACTTTATTCCCAGATAATGCTATTAGGTTTCAGGAAAACCAGGCATTGATCTGTAGGGAGCTACCATCCTAAAGATGGTACTAGAGCAAGTTCCTCTTTTTCACCAAGGAAGACTAATTTGCATATTCCTTTCCCTGAATTCTTAGCAGGACATACATGGTCTAATAAGTCCCTGTACACTGCCAGGTGATGTGTCCTTAAGGAGACATATTACCTCTTCTGAAACTTGAAAATCTGCAGCAGGCTAGTTTTTCTGTGCCATGTTTTTTTTTTCCAATATACAGTGCCTTGCGAAAGTATTCGGCCCCCTTGAACTTTTCAACCTTTTGCCAAATTTCAGGCTTCAAACATAAGGATATAAAATTTTAATTTTTTTGGTGAAGACTCAACAACAAGTGGGACACAATCATGAAGTGGAACGAAATTTATTGGATATTTTAAACTTTTGTAAAAAATAAAAAACTGAAAAGTGGGGCGTGCCAAATTATTCGGCCCCCTTAAGTTAATACTTTGTAGCGCCACCTTTTGCTGAGATTACAGCTGCAAGTCGCTTGGGGTATGTCTCTATCAGTTTTTCACATCGAGAGACTGAAATTCTTGCCCATTCTTCCTTGGAAAACAGCTCAAGCTCAGTGAGGTTGGATGGAGAGCGTTTGTGAACAGCAGTTTTCAGCTCTTTCCACAGATTCTCGATTGGATTCAGGTCTGGACTTTGACTTGGCCATTCTAACACCTGGATACGTTTATTTGTGAACCATTCCATTGTAGATTTTGCTTTATGTTTGGATCATTGTCTTGTTGGAAGATAAATCTCTGTCCCAGTCTCAGGTCTTTTGCAGACTCCAACAGGTTTTCTTCCAGAATGGTCCTGTATTTGGCTCCATCCATCTTCCCATCAATTTTAACCATCTTCCCTGTCCCTGCTGAAGAAAAGCAGACCCAAACCATGATGCTGCCACCACCATGTTTGACAGTGGGGATGGTGTGTTCAGGGTGATGAGCTGTGTTGCTTTTACGCCAAACATATCGTTTTGCATTGTGGCCAAAAAGTTGGATTTTGGTTTCATCTGACCAGAGCACCTTCTTCCACATGTTTGGTGTGTCTCCCAGGTGGCTTGTTTGAAACTTTAAACAAGACTTTTTATGGATATCTTTGAGAAATGGCTTTCTTCTTGCCACTCTTCCATAAAGGCCAGATTTGTGCAGTGTACGACTGATTGTTGTCCTATGGACAGACTCTCCCACCTCAGCTGTAGATCTCTGCAGTTCATCCAGAGTGATCATGGGCCTCTTGGCTGCATCTCTGATCAGTCTTCTCCTTGTTTGAGATGAAAGTTTAGAGGGACGGCCGAGTCTTGGTAGATTTGCAGTGGTCTGATACTCCTTCCATTTCAATATGATCGCTTGCACAGTGCTCCTTGGGATGTTTAAAGTTTGGGAAATCTTTTTGTATCCAAATCCGGTTTTAAACTTCTCCACAACAGTATCATGGACCTGCCTGGTGTGTTCCTTGGTCTTCATGATGCTCTCTGGGCTTTAAACAGAACCCTGAGACTATCACAGAGCAGGTGCATTTATATGGAGACTTGATTACACACAGGTGGATTATATTTATCATCATCAGTCATTTACGACAACATTGGATCATTCAGAGATCCTCACTGAACTTCTGGAGTGAGTTTGCTGCACTGAAAGTAAAGGGCCCGAATAATATTGCACGCCCCACTTTTCAGTTTTTTATTTTTTACAAAAGTTTAAAATAACCAATAAATTTTGTTCCACTTCACAATTGTGTCCCACTTGTTGTTGATTCTTCACCAAAAATGTAAAATTTTATATCCTTATGCTTGAAGCCTGAAATGTGGCAAAAGGTTGAAAAGTTCAAGGAGACTGAATACTTTCGCAAGGCACTGTATGTGGATGGGGTTTCAAAACCTCATCCATGAGTATTTTTCTGCACCATGCTGTGGATTTATGCTGCAGATTCCACCTGCAAAACTGCATCATGTGTATTGACCCTAATAATGTGTAGTATATTGACCCTAATGAATGTATTTTAATGTAATATAATCCATTATATAGCTATACTTTATGCAACAGTGGATTTCATCTTTAGTCTCAGCTATTCCATCTGACTTGAGATGTAGAGCATTTACGCAACTGTTATATTTATTTAACCATGTGTTGGTCAAGGAACAGATGGTGTGTTAGATAAGACTGGGGGAAAAGAGGCACAGAAGTGATTTTAAGACTGGTGAGGTATTTGTCACATAAAGAGTGCTGTAACAATGATGCTAGCTCGGAAGGAAACCACCATCTGGGTGTAGGCAGTGGTTATCAGAAATGTTAGTGCTGTCCTATGTCTTTGCTGATGGTATATTGTGTGGGCTGCTAATGTGAAGACTGTATAAATAAATGATTAACCTCTTCCCTTTTTCTGTTCCAGGGAAATCCATAGCAAATGAGCAGCGATATACCAAGCTGAAGGAGAAATATGCAGAGCTTGTTCAGAATCATGCAGACCTTTTGAGAAAGGTGCTTAACTCTAATGGTGGCTCGAGGGTGGCTATTTGTCTGTAGGACACCTCAGATATTGCTGATATGCTTGTGCAACGAAGGACAAATCAGATCCTTGTTACTCCCACTAGTATATTGTAAATCAGAAGGCTATCCATAGCTGGCCATAGAAATAGGAACTTTGTCTTTAAAGAGGCAAGTTTGTCTTTAAAGAGGACCTTTCACCACTTCTACTAACTAGAGCCCATTTCACTCTCTAATATGTGCCGCTCCATTGATTCCAACACAATTGGAATTTTTTTCTCTAACCCGCACCATTCCTAAGCAATCAGTGCAGTTAGTTTTGGTACCTGATATACTAACTACACTCTCTAATGTCAAGTGGATAGTGTCAGGCAGGAGCAGTCAAGGGGGTGTCATTCTGAGGCCTTGCAATGTCTTCTTCTGATTGGAGCTCTGAGCCACTCCCACTTGCCTGCTACTGCCTGATGCCACCCACTTGACATTAGAGAGTCTAGTTAATGTATCGGCACCAAAACTAACTGCACTGATTGCTCAGGAACAGTGGGGGCTAGAGAAAAAAATTACAATCGTGTTGGAATCAGTGGAGGGGTGTCTTTTAAGGGATTAAACGAGCTTGCATTGAGGTGGTGAAAGAGTCTCTTTAAAGGGAAAGTGTTGCCAGGAAATTACCTCTTTTTTAACCACTTCCGTACCGCCCATAGAGTATATACGTCTGGAAGGTGGTTGTCTAGTTCTGCAAGGACATACCGGTACGTCCAGCAGAACTAGCTCTACTGCGCCCCCCACTGTACTGAGCTCTGAGGTCCCGCTGTCAATAGACACAGTGCTAATCGGCATGCACATGAGCCGATTGCTCCGCTGTGCCCCCACCCCCCTCCTGTACTTAGCTCTGAGGTCCCGCTGTTAACAGACAGCAGGGACCTCAGAGCTTTGCCCAGAGACCACTCTGTGTGGCTTCTGGGCATGAGATCGCTGTGACAGCCAGTCACAGAGATCACATTGACTGGCGCATGAGCAGAATATGCTCCTCTGCGCCCCTCCCCCTTCCCCTCCATCCCCCTTGTACACAGCTCCGAAATCTCTGCTGTCAGTAGACAGCAGGGACCTCAGAGCTTTGCCCGGAGACCACTCTGTGTGATCTTCGGGCATGAGATCACTGTGACAGCCAGTAACAGCGATCACAATGAAGTCTGTCATATAGTGACAAACTTCATTGGCTGAACGCCGATCTCTCTCTCCTTAGCCTAGCAGAGAGGGAGATCGTCATTTCTGCCTCCACCCCCCAGAAATACTCCGTGGTCAGCTGTCAGAAGACAGCTATGATCACGGAATTATGCCCAGAGAGCACCCTGATTGGGCATAGTGGTCTCTGGGGCATGTGAGCACTGTGACAGCCTGTACAAGGCTCACATTAAGTAAATAATGAAAAGATAAAAAGTGGCTTCCAATCTCCCCCTCCTCAAATCCTGACAGAGGGAGATTGGTAAGTAAAAATCACTAAACACACATACACTCCCCCCCCCCTTGAGTGCCCCCCACTCTCTTCTGTCTGTCTATCTATCTATCTATTTATGTCATATCTATCTTATCTATCTATCTATCTATCTATCTATCTATTTTTTATCCATCTATCTACATAAATTCATATTTTTTGTGACCCATAAATAAAGATTATTATTCCACTTTTTAGGATGCAGACTTGTAGCGGTTCTGGCGGCACAAAATTTATTTTGAACAACTTGTTACTGGCTGTCTGGCGTGCGGTCAGAGCCGCTGCATGTATCTGCACCCTAAAATACATTTGTTATATAAAAGCAGATTTTTTTTGTGCTATGTACATGAAGGTTATTGTCATACTTTTAGGGTGCAGACATACAGTGGTTCTGGACACACATAGTATAGGGAAGAAATGTATTCATTATTGTCTACAACTTGTTACTGGCCGTACGGCATGCTGTCAGAGCCACTGCATATATCTGCACCCTAAAATACATTTGTCATATAAAAGCAGATTTTTTTTTGTGCTATATACATGAAGGTTATTGTTATAATTTTAGGGTGCTGACATGCAGTGGCTCTTAGACACACATAGTATAGGGAAAAAATGTATTCATTATTGTCTACAACTTGTTACTCGCCATCCGGTCAGAGTCGCTGCATGTATCTGCAGCCTAAAATACATTTGTCATATAAAGGCAAATTTTTTTGTGCTATATACATGAAGGTTATTGTCATTATTGTTATTGTATGGTGTCAGCAAAACAGCTGTGGAAAATTTGGCCTCCGGAAGCCAGTTTGCGCACCATTCATTGCAGGCTCTGCTGTAGGCCCACATAATGGAGAAAATACTCAAATGTGCTATCTATACAAACAGCAGAAATAAGAAAATATATTTTAGAATATATATATATTTAGTATAATTTATTTTTTTGAGGTTATCATGTGTTTAAATGTAGGAAAAAGCATTTTTTTAAACTTTTTTTGCCCTTTTCCCCTCTATATTTTTGTAAAAAGTAAAATGTATTGCTTATTTTGTTATAAAATGTGAAAGCCCATTATGTTCTGAGAAAAAGGAGACCAAATACATGTAGGTTGGCACAGTAATAGAAAAGCAATTTTCAGTTAAACTGGAACATGGCTAAAACTTGAAAATGTGCCTGGTCTGGAAGGGAGGTAAAGCATCTGGTATGGAAGTGGTTAAATCACATTTTTACATTAATTGTATTTTAAAATAATTTTTGGTAATGTTTCCTGTCTCCTAGAGCTGGACCATGGGCCATAGACACAATATTCTGGAGCCAACCCAATTGACTTGTATGGGAGAATTTTCTAGACATACTATGTGACCTCTGCACAGAATTGCATAGAAGGGAGAATAGATAAACTATGTACCCTAGTCACCTATTGTGATTGGTGGATTCTGGGTCTTATCTTATATATGATAGCTCTGATAAATAAGGTGGTTGCTGTAAAGAAATCTACAGAAAACAGGAAGTCTCCTCACCATATTAGCAAGCTTAGTGGCCAGAGTCAGAACTGCATGATTTTTAAGATTTTTTTTTTTTAAATACTTATAATGACATGGAACATTTTTAAAAACTAAACTAAAAAAACTTGTTAAAAATAGGTCATTCTCTGGAGACACATTCTCTTTAAAGGTACAGTCACAAATAGCATATTTGTTACAAAAATTAAAGTTATCCAAAATTGACAAAATTTAGCTGCAAAGTTAACCAATACATCAGTGGTGTTAAGTTAGACATACAGGTGCATCTCAATAAATTAGAATATCTTCGAACCGTTCATTCATTTCAGTAATTCAGTAATACAATTACAATAATCAGCGTCTTCCATGATTGTGTGTCCTACTGAACCAGACTGAGGGACCATTTAAAGGCTTAGGAAACCTTGGCAGGTGACACACTGAATTTACAATACTGCACTTTTTTACAATATTCTAATTTTCTTAGATTTTGTTTTTCATTACCTGTAATCCATAATCAACATTTACAGAAATAAAACACTTGAAATAGAACACTCTGTGTGTAAAGAATCGAGAAAATATAGGAGGTCACTTCTTTAATTTAATTACTGAAAGAAAGAAATATTTTAAAGATATTCTAATTTATTGAGATGCACCTGTAAGTATCTAAAAAAAAAGCACCAAAGTTGTTATCCAGCATGAACCACTTTGATAAAGTTTAGGCTGCCTGCTCTACATTTACATTGTCTAAGGCCAGCGCTGCACGTGGGCATTTACAGCCTGGAATAAACAGACCGTATATTGGCCATATTTCCCGGACTGCACTTTGCCCAGAGACCTGGACTCACAGTGTTCTAGTTATCAGTAGCGCAGTCAGTCACTGCCTCACTGTGGACTTCTGTTATAATGGGATAGTAGTCTTATGGTGAGGCAGTGACTTACAGCATCACTGATATCTATGACACTGTGACTCCGGACAAAGTGCAATCCGGGAAATATGGCCAATATACAGACCGTATTTTCTGAACCATAATGCCCAAGAGCAGGCAGGCTAAATAATAGACAGGATTAGTAAATCTGCCCCATCTTTGTTTGGTTCTGCCCATCTTGCTACATATACAGACATCAGACACATTATCTCATGCTTTCTATGTGCATACAGATGGATGGCCACTTTGTATATTTATATTATACATTTACTCTTTATACTCTTTATATATTAGAGAAGACAAGTCAATTTTGTAGACTGAATACTGTGCTTCGCCAGAATGCTCAGACTTGCGCTCTGGAAATAATTGTATGAACAATGAGCTCTGTTGTTTCTCATGTCTTCCTTATATATGCCAGTGTCAGAATCCAGTACTGTGTGTCCAATACCTTAAAGGAGCTGACTAGAATCAGAGAAAAAGTCTCCTTATTTCCCCACACACTGTGCCAATCTTGTCCATGTCTGGTAATGCAGCTCATCTACATTCTAGAGAATGAAGCTGAACCTCAGTACCATAGGGTAATAGTGTGTGAAATAAAGCAGACCAGACAAAGGCTTTACCATCCTTTCTTAGGCCTATACAGTACTATGGGGTTATATACAGTAAATGTGCAGTACTGTGCAAAAGTGTTAGGAAGAAGTAGATACAAGTACATAAGTAGACTTTTCTTACATTGTAAGCTATGAGATGTGCAGAATGTTCAGTCCAGTGGACAGAGAAAGCAGTTTGCAGACATTTGGAGGCTGTGAGGAGAATGAGCCCCTCCAGTCTTTATTCACTATGTGGAGAGAGAACAGACCCCCATTCACTCACTGTGAATCCATCTTGCTTCTGTGAACGACACTACCCTAGTACCAGGGAGTGAACTGCAAATTAGCTAGGGTGACACCTAGTGGCACGAACTTTAGAGAGGTTTTTCAGACAGAAAGCAGTAATATTTTTAATTAAAGTGCATTACATTTTGATCCAGAATCACACACTCTATTAATTGAGACTAAGATGTCTGAAAAGTTAGCGACAATTTAAGGCAGACATTAGAATACCCATGTTTACAGCCACCTGAGGTGTCTGGGAGTTTTGGAAGCAGCTGAACATAGCTGCTGTACACTGTTTCTGTAAGTGCCATAGAAACAGATAGGAATCACAGAAGTAACATAGCACAGGAAAGTACACTCTTTCTGTACAGTAACTTCTCAGTTATGGAAACAGCATAGCTGTCTATTCTTTGCTATCGTTGTAATGCCTGCTTACATCTATGTGAGTTATATAAGCAGCATAGTACAGCTGCGTTCAGCTGTTTCTTTAACTCCCGGCTGCAAATTCCCAACTTAGCCAGGACGGACCTTGATGGGAGTACTCCTTTAAGATCACTGAATTTGAAAAGGCTTGAATTCATATTGTGTTTGGGGAATTTTTGTGTCTGTGGAAACTTAATCTGTACCTCTTTTATTTGTTAGAATGCTGAAGTCACAAAGCAGATGACCTTGGCTCGAGAAGCCCTGGGTGACGTGGAACACTCCAAAAAAGAACTTGAAGATTCATACCAACGTGTGAATGAGCATACACAGAGGAAGGTAGGCTGTCTGTGAATAGCTCTTGGGGGGCTGTCCAAGGAGCAAGTATTAGCCCCCTATGTACAGGATAGAGAACAAGTGTCTGATCAAGTGTCAGAGATCTCCACCGATCAGGAGAATGAGGGTCCCTGTCCCTTCTTCAGTCATGTGCGGTTCTGCTCTATTCAGCCCTCTTGGACTTTAGAACATAGCCAAGTGCTGTACTTGGGTATCTCCGCAGAGTGTTGAATGAAGTAGCCACACAAATGCCCCACCACCGCTAAGCTCAGAAGGATGGAATTGGGACCTCTTTTCTCATGATCGTTGAGGTTGTCATCAGTGGAACCTCCAGTGATCAGACTTTTATCCTCTATCCCTTGAATAGTGGATAAATCATGCTCATGGATCATGAAGACAACCCTCTATCCTTATGCCCTGCATTTGGTCATAATGGGGGAGGTCCCCCATTCAAGACCTGATTGCTTGAGCCAGAACAGAAAGCTGCTCTGTGTGAGCGGCTCCCATTCTGGTGGTCTTCAGCTGGCTCTGTATTACATAGGCGACCATTTCCTTGCAGCAGCCACTGAACAGATGATCACCCCAATGGCTGCAGTTTGATTGAGATTTTATCTCTGAAGACATAAACCATTATTACTTCATCTACATTCACATCGCTGGAAAATCTGTTGTTCTGGTTCATCTAAGAAACAGAAGAATGGAAAAATGGATGGTAATGGACGCCAAAAATTGTGGACTTGACTATAATGGGGTCCGTCAGGTCTTTATCTTTTTTTAAACTGACATCACCAGAAGAAAAACTCTGTCTCTCAGCACTTTTTCGTTTTGGTGATTTCTGACGTATCTGCACTGCACGGACACTTGGCACAGATGTGAACATAACCTTAGTCATGTAAAGCATGAGTGTGCTTACTTGCAGTCCCTTACAATCTGCATAGACATGCAGATAGTAAGCAATGTAAGCAGGGTGCTCCTGTCATATTAGAGTTGGACATGCTCTGTAAACACTAAAATAAGTCTAATTTGTGATCATAGAGTCTTCCAAAATGATCTTATTTCATCTTTGAGAAATTTTTAAATGGAGCATTCAGCCTTTTCTCAGTTTCCCTGCAAGCAGCTAGTGACAGTAAAGTGGTTCCTTTAGTGAGCGCTCCCACAATGATCCTTTGTCTACCAGGGAAAGGTAATGTAAATGGCTTGTTTTGTGGCTATTGGGAAAACAAGGTACGACAGGTCATTAAAATCAGTGAAAACAATGTATGCCGCAGAGGCTGGATGACACTTTTGGCTGTAATGTCTTCTCCTTGCAGCATGGCCTAATAGGACATACAAAATGGGATAGGACATTGTCTGAAAATGTCTCCTTTCCCATTGGATGTGGTATAATGGAAGTTACCATTGAATCGTCTGCTAAACAAATTGGAAAATAAGCAAGTAAACAAAGTAGGCTGGAGGATAGCGTAATGAAGTGCAAAGCAAGATGTTACATCTCCAGATTGCCATTCTCTGGGGAGGCTTAAGGCAAAGCAATTCATTTGTAAGCCATTTATAATGTTCCATCTGAATACAAAGCTGAAGACTTTATTATAGCCTCTTATTGGAAGTGTTGAGCAGGAAATCTCCATTAAATATGGAAAGGTCATTTATATCTTGCTGTGTCAGTGCATACACTTTAAAGGACGTAATGGAAGAACGCAGGTAAATAATCTAAACCCTGTTAAATCTGTTGCTAATTTATAGGCACAGGAGCAGATACATCAGATGGATGAGTTACAGGGGGCGCTACAGAGCAGCAAACAGGACGTCCAGCTTCTTCAGAGCAGTTTAGAAACTTCTAAACAGGTGAGCTGTCCAAAGAATGGAGCAGCAATGATAGTCTCACATTGATAATATTCTTGTTCTGTACTGAATAATGCCATCGAGTTTTCATTTTTTAATGGTGTCCTCAGAGAGCATAACGTTAAAAGGGAGTCTGTCACCAGAACCCAACATATCATCCCACACACATACGAGTTTGGGTCACCTGAATCAGTGAGGAAGTGTTTTCCCCTTGTGAGTTGGTGCCTACGTTATTGATATATCGCAAATTAGGGCAACAGAATAAGCACCAACTGTATGACAGTACATTACAATTTTAACCTGTGATATGCTCTAACAAACACTAACTAGACAATTCTATAGGCCTTTTGTCAGTTCCTACAATCACATTGCTGGGGCTAACAGGAACAGGATAAAGACCCTACACTGCCACCAGTACTGATCAAGGGGATTGTAGTTTACTGTGATTCCAGAACTTAATGCAGGAATGTGGCTGTCAATCACTGCCACACTCCCACTCCTGACTGCGTGGGCACAGCTATTGTGCCTGCACTATCAGGGTTGACCTGCATGTACAGCATTCTGAAAGCCATTTCAGAAGGTTTGCACAGAGAGGCAAGAAAAAAACCCATCAAATATAGCAGAGTACCGTATCTAGGCATTATATGGGTTGTTGAACTAATTTTTATTTACCAACTCTGGAATGCCAGTTGACTTTATGCGTCCAGGCAGCCCATTTTTTTTTTTTTTTTTTTTTTTTTTTAATTTGGAAAATGTGAAGGACAGATATGCCAAAAAAATTACATAAGAAACAAGGAAAAATGGCCCAGTCATGAAGTGGTTAATGGCCTATCCTCAGAATATGTCATCAAGAAGAGATCTGTGTGGTCCGACACCTGGGGATCCCCACTGATTAACTGTGTGAAGGGGCTGCTATGCTTGTATGAGCACCATCACCTCTTCACCTCATGTCTGTCTCATAGCGGCCATTTCATGTAATTTCAGTTTCGTCTTCACTTCTATGGGACAAGGCGATGAGTCAACATGGTCTGACAAATTTGGCAGCAATGAGAATTATAATCCATGCTCCACATGTAAACATTTGCCCAATAGCCTGAGATATTGAACCATTCGCAACTTCTAGTCTGATGACTATCCTGACCAATGGAACAGACATCTCCATTTTTATCTCCTGTATACTTAACTATAACCTTGGTGCCTGTTCCTGCATTGACTTTGCGTCTAAATTCTTACATAACTGATCGTCTCCTCTCCTGTGTCCTCCCAGGATTACCTCACACAACTCAAAGACTTTGAAGATGGTTTTCTACAGCGCCTGATGCAGGAGGTGGAAGGAATCATCCATGGGGCACTCCGGGAGTTAGAAGAACCTCTGTACACCAGTGGCAGTGTATCTACAGGTGAGGGCACAGTCCCAAGCACATCTAACTACTGTGCCAGGATCTGGCTTCCAAATCCTCTAATCCTGTATTATTTTTCAGACTTTCTAATCTCCAGAACGGTGGCAGCAGTAGACAGCACTGAGAAACTAGACCAGGCATGGAAGAGACATATGTCTGACACCTCAGGTGAGAAGAAAAGATGGGAGAGGACCAAAAGCTGTAAAGAGTGTAGCAGGCAAGTGGAGGAAATGCATGGTAGTTAGACTCAAGGCTTTAGAAGAGAAGACACAGGCTTAGTAGTAGTAGGGACCTGAAGGGCTATGCACATTAAGCATGCTAAGTCATCATGTTTTACAATAGGCTCTGTGTAGCCATTCTGTATCTGCAAGCCAGTCTCATGGACCATGTATACAGTTGCTCCTTTCTCAGTGACATTAGCCATAATTAATTGCATATCGGTAAATATCAGTGGCTGACCTAAAGTGTATGGGGCTCTCCCAACCCGCAGACTGCAAATGATGGGGAAAAGTAGAATTGGGCCGTTGGATTTTAACATGCCCTTTTGTTCAATGCTAGAGGTGTCTGACAGTCGCTTTCTTCCTTCTCCCCATTAAAGGGGTTGTACAGTTGCAAACCAAATGTTTGAAACTGGACAACCCCAGTGGGTGATATATAGTCCACAGTCATGTGCTGGAGACACAGGTGCACAGCTCGTTACCAGGCAGATGTCTAAATTACTGTGCTGTGACCATAACGATCTGTGCACCTGTGTGTACATCACATGACCATGGACTGTACATCACATGACCATGGACTGATTTTTACCCACTGGGAGTAATCAGAATGAATGACAACAAGCAGAGAGCTAGAGAACTGTGAGGAATTATATTGAATACAGAAAGTATATTGTAAAATTGTACAATTTTTCATTATATAAACAATAACGTTTTTCTCAATATCTGCCTGAAACTGGACAACCCCTTTAAGAACATGTGCATGCCAGCATGCTTGTGTTTGGGGCAATTCGTAATATAGCTGTCAGCCAAACAAACATTCAGCCAATCGCTTTGTAATGTTTATAATATATATGGACATTTTTTTCTGTGGAGAATCCCTTGAACACCTAAAGGGGTAGTCCATGCAAAATTTTTATATGTTAAATAGTCCAAGGGAGGTGAAAAAAAAAAAAAAAAATCATACTCACCTTTTCCTGGTGCTCCGGTGCCTTCCAGCGTTGTCCTGCAACGTTAGCTGATATGACTTAAGCTCGCTTCACCTTTTCTCCTACATAACATCCTTATGCCCGATTATGACATATAGAGAGGGGTTATTGCCAAAAGACAGCCCTGTTAGGGTCAGCAGGCCGCTCATGACTTTATGACATGTCTTGTGTCAGGTGCCCCGACATGTTGTTTTGTAAGGGCAGATTATTTGATAGAATTATAAATTAAATACAATGTAAGGGGGCGTTCACACTTGCGTTGTGCTCTCCGTTTGTAATCACTTTTTGTAAGCCGTTTTAAGATCATAAAAACTGATTTGAAACGTTTTTTTAAAAAAAAACATTGATTTCAATGTGTTTTTAAAACAATCCGCAGGTGTGCGTTTTGAGCATTTCCGCCGTGTATTCGTTCTTTTGGAATGAGACCAAAGTCTGATTTGAAACATTTTGTCTCCGTCCAAAAAATAAGGATAAACGACGGACCGCATCAAAACCGTTTTTTTTTAACATTGAGGTCTATGGAAAGCAGATTACAAATGGATAGTAATCTGTGTCTGTTTTGCAATCCGTTTTTCCCTCTGCGCATGCTCATAATGAAGAAGGGGAAAAAAAACAGATTGGTCAAAAACGGACACAAAAGGTCTATTTTGATGGACACCCATTGACTAATCCATCTAAAAAGACGGATTTGGGTATCCGCTGTGTAACCGTTTGGGATGCTTTTTGTACCAAACAGTTTGCAAGCGGACGGATACCAGATGCAAGTGTGAACCTACTGTTAGCATATCCTGTGTTCTCCCTAGAGATTACTGTGTACATTCTCAGTAACTAATTTAAGCCACATGGTGGTGGTAGTGTCCACATGCAGAAGTCATTATACACTAACAAGCCTGCAGACAACTGTATGCATGTATTTATGAAGAGGCAAGTGTACACGTAGTTCAGGATCCATGTCTTTATTGCAGTAAACAATATTAATGCCTTAAATGTATCGGTAGGGAAGATGTGTAAAAATGGACTACTTACCCATAGCAGCCAGTTAGGTCACCGCATTTATTTTCTAAAAGATCTTTGAGAAATATGACAGGTTGTCATATGTGTTTGCTTTGTATTCACTCATTATTAATATTCCGATCCTATATAGATGAAGCTTACTGAATGTACAGTATAGTAAGATGTTATGTACATTTTTTATATACTTTGTTCCATTTCCTCACCATTTTCATACTCCGCTTGCTGTCAGTAAATGTAAACCTGACCTATGAATTAGTTAAATCTACTGTACATGGTTGTACAGATTACATATATGACCACGTTCATCATTTTAGAAAGACATATTTAGATTAGCGTCTGGAGTTTATCAGTTCTTTTGCTTCTTTGATCACATGGATTATCATGTATGATAAAATAACTTGTGTTTTATAGATTTATCTACTTATTCTATTCTTTCCATAGATATAAATTCCCTGATGCCAAACTTGGTCCAGTTTGCACATAGAATCAGTGATGTGATCATGCAAGGAGCCCAGACCAGGACGTCTGACAGTAAGTAATGCCAAGTACATGTGATGTAATCCATGCTAAATGCCATACGTGCACCTTGTTAGTGCGCTAGCCATGTTTTTAATGGCTAGAACACTAACACATTATTTTCTTGTAGCCCTATACACACGACAATGTATTATCATGTAAAGGGCCGTGAGCCTGGGGCACAACTCAGGACAGGTCATGTTCCTGTCTGTTTTGTGACCCAGGCCTCAGTGATCATGGACACCATTGACTACTCTGGGGTCTCATTTCATCAGACAAAATAGCACAGCGTGCTACCATATATTGTCCAACCTTTTTCAGTGAATCTCCAATGGAGCCTGCAACACAGGTGTGAACACAGACTTATTCTATAGCTATTTATCACATTTTATACATCAACTATCATGTTTGAAGTCTATGGGGAAAGATTTATTAAGGCTTGTATGCCAGTTTTCTGGTGTGCAAGACATAAAAAGTTGCAAATTTTTTGTTTTCTGCACTACCCTCACCACTTTCCCTAAAGGGGGGGAGTGCAGGGGACGGAGCTATCAGCCCTGCCAGATATCTACACCAGCTATGAGCAGAGGGTACTTCTCATTTATGATACACAGCCTCCACAAACTTATGGGGTTATGAAGACTTGCATTGATAGCTCACATAAGTCTCCCCCTATATGTAAATTGTACACTGCAGACTGTTTGGGTTGGGTCCTTTCTACCTTTATGACCATTAGAGCATTTCCCCAGTTTTTACAGTGGTCAGTACCAGTATCCCTGTATTTATCTTTCTTCTCAGAGCTATGTGATAGCTGTCGTACATGCGGCACAGAAGCTTTGAACTATCTCTCCACCCTGAAGGACAAAGCCTTACAGAGCAGCGCTGACTGTACACAGATCACTGCCACGCTAAAGCACATTGCTGACATCGCTCAGGTTACCTACACTGATTACTTCTATTGTCCACAAAGTATCTGCGGTATTTCTATTTAAGAGGGTATCGAAGTCTATGCATAAAATTGAAAAACCTAGTGATATTTCCTTTTAGAATGAAATCCATTGAGTTATCATTTCCTTTGACTATAGCAGTAGTTTCTAGAATTGTAGGTATAGCATTAGATATAGATTTGATCCCAGAAGGACATAAAAGATTGATTAAGCGTCTGCACAGCCATTAGTTGTCGCCTCTAGTTATACAATGGTCCTCTGCTGACATGACCTACATTAGTCACAATCTGTGAGCCAAAAGCTTTAGGTCCCGACTGCAATTATATTTTGCGTTAATTGTGAAATTTCCATAATTTTTTGGCCTGGTCTCCCAAGCCTTGTTGAGTTTACAGGAATAGAAGCAATTTACAAGTGCTCAGCAATGCCAAGGGAGCACAGTGAACGTGAAATTGCTGCTTTCATGCCAAAGCCAAATAGTTAAGGACCTCATTGCCATTCCATTAAAAACTTGAGTTTAGCAAGAGATGCACCTGCGTACTTGTGGTGACTGGGGATGGGGGGGGGATATTGATATGGAGTAATCTGGGCAAGTGACATTATTTTATTGTTATTCAGGAGCTGCGGCCTCCATCACTCGATATCAAAGAGGAAGAGCTGGGAGACCTGGTGGAGAAGGAAATGACAGCCACTGCAGCAGCTGTTGAAACAGCTGCCACCAGAATTGAGGTAAGAAAGCACAAGCAACAAGGAATATAGTAATAAAACAGATGGAGTATGCTTATATTGAAAGAGGACCTGTCACCACTTCTGACCTGAATGACAGGGAGCCCATCCGCTGAAACAGCGGTTACCTGCAGACACTCGCAGACCCCGTAGACTATAATGGGAACTGCCGGGTGTACATGGGTTTCCGCTGTTTTTTATATACTGAAACCAGCTGAGAGAGAATTCTTTCATGCAGGACTTTTCTCTCTGATGATTTTCAGCAGAATCTGTGAATCTGTATACCATATACATATATACATGTACATTTGCATATACAGTGGGGAAAAAAAGTATTTAGTCAGCCACCAATTGTGCAAGTTCTCCCACTTAAAAAGATGAGGCCGGCCTGTAATTGTCATCATAGGTAGACCTCAACTATGAGAGACAAAATGAGAAAACAAATCCAGAAAATCACATTGTCTGATTTTTTAAGAATTTATTTGCAAATTATGGTGGAAAATAAGTATTTGGTCACCTACAAACAAGCAAGATTTCTGGCTCTCACAGACCTGTAACTTCTTTAAGAGGCTCCTCTGTCCTCCACTCATTACCTGTAGGAATGGCTCCTGTTTGACATTGTTATCAGTATAAAAGACACCTGTCCACAACCTCAAACAGTCACACTCCAAACTCCACTATGGTGAAGACCAAAGATCTGTGGAAGGACACCAGAAACAAAATTGTAGACCTGCACCAGGCTGGGAAGACTGAATCTGCAATAGGTAAGCAGCTTGGTGTGAAGAAATCAACTGTGGGAGTAATAATTAGAAAATGGAAGACATACAAGACCACTGATAATCTCCCTCGATCAGGGGCTCCACACAAGATCTCACCCCCGTGGGGTCAAAATGATTACAAGAACGGTGAGCAAAAATACCAGAAACACACGGGGGGACCTAGTGTATGACCTACAGAAAGCTGGAACTAACGTAACAAAGGCTACCGTCAGTAACGCACTACACCACCAGGGACTCAGATCCTGCAGTGCCAGACGTGTCCCCCTGCTTAAGCCAGTACATATTTGGGCCCTTCTGTAGTTTGCTAGAGAGCATTTGGATGTTCCAGAAGAGTATTTGGAGAATGTCATGTGGTCAGGTGAAACCAAAGTAGAACTATTTGGTAGAAACACAACTCGTGTTTGGAGGAGAGTGAATGCTGAGTTGCATCCAAAGAACACCATACCTACTGTGAAGCATGGGGGTGGCAACATCATGCTTTGGGGCTGTTTCTCTGCAAAGGGGCCAGGACGACTGATCCGTGTACATGAAAGAATGAATGAGGCCATATATCGTGAGATTTTGAGTGCAAACCTCCTTCCATCAGCAAGGGCATTGAAGATGAAATGTGGCTGGGTCTTTCAGCATGACAATGATCCCAAGCATACCACCAGGGCAATGAAGGAGTGGCTTCGTAAGAAGCATTTCAAGGTCCTGGAGTGGCCTGGCCAGTCTCCAGATCTCAACCCCATAGAAAACCTTTGGAGGGAGTTGAAAGTCCGTGTTGCCCAGCGACAGCCCCAAAACATCACTGCTCTAGAGGAGATCTGCATGGAGAAATGGGCCAACATACCAGCAACAGTGGGTGCCAACCTTGTGAAGACTTACAGAAAACGTTTGACCTCTGTCATTGCCAACAAAGAATATATATCAAAGTATTGAGATGACCTTTTGTTATTGACCAAATACTTATTTTCCACCATAATTTGCAAATAAATTCTTTTAAAATCAGACAGTGTGATTTTCTGGATTTGTTTTCTCATTTTGTCTCTCATAGTTGAGGTCTACCTATGATGTCAATTACAGACCTCTCATCTTTTTAAGTGGGAGAAGTTGCACAATTGGTGGCTGACTAGTATTTTTCCCCACTGTATATAGGTAAATATACTCACACACATATATAGGTAAATACGTATACAGATGCACATATATATATATATATATATATATATATATATATATATATATGGTATAGTGGGCACATGCTGGGCGGGGGCTGCCTATAAAAGCACTGACACCCCGACAACAAGGAAGTAGAAACCAGGAAGTATTACATGAGTCTGAAAATATGAGGAAAGGTAAAAATGGTCCAATTACACATAAAGGACCTCAATTATGTTTGTTCATTCATCTAACAAGCATTTCCTGCTTTTAGTCACATTTTCTTAGTCCCGGAAAACCCCTTGAAGCATTGACGTACATCAGTTTATCTGCAGGTTCAATTTTATGAGGGTGCATACGTGTTTACTTTATATTAGATCAATGTCATACAGCAGGTGAAGGCTAGTGTCTTGTTACAGCCTCCATTGTAATGGCCTGGAGGAAAGAAAGGAAGGAAGCATAGGTTGTGTTTGCCACTATCAGCGTATTGATAAAAATGTAGCAGAGTGAAACTCCATGGGGCAGATTCACTAACCACCTAACAGTCACATTAAAATTCCAAAAAACCTCCTGAAATGGTCACTTTATTTTTTGCAGATTTTGAATTTATGGCTGAAATAAATATTACTGACACATAATTCTGGTGTCTTATGTGCATTTTAACGCTATAGCGATCTATCATTTTATCCTTAAACCAGTAACATTTTATCCCTATCTTTATTTCGGTTTTTATAACTTTTTTAATTTTATTTCAATGTAGCTTTACGAGACCTTGTATTTTGTGGGTACATCAGACTTTTTGATCACTTTTTATTACACAATTCCCCACAGACCATTGTATTCCAATAGGGTTGTCATGGCTCCTCTGTTTTAATCGTGATGGCCTTTAATGATGACCGCATACATTTTTTTTTATCTCTGTTCACAGGAAATGCTCAAAAAGTCCCGGACAGATGATACAGGTCTAAAATTACAAGTCAATGAACAGTAAGTAAAGCAATAAAGTGTTCTTCTCTAACATTTCTGGACATGACCATGATTCCTTCAGAAGCTGCTACAGAGCAGGGCACAGGGCGTAACTTGAGGGGGTGCAGAGGGTGCAGTCGCACCGGGGCCCAGGAGCCTTAGGGGGCCCATAAGCACTGGCATTACTATTGAGATTGCAGCTTCCATCTGGCCCATAAGCCAAGGAAACCCACAGATTACCGTAACCACACTAAGGTTGATTAAACTCCTTAGCACCCATAACCATCACTATCAAGAATTCACTGTAGGGGTGAGGTAGGGGGCCCCGGACAATAGATTGCACTAGGGCCCACAAGAGTTTAGTTACACCACTGCCAGGGCATGTCAATTGTCATTACTCAACATGATACCAAATTCGGTTATCTGTAGTTTTACCTAGGAGTGCTAGAACACCTACACGATATCTCTAAAGAGGTAAAAGAAACCTGTCACCCATCTACAGGCAGTATGTTGTAGAGTAGGGGGAGCTGAGCAAATTGGTATATTGCTTTATAGGAAACCATCCAATACAGCTTATTATTTGTTCATTTACATCTCTGCTGCTTCTGGGTTGAGGAGTCCAGTGGGCGGTCCTACTCAGTGACTGACAACCTTCCCAGCATTAGTGTGCATACGATATAGTTGTCAATCACTAAGTAGAGAATAAGCAGAGATGTAAATGGATAAATGACAGGTTACACTGAATCGTTTTCCATAAAACTATATATCCATATGCTCATCTCCTCCTGCTCTATAACATGTCACATGCAGATTGGACTGCATTTTTTATGTGACTGGTTCCCTTTAAATGATCAGCTGCTCTGTATATTACTTACTTTACTTATCTATGTTTGTGTTCTGCAGGATTCTAGGCTCATGCACAGATCTCATGCAAGCGATTCAAGCCTTGATACTGGCCTCAAAGGACCTCCAGAAGGAAATTGTGGAGAGCGGAGGGGTCAGTAAATCCTTGGTTTTGTCTAATAAATATTAAAACATCTCAGTCATAATAATATTTGCCGGTTTAGTGAGCCCAGCTTCATTACCAGGGCATAATATGGAACTGGTCAAAAATACTGGGTCAGAACTGCCATTGTTTTCTGCCGATCCAATCATATTATTAGTGATGATGTTTTTGTCTGTATCTAGTTTTACAAGGTGATCTCACTTTTGTATTAATGTCCCTGCAGCTGTGCCACATAGCACATGAACATAGCTGAGATGGTTCTGTAGTTTATACATCAGTTAACTACCTACCTTATTGTGAGACAGCAATTTTGCAGGCATAATACATATTACATGCTTAACATTTCTATTATCTTCATCTTTCTGCAGGGTGCAGCATCTCCCAAAGAGTTTTATGCCAGAAACTCAAGGTGGACAGAAGGGTTAATCTCAGCTTCTAAGGCAGTAGGTTGGGGCGCTACTGTGATGGTGTAAGTAAGAATTAATACATTACTACCTTAAAGCTGTAGCCGCTCTAATGCTTAACTCCCTGTTCAATATTCACCATGCGCATACTTATCATGACACGAAAAGTATTTATATGGCCAGATCGGTTAAAGCAGCCATTGCATGGGTATATCAGGAGAACTTACCGATTTTGACAAGACCAACCAGCCATCTAAGGTGTATGAGGACGTCCTGACTCTACTCTTTTGTCATATGTTGGGGGAGATAAGGATCAGGCAGTTGGATTTGTACTGCCTTATCCTTTTCTTCTTGTAGAAATAAGGTGTTGCCAGACATCAACAGTTCAAGACACATGCACCGCTCAACTAAGCCGAGTGTGCCTGCACATTGGGTTGTCGGGCAAAGTAGAAATTCCTGAATGATTGCTCAACCAACAGCTATCGTATATATAATGTATAACCAGCTTAAAGGGAGTCTATCACCTCTCCCAAGCATATTCAACTGTAACCACCATGTCACAGAGCACATGACTGTGATAAATAACATTATACAGTGGGGAAAAAAAGTATTTAGTCAGCCACCAATTGTGCAAGTTCTCCCACTTAAAAAGATGAGGCCGGCCTGTAATTGACATCATAGGTAGACCTCAACTATGAGAGACAAAATGAGAAAACAAATCCAGAAAATCACACTGTCTGATTTTTAAAGAATTTATTTGCAAATTATGGTGGAAAATAAGTACTTCCACCATAATTTGCAAATACATTCTTAAAAAATCAGACAATGTGATTTTCTGGATTTGTTTTCTCATTTTGTCTCTCATAGTTGAGGTCTACCTATGATGTCAATTACAGGCCAGCCTCATCTTTTTAAGTGGGAGAACTTGCACAATTGGTAGCTGACTAAATACTTTTTTTCCCCACTGTATAAGTCACTTTTGTAGAGTTGGAGAAAAACAACTTTGAAGCCTTACATAAATGAGGCAGTTGGTGCAATAGGTGCGGGCCTTCAGCTGTCTGGAGCACTTTTCTTGCTGCTCAGACCCCTTCCACCTCCTGGCTGCACCACCCCTGCCAGTGAGAATTAATCCTCTAACTGCTATGACATCACTCATCTGACCTAATGAACCAGAGCAGTGCTCCCAGGGCTCATCAATGTGATTGCCATCTCCCTTTTGATGTCAGAGAGTGAGGGGACTGTGCGGGAGATGTGATAGCAAGTGGGCAGTGTGACTAGGCTGAAGCTGCTCCCATCCAACATGACTACTTAGATGAATTTGCTTATGACTTTTTATGCTATCAAATATTTATAACTTCACTTTGTGGCAACAGAAAAATTACAGAGGGGCAGCAATGGAAAGGCAGTTACTTCCTCCTGCACATGATGGGGCCTGTATTTGGTGGAAAACTCACCTGACAGGTTCCCTTTAAATTCAGTAAAATGTGTAGTAGCCAGATAAATGTACATATGATTGATTAAAGAGGCTTGTCTGAGACCCAGGCATAATAAATATTCCTGATGAGTTATCCACAGGATAGGCCATTAGTATCTGATTGATGGTGATCCAATACCTGGATTTTGCACCAATCAGTTGATTTAGCTGCCAGAAGCTGCTGGAAGCCCTATACAAGGTATATGACTGGAAGCAGCTCTGCTCCTATTCAGGTGAATGAAAGCTCACCTTCATTTACCCAGTGCAATGCCACATTCTATGGAGACTTACACTGGAGCAGTGGCCCAGGCACCAGGAAAAACATTGGACAAACTGACTGATTTTAGTGGGACAAGCCAACCATCTAATGTGTATGAAGGTGTGCCATGATGTATTATATCTCCCTTTGCACTATACTTAGGGGTCGTTCACACTACTGCTAGTGACCGTCAGTAGTGTCCGTTTCTATTGTCCATTACAAGACTTTAGCAATGGACACTAGCAGAACTGTCACAAATCTGTCCAAAAATTCCATTGATTTCAATGGGATTTTATCTTGTGTCCGTTAGTGACCGTTAGTATCCGTTTACACCAAATCTGTCACATGTCCATTATTTTTTGCGGACAAAAAATCCTGCATGCAGGATTTTTGTGTCCGTGAAAAATAACGGTTTCATGACGGACGTCAAGCATCTGTTATTTTTTAACATTAAAGTCTATGGGTAGCAGACAATAATGGACGGGTGTCCATTATACTGTCCGTTATTACTGTCCATTTTTATTCTGCGCATGCTCAGAAAGCAAAAAAATGGACAGTATAAAAATGGACACTAACAGACATTAACTGATGCTAATGTGTCCATTAAATGGATCAGTTAAACAAATGGACACATTAACATCAGTTAGTGTCCGTTAATGTCTGTTATGATAGGTATCCATTTTTTTTGTGTTTTTTTTTTTTTCCACAGATACTAACACTACGGTAGTGTGAACTCACCCTTATTTGTAAACATGTTGTTTTGAGTGATATTATATCCTAAATTATACCATATGTTTTTGTCGCTATTTCTAACTTTGCCTTGTCATTTCTGTACAATCTCTACCTATGCTTTTCCTCTGACCATCTTCTTTTTTCTTTCAGAGATGCTGCAGACCTTGTGGTCCAAGGACAGGGGAAATTTGAAGATCTTATTGTTTGTTCCCATGAAATTGCTGCCAGCACTGCCCAACTGGTAGCGGCCTCCAAGGTATAATACATTTATGAGATCAGATTGCGACATTGACTCTTGAGTTAGTTTGAGCTTTGTGGAGTTTTTTTGTTATTTCATAGCTTTCTCCAAAATTATATTGATTTGGGAGCAAATTGACATTGATGGTGTTAATAACTAGAGTATATTCATAAATTCCACTCTGACCCTTATAGTTAAGAAGAAATGCATTTTGTGAGGTTCTTCAGTCAGTCTTGGTGTCATCATAATGAATGTCATAATATATCCTTCCTTCTTTCTGTAGGTGAAGGCGGAGAAGAACAGTTCTAATTTGTCCAGACTACAGCAAGCCTCCAAAGTGGTAAATCACAATGCTGCTGGTGTGGTGGCTTCTACAAAGTCAGTCAAGTCCCAGATTGAAGAAGTAGGTAAGTAGAAACTTGTCTCTTCGAAGTCTAATTTTAAGGAAAACCCTTGACATAGATGGTCACCATGAAAGCAGTGTTACTGATAACTTACAAAGCTTTAGAGAGTGTTGATCTATCATGTCTTATTTCCTTCTGTGAACAGACACAATGGACTTCTCTAGTTTGACCCTAACACAGATCAAGCGTCAAGAAATGGACTCACAGGTAATATTCAGCTTTCCTTATTTTGCAGCTTATTGCTTCATTTATTATAATTTTTTATCTCATCCAATTAAATGAATAAACATAATAAAAAAAATTATGTACACTGTCTTGTTTACAATAACTTATTAACCCCTTCCCGCAGTTTCACGTACATGTACGTGAGGGAATGCATGTGATTACTGCATTTCCAAGTACATGTACTTGATGGTGATTGTGTAGGCTCGGAAGCAGACTGACAGCTCCCACTGCAACAGCCGGGGCTATTGTCCACGACATCTTAGATTTTTGTCAGTGTAACTGACACCCCCATTGCCCATGATCGCAGGGTGCCGGTGGGTTGCTATGGCAACCAGGGGCCATTTATATCTTCCATAATAGATTTTTTATTAGGACCTGCTAGAGACATGTCCTAATAGAATGCCTGTTACAATTCAATAACGGGCACAATACACTTCAATATACATGTATTGTAGTGTATTGGACAGGTGATCAAGCCCCCTAGTGGTAAAAAAAAAAAAAAAATTAATAAAATATTTAAAAAAAAAAGAATAAAAAATAAAAAAAATACACAAAAATGAAAAAACTTACACATATTTGGTATTGCCACATCCGTAACAACCTGACATATAATATTATTACACTAAAAAAAATAATACCAAAATTGCCATTTTTATTTATCCCAACATCCAAAAAACACAATACAAAGTGATCAATAAGTCGCTTGAATCCCAAAATGATACCAATGATAACTTTACATTATACCACAAAAAAAAAACATCACACAGCTCCATTGATGGAAAAATAAAAAAGTTATGGGTTTCAGAACATCATGACGACTCAAAAACAAATGCTTTTCTTAAAAAAAAAAAAATAGTTTTTTAGTGTCATAGTAATAAGACATTAGAAAAACCTATACATATTTCATATCGCCATAATTGTACTGATCCACAGGATAAATTAAGATTGTTATTTTTGCCATAGAATGAACAGTGCAAAAATCTATTGCAAAACTGCTGGGTTTTTTCTCCATTCTTTCCCAGAAAGAGTTAAAAAAATGTTAATTATTAAATGATTTGTGTTGTAAAAATGACACTGTTAAAAATTTCGACTAATCCCGCAAAAAACAAGCCCACATATACCTATGTCAACATAACAATAAAACAGTGAATCTCCTCCCCACTGCAGTCATGAGGACCAGTGGGTTTGGACTCCATTTAAATGAATGGGTCCCAATGATTAGACACCTCTGACCTGTCCTGTGGATAGGTGATGTCTTTTGTTAGACCTAATAATAATTGTTATCCTAATACATTGTTATCCTACATATATTGTAGTAATCTGTAGTAATCTGTAGTAATGTAGTATTGTAGTAATCTGAAGTGTTCACCAGCAATATTGTTTTTGCATATTAGCTATTAAAGGAAAATATGTGCGAAAATAATTTCTCTTTGGATTGTATGTTCAAATAAAAAAAGTGGTAGAAATAGTAGAAGGGTAATAAATAAAACCCCTCCCTAGCGCTATATAATGCCTTAAGATTGCATTCAGTTGGGGGTTATTTCGGAAAGTCCACTCATGTTGGGAACTCTTGCAAGGCACCTGCACTTTTTTCCTATAGAAGATTGTTGAACTTGCATGCGATTGTGATGGCAAGTTGGTTGTGTTATCCTAGTCTACAATGTTTGTCCAAAACACTAATAGAATCCTTTAATTTGATAGGTGCGAGTCCTGGAGTTGGAAAGCCAGTTGCAAAAAGAGAGAGAGAAACTTGGAGAGTTAAGGAAGAAGCACTATGAATTAGCTGGAGTATCAGAAGGGTGGGGAGATGGTAAGCATAGTATGCTGTATTACATAACCCCAAATGAGTGCAACATGATTGCTCTTTTAATATGGCACAGAAATCCTAAAAAATATTTCAGAATTATATTTAAACACACAGTGAATAAACATAATATTAAGGTGTAGTTATATCTGCAATCTATTTATTGACTTCCTGCAAAGAACCATTCAAAACCAAATTTCTGATAATTCAGCAAAAATAGTAATTCTGACCACAAACACAACTTATCCCTTGTGACCAATCTCTGGGTTTTCTACCAGTCACCCCCTTTTTAGTGGAGCAGTAGTCCCACATGCATATTTTCGCTTCATTTAATTCTGTTAATATGCTGAAAATATCCAAGTACTGTACTCGGCTTCTCTTTGGCAGTACCACAGAGGTCACTGGTGGTAAAAAAGTCATGTGTGCCATAAGACTTGATTCAAATTGCTCAGGACCACTGCTTTTGTGACCTGTGGGGTTCCCAGCGATCAGAAACAGATCAGTGGTCATTTCTTCTACAAATCAGATAATTTTATCTCATGATGTTGATAGAGGATACATGGTGTTTGCCTTACACAAACCCATTAATAGTATCCTACTTATACCATACTTCCTACACTTATCCTGCAGGAACTGTGAGCAGAATACAGGTGACATTAGATGTAGTCGATCCTAAGTAAAAACACTATGGCTAATGGAAAGGGCTCCTAAGTGGGGGATGTCACTTTCTATGGTGTCTGATGATGTCAGAGCATATGGAAAGGGATTATTGTGATGGTTCAATTCCTCTGATAGTGGGTTTTGTTATATTTACTATCTAACTTTGCCAAAGCAGCAGAGGTAAAGTAAAAATCCAGTTACCTAATAATCCCTGTTTCTTTGCTGGGTACTGGTGAGCTTCCATGGCAAACATAATAAATACAATGGGAAACTTCAGATGTGCTTTAGTTGTGACCTTTTGATGCCGCTGACAGACATTGAGTGCTGCTTTAAACACTTTGCTTAGATATGGCAACCAGAGACACAAATGTCAAAGATTTTTATGATTCAAATATTTAGATAACTTGACTGCAAAAATATAATCTATCCATTCTCACAATTTTTCACCACAGCTGCTGAATAAGCTGTACTACAGCTTGCACTCAACATACAGAACGCACACAGCAGATACCTTTGAAAGCACACGTCTATGGCATTCAATTCAGATCTTCTCAACACAGCCTGGACTGGCCACGTCTAAACTGGTTCTGAGTATTCCCAATGGGCTACAGAATGGCAGAAAGGATGATGAAGATTATCGATGGTGCAAAGGAATGGATTCAGGAACCTTTATACTGCCCGCCACGCTCAAATACCACTCACCTTCAATGCTTGGGAGACAAATGTATTCCATTTCTCGATATCTATGTTAGTTCAGGATCACATGAAGGGGGCCAGAAAAACTCAACAAGGTGTGAAGTAATAGCGCTAGCCTTTGACGTCAGACAGCCTGTAAGAGTCTGGCACCTAACAGAGACGACTAGGTGCTTGATAGCAACATTGAGTTGATTCCATTCAATACAATTCATTACATGGTGTGGAGGGACCAGGAGCACAATTAAGCCCCTAGGGGGCGTATGAGAGACCTGCAGGTATTATTGTTCAGTCATATTTAAATTAGCTGGCGAAGAAAATGGACTACAACTTTTGCCTTATAGGTTACTGGACAATAATATAGTTACAGAAAGAGAGGATTACTTGATATTACTGGTGCTGTAAACTTAAACTTGCAGCAAGGTTCTCTGGAGACGTAAGAAATATATATTGGTTTTAACTAAACACATAGGATTGTTTGGGAGGACCTCAGTATTATATATTGTATAAATGTACAGTGGGATTTGTGACCATAACTCGAGGGAAGATTAGCACTCATGACCTAAGATCACTCAATAAACTTAAGACCCCGACACAGATCTGTATCTGTGAAATTTCACATTTTCGAGCCAGATCCTGTGTGAATTCTTTCCACTGGTAGGTGCTATATGGGTCTTTTCCCAGGGTCCTGTCATATCCTGCACGGCCATCTAAGTTTACAGCAGGAAGAGAGATGTGGAGGAATTTAGGCCATGGATTCTGAACACACTGTGACAGTAAGAGAAGACATTATATAGGCCATGGTGTTATAATGTTTTCACATGTGTGCCATAAGGCTTGGCACTAGTAGATGTCACCATTGCATTTACACAAATAAATCCATGTTCATTTTTCCTGATTCTTTTTTTTTCTGTAATGTAAATGCCTTATTGTTATCTCTCTCGCGCTTCCCTGATGCTTGCACATTCATTGAATAGCCGGTATGTCAGGGGGTATCACCTATGTCCTATTGCATGTCCCTTCACAAGACTGACCAAATGGAATCAGGCAGGTTCATTAGACAAGGGGCTGCCTAAGGCCTCATGCACACAAACTTACTGTATGTTTTTCAGTGTGCTATAATTCCTTCTTATGGCCCTGTGCACATCCCCATGGTTTCCACACATCTGTTTAGGGGCCTCAGGACTGGGCTGTAAAACTCAATGCAGGTCCTTTGCTTGTTCATTTTGCAACTCAGCCAAATGATAAGGTCTGTGAAAAACACAGACACCATCTGTGTGCTGTCTGTTCCATTTTTCACGAGCCTATACACAACAGTGGTGTGCATGTACCCTTAATGAGACAACTCTGTTATTGTGTATTCCCATGGTGCAGTTGTATAACCATACCATCAAAAATGCATGCATTTTTACCACGCTTTAATGCTTAGAAACCTACAAATCTCAAAGTTAAATGCATGGCACAACAAAAAAACATTAATACTCCCTTAATGTGCTGGCATTTCCAGTGCAGCCTTGTACAGTAAATCCTGGTGCAGCAAAAATGAATTGGTTATATCCTTTATGTGCAATTTAAAGGGGTTTTATGGAATTTAAAAAATAATGGGCTTAGTGCAAGAAACTGTGTAAAGTAATGAAAAAAACATTACATTTTAAGACTGAGACCACACATTGCAGAAAAGATTTCTTTGTTGCCAATTTTGTTGCAGAGTGGCTTCAGACAGAATGGGAAATATAAAGGAAGCTCTTATACTTCTCACGTCTGCTAAATTCATTCCTGGCTTTGGCTCAAACAAAGCTCAGCAAAATCTGCAACAGAAAAATGCAGCTTCTCTGCAATGTGTGGCCTCATCCTAAGGCCGGGGCGTTTTACAGTCACTGCAAAGTGGATGGGATACTAGCGAATCCAATCCACACATTGCAGAAAAGTACACACAGCGGAAAAGCTGCAATTTCCAAAACTGTTGCGGTTTTGGAAATCGTAGCATGTCAATTATACCTACAGAAATGCCAGTGGTTTCCGTATAGGTATAATGGAAGCAGAAAGTCCACAGAGGAAACATCTGCGTACTGTGAAAAGCAATGCAGGAAAAATTGTGATGCGTTTCCGCCACTGTTTTTCCCGCAGCGCTTTTTCGCTGCAGCCTGCAAAGTGAAGCCTTAGCCTAAATGTCATTTGCTCCAATGTGCATGCTCTGGTTCTCTCCAGTCCTGCAGAGATGACATGACTTACATCATTCATGTGATCTCTACAGCAAATCATTGGCCTCATTGGTCACTTGATTACATGTTAGTATCAGTACTGCAGTGGTCTATGTCACTATTTAAAGAGGACCTGTCACCAAGTAGAAAGTGCTAAATAAAATACATCATTTGATTTTTGCTCTGCCCCTGAACAATTTGGTCTTCTTTTTAAAATCCGTCCACCCATTCAAAAGATGTGGCCCCTGGAAAATTACATGTAAACTAACTGATTCTCAATGTGGACGGGAACCTTTTATGTTCTCATAGAAAAACAAGATTCCCTCCCACATGGAGAATCAGAGCTATGACCATCCAGGGGCCGTATCTTTTGAATGGGTGAACGTATTTTGAAAAGAAAAACACCAAATTGATCAGGGGCACAACAAAAATCAATTGATATATTTTATTTAGCACGTTCTACTTGGTGACAGGTCCTCTTTAAGACCCATTTAAGTGAACAGTGACAAGTTTTGAGGAGTTCCTAGAAGCAGATCCTACATATGTCCTGCAAATTTGGATTAAAATGTTGGTAAGTGCAATATCAATATAGCACAACACATCATACAAATGACAAGCTCTAGATGCAGAACATAACAAAGAGCTGATAAAAGTAAAATAGTTTTCAAAAGTTTGCTTTTTCACTTTTCAACACTGTGCTCTGACTTTACGCACTCTTGTTAAAGAGGCCTATATGGATCCCAAATTATTTTCCACACTGAAGCATGTCCTTATTTTACAATGGATTCAAATAACAATACAACACATGGTCATCTCTCCCAAAATCCCTAACCCCAAGTGCAGAGAGATAAAGACAAGGCAGCAGTATTCATAGTTTATTTACTTACACAGCGCCAACATATTCTGCAGAGCTTTACTGATATTTTCATCACCTACTGCCCCATGTAGGGCTCACAATCTAAAATAGTATGTCTTTAGATTATGGAAGGAAATCCACACAACAACATACAAACATCTTGCAGATGTCTACGGAGTCATTGTGCTACCCTCCAGTTATTGGCTGCACAGTAAAGGGATTGTCCAGGAGAATACTATTATTACAGTAATAGTTAATTTTGATCCCAAACAGGAATTCCACCTTGTTTTCTGTGATGCTTCAATTCTTAAATACCCTTTCAGGGCTAAGGATATCAGACCAAGAACAATAGACATACATGATGCATTTTATGTACATGAAGTCTCTCTTTGTGACTCCTGCAGTTCCATTTACGTAGTTATAGATTCCACCTTACAATTTAAACTAGGTGACATCACATCAATTCAGAATTACATACAACGAATACATTAACATATAGAATGACACTTAGAGCATATTTTACGCTGCCAAAGAAAGTGTTTCTTGCCATGTGAAGAATGGGGGAAGGGAGACGTCTGATACTGGTCAGCCTAAAGCTAAGGTCCCACGTGGTGGGCTGCAGTAAAAAAGCACTGAGGGAAAAACGAGGGAGGAAACACATCGCGGTATTTCCCGCAGCGCTTTTCACAGAAAGTCCTCAGAGGTTTTTTTATGCTGATTTTCTGCTTCAATTATCCGTAGGTATAACTGACATGCTGCATTTTCCAAAACCGCAGTGGTTTTGGAAATCACAGCATTTCTGCTGCTCGTATTTTTCTGCAATGTGTGGATGAGATTCGCTAGAATAGTGGACTTCAATATTGTCATAAGAAGCATCAGATTGAGTTTGCAAAAAAGTACGAAAAGTGGACAGTAGAAGATTGGAAACGGGTGATTTGAAGCAATGAGATGAAAGTCAATATACTGGGCTCTGATGGGTGCAAATGGGTCAGGAAGAAACAAGGGAGAAGGGGGCTAAAGAATCAAGAAATTGAAGGAACTGTCAAGTTTGGTGGAAGAAGCCTGATGATATGGAGTTGTTTCACAGCCAAAGGCGTTGGATACTTGACCAGGATTGATGGTGGTCTCAGTGCTAACCTATATGTGAGTGTCCTACAAGATGAGTTACTTCTTACACTCAAGTACTATGGGTATCAAAAGGATGACCTAGTGTTCCTGCAGGACAATGACCCGAAGCATACTTCGAGATTAGCGAAGAAATGGTTAAATGACAATGAAATAGAGGTGCTGGATTGGCTCCCACAGTCCCCAGACAGTCGAGTGCTGCGCTGTGGGCTCTTGGTAAATGCTGTCAGGATAGCCACTGATGTTTCTTCATTGGTGACAGTTTTCATACATCCAGATTTGGGCTTATCCAACACCGAACCAGTTGCACGAAATTTGGCAAGCAGTTTGCTAACTGTGGCATGGGAGATGGGTGGTCTCGTAGGGTTTCTTGCATTGAAGTCTGCTGCAATGACCCGGGTACTGCGTTCACCAGACATCAACACAATGTCGGTCTGCTCCTCGTCGGTTAACCTCTGCGACATGTCAATGGCTGTAACAATAAGAAACGTGTCAATAACTCAATAATGAACAAAGCTATATTAAAAATGAGCACACCATTGTTTTTCTTGTGCAATTCTCCATGTGTTTAATGTGTCGCATGACCCCCTTCCCATTGAAAAAAGTAAAGTTAAATCCAAAATGGCGGCTTTGAAGATGGCTGCCATGGGCGTCACCCGGCCTCAAATGTTTCCCCCCTCCCATGTACTAATATGCCACAAACGGTAAGGTGATATCAGCAACCACTTCCATTTTATCTGTGTATCCATACTTATTGCCCACCCTGTACAATGTTTTTGTCAAAGTAAAATTTAGTTGAAAAGTTACCACCTAACAATTTACCATCCTTACATATCTGTGCAATTCCTGCTAATCCATTATTTATCCTACCCTCCTAAAAAGCTACCTGTTACTAAAGCACATATCCTAAATGAATACTAGCGGTTCATAGAGTACATGTATGGTATGGATATTTATGTGGAGTGTTGCTGGTTTGCATTCATACTAAGTATCTTTGAGAATGCTGCACAAGGCAAGAGAGGAGGTAGGTAGTATTGTCATGTGGGCATTGCATGTTCCGAGCTTGACTATGTATGGCTTTGCCACTCTAGTTGTCCATATTTGGTAGTAGAATACATTAAAGAACTGTATTAGTTAGTTACACAGCCTCACCTATTATAAACAAGTGTGTAGAATCAAGAACACATCAATGACATAGACAGCCATTGGTAGTAGTGATGAAGAGTTGAGTGACTTTAAACGTGGCAGTGTCATACACACAGAAATTGTCTGGATGTGCCCATTCAGTCAGTAGTTCGCAGAGGTGAGTGCTGTGGCCAGTCATTGGGTAGTTGCCTTTTTTAGATATTTGCTGTGTAGTGAAAGAGACCAGAAGTAGAAGCCAGCAGGAGCCTGGGCAAGATCAGAAGTAGAGCGTCAGGATGTCAGTGAGAGGTAAGTATCACTTTTCTTTGCTTCCCATACTGAGCAATTTTAGAATTGCTGGACAACCCAATTACTTGGTCTAATGAACATACATACACCTGTTAGGGGCCATATACACATGGGAATTTAACGCTGTTTTGGGTTTTTCAGCTTTCTGCTTGACTTTGCATCGGAGTATGTGGCCCATTCACCTGGGCCTAAACAGTGGCAGAAATCTGCGATGAAATACTCTGCATCGGCATTCTGCTACGGGTTTCCTCCGCTGGTTTCATTTTTAAATCAACGGACACCCGATGGAACCCATTAAAGTGGTGCACATCGCATGGTGGGTGAACAGCATGGCTCCCGACATGTTATTACCTGTAGCCGTACTAGACATCCCAGTCCGACACTGCCTTTAGTAGCCCCCACAAAGTATAATGCCCCCATAGTGCCCCACAAACAGTATAATGTCCCCGAGTATAAGAGAAGGAGGTCAGCTTGCTGCTGGACGGCTTCTTTGAGGAGACCAAATTTAGTGAGGCCAGGTGAGCTGCCAGCAAAACTCCAGGTAATCTATAGGGGGATGACAGCTCTGTGAGTGGTGCCGGCCACAATGAGTGCCATATTGCGACTATCTCAGTGTCTGGTTACAATCATATAACCTAAACAGAATTTCTGCTGTCTAGCTGGGCAATATGGTGGATCATTTGTTAGCACTATTGCCTTGCAATGCTGCGGTCCTGGGTTTAAAGACAACATCATCAGGGAGTTTGTAAGTCCTCTCAGTGTTGTGGTTTCCTCCTTCATACCAAAAGTATACTGATAGGTAAATTGGCTTCCCCTAAGACAACTGATCTTTGCTGGTGTTGGGGATGAGCGCCTGTACAACAGCCACTAACTCCCCTACTCCACAACACTTCCTGTGCTTGTCCCTTGTGTGATAAAAGTGCATTACTAATCTTTGTCATAGCTGTAAGGAACGCAGCATTGCACAGGATAAAGTACTGGTGAGGGTCTTCAGGGTTGTTGCTAGGACTTAGATCCAGGGCACATAGATGCTTTGTCCAGGACATTGGTTGTCATTCTTTTAAACAACAAACTCTGTTTCAATTACTCCCTCCTGCCACACCACTGCAGCAGCCGTGCCACACCTCACCTGACTCTCTCTCCATCACTTAGTCCCAGTAGAGCTCTAGAACTCGCCGCTATTTCAGCCAAGTCACTCACAGCCACCAGTCCTGGCACAGTTACAAAATGGCTTATGCCAGGCTGGGTGCTGCAGCTGTGGGCTCCTTTCACTTAACTTGCCAACCTGACTGACTGATAACAGGAGGTGAGCAAGAAAGGTAAAAGTGCTGATAAAGGCCAGGGGCACGCACTGCCAGGGGCACGCACTGCATACTCTCAGTGGGCTAGCCACTGCAAAATCACTGACTGCTAACCCTCTGCAAAGCATAATAGCATTGTAGTGGATGGGATTTTAAGATATCTCAGCCAGTCAAGAATTGTGGCTAAAAGCCACATGAAAACTAACCATACCTGTTTTGTCCAACAGATATGCCCTTTGTGCGGCATCCCGCAGTGGAGCTGAAATGCATCCTTAGCCTAAAGTTGCTTTAAATCCATTACTAACCAAAAAGAGAGAAATCATGTTGGTAGAGGTTGCATTGCCTGTTTATTGGCAGTAACAGTGCCCCACAGATCAGCAGCAAGTTCCAGTACAATGCATGTGGATGAGGTTTACAAATCCCTTTCACACATACACATATCACCAATCCGTCCCGGATTCTGCGAGACAGTCCCGGATTCCAGGTCCTGTCCTGCTGTCCTGGTTGGCTGGAGGTATGTCCCTGCTTCACCACTCTTCCCCTATGTGCTCCGCCCCTGTGAGCTGTAGGCGCGATGTGATGACGTCACTCACATTGTGCCTGCAGCTCCCTGAAGACTCTGGGAGAAAATACTTCAGAGAAGGGAATGGGGCTAGGGAAGTATTAGGTTTATTTGTTACTAGGAGGGGTACAGGAAACTGTGGGGGCAGATAGAGAAGGACAATAAATTAGGGAGGCAGATGGAGAAGGACATTAACCTGGAGGGGGCAGATGGAGGGTGATATTAAATTGTGGGGGCAGATGGAGGGGGGCTTTAAACTGGGGGCAGCTGGAGGGGGACATTAAACTGTGGGGGAAGTTGGAGGGGACATTACACTGGCGGCAGATGGAGGGGGTACAGTAAACTGGGGTAAACTGAAAGGGGGCATTAAACTGTGGGAGTTGCTGAAGGGGGGACAATAAACGGGGGAAGATGGAGAGGGACATTAACCTTGGGGGTCAGATGGAGGTGGTCATTAAACTGTGGGGACAGATAGAGGAGGATATTTAACTGGGGGAAGATGAAGGGGATAAAAGGCTGTGGGGGCAGCTGGAGGGAGACATTAAACTGGGGGTAGATGGTGGGGGACATTAATCTGGAGCAGATTGGAGAGGGACAAAAGACTGTGGGGGCAGCTGGAGGGGGACATAAAACTGGGCCAGCTAAAAGGGACATTAAAATGGGGGGACAGATGGAGGGAAACATTAAACTGTAGGGGCAGCTGGAGGAGACATTAAACTGTGGGGGAGGCTGGAGGATGACATTATAATGTGGGGGCATATCATGTTAGGGAGACTGAAAGGGCATTAAACTGTGTGAGGACACAAAGAGAAATGGATGGGAATGGGAGGAGTCAAAGTAGAAGTGGGTGGGGCTCAATTTGCCATGGCGCCACACATTCCCTCCCTCCGTCTGTCCTTTGAAAGTTTGGAAGTATGCATACATACAACATGAGCACGCTGTAGGATTATACACCCACAACATGCTCATTGTGTTGCAGATTTCACCTTTGCAATACATATACTGAAATCTGCAGCAAATCCCTGTCAGAATCTAAATGTAAAACATTTCCACAGCAGTTGCACTGCAAATACATGGTAAAACCTATGATGAAGGTATCTGCCATGTCTGCACTTATCCTAAGAGTATATTGGGTATATAGTACTGTATTGTAATGTATACTCAAAATATATTGTGGATTTGCTGCAGTATTAGAATAACTGCAGCATTTATGCTCATTTATTCTGTAAAACAGTTGTGTGTATAGTATATACCAGTATGTACAATGTTCACAGTAGACAATGCTATCCCATTCAATGGTATCCACAAATGAAGTGTATACATTAAAAAACACATTTCATACAATGGGACTCTATGAGTGACAGATGTCAATGTATGGCATCCAGCACAGGCATTTGTTCAATGTTTATACACTGGAGAATACAGTAATGTACATATATGAATGGTGCCCAGAGGACCCCACTGTCTATAATGGGTTGTGATAATGGATTTCTATTCAGTAATCCAGCATCCTGCGCTATTTATGTATAGTTTTTTTTACATAATCTACAGAGTCTCTGAGGAGATGTGGGCTGTACCACACCAATACAGATGGCAGTTTAACAATATAACCACTCCCTGGGTCACCACCCAGCAGGAGTCCAAAAACCAGCCAGAGCCAAACCGTATTTAACCAGTGGGGAAACTGACCACAACGTTTCCCCACTCCCAGAATTTTAACTCCAAGGACCCCCACCCAACCAACTGCTGCGGCAAAAGTACCCCAGGCCAACACTAAAAATAAGCAAAAATAAAGAAAATAAGAATTAAAGGCGGGCAGGAACATGGCTCCTTCCCAGCGGTGAATGACCGCGGGAAGTTGAGCCAGGGGGTTAAATGCCCTTCCCCTAACAACTCCCGCTGTTCTCCAGGACCACCCCTAGCAACCTATCCCATCAACTACAGGGCCCTGTCATGGCGGCCTCCTCCTAGGATGGGGGGGGTGGCCCCTCCTTGCTCCAGCCTTACTTTAAAGCAGCTACTGCTAATGTACCCCATGCTGCTAATGTACCCCATCAAAGTTACCGCTCAGCAATGCTGGGGGAAGGGTAGTACATTTGTGCTAAAAAGTTTACATACCCCGGCAGATCTTTGGGTTTTTGGCCTTTTTTCAGAGAATATGAATGATAACACAAAAACTTTTTCTCCACTCATGGTTAGTGTTCGGTTGAAGCCATTTATTGTCAAACTTCTGTGTTTTCTCTTATTAAATCATAATGACAACCAAAAACATCACAATGACCCTGTTCAAAAGTTCACATACCCCAGTTCTTAATATCGTGTATTGCCCCCTCTAACATCAATGACAGCTTGAAGTCTTTTGTGGTAGTTGTGGATGAGGCTCTTTATTTTCTCAGATGGTAAAACTGCCCATTCTTCTTGGCAAAAAGTCTCCAGTTGCTGTAAATTCCTGGGCTGTCTTGCATGTACTGCACGCTTGAGATCTCCCCAGAGTGGCTCAATGATATTGAGGTCAGGAGACTGAGATGGCCACTCTAGAACCTTCACTTTCTTCTGCTGTAGCCAATGGCAGGTCGACTTGTCCTTGTGTTTTGGATCATTGTCATGTTGGAACATCCAAGTACGTCCCATGTGCAGCTTCCTGGCTGATGAGTGCAAATTTACCTCCAGTATTTGCTGATAACGTCCTGCATTCATCTTTCCTTCAACTTTGACCAAGTTTCCTGTGCCTTTGAAGCTCACACATCCCCACATCATCAGTGATCCACCTCCGTGCTTTACAGTAGGAATGGTGTTCCTTTTAATCATAGGCCTTGTTGACACCTCTCCAAATGTAACGTTTATGGTTGTGTCCAAAAAGTTCGATTTTTGTCTCTTCGCTTCAAATTACCTTGTTCCAGAAGTTTTGAGGCTTGTCTCTGTGCTGTTTGGCATATTGAAGACGACATACTTTGTAGCATTTGCGCAGAAATGGCTTTCTTCTGGCAACTCGACCATGCAGTCCATTTTTCTTCAAGTGCCTCCTGATTGTGCATCTTGAAACAGCCACACCAATAGTTTTCAGAGAGTCCTTTATTTCAGCTGATGTTATGTGTGGGTTTTTCTTTGCATCCCAAACAATTTTTCAGACAGTTGTGGCCGAAATTTTGGTTGGTCTACCTGACCGTGGTTTGGTTTTTACAGAGCCCCTGAGTTTCCATTTGTTAATCACAGTTTGAACACTGCTGACTGGCATTATCAATTACTTGGATATCTTTTTCTATACCTTTCCTGTTTTATACAGTTCAACTACCTTTTCCCGTAGATTCGTGGACAATTCTTTTGTTTTCCCCATGACACTCTAGAAACGTCAGTGCCTGGAGGAAAGATGCAACAGTCTGTCTGGATCCCAGAAACTCACTCAGCTTTTATGCACACACTAATTACAAGCAAACAGGCCACAGGTGAGGATGTTACCTTTAGTAGTCATTCAAACCCCTGTATGTCAACTTCTTGGCATGTTATCAGGCCAAAATCACTAGGGTGTGTAAATGTTTGAACAGGGTCATTTTGATGTTTTTGGTTGTCATTATGATTTAAAAAGAGAAAACACAGAAGTTTGACAATAAATGGCTTCAACCAACCACTAACCATGAGTGGAGAAAAAGTTTATGTGTTATCATTCATATTCTCTGAAAAAAGGCCAAAAAAAAAAAATCTGCCAGTGTATGTAAACTTTTTAGCACAACTGTAAGTAGATTCTACTTAAATAATATTAAAACTAATAAAAGAAACTGACTGACAGATGAAGTTAGTTGCTTGGGCTTGAAGTATACGAAATACCAACCTTCAATTGAAGATTTAGCAAATGAAATTCAGCAACAAAAAAGTCACTGAGCAGTAAGGTAAAGACTTATTTGTTTTTTGCTTTATTAATAAATACAGTACATATATTAAAAATATAACTTTTTGTTATTAGAGCTACAAATATCACAAAATTATGGATTTTTCTCGAAGTGACACACCACCCATGTTATGCACGTTTTTTTTTACAAATTTTGACACACCGAGCTCAATAGGTTGGCCATCACTGGTATAGTATAATACTGGAGGCCCAGAGTAGCTGAGAAAAATGAAAAAACATTTACACTCACCTTCTGTTACCTCTTCTGGGCCTCTTTGTGGCATGCAGCGATTCATGTCTTCCTCCTCCAGGTGGATGATGTCACAGATGAGCACCAGTGCTGGCGCTCTTCTGTTATGTCATACTCCCAGGGTCACCGCTGAGGCCTGTGAATATTCAGGTCAACCTCAGCTCGGTACCAGTCGTTTCGCCCCCCATCTCTAGTAAAATACTTCATTCTGCACATGATCGGGCCAGTTTATAGTGGAAAAACCACCTGACAAGTCCCTTTAACGTTTATAGTGAAATATATGTCGTCATACCAAACGATTTGGTTACTTTCATTTTATTAAGGTCCATAGAATTTTTATCAAGACACATCATTTTCTAGTTCTGGCTTTTTTTATGATGTTTTTCTCAGTAGGTTTTCCTATTGAACGTTAAAAACATCAGCAAAAAAATATGTAAAATATGCCATTATAAATATGTAGATAGTTGGTATTGTACAGTCTTCTAAATGAATAGAATTATAGCAGCTATTACACTACAGTGCTCTGGATATACTCTTATAGAATATGCAAATCAGATCCAGGCTGCATGTGTAATGATTCAATAATGAGAAGAGCATCAATGGCATCACAGAGGTCTAGTGACATCATCAAGTTCTGAACCAGTACAAATCACTGTCTGACAGACATAGAGACAGAGAAAGAGAGAGATAGAGAGAGATAAAGAGATAGAGAGAGATAGCAGCTTTTGCAAAACTACTTACCTTACGTCATGGAGATCCGAGGTTTGGCGTTCCTACCTATCCTTTGGGTCACATGGACGCTATTGGGCTTCTGTGTCCTGATCACCTTGACTGTTATTTCAGGGCATGAAAAATATCCTTATGTTAGGTAAGAGGGGATGGGGCAGAATTCTAGATAGCGCAGTGTAATTCTTGTTATTATTGTATTATTATAAGAGCTATTCATGGAATGTTCTTATTACATTACTATTATAATAATATGGGCATTAGAATATATGATGGAGGATGATTGTAATAGAAGGAAATAAATTCTTCTCTGCTCCTAGATGAGATGTGACAATTCCACCGATTCTGTCCTACTCACTACCAATATTTTATTTCCTTTCACAGTGACACCGGGAAAGAATTCCCAGAATCGGTGGTGTACACAACCGTCTTCATGGTTACTTCCATTCTTGGTAAGTGGATGCAGTCTTTTATATGAATTAAAGATCATGAAGAGCTCAGCGGCTTTAATGCTTAGTGATCCCTATCCCTGATCCCTATTCAGTGCTGACTGGTGACCATTACTGAATTCTATTTTATATTATAATTCTCAGTGTATACTAGGGGTTAATGCAAATGTCTATAGGAATTAGATATGTAAATTTGTAGCTGATAACATGTATTGTCTATTTCAGGAGCTGGCATTGCCGTCATTCAGTACAAATTTATGGTTATTCGGTCTGAACCATCAGAGAAGCGGTATATCATCTGCCAGAGAATCCTTCTTGCCATGGGATGGATAGTGTGCATTGGTACCGCTATAAACTCCTTATATTCAGTGAGTTATCAGGTTTTATAGAAAGTAGTCAGTAGTACAGAGAGAATTCAGGACCTCAGGCCAGGAAAATAGAGAGTGAATGCCTAGAGCACAATGATGTATATAGTGTTTGTGTATGCAGTGGTATATACATTATTCATTAGTTTTCCCGTGTGTACAATGAAATCCACATAACAGTGGTGCCCCCTAATAAACATGTATACATCATAATCTCTTAACCCTATCTCTTCTCAAGTACTGCCCTGTGCACTTAAAGGGGTTGTCCAGGCAAAAACAGACAACCTTTTTAACAATGAAATTAGCTGGGGGCAGTGAAAAAAATAAAAAAAAGCATACTCACCTGTGCCCGTTGCTGCGGTGTCCTCCTGCGCCTCCCGGTTTATCTGCTCTGGCGGGTCTCTTCCGGCGTTGTGCTGAAGCCGCTGATTGGCCTCAGCAGTCATGTGACCACCTCAGCGGCCTCAGAAAGAGGACCCATGATATTACAGGTAGTGACATTCAGGCTCTTCGCTGATTGGCCTCAGCGGTCATGTGACGCAACACTTCAGCACAACGCCGGAAGAGACCTGCCGGAACAGATGAAGCGGGAGGCGCGGGAGGACACCAGAGCAAAGGGGACAGGTGAGTATACATTTTTTTTTTTACTGCCCCCAGCTTATTTAAATGTTTAAAGGGTTGTCAATTTTTGCCTGGACAACCCCTTTAACCCTTCCTTTCCAGCTGTCATGTATTCTCAGATCTTTGTGATGACCTCATTGATGACATTCATATATGCTTTACTTTGTAGGTGAAGACTAATCCAACAGTCCACAGGATCGGTGCAGGACTGGCATTCATTTCTAATGCAGTTTACAATTTATGCCAGTCTGCATTTCTCTACAAAGGATCCTTCAGCAGTCGGCCAATGTGCCATATTAGATTGGTATTGAGCTTGCTGACCATTGTGATCCTGCTGACTTGTATCCTTTTATAGCTGACTGCTATAGTAATATGTTGTGTGTTATATTCACTGGCCCAGATATACTATTGTGGTTATGACTAGACACTGGCGTAAACATGGCGCATATTTGCAACATCTTAGCACATGTGGGTGTGGATTCTTAAAAAAAAAAAAAAAAAAAAAGGGTTGCATGACTTAAATGCACCGAAAATGCTCTATATTAATGTTGAAAAATTCTGATTTAAAGTAAGCCAGATAAAATGTGGTATAAACATAGACAAGACAGTTTAGAGATCATCCAGCACCAGTCACTGCGATAAATCTAGCACGTTTTGAGACTGCCCTGTCTAAGTTTACACTGTCTAACTATTAGTGAATATGAGCCACTGTCCTCTCCCTTGTGAGAACATTGCAGCATAGATCAGATATAACAGTATAGAAAACACTACAATAAGAGAACAAATCTGTTACTTTTCTTAACACATTCTTCTAGTTCTTTTTGGTATGGGTGCCTACCTTCTTCACTTATGTACTGAGCACTGTGTTAAGGTGAGTTCATTTCACTTTTCAACATTATTGATATATCTTAGGTAAAATAAAAAACTTTTGGTTGACATCATCCTACCATGTAATTCTATACCAGAACCACTGGTGAGTACAGCCGAGCACTAACATCCTCTATTCTTCTTCTGCAGACTGTAACTATAGCAGGCATGGTGTTCGAGTGGACTGGAATATCTGGCCTGACAATTCACCAGCTGACAAATTATACGGATTTCCAGGTGAGTAGATGTTGTGTGAAGGGTCTCATGTGCTCCAGAAACCTTTCAGATAAGTATTAGTTCATAAAATAAAAATTCCATGTCACATATAAAGTAGATCTATAGCCATAATAGAGTGTATGCAGTCCAGTGACATCTGATGATAAATCTTCTATCTTCTTTTTTTTCAGTGTTTGTCTCTGATGTTGTCCAGAGAAGGTGCCTCCATTTGCCTCAGAGAAAAAACCCAGGATCCTGAAAACCCCTAAAAAGATACAGGGATAAGGACAAGGGGGATGGAGCACCACAAAAACAACTAAAACCATCTTCACAGCACTGGATTATTATCCTGCATGAAGACCCCCCTGACTTCTGAGGGTCATATAGCTGGTAAGTTTACCTAAGCTTGCCATTTACATTACATGTAGGCTGGGACTCACCTTTGGCAATATAGGCATAACTATAGCTTTTGTAGCTGCCCAGAAAAAAAAAAAAAAAAACTAAAAAAATATACAAAAATGAAAAAACTTACACATATTTGGTATTGCCACATCCGTAACAACCTGACATATAATATTATTAGACTAAAAAAAATAATGCCAAAATTGCCATTTTTATTTATCCCACCATCCAAAAAACACAATACAAAGTGATCAATAAGTCGCTTGAATCCCAAAATGATACCAATGATAACTTTACATTATACCACAAAAAAAAAATATCACACAGCTCCATTGATGGAAAAATAAAAAAGTTATGTGTTTCAGAACATGACGACTCAAAAACAAATGCTTTTCTTAAAAAAAAAAAAAAATAGTTTTTTAGTGTCATAGTAATAAGACATTAGAAAAACCTATACATATTTTATATCGCCATAATTGTACTGATCCACAGGATAAATTAAGATTGTTATTTTTGCCATAGAATGAACAGTGCAAAAATCTATTGCAAAACTGCTGGGTTTTTTTCTCCATTCTTTCCCAGAAAGAGTTAAAAAAATGTTAATTATTAAATGATTTGTGTTGTAAAAATGACACTGTTAAAAATTTCGACTAATCCCGCAAAAAACAAGCCCACATATGCCTATGTCAACATAACAATAAAACAGTGAATCTCCTCCCCACTGCAGTCATGAGGACCAGGGGGTTTGGACTCCATTTAAATGAATGGGTCCCAATGATTAGACACCTCTGACCTGTCCTGTAGATAGGTGATGTCTTTTGTTAGACCTAATAATAATTGTTATCCTAATACATTGTTATCCTACATATATTGTAGTAATCTGTAGTAATCTGTAGTAATGTAGTATTGTAGTAATCTGAAGTGTTCACCAGCAATATTGTTTTTGCATATTAGCTATTAAAGGAAAATATGTGCGAAAATAATTTCTCTTTGGATTGTATGTTCAAATAAAAAAAGTGGTAGAAATAGTAGAAGGGTAATAAATAAAACCCCTCCCTAGCGCTATATAATGCCTTAAGATTGCATTCAGTTGGGGGTTATTTCGGAAAGTCCACTCATGTTGGGAACTCTTGCAAGGCACCTGCAATTTTTTCCTATAGAAGATTGTTGAACTTGCATGCGATTGTGATGGCAAGTTGGTTGTGTTATCCTAGTCTAAAATGTTTGTCCGAAACACTAATAGAATCCTTTAATTTGATAGGTGCGAGTCCTGGAGTTGGAAAGCCAGTTGCAAAAAGAGAGAGAGAAACTTGGAGAGTTAAGGAAGAAGCACTATGAATTAGCACACGTCTATGGCATTCAATTCAGATCTTCTCAACACAGCCTGGACTGGCCACGTCTAAACTGGTTCTGAGTATTCCCAATGGGCTACAGAATGGCAGAAAGGATGATGAAGATTATCGATGGTGCAAAGGAATGGATTCAGGAACCTTTATACTGCCCGCCACGCTCAAATACCACTCACCTTCAATGCTTGGGAGACAAATGTATTCCATTTCTCGATATCTATGTTAGTTCAGGATCACAGGAAGGGGGCCAGAAAAACTCAACAAGGTGTGAAGTAATAGCGCTAGCCTTTGACGTCAGACAGCCTGTAAGAGTCTGGCACCTAACAGAGACGACTAGGTGCTTGATAGCAACATTGAGTTGATTCCATTCAATACAATTCATTACATGGTGTGGAGGGACCAGGAGCACAATTAAGCCCCTAGGGGGCGTATGAGAGACCTGCAGGTATTATTGTTCAGTCATATTTAAATTAGCTGGCGAAGAAAATGGACTACAACTTTTTCCTTATAGGTTACTGGACAATAATATAGTTACAGAAAGAGAGGATTACTTGATATTACTGGTGCTGTAAACTTAAACTTGCAGCAAGGTTCTCTGGAGACGTAAGAAATATATATTGGTTTTAACTAAACACATAGGATTGTTTGGGAGGACCTCAGTATTATATATTGTATAAATGTACAGTGGGATTTGTGACCATAACTCGAGGGAAGATTAGCACTCATGACCTAAGATCACTCAATAAACTTAAGACCCCGACACAGATCTGTATCTGTGAAATTTCACATTTTCGAGCCAGATCCTGTGTGAATTCTTTCCACTGGTAGGTGCTATATGGGTCTTTTCCCAGGGTCCTGTCATATCCTGCACGGCCATCTAAGTTTACAGCAGGAAGAGAGATGTGGAGGAATTTAGGCCATGGATTCTGAACACACTGTGACAGTAAGAGAAGACATTATATAGGCCATGGTGTTATAATGTTTTCACATGTGTGCCATAAGGCTTGGCACTAGTAGATGTCACCATTGCATTTACACAAATAAATCCATGTTCATTTTTCCTGATTCTTTTTTTTCTGTAATGTAAATGCCTTATTGTTATCTCTCTCGCGCTTCCCTGATGCTTGCACATTCATTGAATAGCCGGTATGTCAGGGGGTATCACCTATGTCCTATTGCATGTCCCTTCACAAGACTGACCAAATGGAATCAGGCAGGTTCATTGGACAAGGGGCTGCCTAAGGCCTCATGCACATGTAGGGAACTGCCATTTCTACTAGTATATAATGTATCTGGCTTCTTTGCCCCTGCAGTTTGGCTTCAGAGACCCCAGGCATTTAGTGCAAGTTTTGTTTTGTAAATACAGTGAGAAACAAAAACAAAAAAAAAAGAAAAGGGGGGGGGGGGGGGGAGAAAAAAAGAAAAAAGAAAAAAAAATTTTGTTAGGGGAGGAGAAGAAAAAATTCTTTTTTTTTTTTTTTAAATAATATATATTTATTTGTTTGTTACTACATATATACACACACAACAAAAAAAAAAAATAAGGTAAGGTATATATATATTTTTTTTTAGTGCGGGGCAGTGTTAGGTTAGGCTACCGAGGCCCAACTGGTTAGTGGGGGCCCGGTGGCACTAGTAGTTTAGCTGGCGGGTTAAGGGCTCAGTTTTAGGGTAGTCAGGCCTGCATCTACTGCCGTCACCGTCGCCCTGTTTGCTGCCTGTGAAGACTCTCACCATCATCATCATCATCTCCTGATCGGCTGTCTGTCATCTCCTGGAAGAATCCGAGGATCCACAGTCATCCACAGGGGCCCCTGCATCTCTTCTGTTGCCTGGAGGTATTGTGCACTGGACTCTTGCTATATATTTATATATATACCCGGGTATATAACCTAAGACGGTTGAGGACTTGCTGGTTGTTGTAGTATTGCTGTGTTCTGAGTATATTTTATGTATGTATTATTACCCTGTTGATACTTATAAAGCTACTGTTATAACCTTATGTGGTATCTGTATGTATTCTTCAGACTGTGAGATTAGTACAGTGATCCTTGTTAAGGCTACTAACTGTACTTCATGGGTAAGTCCCAGGAAGAGATCCTCCCTGTAATACAGAGGCTCTATCCTGGGTGGAGGCACTGATATATTTCATATATGTTCCCACTCTTCCCTTCAGCGAAGGCTTCAGGTCCCATTATACACACAGGTCAGCGCCAGAGTCTGTTGCGGGAGGGATAATACTCATACCCCCCCCCAAATAGGGGGGGTTTTTTTGGGGGGGGTGTGGGGATTTAGAGGGGGGGGGATTGTGTGTTGTGGGGAGGGGAGAGAGCGGAGGGGGACCCCCCACTAGCTACTACATGGGGTTACCGACCTCCTGTTCCTCCCCTGGTTCAGGTAAAGGAAGAACCCCGCTCAGCCAGTTACCCCCCAGTATGGCCGTCGCTAGCAGTTCCTCTAGTGACAGTGCTATTAGCACTTTAGCCAGGCTGACTGAAATGTTAGCTCAGGGCCTGCAGGCCACTCACTACAAGAAACTAAAAGTATTCTCTGGAAATGTCCCAGTACCACAAGGGGAGGAAAACTTTGAGATATGGAAAGAACATACTCTCCAATGCCTGAAGGAATGGTCTTGCTCTGAAGAAGGCAAGCGGCAGCGTATCAGTGAAAGTTTGCGGTCTCCTGCTGCAGAATTGATCCGCTTGTACAGAGACTCTCATGCAGGAGATCCGGGAAAGAAGAAAGGGTCTTCCAAAAGCCTTTTTGGCGATAGGTGGACTGCGGATTGTGAAGAAGCATTTAAGTTGTTGAAGAAGAAATTGACAGAAGCTCCCGTTCTGGCTTATGCTGATGCACAGAAGCCATATGTGCTACATGTAGATGCCAGCTTTGAAGGATTAGGTGGCGTGCTGCACCAAGAATACCCGGCCGGGTTACGGCCCATAGCTTTCATAAGTCGAAGTCTTTCTCCCAGTGAGAAAAATTATCCAGTACATAAATTGGAGTTTTTGGCGCTCAAGTGGGCCATTGTTGCTAAATTACATGACTATTTATACGGAGCCACGTTTGAAGTAAGAACAGACAACAATCCACTGACATACGTTTTGTCAACCGCTAAACTCGATGCTACAGGACATCGCTGGTTGGCAGCTTTATCCAACTACCAATTCACACTCAAGTATAAATCGGGGCCTAAGAACATTGGGGCAGATGCTCTATCAAGACGGCCTGGATTACCTAGTCCGGAAGTAGTGGATGAATGGGAAGAAGTGCCAAGTCCTGGAGTAGGAGCTTTGTGTGCCATGGCTGCTGTAGTTGAAGACCGAGTAGCCTTTTCTGAAACTCGGCTTATTGACTCTATTGGGGGAGGTCCCGAAGCTGTACCAGATATGTTTGCCTACCCTGCCGCTTTAGGATCCTTTGAGAGTTGTTCTATATCTTCAAAGCGAATGATCTGGAGTCAAAAGACTGATCCTTTAATTGGACCTCTTTATCAAGCAGTGAGTTCTCAAGACAGAGAAATGTTAAAGACATCCCTACCCTCTGAATGCAGTCAACTTCTACGAGATTGGGAGAAGTTTGGAAATAGACAATGGCCTACTTTATCGTGTGGTGCTGTATCATGATCACCCTGGAAGGCGCCAACTAGTTATTCCAAGCTGCTTTCAGAAGATGATTTTCCGAAGTCTGCATGATTATCATGGTCATTTGGGACCTGAGAAGACTTATGGCCTAATACAAGACCGATTCTACTGGCCCAAAATGAGAGATACCGTGACTCTTCTGTGTAGGTGCTGTCGCAGATGTTTGCAGAGGAAGACTCTCCCGGTTCGAGCGGCCTTCATGGGACACTTGAAGAGTTCGGGCCCCATGGATCTTGTCTGCATAGACTTCCTTTGTATTGACAACGACTCCAGAGGATTTGGAAATGTATTGGTGGTGACTGATCACTTAACACGATATGCTCAAGCCTTTCCGACTAAGGATCAAAAAGCAGTCACTGTTGCAAGAGTGCTTTGGGAAAAGTATTTTATCCATTATGGCTTACCACACCGGTTGCATTCTGATCAAGGCCGGGATTTTGAGAGTAACCTGATCAAAGAGTTACTTCAGTTGTTGAACATCCGCAAAAAGTCGGACGACGCCTTACCATCCAGAGGGAGATGCCCTTCCTGAAAGATTTAACAGGACTTTACTTGATATGCTTGGTACCTTACGAATTGAGGATAAGCGATCCTGGAGTAGAAAAGTGGAGGCTATGGTGCATGCCTATAATAGTACAAGGCACGAGAGCACAGGATATTCACCATACTTTCTGATGTTTGGAAGAGAGCCTAGGCTACCTATTGACATCTTGTTGGGAGTCTCTACCGATGGTATCAGTCATCGAGATCATTACCGATACGTGGCACGTTTGAAAGAAACGCTTAAGAGTGCTTATCAGCTGGCTGAGGAAAATGCGGCCAAAGTGAATGAAGGAAATAAAAGGAGATTTGATCTTCGAGTAAGATACCGAGAATTGAACCCTGGGGACCATGTTCTGCTACGGAATTTGGGAGCATCTGCAAAACATAAGCTGGCTGATCGATGGCGGAGTGAACTCTTTACAGTGGTAGATCGGTTGCCTGGAATACCAGTCTACAAGATAAAAGGACGGGACGGGAGGATCAGGACTTGGCATAGAAATCATTTGTTGCCTGTACCTCAGATTGATGGTATGGATATCTCCAATGATGGCTCGGCCTGCGATTCTCCACAGTCCTTAGCCGATATTCCACATGACCTTCCTGAAACTCCTGAGAGTGATTGGACTGTGGCTCCTGACGTTCCTAGATCACCAGTATCTTCTCCTTCAGGGAGACCTATGAACCCTCAAACTCCAGAATTCGTACCTAGATCTGTGTCTACAGATGAGCAGGGATCTAGCTCTCCTACGCCACCAGCACCATCCCCTCCCATGGCAGACAACCCTAGTTTAGGGCCTGGACATGCTAGTTTACCTCAGAGAGAGGTACGGAGAGGAGAGAGAATTAGACACCCTCCACCTATGCTGACATATGATAGTTTGGGGGACCCCAGATTTACTACTCAGCCTCATTTATACCATGCTTGGGTGGGTGCAGTGTCCACTTTGGTCAATATGTTACCAATTTTCGCTCCTGCTGGCATGTATACCTATTAACCTGTTGTGACTCTGTAAATGCAAAAGCAACCATATTGATATTGTCATTGGTAATGTTGACTGTATACTATGACTTTGTATGTCTTTGACGTGACGTAAAGATTTCACCAGAGGGAGAGTGTAGGGAACTGCCATTTCTACTAGTATATAATGTATCTGGCTTCTTTGCCCCTGCAGTTTGGCTTCAGAGACCCCAGGCATTTAGTGCAAGTTTTGTTTTGTAAATACAGTGAGTCAGACACATGTGAGGCAGAGCTGCTGGGGGGAGAGATGTGAGCAGAGCTGCTGAGACAGACATGTTATGTCTGGGGGAGTCTAAGAGCCACTTGTTCCTCTTTACTTCACAGTATATAGTTAGGTATGTGTTACCCCCTATATACTCACAGGACCTAGCTAGTAACCGTAGTTAGGGATCCATATATATATATATAGTTCAGGGCAGTGATAGGTTAGGCTTCCGAAGGCCAACTAGCTAGTTAGAGGCCCGGTGGCACTAGTAGTTTAGCTGGCAGGTTAAGGACTCAGTGTTAGGGTAGTCAGGCCTGCATCTACTGCCGTCACCGTCGCCCTGTTTGCTGCCTGTGAAGAATCTCACCATCATCATCATCATCTCCTGATCGGCTGTCTGTCATCTCCTGGAAGAATCCGAGGATCCACAGTCATCCACAGGGGCCCCTGCATCTCTTCTGTTGCCTGGAGGTATTGTGCACTGGACTCTTGCTATATATTTATATATATACCCGGGTATATAACCTAAGACGGTTGAGGACTTGCTGGTTGTTGTAGTATTGCTGTGTTCTGAGTATATTTTATGTATGTATTATTACCCTGTTGATACTTATAAAGCTACTGTTATAACCTTATGTGGTATCTGTATGTATTCTTCAGACTGTGAGATTAGTACAGTGATCCTTGTTAAGGCTACTAACTGTACTTCATGGGTAAGTCCCAGGAAGAGATCCTCCCTGTAATACAGAGGCTCTATCCTGGGTGGAGGCACTGATATATTTCATATATGTTCCCACTCTTCCCTTCAGCGAAGACTTCAGGTCCCATTATACACACAGGTCAGCGCCAGAGTCTGTTGCGGGAGGGATAATACTCATACCCCCCCCCCCAAATAGGGCTACACACACAAACTTACTGTATGTTTTTCAGTGTGCTATAATTCCTTCTTATGGCCCTGTGCACATCCCCATGGTTTCCACACATCTGTTTAGGGGCCTCAGGACTGGGCTGTAAAACTCAGTGCAGGTCCTTTGCTTGTCCATTTTGCAACTCAGCCAAATAATAAGGTCTGAGAAAAACACGGACACCATCTGTGTGCTGTCTGTTCCATTTTTCACGAGCCTATACACAACAGTGGTGTGCATGTACCCTTAATGAGACAACTCTGTTATTGTGTATTCCCATGGTGCAGTTGTATAACCATACCATGAAAAATGCATGCATTTTTACCACGCTTTAATGCTTAGAAACCTGCAAATCTCAAAGTTAAATGCATGGCACAACAAAAAACATTAATACACCCTTAATGTGCTGGCATTTCCAGTGCAGCCTTGTACAGTAAATCCTGGTGCAGCAGACTGAGACCACACATTGCAGAAAAGATTTCTTTGTTGCCAATTTTGTTGCAGAGTGGCTTCAGACAGAATGGGAAATATAAAGTAAGCTCTTATACTTCTCACGTCTGCTAAATTCACTCCTGGCTTTGGCTCAAATAAAGCTCAGTAAAATCTGCAACAGAAAAATGCAGCTTCTCTGCAATGTGTGGCCTCATCCTAAGGCCAGGGCGTTTTACAGTCACTGCAAAGTGGATGGGATACTAGCGAATCCAATCCACACATTGCAGAAAAGTACACACAGCGGAAAAGCTGCAATTTCCAAAACTGTTGCGGTTTTGGAAATCGTAGCATGTCAATTATACCTACAGAAATGCCAGTGGTTTCCGTATAGGTATAATGGAAGCAGAAAGTCCACAGAGGAAACATCTGCGTACTGTGAAAAGCAATGCAGGAAAAATTGTGATGCGTTTCCGCCACTGTTTTTCCCGCAGCGCTTTTTCGCTGCAGCCTGCAAAGTGGAGCCTTAGCCTAAATGTCATTCGCTCCAATGTGCATGCTCTGGTTCTCTCCAGTCCTGCAGAGATGACATGACTTACATCATTCATGTGATCTCTACAGCAAATCATTGGCCTCATTGGTCACTTGATTACATGTTAGTATTAGTACTGCAGTGGTCTATGTCACTATTTAAAGAGGACCTGTCACCAAGTAGAAAGTGCTAAATAAAATACATCATTTGATTTTTGCTCTGCCCCTGAACAATTTGGTGTTCTTTTTAAAATCCGTCCACCCATTCAAAAGATGTGGTCCCTGGAAAATTACATGTAAACTAACTGATTCTCAATGTGGACGGGAACCTTTTATGTTCTCATAGAAAAACAAGATTCCCTCCCACATGGAGAATCAGAGCTATGATCATCCAGGGGCCGTATCTTTTGAATGGGTGAACGTATTTTGAAAAGAAAAACACCAAATTGATCAGGGGCACAACAAAAATCAATTGATATATTTTATTTAGCACGTTCTACTTGGTGACAGGTCCTCTTTAAGACCCATTTAAGTGAACAGTGACAAGTTTTGAGGAGTTCCTAGAAGCAGATCCTACATATGTCCTGCAAATTTGGATTAAAATGTTGGTAAGTGCAATATCAATATAGCACAACACATCATACAAATGACAAGCTCTAGATGCAGAACATAACAAAGAGCTGATAAAAGTAAAATAGTTTTCAAAAGTTTGCTTTTTCACTTTTCTATACTGTGCTCTGACTTTACGGACTCTTGTTAAAGAGGCCTATAGGAATCCCAAATTATTTTCCACACTGAAGCATGTCCTTATTTTACAATGGATTCAAATAACAATACAACACATAGAAAAAGAAGATTCCCTCCCACATGGAGAATCAGAGCTATGACCATCCAGGGGCCGTATCTTTTGAATGGGTGAACGTATTTTGAAAAGAAAAACACCAAATTGATCAGGGGCACAACAAAAGTGGAATCCCTGTATACCAACATTCCCCACAAGGATGGAGTTGCAGCATGTCGGGTACACCTGACAAAACAAAACCTCCCAACAGAACCAGTAACGCAGCTCATACAATTCATCCTTAGCCACAACCATTTTACCTTTGGAGAGGATCTATATCCACAGCGAATGGGAACTTCAATGGGGACCACATATGCACCCCAATATGCAAATCTCTTTATGGCAGAAATGGAAGGAACATATTTATCAACATGCGCCACCAAACCTATGAATTACCTTCGTTATATCGATGATATCCTTGTCATCTGGACTGCAGGTGAGGAGGCCCTACTTCAATTCCATAATGACTTCAATGACTTTCACCTGACCATCAACCTTAAACTTAGCTATTCAGGGAGTGAAATTCACTTTCTGGATACCACAATATACATTAAAGACCACCGGCTACTCACATCAATATACCACAAACCCACAGACAGAACGGCCTACCTTAGAAACGACAGCTTCCACCCCAAGCACACAAGACAATCTATAATCTACAGCCAGGCTATACAATACAATCGTATTTGCTCCGACAAAACAGACCTGGACAAGCACCTCCTGGATCTGAGGATGAAATTTCTCAGATTGGGATACAAACCAAAAGTAGTAGACAACCAATTAAACAAAGCGGCAGCCATTAACAGAGACAGTCTGCTCACATATAGAGAGACCCAGAAAGATGCCCGAGTGCCCCTAGTTGTCACCTACAACCCACAGCTGGAGATCCTACGAAGGATTGCCAAGGAGCTCCAACCTGTACTACATAGGGACAACAGACTCAAGGACATATTTCCAGTCCCCCCCCCTCCTTTCCTTTCGACAACCACCAAACCTGAGGCGTATTATTGTCCGGAGTGCCCTGAAGGCCCCAACTGAAAATGGCACCTCCACCTTGCCTACATAAAAGGTGCATGACCTGCAAGCACATCCACACCACTGACAGTGTACCCATCCCACAGTCACAACAGGTGCACAGAATTAGGGGGACATTGTCCTACAGGTCTTCCAATGTGGTGTACCTCATAATGTGTGTGCAATGTCCCACCACAGGCCTCTATGTGGGGGAAACAGGGCAGAGACTCAGTCAACGAATGAGCTCACACAGATCCAATATTAATAACAGCAGAACCGATCTCCCAGTGGCCGCACATTTCTCCGGAGAAAACCACTCTATTGAAGATTTGCGGGTTGTGGTTTTAATGGGACATTTTATGACGCAGGAGAAAAGGAAAGAATCGGAGTACAAATTTATGCAAAAATTTCAAACTCTGCAATTTGGACTTAATATTCATGCCAGCTTCATGTCACACTATGTATGAACCATGAACTGAACTCAATATTCATGCCAGCTTCAAGTCACACTATGTATGAACTGTGAGGGACACAAATCACCTCCTGATAGCAAACAGATAACAGCAAGAATTACTGATCCCTCCGTCACGCACCATAAGTTTCCAGACAGTTTTCTTGACCTGTTGTAAATAACTTCTCTACTTAGATTGCATTTTTTTAAGGACTCAGTAAAATACTTCATTCTGCACATGATCGGGCCAGTTTATAGTGGAAAACCACCTGACAAGTCCCTTTAACGTTTATAGTGAAATATATGTCGTCATACCAAACGATTTGGTTTCTTTCATTTTATTAAGGTCCATAGAATTTTTATCAAGACACATCATTTTCTAGTTCTGGCTTTTTTTATGATGTTTTTCTCAGTAGGTTTTCCTATTGAACGTTAAAAACATCAGCAAAAAAATATGTAAAATATGCCATTATAAATACAGTATATAGATAGTTGGTATTGTACAGTCTTCTAAATGAATAGAATTATAGCAGCTATTACACTACAGTGCTCTGGATATACTCTTATAGAATATGCAAATCAGATCCAGGCTGCATGTGTAATGATTCAATAATGAGAAGAGCATCAATGGCATCACAGAGGTCTAGTGACATCATCAAGTTCTGAACCAGTACAAATCACTGTCTGACAGACATAGAGACAGAAAAAGAGAGAGATAGAGAGAGAGAAAAGAGATAGAGAGAGATAGCAGCTTTTGCAAAACTACTTACCTTACGTCATGGAGATCCGAGGTTTGGCGTTCCTACCTATCCTTTGGGTCACATGGACGCTATTGGGCTTCTGTGTCCTGATCACCTTGACTGTCATTTCAGGGCATGAAAATTATCCTTATGTTAGGTAAGAGGGGATGGGGCAGAATTCCAGATAGCGCAGTGTAATTCTTGTTATTATTGTATTATTATAAGAGCTATTCATGGAATGTTCTTATTACATTACTATTATAATAATATGGGCATTAGAATATATGATGGAGGATGATTGTAATAGAAGGAAATAAATTCTTCTCTGCTCCTAGATGAGATTTGACAATTCCACCGCTTCTGTCCTACTCACTCCCAATATTTTATTTCCTTTCACAGTGACACCGGGAAAGAATTCCCAGAATCGGTGGTGTACACAACCGTCTTCATGATTACTTCCATTCTTGGTAAGTGGATGCAGTCTTTTATATGAATTAAAGATCATGAAGAGCTCAGCGGCTTTAATGCTTAGTGATCCCTATCCCTGATCCCTATTCAGTGCTGACTGGTGACCATTACTGAATTCTATTCTATATTATAATTCTCAGTGTATACTAGGGGTTAATGCAAATGTCTATAGGAATTAGATATGTAAATTTGTAGCTGATAACATGTATTGTCTATTTCAGGAGCTGGCATTGCCGTCATTCAGTACAAATTTATGGTTATTCGGTCTGAACCATCAGAGAAGCGGTATATCATCTGCCAGAGAATCCTTCTTGCCATGGGATGGATAGTGTGCATTGGTACCGCTATAAACTCCTTATATTCGGTGAGTTATCAGGTTTTATAGAAAGTAGTCAGTAGTACAGAGAGAATTCAGGACCTCAGGCCAGTAAAATAGAGAGTGAATGCCTAGAGCACAATGATGTATATAGTGTTTGTGCATGCAGTGGTATATACATTATTCATTAGTTTTCCCGTGTGTTCAATGAAATCCACATAACAGTGGTGCCCCCTAATAAACATGTATACATCATAATCTCTTAACCCTATCTCTTCTCAACTACTGCCCTGTGCACTTAAAGGGTTTGTCCAGACAAAAACAGACAACCTTTTTAACATTGAAATAAGCTGGGGGCAGTGAAAAAAATAAATAAAATGCATACTCACCTGTCCCCGTTGCTGCGGTGTCCTCCTGCGCCTCCCGGTTTATCTGCTCTGGCGGGTCTCTTCCGGCGTTGTGCTGAAGCCGCTGATTGGCCTCAGCAGTCATGTGACCACCTCAGCGGCCTCAGAAAGAGGACCCATGATATTACAGGTAGTGACATTCAGGCCCTTCGCTGATTGGCCTCAGCGGTCATGTGACGCAACACTTCAGCACAACGCCGGAAGAGACCTGCCGATACAGATGAAGCAGGAGGCGCGGGAGGACACGAGAGCAAAGGGGACAGGTGAGTATAATTTTTTTTTTTACTGCCCCCAGCTTATTTAAATGTTTAAAGGGTTGTCAATTTTTGCCTGGACAACCCCTTTAACCCTTCCTTTCCAGCTGTCATGTATTCTCAGATCTTTGTGATGACCTCATTGATGACATTCATATATGCTTTACTTTCTAGGTGAAGACTAATCCAACAGTCCACAGGATCGGTGCAGGACTGGCATTCATTTCTAATGCAGTTTACAATTTATGCCAGTCTGCATTTCTCTACAAAAGATCCTTCTGCAGTCGGCCAATGTGCCATATTAGATTGGTATTGAGCTTGCTGACCATTGTGATCCTGCTGACTTGTATCCTTTTATAGCTGACTGCTATAGTAATATGTTGTGTGTTATATACACTGGCCCAGATATACTATTGTGGTTATGACTAGACACTGGCGTAAACATGGCGCATATTTGCAACATCTTAGCACATGTGTGTGTGGATTCTTAAAAAAAAAAAACAAAAAAGGGTTGCATGACTTAAATGCACCGAAAATGCTCTATATTAATGTTGAAAAATTCTGATTTAAAGTAATCCAGATAAAATGTGGTATAAACATAGACAAGACAGTTTAGAGATCATCCAGCACCAGTCACTGCGATAAATCTAGCACGTTTTGAGACTGCCCTGTCTAAGTTTACACTGTCTAACTATTAGTGAATATGAGCCACTGTCCTCTCCCTTGTGAGAACATTGCAGCATAGATCAGATATAACAGTATAGAAAACACTACAATAAGAGAACAAATCTGTTACTTTTCTTAACACATTCTTCTAGTTCTTCTTGGTATGGGTGCCTACCTTCTTCACTTATGTACTGAGCACTGTGTTAAGGTGAGTTCATTTCACTTTTCAACATTATTGATATATCTTAGGTAAAATAAAAAACTTTTGGTTGACATCATCCTACCATGTAATTCTATACCAGAACCACTGGTGAGTACAGCCGAGCACTAACATCCTCTATTCTTCTTCTGCAGACTGTAACTATAGCAGGCATGGTGTTCGAGTGGACTGGAATATCTGGCCTGACAATTCACCAGCTGACAAATTATACGGATTTCCAGGTGAGTAGATGTTGTGTGAAGGGTCTCATGTGCTCCAGAAACCTTTCAGATAAGTATTAGTTCATAAAATAAAAATTCCATGTCACATATAAAGTAGATCTATAGCCATAATAGAGTGTATGGAGTCCAGTGACATCTGATGATAAATCTTCTATCTTCTTTTTTTTTCAGTGTTTGTCTCTGATGTTGTCCAGAGAAAGTGCCTCCATTTGCCTCAGAGAAAAAACCCAGGATCCTGAAAACCCCTAAAAAGATACAGGGATAAGGACAAGGGGGATGGAGCACCACAAAAACAACTAAAACCATCTTCACAGCACTGGATTATTATCCTGCATGAAGACCCCCCTGACTTCTGAGGGTCATATAGCTGGTAAGTTTACCTAAGCTCGCCATTTACATTACATGTAGGCTGGGACTCACCTTTGGCAATATAGGCATAACTATAGCTTTTGTAGCTGCCCAGAGGCTAAGGGTGCTCACTCACATGCAAGGATGGTGCCACCCAAGAGAAGTAGCCATAGTATTTGGGAGTTAAAGAGAACTGTCAATCCCTATCTAACCTATTACTATCCTAGACCAATCCATTATAGCCTCTATGTAATCCCCTAACCAGTATATTCCACCGATCCTCCTGCAGTATGTATGTGAAGAGCTCACTCTAAGACTTGTGTGTTTACCTTCTCACAGGAATAATTGGCTCAAATCAGTCAGCATATAAATATAAACGCCTATGAAGGATTTTGCTAAATTATTTCTATATGCAGAACATAGTAATTGTCACAATGACACAAAAGAATTGTGGAAGAAGAATTGTATCTCACTTAATGAATGCTGATGTAAAGTGGCAGAAAAATGACTCATAGTGATAAAATGTACAGTTCACTAGACAAATAACCTAGTGACCCATTTCAACAGTGAAGTCTACTTTAATCATGGGTAAATAGCAGGATATAAGATACTATCAATTCCAATACAGAGCTCAACCGGGCCAAAGTTGCAGCAGTATCCCAGTAAAGAAGAAGATAAAATGCCACCACTTATATGCCATTCACAAATTATGCAAGTGGCACTTTATTAAGTTATACAGGCAGATACAGGTTGCAAAGTCACATCTACAGCTAGGGACTGTTTTGTACACTAAGTGCTTCAACTGGCTTAGTGAAGGGAACATTCTGTAGCTGAAGGTTTATCCTTTATCTGCCTGTACAACTTAATAAAGTGTGTGACATCTAAGGGGTCATTTAGCTCACAAGATCGCCATCTCCTGGTTAAGATGGTTGGCACATTAGAAACGTTCCAATAAACTCTTGCTCCAACATGGTGAATTCATTTCAATATGGTCACAACCAGCTTTATTCTTCTGCTCTCAAAGCAAATCAGCATGTACATCGCAGCAAAAACAAATCCTCAGCTGTGTCTCACTATGAGACCCTGGACCTACTACCCAGTATCTGAAAAAATACAGTGGTTCATACCCTCTCACGTGGTTCTGGCTCCCACAGGCCCTTGGTACACAGCCTATCTTCCCCAGACAGGGAGCATTATAGGAAGGCCCAACACCTCATTTATAGAGCCTGGCTGCTAATGAACCTTCATTAACAACCCACTTGTCTGCAAATCAAATGAAGCACCCAACTATCCAAAGACTTGTCTCTTCCTCCCTGCTTTCCCAGGGTGAAATACACACTTTTTGTACTTCTAGTGGAATAAATATGCCACTCCAGCAGTCACACGTGTCGCTTGGATAATTATTTTCTTCTTTCCTTGGATCCTTCTACATTGATGCCAAAAGACTGTTAACTCAGGATTTGCACCTTCCACTGTCAAAGGACAGCATGCGGTTATGAAATAGTTAAGCGTAGGACCTACCCACATTATTTAGTAGTAGTAGCTTCCTGCTTAGTCCTTGCATGTTTCTGTCCCCTGGCCCTAGCTTTGAACTAGAGCCCTCTTAGCTCTGTGAGCTGGGTATACATGCTCAGACAGCAGACTAAGACTGGTCCTTGTTCCTTCCATTGTATATATGCATACCTCCCAAGTTTCAAAGGTCATAAAGAGGGACAAAGTGTGTGGCACGCTATGTGGGCTGCGGCAAATTGAGCTCCACCCACTTCTACGGTGACTCCGCCCTTTCTCACCCATTTTTCTTTGTGTCTCCACACAGTATAATGCTCCTACAGTCACCCTAACATTATAAGCCGACATATTATAATGTTCCTCTCGAATTGCCCCACAGTATGAAGTCCCTCTCCTCCTGCCCCAGTTTAAACTGGGGGCAACTAGAGGGGGACATTAAATTGGGGCAGCTGGAGGGGGACATGAAGTTTAATGTCCACTTCTCCATCTGTCGCCAGTTTAATGTCCCCCCTCCATCTGTCCCCACTTTAATGACCTCCTCCATCTGCCTCCAGCTTAATGCCCCCTTTCAACTGCCACCAGTTTAATGTCACCCTCCATCTGCCACCAGCTTAATGTCCCCCCTTCATCTGCCACCAATTTAATGTCCCTCCTTCATCTGACCCCAGTTTAATTGCCCCCTCTCCGGACGCAGATGAGTTGAATCTGGAACATACAACCGCCGACTGGAACTTCGGGACGGGACTCACAATCCGGGACTGTCCCGCAGAATCCGGGACGGTTGGGAGGTATGAATATCTGTTTTATCTGTGCTTGTATTGTAGTTTTTCTCTTCTAGGGAGCAGTGGTGGATTTTTGAGCAATATCAGAGATAGCTAAGTGAGCGGGCAGGTTTGGGTAAGTAAATAGTACTAGTGTGTGTGCAGTGGCAACATTCAGACCATAATTCTAGTAAGCCTGTACTGTGTGGGACTGTTCCTGGGAAAAAGTCTCTGTCATAATGTCCTCCTAAAATTGGTGGACAAAAACGTCTTACATGGAGGACTTTTTCCTCCGCCGGTTTCGGTTTTAAAATGACGGACATCCAACGGAGCCCATTATAGTAAATGGGGTCCGCTGGGTTCTATGTCTGACTGCTATTACAGCGGTCCCCCTATTCATTGTTCTGGTCCTCCAACGGACTAGAGCAATGGATTGGCCAATACTAGTATGAATATAACGTAAGACAGGCCAAATATGTTATTTAAGGTGGAAGTTTCCCTCCATGGAGTGTGGTGGGTGGTGAGGCTTAAAATCCTGTCTTGTACCCAACACTAAGACAGTATAGAAGACATTGATGGTCCAACTATATACTAGGGGGACAGTGATGGTCCAACAATATACTATGGGGACAGTGATGGGGCCATTATACTGTATGGGGATCATTTTGCTATATGGAGCAGTGATGGGGTCATATTTTTTGTATGTTGGTAGTGATGGGGGTCATTTTTATGTATGAAAGCACTGATGGGGCCATTATACTATATAGGGGCATTGTCTGAGTCCATGATATTGTATGGGGTAAGTGATGAAGGCCATTTTACTGTATGGGGGCACCGATGGGCGCCATTATACTATATGGGGACTTGTATAGGAGCTATTTTGCTATATGGTGCAGTTATGGGGTAATTATTTTGTATGGGGGAAGTTATGTAGTCTACTACATAGTATGGGGGAAATGATAAGGGCCATTTCATTGTATAGGGAATTGATGGGGCCATTGCACTGTATGGGGGCTGTGATGGGGCAATTATATTGTAGAGGTGCAGTGATGGGGGCCATTATACTGTATTGGACTCTTGTGGTAGTTATTATGTTGTATGGGGGCAATGATCAGATCCAATATCCTGTGTTGGGACACTGATGGGGGCAAATATTTTGTGTGGAGGCATTAAACTGTGTGGGAATATTAAAAGGGTTATCCACCTTTCTAATATTGATGGCCTATCCTTAGAATTTCAGAATGGGATGGAATTAGAAAAAAAATGCATTTGCACGATTCTCTTAAGGGTTCCAATTATGGCGATACCAAATATACATAGATTACAAATATTTTAATGCCATACAAAAATACTAGATTTTCTGAGGTTTTAATCGTTTTTTATTCAAATTTTTTGGAAGTCAAATTAGCAAAAATATGGCAGTTCAGCCATTTTGATTTTTTTTCCACTACAGAATATTATGGTAAAAATATTTTCCTTGGTTAAAACCAATACCACAGACACACAGTCCGGAAATTGAGAAATTTATAACATAAAAAAATGCTCATTAATATTAATAGTGCAGAGTACAAATACATTTTAGACAGTTGCATGATATTGTGCAAACTGAGGAATGACTGTGCCCTGTGCGCAAAGCTTATGCTAGGTTCACGCTAGCATTGCATTTCCGTTGTTCGGGTTCATCAGGGGGCCCAAACAAGGGAGATGCGGACCACTAAAACAGAGGTAAGACACAGAGCCTGGCAGACCCCATTGACTATAATGGGTTCCATCAGGTGTCCGTTGTTTTTAAACTGGAACTGGCGGAGGAAAAATTCCTCTGTGCAGAACTTTTTCCTCTGCTGATTTTCTGTGGAATCTGGGATGGAGTCTCTGATGGAGACTCCAATGCAGATGTGAACATAGCCTTACAGTTGCATATACAGTGGCATGCAAAAGTTTGTACACCCCTGGTCAAAATGACTGTTATTGCGAACAGTTAAGCAAGTTGAAGATGAAATGATCTTTAAAAGGCATAAAGTTAAATATTAAACACACTTGTCTATAATTTTGAGCAATATCAGTGTATTATTATATTTGCGTACAATTTGAGAGTGAAAAAGGGAAAGGAGTACCCTTGTAGATTTGTGTGCTCAGATAACTTTGACCAAGGTCTCAGACCTTCATTAGCCAGTTAGGGTTATGACTTGTTCAGTATCATCATTAGGAAAGGCCAAGTGATGCAAATTTGACAGCTTTATAAATACCCAGCCTCCTCTAAACTTGTGCCAAAAAACAGCAGCCATGGGTTCTTGTGGAGGCCCACAAAGCAGGAGAAGGCTATAAGAAGATAACAAAGCATTTTCAAATTGCCCTTTCCTCAGTTCAAAATGTAATTAAGAAACTACAGTTACCAGGAACAGTGAAGGTCAAGATAAGGTCTGGAAGACCAAGTAAAATTTCAGAGACAGCTGCTCTTAGGATTGCCAGAATGGCAAATTAGAACCCCCCGCTGGACTGCAAAAGACCTTCAGGAAGATTTGGCAGACTCTGGAGTTGTGGTACATTGTTCTACTGTTCAGCGATACCTACACAAATATGGCCTTCATGGAAGAGTCATCAGAAGAAAACCTCTCCTGCGTCCTCACCATAAAATTCAGCGTCAGAAGTTTGCAAAATAATATCTAAACAAGCCTGATGCATTTTGGAAATAAGTCCTGTGGACCGATGAGGTTAAAATAGAACTCTTTAGTCACAATGATCAAAGGTATGTTTGGAGAAAAAAGGGCACATAATTTCAGCAAAAGAACATCTCTCCAACCATTAAGCATGGGGGTGGAAGAATCCTGCTTTGGGGTTGTGTTGCAACCAATGGCACGGGAAACATTTCACAGCTAGAGGGAAAAATGGATTCAATGGAATTTCAGCAAATTCATGAAGCAAACATAACACAATAATAATAATAATAATAACAACTTTATTTATATAGCACCAACATATTCCGTAGCACTTTACAAATCAGAGGATACATGAACAGACATTATGAGACATTACACTGTGACAAAGAAATAAACATATCAAACAATAGGAGTGAGGGCCCTGCTCGAAAGAGCTTACATTCTATGAGGAGATAGGGGGACACAAGAGGTAAGAGGGCTTGTTTGGTACAATAGTCCAGCCATCTTTTAATAGAAAAGGTTGTGTAACTGAAGCTGTATGAGCCCGTCACCAGCCAGTATCTGTGAATAAACATATACTAAGTGCAAGGAGTGCAGTGTAACTTCTAGATGGAGAGGACAGAATCTGAGGAACAGAGGAGGAAGGATAAAAGGTGTTATTGTTCTCCACCTCCGAACACTACACTGTGACCAGGTCACGTGATAAGCCTGACCATACAGATGTGATTTTAGGGCAGTTTTGAAGCTGCTGTAGTTGGGTATTAATCGGATTGTCCAGGGTAAAGCATTCCAGAGCATCGGTGCAACTCGAGAAAAGTCTTGGAAACGGGAGTGGGATGATCGGATAACAGAGGATGCAAGTCTAAGGTCATTGGCAGAACGGAGAGGACGGTTAGGGCGGTAGACAGTGGCAAGAGAGGAGCTAAAGGGGGGCACAGCGCTATGGATGGATTTGTGAGTCAGTGTGATAATTTTATATTGTATGCTGTGATAGATGGGCAACCAATACAGCGACTGACACAAGGTAGATGCGTCTGTGTACCGGTTTAACAGAAAGTTGAGTCTGGTGCTTGCATTCAGGACAGATTGTAGTGGGGAGAGTTTAGTAAGAGGACGCCCAATTAGAAAAGAATTGCAATCGTGAAGACGAGAGAGAACCAGAGCAACCATGACGGTTTTTGATGTTTCCACGGTGAGAAAAGGGCGAAGTCTAGAGATGTTTTTAAGGTGCAGGGGGCAAGAGTGTGCAAGTGTCTGAATATGTGGGATAAAGGTGAGATCTGAGTCAAATACAACACCCGGACAGCGGGCATGCCACCTCGGGGTAATAGTAAGGCCACAGACAGAAATGGAGATATCAGGGTTAGGTCGGTTAGTAGATGGAGGGAACACAAGAAGTTCAGTTTTTGAAAGATTCAATTTCAGATGAAGTTACGGGATGAGGTATATAGTTGTATATCATCTGCATAAAGATGGTATAGAAAGCCAAATTTGCAAATGGTTTGTCCAACTGGGGCTGTGTACAGAGAGAAGAGGAGGAGACCTAGGACCGAGCCTTGAGGAACCCCAACCGCAAAGGGCAGAGGAGAAGAAATAACACCAGCAAATGATACACTAAATGAGCGGTCGAAGAGATAGGAAGAAAACCAAGAGAGAGCGGTATCCCTCAGGCCAATTGAGTGGAGCATAGTGAGGAAGAGTTGGTGGTCTACAGTGTCAAATGCTGCTGAGAGATCCAGAAGAATAAGTAGTGAATAGTTCCCTTTAGATTTAGCAGTCAAGAGATCGTTGGCGACCTTTGTGAGGGCCGTTTCTGTAGAGTGTAGTGCACGAAAACCTGATTGTAAGGGGTCCAGAAGAGAGTTAGCAGAGAGATAGCGGATTAGGCGGGTGTAGACCAAGCGTTCCAGGTCAAAATCCACCATAGACTACCTAAAAAGGAGCAAGCTGAAGGTTTTACCATGGCCCTCACAGTCCCTGATCTGAACATCATTGAAAATCTGTTGCTAGACCACAAAAGAGCAGTGCATGCAAGAGCCCAGGAATCTCACAGAACTGGAAGACTTTTCCAAGGAAGAATGGAATATGGAATACCCCAGGAATATCGCTCATTTTCTAAAAGTGATGTTTTATTTGTAAAAGAGGAAAAACATGATAAAAGCAATATAAATATGGTATCACCATAATTGTAATGACTTGCCGGACAAAGTTGCCATGCTATAATATATATATATATCTATATATATATATCTAAAAAGATATATATATATAGATATATATATATATATTTGTACCCCAAAATGGTGCCAAATGAATGATGTACAACTGGATATGCAAAGAATAAGCCCTCACTTAGCTATGTCGAGAGAAAGATAAAAAAAGTTATGAATTTTGGAAGGCGGGGAAGGAAAATATGAAAAAAGTCGACAAGCATTAACATTAAACTAAACTGTGTCCTTAAAGGCTGCAAGATAGTTTTTTAAAATATGGGATGTGAGCACTGCAACTCACACCAGCATGTGGAAACAGCTGATCTGTGGGGGTCCTAGCACTGATCTAATATCCTATGGATAGTCCATCAATTTTGAAAAACTTTATAATCCCTTTAAGTATTAGTTATGTAAAGCCATAGAATAATTTCAGTAGCTCTGGTGCCGTGTCTATATTCCTTTCAGTTGGACATACACATTTGGAAATAGTCATGTTGTCACACTTCAGTCTTCTTCACTTCTTCCCTTTTTGACAGTTTCTTCTGTTAAATTCCTGACTTTCTCAATCTGAGGTTGACCAAAATACAGTTTTTTTCCAAATGGACCTGTGTTATTGCATTGGTATTTCTCAAGCCTCACAACTAACTGCAGTTACATGGTGTCCATGGATATATGCAATACCCATGATGCAAAACATACTAACAGAACCTTCGATGACATTCAATCAAAGTAATCTAAGGCTATTACAATTTTGTTTTTGATTCTTTTTTTTTCTATCAAAACTGTATAGATAGAGATGATTTTGAGGAATTTCAAAGGAATTGTCCAGCCCGTTGCATTTTGTTTTTAATCAAAACCTTAGAACGCTATAAAATAACAAACTGAACACCTTACCGATCCCCTGTAGCTACCAAGCGCTGTTTTCTGGGTTCCTCATCTGTTCTTTCACTTGGCGCAAGCAATGGTTTGTCGACACAAAATGTGACCACTCCAGCCAATCACTGGCTACATCAGTGGCCGTAGTGGTGTCCACTTCAGCCAGTGATTGACTGAGGTGGTCATATGTTGCATCAGCACATCATCACTGAGTCCAGTAAGCAGAGACTGGTGAAGGTTCAGGAAATGGTGCCGTAGGAGCCAGTAAGATGGGTTATAACTTTTTAAGCTTTTGGTTAAAAATTTAAAGGAGATGGAGAACCCCTTTAATTATGATGGCTGCCTGCTTTTGTGTTCACAAACTGTATTACTTGCTGTTTTAGTTCCCACTAGATTTTGTTTTTACATTTTCTCAAATTTCTCTGGCACTTCAGCATTTTATTTTGCTGTAGCATTTTAATGTATCTCACTTCAGCCTTTTATATACTGTATTACAGTATTATTTAGTCACTCTATTGCGCTATTTGGCTCTCTTTCGCTGTGACATTTAGAAATGTAACATTAGTTATTAAATCACTGTTTCTCATTGTTATTTTGCAGCTCATGCATTACACTGTATGATGCCACAATTGTGGTCATGTATTGTGCTGTATGGAATTATTATTTGCAAATGCATACAGTCATATGAAAAAGTTTGGGCACCCCTATTAATCTTAATCATTTTTAGTTCTAAATATTTGGGTGTTTGCAACAGCCATTTCAGTTTGATATATCTAATAACTGATGGACACAGTAATATTTCAGGATTGAAATGAGGTTTATTGTACTAACAGAAAATGTGCAATATGCATTAAACCAAAATTTGACCGGTGCAAAAGTATGGGCACCTCAACAGAAAAGTGACATTAATATTTAGTAGATCCTCCTTTTGCAAAAATAACAGCCTCTAGTCGCTTCCTGTAGCTTTTAATCAGTTCCTGGATCCTGGATGAAGGTATTTTTGACCATTCCTCTTTACAAAACAATTCCAGTTCAGTTAAGTTTGATGGTCGCCGAGCATGGACAGCCCGCTTCAAATTATCCCACAGATGTTCAATGATATTCAGGTCTGGGGACTGGGATGGCCATTCCAGAACATTGTAATTGTTCCTCTGCATGAATGCCTGAGTAGATTTGGAGCTGTGTTTTGGATCATTGTCTTGCTGAAATATCCATCCCCGGCGTAACTTCAAATTCGTCACTGATTCTTGTACATTATTCTCAAGAATCTGCTGATACTGAGTTGAATCCATGCGACCCTCAACTTTAACAAGATTCCCGGTGCCGGCATTGGCCACACAGCCCCAAAGCATGATGGAACCTCCACCAAATTTTACAGTGGGTAGCAAGTGTTTTTCTTGGAATGCTGTGTTTTTTTGACGCCATGCATAACGCCTTTTTGTATGACCAAACAACTCAATCTTTGTTTCATCAGTCCACAGGACCTTCTTCCAAAATGAAGCTGGCTTGTCCAAATGTGCTTTTGCATACCTCAGGCGACTCTGTTTGTGGCGTGCTTTCAGAAACGGCTTCTTTCGCATCACTCTCCCATACAGCTTCTCCTTGTGCAAAGTGTGCTGTATTGTTGACCGATGCACAGTGACACCATCTGCAGAAAGATGATGCTGCAGCTCTTTGGAGGTGGTCTGTGGATTGTCCTTGACTGTTCTCACCATTCTTCTTCTCTGCCTTTCTGATATTTTTCTTGGCCTGCCACTTCTGGGCTTAACAAGAACTGTCCCTGTGGTCTTCCATTTCCTTACTATGTTCCTCACAGTGGAAACTGACAGGTTAAATCTCTGAGACAACGTTTTGTATCCTTCCCCTGAACAACTATGTTGAACAATCTTTGTTTTCAGATCATTTGAGAGTTGTTTTGAGGAGCCCATGATGCCACTCTTCAGAGGAGATTCAAATAGGAGAAAAACTTGCAATTGGCCACCTTAAATACCTTTTCTCATGATTGGATACACCTGGCTATGAAGTTCAAAGCTCAGTGAGGTTACAAAACCAATTTTGTGCTTCAGTAAGTCAGTAAAAAGTAGTTAGGAGTATTCAAATCAATAAAATGATAAGGGTACCCAAATTTTTGCACTGGTCAAATTTTGGTTTAATGCATATTGCACATTTTCTGTTAGTACAATAAACCTCATTTCAATCCTGAAATATTACTGTGTCCATCAGTTATTAGATATATCAAATTGAAATGGCTGTTGCAAACACCCAAATATTTAGAACTAAAAATGATTAAGATTAATAGGGGTGCCCAAACTTTTTCATATGACTGTATTTTTCTATACCCCATTAAATATTATGGAATCCCATTAACCCAGTTTTTCGATGTATTTTTTTAAAAATATTTTGAAATACCAATATAATAGTAATAATTGGTACATCCTCATACAGTGTTCTTATAGGGAACTCAAGGACAGGATTGCGCAGCTCGTGTGTGTAGATTACAGCTATTTCCTTATTTTAATAAATCTTATCTAGTCTAGTTAACAAAATGTGACTGAACACTCATTGTATGTAGTTTATATATATGCCTTATTTATGTGAGTTCATTTTATGAAGAGAAGATCTGGCTCCCATCATACAGGGATGTGAAGTCATGTGTATACAGTTCCTGAATACAATTTTATGTTGTGGTTGAATGACATGTGAAAATGTGTTTATCTGTAACGCATCTTAAAGATCGATCTTTATTCCGTCATATAATGGGTAGCCTCACCTTAAGGAACCTTCAGTCAATATCTCGCTTATAGAGATATAGATATGTCCTTGTTCTTCAGAATGAGGAAGCAGAAACAGTTTCTATTTCTTAATAAACAACTTTTATTGATTTTCATAACACAAAATGACACAAAGGGAAATAATTAAAGAAAACCCTTTACCCCTCCCTTCCTTGTATAGCGACCTGTCCGGGAACTAATATTTGCATATTACTAATTGAAAGCAATATCCTATAGGCATTCTAGAAACTGCTGGATAAACTGATCATTCCAACACCAATATATCTACTACTGTATATTCATGTCACACAGAGCTTAAAGAGGACCTTTCACCACCTCTACAAACTCTAACTCTTTGCATCCTTCAATATACCCCAATGAGGTATCTAGTCATGGCCTTAAAAATTATCAAATATTATCCTTTTGTACTATGAAAACTTCAGTAATTTTATTTGTTCATTTACACCATTGACCAATTTGCTTCCAATGGAAAGCAATTCATTAGTGGGCATGATAGAGCAGTTACAAGCTAGCCTACGGCTCTCCATCCAGAAATTTTAGAACCATGTTCCAGTAAGAAAAGCAAAGGATTACTAATAAACCATGTCTGAAATATTATGGTAGCTAAATCAAGCTCGTGTCCAATATATTTGCAGATATGGACAATTATGTCAAATGAATTAGGACAGTTCTGGGATATGTTACATAGGTCATCCATCCTAAATCCTATCTTTAAAAGTAGTGCTGGAATCCTATATAGTCTATCAAGGAGGTAAATATCAGAGAGTCTAAGGTATAAGCCTCACTAAAAGCCCCTTTTGGAACATTTTTATAAATGTATTACCATTGGTCGCTTTTAATTGTACCTACATCTTTTTAATTTTAAAGGTAATTACTTTTTTTAAACCAAGTTTTTATGTTAACTATATTTTTAATTATTTTTTTTCTGTCATTATCTATGTTTTTAAAAACGTACTAAATCCTGCAATTTTCACTCTGGCTGATAATCCTAATTATAGTCCGACACTTTTTTTTCTGGCAATTTTTATAGGGGTTTTCTTTATAGCAGTCACCTCATTTACAGGATCATGTACAGGATTACAGAAGATAACAGCTCTATAGATAAAACCACTGAGCCATCACTGCATCTAGGGCCGGCTTCAGGTTTGTGTGGGCCCTTGGGCGACAAAGCCTCAGTGGGACCCTTTTGGAGCAATGCATGTGCACCGCAGCAAAAAAAAACTACCGAAATTGGGTGGTTTTTTTGCTGAGGCGGACCTACTGGAGTGGACTGGTAATACAGTCCATTCCATACAAGTAGACAGAACCTGTTCAGACCTCAGAAAGTAAAGAGGAATTTTAGGCAGACATCTGCCCCAGATTCCTCTTTATTTTCTGCCCCCCGGCTCATGGTGATGAATACACAGCAACAGCATGACCTTGCGGCTTTCCACCGCTGATTAGGCCTAAATAAATGGGTCTGATCAGTGGGGAGTCTCAAGCCGCGGCCTCCGAATCACCTGCACAATCCCCAGCAAGATCCAGCAGGACACTTTTTTTTTTCAGCGTCCTGCACTAATTGTTTTCAATGGGAGGCAGAATGAGGGAATAATCTGCCGCTGATTTGGGGGCAAAATCCGCTACAAAATCAGCGCCAGATTCCACTGTGTGAATAGGGCCTGATTCTGTTAACAGTGCAATGAACGGTTTCATCTGTATTAATGGAAGTGCTCAACACAGAAACCGAGTTGTCCCTCACAGATACATACATACATATATAAATATACACAGACAGGGTATAATAAATATATACAGGGACATAACTAGCAAAGACTGGGCCCCATAGCATACCTTTGACTTGGGCCTCCCATAGTGCCCGCTTTCCTGGCCTCCACACAGTATAATGCCCCATTTAAACACACTATAATGTCCCTTAGCGGCCCCTTCACAAGGTATAATGTCCCATAGTGGCCCCTGCACACAGCATAAAGTCCCATAGCGACCCCTTCATGAGGTATAATGTCCCATAGCGGCCTCTCCACACGGCATAATGTCCCATAACGGCCCCTCCACACAGTATAATGACCCATAGCAGCCCCTTCACAAGGTATAATGTCCTACAGTGGCCCCTTCAAAAAGTATAATGTCCCATAGTGTCCCTTGCACACAGTATAATGTCCCATAGTGGCCCCTGCACACAGTATAACAGGGGTAGGCAACCTTTTTTGTTCGACGTGCCTATTTTAATTAAAAAATCAAAGATGAGGTACTCGGAGTGCCGGTCAATAATTGTAAGTCTGACGACCCCTAAACTAAAGTCATATACCACAAACCATAACACAGAAGTGCTGCCACAAGATGCTTTAGGACACATGCATTTACTGCTATTTCCTGGGACGCTCCTGTACTTTCCGATTAGAAGCAATGAAAGTCCATGTGCAGCCCCCAATTAGTGGTAAATGTGTCCAGGAGCACCGTATGGCGGCATCTTTATGGTGAATACACACTATGTATCTGGATGCAGATATAGTCTTAGGCCACTGGAACTTTTACTTCAATATAAAACTGCGTTCACATGGTGCATTTTTGCACAAAAAAAAAAATGCCTTTGTTTTCTGTGCAAAAACACATCCTTAATGCAGAAAACACACCGTTATACAGAATAATGTCCCATAGTGACACCTGCACATGGTATTATATCCCATAACAGCCTCTGCACAAGGTATTATATCCCATAACAGCCTCTGCACACCGTATTATGTCACATAGTGGCCCCTGCACACAGTATTATCTCATATAGTGACCCCAGCACACCGTATTATGTCACATAGTGACCCCAGCACATGGTATTATGTCATATAGTGGCCCCAGCACACGATATTAGGTCCCATAGCGGCCTCTGCAAACGGTATTAGGTCCCATAGCAGTCCCTGCACACCGTATTAAGTCCCATAGCAGTCCCTGCACACGGTATTATGTCCCATAGTGGTCCCTGCACACGGTATTAGGTCCCATAGCGGTCCGGTATTAGGTCCCATAGCAGTCCCTGCACATGGTATTAAGTCCCATAGCGGTCCCTGCACACGATATTAGGTCCCCTAGCGGTCCCTGCACACGGTATTAGGTCCCATAGCGGTCCCCGCACACGGTATTACGTCCCATAGCGGTCCCCACACACGGTATTAGGTCCCATAGCGGTCCCCGCACACGGTATTAGGTCCCATAGCGGTCCCCGCACACGGTATTAGGTCCCATAGCGGTCCCCGCACACGGTATTAGGTCCCATAGCGGTCCCCGCACACGGTATTAGGTCCCATAGCGGTCCCCGCACACGGTATTAGGTCCCATAGCGGTCCCCACACACGGTATTAGGTTCCATAGCGATCCCTGCACACGGTATTAGGTCCCATAGACCCCCAAGTATAATAAGTGCAGGACCAAGAGAGGGGACAAACATAAAAAAAACAATGAACTCACCATTCCACGCTCCGCAGCCGCTCTGTTCTCTTCAGCGCTTCTGCCTGTAGTCAGCGACCGCTGATTGGGTTTCTGGGGTCACGTCGCGTAATGACGTATGCGTAATGACGTCAGACGTGACCCCTGTCAGCTGTCAGAAGCGCCGGCAGATCGCACAGTCGCCGCGTAGCGCAGGGAACAAGGTGAGTATCATTGTTTTTTATGTTTCTTCACTTTCTTAAGTCTCCGCTTATTATACTGTGGGGTCTGAAGAGACCCCACAGTATAATAATAGCAGTTTCGTTTCGGCCGTGTTTGGTCCGATCGAAGCTGCTGGGTCAGGAGTCCGCTGCCGTGCCAGGGGAATAAGCCTCGCATGCCACTCTTGGCACGCGTGCCAGGGGTTGCCGACCCCTGCAGTATAATGTCCCATAGTGGCCCCTAGGGTGGTCCTTGCAAATATTGGAAAAATTTCGAGTTCAGCAGAAGCCTACATTTTTGGGGTTCACGACCCACAAACTATTATACTCAGGGGTCTTTTCAGACCCCCGAGTATAATCATTGGAGGCCTAGGGGAGGTGACAAACATAAAAAAAACAAGTTACTTACCTCTCTCGAGCTCCGGTGTCTCTCCCTGCTCAGTCTTCAGCTCTCTCTGATGACGTTAGAGACGTGGGTTACACCGGCGTCATTATGCGTTGCGACGCTGCCCTTACCCACGTGAGGTCATTGAAGAGGACCTAAGATAGTATGGCGTCGCATTGGAGCGCAGGAGAGCTAAGTAACACTGTTTATTATGTTTGCTTACCTCCCCTGGGCCTCCGATCATCAAACTACGGGGTCTGAACAGACGCCGGAGTATGATAATAGCATTTTCGGTTCGGACCTATTTGGTCTGAACCAAACCGCCTGGCGCAGGGACGTTTTAACACATTGGTGGGCCCTGTGCAAAGGTTTCATAAGTGGGTCCCCCCATCACCACCACTTAGAAATACATGACCTGCAAAAATTATAATGCCCCCACATAGTATAATGCCCCTTAGTAGCTCTCACACAGTATAATGCCTCCCTAGTGGCCCCATACAATATAATGCCCCTCATAATGTCCCCTTCCAGGTTTCCCCCACATTTTCATGTCCCCCTCCAGGTTATCCCCCCCAGATTCATGTCTACCCATTCCCAGGTTGCCCTCACAGTGTCATGTCCCCCCCCCAAGTTGCCCCCACAGCATCATGTCACCCCAACCCCCAGGTTGCTCCCATAGTGTCATGTTCCCCCCAGGTTGCCCCCACAGTGTCATGCCCCCCCCCCCCAGGTTTCCCCCACAGTTTCATTTCCCCATCAAGTTGCTCCCTCAGTGTCATGTTCCCCCCACATTTTCATGTCCCCCTCCAGGTTACCCCCTCAGATTCATGTCACCCCACCCCTCAGGTTGCACCCACAGTATAATGTTCCCCCACCCCTCAGGTTGCTCCCACAGTATCATAAACCCAACTGTATATATCAAAGAAAAAAAAACAAACCTTAATACTCACCTTTCCCCGTTCACCCATTCACTCCTCTCTCTGGTCCTGGAGTGTTTAAGGAGTAACAGGCGTGATGTAAGTGACGTCACTACATCACGTCTCCTGCTCCCAGGACAACGGGAGCAAAGACAGAGAGCTCCCTACTTCATCATTGGTGCAGCAAACTCAAAGGGGCCCCAGCTACCATAAGGACCGGTGCAAGTGCACTGTTGACCCTATGGTTAAAGTGGCCCTGGCCTGGCGATCCCGGCCTTACTTACCGATCCCCGCTTCTGTAGCGGGGATCGGTAAGTAATAGGGCCCGTTACCAGCTGGGGTTACTCCAGCAGGTAACGACCTATTTAAAAAAAAAAATGCAGTAAGCACCCAGCAGCCCAATGGGCCCCCTCAGGAGCTTGAGGCCCCGGCACTTGACCGGGTACGCCGGGTGCTGACGCCGGCCCTGACTGCATCCACTACTGACAATACAGTAGATGATGCCACAGCTTATCTATTACACCTCCCTGAACAGAGCATGTCTGGAAAAACTCTCCCATAGGCCTCAATGAACCAGCTTCAGTCTGTTGCTGCCTATGACCATGAGATTTATATCTGATTTGAATAAACAAAAAAATGGTGTGGTGACACATTCCCTTTAACATGGATCTGTAATAAACATCTGTAATGAAGACAATTTGCAGCTCCCATGCTATCCATATGAACCTCCAAATCAAAAACTGAACTGTGCATAGTTGAAAATACAGGGGGCAAGTGATTTCGAGAACTGATGAATGGTTAAATTTGTTTCTACTGATAGAATTTACTCTGAGTTATCGCATATTTTTGTTTCGCAAAAGTCTTAAAATTTGTGCAAAGTTGCTAATTTTTTTTTATATGCATTAGGGAAATTTCACACATTTAGAACTTGCCGATGCTCTGTCTCTGCTGTAGATTTGCCAGTGGATACCCACAAGCTTTAGCCCAATAGTAATGCAATAAAGCTTTCTAAATCTGTGTAAGTGATCAGCATGCTGCAGACTATAATCCTCTGCAGCATGGCCATAATCTGATTTTTTTTTCTCTCTGCATGTGAATGGGTTATGAAGAATGTTTCTTGGTAGTTGAACTTTCTGGGACAGCATACAGTGGGGAAAAAAGTATTTAGTCAGCCACCAATTGTGCAAGTTCTCCCACTTAAAAAGATGAGGCCGGCCTGTAATTGTCATCATAGGTAGACCTCAACTATGAGAGATAAAATGAGAAAACAAATCCAGAAAATCACATTGTCTGATTTTTAAAGAATTTATTTGCAAATTATGGTGGAAAATAAGTATTTGGGTCAATAACAAAAGTTGATCTCAATACTTTGTTATATATCCTTTGTTGACAATGACAGAGGTCAAATGTTTTCTGTAAGTCTTCACAAGGTTGGTACACACTGTTGCTGGTATGTTGGCCCATTCCTCCATGCAGATCTCCTCTAGAGCAGTGATGTTTTGGGGCTGTCGCTGGCCAACACAGACTTTCAACTCCCTCCAAAGGTTTTCTATGGGGTTGAGATCTGGAGACTGGCTAGGCCACTCCAGGACCTTGAAATGCTTCTTACGAAGCCACTCCTTCATTGCCCTGGCGGTGTGCCTGGGATCATTGTCATGCTGAAAGACCCAGCCACGTTTCATCTTCAATGCCCTTGCTGATGGAAGGAGGTTTGTACTCAAAATCTCACGGTACATGGCCCCATTCATTCTTTCATGTACACGGATCAGTCGTCCTGGTCCCTTTGCAGAGAAACAGCCCCAAAGCATGATGCTGCCACCCCCATGCTTCACAGTAGGTATGGTGTTCTTTGGATACAACTCAGCATTCAATCTCCTCCAAACACGACGAGTTGTGTTTCTACCAAACAGTTCTACTTTGGTTTCATCTGACCATATGACATTCTCCCAATACTCTTCTGGAACATCCAAATGCTCTCTAGCAAACTTCAGACGAGCCTAGATATGTACTGGCTTAAGCAGGGAGACACGTCTGGCACTGCAGGATCTGAGTCCCTTGCGGCGTAGTGTGTTACTGACGGTAGCCTTTGTTATGTTAGTCCCAGCTTTCTGCAGGTCATTCACTAGGTCCCCCGTGTGGTTCTGGGATTTTTGCTCACCGTTCTTGTGATCATTTTGACCCCACGGGGTGAAATCTTGCGTGGAGCCCTTGATCGAGGGAGATTATCAGTGGTCTTGTATGTCTTCCATTTTCTAATTATTGCTCCCACAGTTGATTTCTTCACACCAAGCTGCTTGCCTATTGCAGATTCAGTCTTCCCAGCCTGGTGCAGGTCTACAATTTTGTTTCTGGTGTCCTTCCACAGCTCTTTGGTCTTCACCATAGTGGAGTTTGGAGTGTGACTGTTTGAGGTTGTGGACAGGTGTCTTTTATACTGATAACAATGTCAAACAGGAGCCATTACTACAGGTAATGAGTGGAGGACAGAGGAGCCTCTTAAAGAAGAAGTTACAGGTCTGTGAGAGCCAGAAATCTTGCTTGTTTGTAGGTGACCAAATACTTATTTTCCACCATACTTTACAAATAAATTCTTAAAAAATCAGACAATATGATTTTCTGGATTAGTTTTCTCATTTTGTCTCTCATAATTGAGGTCTACCTATGATGACAATTACAAGCCGGCCTCATCTTTTTAAGTGGGAGAACTTGCACAATTGGTGGCTGACTAAATACTTTTTTTTCCCCCACTGTAAGCCTATTTGCATTTATTTATTTTAATATTATATGTTCAAAGTGTAACTAAACTTTCGAAAAACTTGTGGCACACCATAGAGACAGGTCAGAAGTCTCGAGTATTGGGTGTCCAAGTGCTTAGTCCTCCACCAATAGCTAAATTGAAGGGGCAAAAATGCTCAGCTTAGCACTGTGCCCCATCAGCTGTGATCTCCGAGTACTGTATGAATGTCTTTGTATTAAGCCTTTACAATACTATGAACAGAAACGAACAGGCATGGCACTCAACCGTTGTTTTAGTGATTGGTGCAGGTCTCATCCTTCAGACCTCCATTGATCATATCTAAGTTCTGACATGTTATTTTTATGTCATAATTTTTTGAAAGCTTATGTAGGATAATCTTTTAAGTATTAAAACTATCAACTGGATAAGATCTTCCAAAGTTTTTTATGATGTGTAGGCTCTGCAACGTATAGCATACGGGCCATTGATTACATGGAGGTAGGAATAGGGGCTAAATCAGACGGGGGGTTAGCGATCCCTGGTCGTTGTTGAGGGGAAAGGAGATGGCTCTCCCTGGTCGCTACTTAAGGTAGGAACAGAGTGCATGGAGGCCTCTTGGAATCTGTATTCCTGGACAAGCCCCTTCCCTACCCTTTTTGTTTTGTTTATTTCTATTTGTTTCGCAGCTGGTAGGGGAAAAGCACGTACCATCCTGCTTATTGCTAGGTGATGGCTTGAATATTGGGGTTATGTTTGTTAAGGGTAGTCACAAGTTTGTATATGCTTCTGAATACCGACCTGGTTTATTAAGGTTATAATGATTTATTATAGTTATTGTTTGTTGATGAATCAATAAATGCTGTGGCCGATCCCTAGCTTCCAATAAATTCACAGTCTGTTGTTATTTTATGTTTTTGTTATCTCCTGACCACAAGAGAACATGATCTACCTGTATTCTCAATTTTCTGGAAAAAAAATTTCCATTTAGTTTTTCTTATTCTTGTTATGGCTATGCATATATTTATTACACTGTTTGCTATATACAGTGGGGAAAAAAAAGTATTTAGTCAGCCACCAATTGTGCAAGTTCTCCCACTTAAAAAGATGAGGCCGGCCTGTAATTGACATCATAGGTAGACCTCAACTATGAGAGACAAAATGAGAAAACATATCCAGAAAATCACATTGTCTATGGTGAAGACCAAAGAGCTGTGGAAGGACACCAGAAACAAAATTGTAGACCTGCACCAGGCTGGGAAGACTGAATCTGCAATAGGCAAGCAGCTTGGTGTGAAGAAATCAACTGTGGGAGCAATAATTAGAAAATGGAAGACATACAAGACCACTGATAATCTCCCTCGATCAGGGGCTCCACGCAAGATCTCACCCCGTGGGGTCAAAATGATCACAAGAATGGTGAGCAAAAATCCCAGAACCACATGGGGGGACCTAGTGAATGACCTGCAGAAAGCTGGGACTAACGTAACAAAGGCTACCGTCAGTAACACACTACGCCGCCAGGGACTCAGATCCTGCAGTGCCAGACTTGTCCCCCTGCTTAAGCCAGTACATATTCGGGCCCATCTGAAGTTTGCTAGAGAGCATTTGGATGTTCCAGAAGAGTACTGGGAGAATGTCATATGGTCAGATGAAACCAAAGTAGAACTGTTTGGTAGAAACACAACTCGTCGTGTTTGGAGGAGAGTCAATGCTGAGTTGCATCCAAAGAACACCATACCTACTGTGAAGCATGGGGGTGGCAACATCATGATTTGGGGCTGTTTCTCTGCAAAGGGACCAGGACGACTGATCCATGTACATGAAAGAATGAATGGGGCCATGTACCGTGAGATTTTGAGTGCAAACCTCCTTCCATCAGCAAGGGCATTGAAGATGAAACGTGGCTGGGTCTTTCAGCATGACAATGATCCCAAGCACACTGCCAGGGCAACAAAGGAGTGGCTTCTTAAGAAGCATTTCAAGGTCCTGGAGTGGCCTAGCCAGTCTCCAGATCTCAACCCCATAGAAAACCTTTGGAGGGAGTTGAAAGTCCGTGTTGGCCAGCGACAGCCCCAAAACATCACTGCTCTAGAGGAGATCTGCATGGAGGAATGGGCCAACATACCAGCAACAGTGTGTGCCAACCTTGTGAAGACTTACAGAAAACATTTGACCTCTGTCATTGCCAACAAAGGATATATAACAAAGTATTGAGATGAACTTTTGTTATTGACCAAATACTTATTTTCCACCATAATTTGCAAATAAATTCTTACAAAATCAGACAAAGTGATTTTCTGGATTTGCTTTCTCATTTTGTCTCTCATAGTTGAGCCTATGATGTCAATTACAGGCCGGCTTCATCTTTTTAAGAGGGAGAACTAAATACTTTTTTTTCCCCACTGTATTTACATTTAGAACATGATTGTGACAATGTGCAGAGTCAGTCAACTGTTTTCTTTCTACAGGAAGTGTCATGTAATATTTTACTAGTGCTGTTTCCTTATATATGTGTGTCAATATTGATTATGAAATTTATGGCCAAACGACTGGACCATTCCAGTCTCCTTATGTGTTTGTGGCTAAATTATGAACATTTCATGACTAAATCGCTAAACCACAAGGTTCCTGATCCTATGTAAATACTGTCGCTGATATCATTCAACAAAATCTATTGAGTAGATTCCCCGGCTATTGAGCAAGAAGAGAAAGATAACTAGAAAAATAGATTCACAATATAAAAACTATCTTTACTACATAGGTGTGATATTTGAAATATTGGTTTGCATATATTAATAAATTCTTGAAGGGATGAAAATTTAGTGTTATGTTTATATAGTATATACCATTACATATAACCTGAATATACCTGAAAATAGTAAAATAAAACATATTGACCATTCAGTGGATTAACAGTGCTAAAAACTCCTGGGTTTTGGGTATTTGTGGATATGCTTACTAAAAACAGCCTATCACAAGGCTTTTGACCTATGAATACACTGTGAACGTCATTACAATAGGCAGTGATAATAAACAACTGCCTATGGCTCCATGCACATGAACATATGCTATGTCAGTGTACGAGCCATGTTTTTAATGGCTAGCGCACTGACCCATTATTTTCTTATGACCCCATTCACACACTTGTGCATTATCACAGATCTGTGTACGGGGCAGTGAGTTTGGGGGCAAAACTCATGACAAGTCCTATTTATGTCCATTTTGTGACCTAGGCTAAATAATAAAATTAATGGGTTTGTAGAAGGCACAGACGTCACATGAATATCATGCTCTACTTTGGTGCAAACACACTGCCAGCCACTGGGTCCATTAAACCAAGTCGCATCCAGGAGGGCGCAGAAATTACACCTGCTTAGCACTTCTACTAAGTCTTATGCTGTTAAGATTGTTGCCATCTGGTTCTCTGAACCTAGGGGTGCCAGCTCCAGTTTTCTTTCCCCAATAGTCAACTATCTATTTTTAACAAGTCCCTTTATGATGCAGCAAGCAGATTATGGGCATCTTGCTGAAATCCCTTCTCAATCAGTTGAGTCATCCAGAATCAAATTTGTTATTTCCAACAGCAAATTATAGAGGTCCTATTATGGGGACCTACCAGAACATTAGGGCCTACAGAAAGGAGTTTTCCAATAAGAACAACCATTTCAAGATGAAGCAAGCAGTAGACAAAAAACAGGGTCAGCTCCAGGTTTATGTGGACCCTTGGGCAACAGAGCCTCCATGGGCCCCTTTTGGAGCAACTCATGCGCACTGCAGCAAAAAAAAAAACAACCGAAATTGGGTGTTTTTTGCTTAGGCATACCCACTGGAGTGGACTGTAATACAGTCCATTCCATATAAGTAGATACAACCTGTTCAGACTTCGGAAGGTAAAGAGGAATTTGAGGTGGCCATCTGCCTCCTCTCTATTTTCTGCCCCCGGCTCACGGGGGTGGATGCAGAGATTCAGCATTCCATTGTGGCTCTCCACCACTGATTAGGCCCAAATGGATGGAGACTGGGCTGCGGCCTCCGTGGCTGAATTAGCTGCAGAATCCGTGGCAAGATCGAACAGGATGCATTTTTTCAGCATCCTGCTCCAATCTCTGCCTCTCATAGATAATAATGGAAGACAGAATGAGGGAAGAATCTGCTGCTAATTTGGTGGCGAAATTTGGTGGCTGCAAAAACAACTCCAGGTTCCACCATGTGAACGGGGCCTGATATTGTTAACAGTGCAATGAACGCTTTCATTTGTATTAATGGCAGTGTTCCATTCTCTCTCTATCTCTCTCTATATATTTATATTTATAGCAAAGACTGGGCCCCATACCAAACTTTTGTCTTGGGCCCCCCAACCTCACATGGCATAGCACCACCTTTTATGGCCCCGACATGGTATAATGCCCCATTTACCCACACTATAATGTCCCGCAGTGGCCCCTTCACCAAGTATAATGTCCCTAAGTGGCCTTCACACAGTATAATGATCCATAGTGACCCCTCAAGACAGTATAATGTCCCATAGTGGCCCCTCTACACAGTATAATGTTCCAGTGGCCCCTCTACACAGTATAATGTCCCATAGCAGCCACTTCACACAGTATAATGTCCCATAGTGACCTCCACACAGTATAATGTCCTACAGTGGTCCCTTCACACAGTTTAATGTCCCATAGTGGCCCCTACGGTGTTTTTTGCAAATATTTTTGGCTGAAATTTTTGGTGTTCACAAACTATTTAGACCCCAGAGAATAATGATCGGAGGCTCGGGGGAGGTGATTATACATGAAAAACAGTGTCATTTACCTCCTCTGGGCTCTGGTGTGACTTCCTGCTGTCTTCGGGACTCTTCAATTACATCACAGACATGGGTTACACCAGCATCATTATGCATTGTGATGCTGCCGTGACCCACATGACGCCTGTGACGTCATTGAAGAGTCCCAAAGACAGCAGGGAGTCCATCTGGAGCCCAGCAGAGGTGAGTAACACTGTTTTTTATGTTTGTCACCTCCCCCCAGGACACTGATTATTATACTCGGGAGTCCGAAACCCCCTAATACCAGTTTTGGTTTAGATATATTTGGTCCGAATGAAACCGCCAAGTGAACCTCGCGTGATGAAAGCAATGGTGGTGAGTGGAACCTAGAAAGAGAGCAATTCCAAATACCACCAGTTGATATGTCACAAATATGGCAGAACTTCTTTTAAAAATGTATGTCCTTACGAAGCCTGACTTGAGGTGACCAGATATCATATCTTTAGCATCTAAGTACCAGTTAGAGGAATGTGCACTTGAGTAACTAACTGAATACGCCCATAGGCGAGTGCCACTTACTGATCATAGGACATTGGCTGTGATGTGCATAGTCTAGATATGTTTTTGTTTTGCTTCAGAAAGCTGCTGAACATGTTAGCATTTATAAGTTGGTGTTTGGTTTGTCACGTGAATTCTTTAAATGACTCAAGGTGGTTTTGATTATGGACTTTCTTATACTGCTAAAAAAAGACAAAGAGACACAGACCGAAAAAGACAGACAAAGGGTACTACCAGTGTCGGACTGGGATGTCTAGGGCCCACCAGTGGAATTGTTTCTAGGGGCCCACCATCAGGACCCCTGCAGATCAGCGGTACTGAGACAGGGCGGCTAAAGGTAATAACATGTTGGGAGCCATGCTGCTCAACCACTATACCATGTGCACCACTGCACTACCTAAACCTACTGCTACACCTTGTATGGCAAGTAAGCAGCGTGGCTCCAAGAATTGTTACCTTTACCTGTAGCCGCACTGTACTGGATAAGCTGATCTGCAGAGGTCCTGGCTGTTGTATCATCGCAGATGTAATATTGATGGCCTATCCTAAGGACAGGCCATCAATATTAGAAAGATGGATAAATCCTTTAAAGAGGTTGTCCAGGAATTGAAGCAACCCATGTGGCTGGCGGGAGGTGTAAAGTAAAAAATAAATAAATTAAAATGCATACTCACCTGTCCCCGACACTCCGTTGTCCGCTGCCAGTGTCCATTCAGTCTCAGGCGACTCCTTGCTGGGAGTCCTGCACCTCATGTGACCACTAAGACCAATTAGGTACAGGATTTCCAGAAATGAGGCGCCGCCATGAGGCCGAACAGACACAGGCAGGGGACAACGGGGTGCTGGGGACAGGGGAGTATGCTTTTTTTTTATATAAATTTTCTTATTTTTACAAGTGCCTGGCGGCCGCCACTCTGGTCTCTCCAGTTTATGGACAACCTCTTTTAAGGGGTTTTCTGGGCCAAATTTTTTTTATGGCCACTTCACTGGTCCCCCCACACAGTGGCCTCTTCACTGGTCCCCCATACTGTATAGGGAACAGTAATGGGGTCATTATATTGTGTGGGAGCAGTGATGGGGGCTAACATTCTGTGTGATGCATATTAAAGGGGTTGTCCAGGGTTAATCTTTTTTATGGCCTAAGCTTAGGATAGGCCATAAATACCTGATTGGTAGGGGGCTGACACACGGCCCCATCAGCTGTTCAGAGCCACTTTCGGCGCCTGTTCTGTACACAACACAGGGCCGGAAGCAGAAAGCTCCATCCGCCGTATAGCAGTCAGACGCCTTCACTGCAGCTCAGCTCCTACTGACTTCAATAAGTGCTGAGATGCAGTGAAGGTGCCCGGCTAATACACAGAGGATACATCTTTCTGTTTCTGGCCCCGTATTGTGTACAGGATCGGCGCCAGAAGTGGCTCCGTACAGCTGATCGGTCCGGGGTTGGCCCCGTACAGATCAGGTATCTATGGCCTATCCTGAGGATAAACCATAACAAATTATGCCTGGACAACCCCTTTAATATACCCCCCAAATGTGCCACGCTTTAAAGAGGTTATCCAGTATAATTGTTTTCTTTTTTATAATTAGTCCGGGGGGAGGTGAACCCTCCCCACCCCCCAAAAAAAACATGCTAAACATACTCACCTGTCCCCCGTGCTCCGGTGTCCACCCAGCATGGTCTGGTCCCGCAGCTCCGCTGTCTTCTTTTCCCGAAAGTCCTCACTGGCTGTGACGTCCAAGGTCCCTTCCCTTAGGCCACTGATTGGCCTCAGGAGTCACATGACGTCACAGGTAGTCACGTGCAGAGGGAACTTCAGCTGGAAGAAAACAACGGAACTGCAGGACCAAACCGCGCTTGAAGACACTGGGGACAGGAGAGAAAGTTTGGGGGGTTTTTTTGTTTTGTTTTTTTGCCTGCCCCGGCGTAATTAAAAAAAAAAAATGTTATCCTGGACAACCCCTTTTATGTATCCCAGGCTACTGACCTCCATCACTGCCCCCCCAACAATATAATGGCCCCATCAATGGTCCCCATACAGTATAGGGGAACAGTGAAGGAGCCACTGTATGGAGTATAAGCTCCACAGTGGCCCCCACCCAGTATTATATGCTCCACAGTGGCCCCCACACAGTATTATAAGCTCCACAGTGGCCCCCACCCAGTATTATATGCTCCACAGTGGCCCCCACCCAGTATTATAAGCTCCACAGTGGCCCCCACCCAGTATTATATGCTCCACAGTGGCCCCCACCCAGTATTATATGCTCCACAGTGGCCCCCACACAGTATTATATGCTCTACAGTGGCCCCCACACATTATTATAAGCTCCACAGTGGCCCCCATCCAGTATTATAAGCTCCACAGTGGTCCCCATCCAGTATTATAAGCTCCACCGTGGCCCCCACACAGTATTTTATGCGCCCAATAGCCCCCCTCCGCTTCAGTGCTAATATTATACTCTGGGGTCTCCTCAGACCCCAGAGTATACCCCAGAGTATAATAATCGGGGACCCAGGGGAAGTGATTAAAAATAACAAACATTCATACTCACCTTGTATTACCTTTCCTTGGCATCCTCGCTCCATCCTGCCGTCTTCAGTGTCTTCCGACGTCGCTGCTGAGGCCTGTGATTGGACCTCAGCGGTCACGTGGTGGCGCACTGACGTCATTACGCGGTCGCGCACCATGTGACCGCTGGGGCCTAATCACAGACCTCAGTCACATGACGGAGGAGCGCCGGAGGGAACGCTGCGCCCAGTAGAGGTAAGAATATGTATTTGTTTTCAGTCACCTCCCCTGGGCTGCTATCTATTGGAAAGGGTCCTGCAATATGCCAGGGCCCCTTTCCAATAACGGTATGTATAGCGGTCGGAGAACCAGGCTTTCCCCGACCGCTATCATAGTGGCCCGGGGCCCCGGCCATCTCCAGGAGGCCGCGGGCCCCGTACCCTGACGGGTCCGGTCGCAGTCGCACCCTCTGCGACCGCGATCGTTACGCCACTGGTCAGGGGCCCGATCGGGATGGTCTGGATCCCGATCGGGCCCCTGACCAATACATCTGCATTGGTAACGTTTGGACTAATAGTCGGGGCTCGGGGCCCGCCGGATTCACCGGTTCCCCGGTGGGCCAGTCCGACCCCGGGTACTACTGTATCTCATGTTGGAGAGGCAGCACTCTTAGTGACTCTGTCATAGGTGTAAATTTCCCAGGGACTGGCACAGTGTCAGACTGAAGTGCCTAGGGCTCACAGGATAGCTTCCTGGTAATAACCTACATCATGGCTCCTTCGCTGAAATCTAACATATGTGCTGACTGCTTGGGAACCAGTGCTGTGCATTACTGAATATTTTCCCTGTATCATCATCCTCTATAGTACTGTGCATGACCCAATGGACAGTTTATGTACAGTACTGTATGGGAAACAACACAGGCACAGAGCCCTCCATGCATGTGCATGATTTAATGGGGGAATTGCAGGCATGGCACCATACTGGCAAAATTGAGGACATCCTTCCTTCTCATTGTATCTTACAGTCCTGTGACCACCACACAGTATATATAATGTTCCCCAGTGCTCCCCACACATTATACTGCTCCTCAGGCCCCCAACAGTATAATGCTCCACAGTGGCTCCAAATGGTATAAAACAGGGGTCCCCAATCACCGGTCCGTGGACTGGGACCAGGCCATTGGGGGTATTTTACCGGTCCGCGGGGCGGCCTCGTTAAAGGCAGCTCCTGGCACATTATGTGGAGCGGGTTGGCAATCTGTCCACAGTGTTGTGACTCCTAGCATAGCTAATGGCATGGGACCTCGGTGTACAGCACTGTAGACCAGGTCCCCGCCATTAGCTATGCTAGGAGCCACAACACTATGGCCAGATCGCCGACCCGTCTAAAGCGCCGTTTACTGTATAACCCCATCTCCATATGACCAGAGCCTCGCCCCTAAACCGCCCGCCCTGTCCCCTGCTGGTATAAAACACTCCCCAGTGCCTCGACATAGTATAATGCTCCACAGTAGCTCCACACAGTATAAAATGCTCCCAAGAGCCCCCATTGACATCAGGGAATAACAGTGAAGTGGCTTGGCTAGGCACTGCTGCCCTATGTACTGCAGCAAGAAAGCTCTATTGGAAAGGGATCTTGACATACACTGGACTGTGGACTGCTAGAAACTGCTGGTGGGTACTAAATGCTGTGCCAGTGTGGCAGTGCTGTAAGAAAGAAAGGGTTACACATAATACTAACATAATACTACTGCCACGCAGGTGGTATTCAAAGAAGTCTGTGCTGAAGCTACCAGCATACGCCTGATAGAGTTACCTGCAAAGGACTGTTATATAAATATTCAAGTGCCTAGAATAGGATGCAGGTAATATGGAGGATATATAAAATTTTGTGCAACTGACCCCAACTCCATAGTTCTGTAGGACACACTGGTTGGTTTGAGATTCTAGCAACACTCCTGCTATGCAATATTACATGTGTGCAGGGCAGGCTATTATATTATGTCACATCATCAGATGTCTGTCTCTAACCATCTTTACATTAATTTGCCAGAGAGAAACCATGTTAAGCAAATGACCAGATATTTCCTGTGTCACAACCGCTTTGTAACAATTCCTACATGCAGGGGCCACCCTCTGGGTGTTCCCCATTCACTGGTGCCCTCCATTACAACATTATAAATTTACATGAGGCAACTGGGAGACCAGTACAGAGGACCAGTGATGTGAGTGATGTTCAGAGGAGTTTTATCTTATTTTCTTCTTACTATTCATTCAGCATTATCTCATTCCTTCTTTTTGTTTTTCTTATTTTCTTCTACAGAATGGCTTCTCTGCACACTGGCATTTGGCTGCTGCTGGCCTGGGGACTGATACATACAAGTTCATCCTCTTACTATGGTAAATTCTATATTACCTCTATTATTCACTGTTAGTTTTCACCACATAGAATAATTACAAATACATTAACCCATAATTGCAAATTGCTTGGTTTTCACATAGTGCTTTTCTGTTGTGTTTTTGCTGCATTTTTTTTCAACTTAATGGCCATTATCTTAGGCTCTATTCACATGGCCCATATTTATCCTCTGTGGTGTCTCCAGGAACCATAGAAGATAAAAAAGAAATAGATGCTAGTCCATGTGTTTTTTAATGTGCAATCCTAGGAAGTCTTTGACTGTACTCTGATATGTGCTGTTCTGATCCAGGAAAATAGCTCAGAATTTTACGGGTTCTAATTTTTTTTTTTCACAAGCAGGGCCGGTTTTAGACAAAGTGTGGTTCTGGGTAAAATTCAAAGTGGAGCCCCAAATTCTCACATATTGTTCCAACAAAACAAACAAATTCAATTGGTATACACTGTGCAGAGTGCTGCTGAATTGATTTCTAGCAGTAGGATATTTGCTAGGATCTTAAAAGATAAGGGGCACGAGATTCGACTCCCTACAGGCACAAGAAAATTATTTATAAACATATATTTTTATTGAATAATAATGCTATACAAAAACCAAATGTAAATATTCCGTCCATATTGTTATGGAAGAAAGCACCCCATGCACCAATGTTACCAATGATACCTCTATACAAGGCATAAATAATACTGCCACACTATGACGGCAACCATTACCATTACATAGTGACTTAATAATACCACCATACTGTTACTGCCACTGTACAAAAAACAATATTACCACAATACAGTGACAGATACCTCCTCTACACAGATGTTATGTTGCCAAATAGTGCCTCATATTTTGCCCAAAACATTAGTTGTGCTTCAGACAGTAGTAATGCACCACACAATAGTAATGCCAACTTTTGTGCTCAGTAGAATAATGGTGACCACACACTTTTATCATAATAAAATTTGATTATATAATTAAAATAATGATTTAGCAATTCCTCCCATGATATTAAAGCTCACCTCTGTGCCCCTACACAGTAATGAAGCCCACATTTCAGCCCTGCATATTAATAAGGCTCACCATTATGCCCCTAGAACGTAATAATGCCCCTCCCTGTCCCACTACACAATAACAATGCCCACCTTTGTGCCCTTTACAAAATGATAAAGGTGGGCATTATTATGTGAGGGAAAAAATGGATTAATACTGCTTTGGGGCAGAAAGGGGGTATTATTGTTAATAACACTCCCTTTTTGTCCCGCAAACAGTACAACCCTCTTTCTGCCTCCAGAGAATAATAATGATCCACTTTGTGCCACCTAATAGGTAATAGTGTCTCCTCATAGATTACAGCTTATCAGCTATAGTACCTTTTTGTTATAGTGCCCCCTTATTAGTTCTAGTTACCCTTATTATAGTGTCCCCCTATTAGTTCTAGTTCCCCCTTATTATAGTGATCCCTTATTAGTTCTCATTCCCCCCTTATAGTGCCCCCTTATTACTTCTTGTTCCCCCTTATTAGTTCTAGTTCCCCCTTATTATAGTACCCCCTTACTAGTTCTAGTGCCCCCTTACTAGTTCTAGTTCCTCCTTATTATAGTGTCCCTATCCCTATTAGTTCTAGTTCCCTCTTAATATAGTGCCCCCTTATTAGTTCTCATTCCCCCTTATAGTGCCCCCTTATTACTTCTTGTTCCCCCTTATTAGTTCTAGTCCCCCCTTATTATAGTGCACCTTACTAGTTCTAGTTTCTGCTTATTATAGTTCCCCTTATAAGCCCCCCTTATTATGGTGCCCCTTATTAGTTCCCCCTTATTCTAGTGCCATCTTAATAGTTCCTCCTTATTATAGTGCCAACTTATTAGTCCCCCTTTATTATGGTGCCCCTTATTAGTTCCTCCTTATTATAGTGCCCCTTATTATTCACCCCCTTATTATAGTGCCCCCTTACTAGTTCCCCCTTGTTATAGTGCCTTCTTATTAGTTCCCCCTTATCATAGTGTCCCCTTATTAGTTCCTCTTTATATACTGCCTTCTTATTAGTTCCCCTTATTATAGTGCCACCTTATTAATTATAGTCCCCCCTTTTTCCCTTATTATAGTTTCTCCTTTAGTTCTTATTATAGCACCCCTTTTCAACTTTAATTCCCTTCTGTCCTCCAGAAAAAAAAAAAAAAAAAAAAATCTACTCACCTTACCTGATCCCATGATGACTGAAGCTGATGAAGTCTCCCCTGCTCCAGAAGAGGTCCAGCACAGGCTGCGCAATGCAGTGACATCATCGCTCGGCCTGAGCCAAGACGTTATGCGCCCACTATACTGTGGCTTACAGTATGGCAGAGCATGGAGAATATATCTCTATGCTCAGTCATAGGTGACAGGTTCAACTGTATCAGAGTCCTGAGGACTCCGCTTCAGTTGAAAGTAGTACTCTCACGATCGGAGGCACCAGGGGAAACAACGGGTGCCCTGGATCCACGGGGGGACCCCTTTGGGTTTTGGGGCCCTGGGAAGCTGCCCAGTTTGCCACCCACTAACGCCAGCCCTGCTTGCAGAAAACAGTAATTCCTGGACAACCTGTTTAACATCTCAATATACTGAGCATCACACTATACAATACAATGCTAGTATGTATAATGGTACACATGTACAGAAGAAAATATAGATAGATAGACAATAATATGCTGTATATACCTACATATATACCATATATTTACACACATACATTCATATACAATATACACACACATACCTGTCTACAATCATACAGTACTCACACAGTAGCTGACACACATACTGTAAACAAATATACACATACTGTATATACATATTATATACATATTAAATATACATATTTTACACAAAACATACACTTACATTTGGCTGAATTGCTGGGTGAACTGGAAATGGAGGAAACTCATGTGCAGCTCTGTCTGGCAGTAGTGAAAGCATCGCAGCAGACTCCCCCCTGTACACTACGATGTGCTGGATGCCTCACTGCATGGGGGGAGGGGGGGAGCTAGTAACTGTTTCTAAGTGCCGGCAAACTGTACAAGCAGCGACCAGCACAATCTGCATCTGCCGATGCTTTCATCTACTGCCGATTAAGAGTCCTAATAGTAGGGAAAGTATGGGGCCTCTATGGGTGTTGGGGCCCTGGGCAATTGCCTAGTTCCCCCCCCCCCTAACGCCAGCCCAGCCTATATGGAAAAAGCCAGCGTTTCTGTAGGTATAACTGACATACTGCAATTTGCAAAAACTTTAATATACATTAGCAGCAGGTTTATTTTTTTTTGCTTTACAGTTGTAATACATGGTGAAAACGTGTTAGTCATTACAATTAAAAAATATGCAATTCTTGCTTAATTAAAAAGGCAACGAAACCATAGCGAGGATGCAACAGAAAAGCACTGTGTGAACACAACTTAATAGAGGTCTAACAGTTTCTAACTACACATAGAGCATAAATTCCACTAAATTACCCTCTGAAGTTATCAGAAAATGTTTTTTTTTTTTGACAGAAGGGGCTTTCCGTTTTTATTTTAACATTGCAGTAAATGATGACATATACAGACGGCAAGTAACCAGTTTTATTAGACATTATGACAGTTTCAAGCTAAGGCCCCCCCATAGCGAAACAGCTAAAATGTGGCAAAAAAAACGCAGTGAAAATTTTTTTCTGCAGCGTTGTTCAGAGTTTTTGCTGTCAAATCTATAGGTAAGATACTCATGAGGCTGCAATTTTTGAAAACTCAGCTTTTCTGCAGATTTCTTTTCCACAATATGTAGTCACGATGAAATGAAATCTCATTCACTTTGTTGATACTGTAAAATGCTGTATCTTTTTCCGTGGCATTTCTGTAGCAACCAAAAACGCTGCATTTCTGCAACATGGAGCTTTGGACAGTAATGCGAAAATAGTCTTGGGCTGGGTTTACACTTTTATTTTTTTCCTTATGTGTAAACTCAGCCTAATACTATGAGATACAAATGCCCATTTTTTTTTTTTGCAGTGGCTTCTGTAGCCATGTTAAAAGGAACCTGTCACATTGAAAAATTTGGTGCCTAAATGAAAAAATATCAACTAGTTATTGCAATATATACAGTAAACTAATGCAGTGTTTCTCAATGCCCAACTTCCCCCTTCATACAGAGTTAAAAACACAAAATGTGTTTCCTGGGGTTCAAATACCACAGATTGAAAACTTATGCCTCATTCTACTACTATTTTGGCCACTTTTTGGCCTTGTTTTAGTGGCATACTTTGCTGTTTTTCGTCTAGCATTTTTTGCTGAAAAAAGTGGCATCCAGACGTTTCAGGTTAGTCAAAAGTAATTTATGAATAGCCCTATATACATTGCTGTTTTTTTTAATTTCTTGGTGGTTTTGGATCCTTGCCGTCTTTTTCAAAATGCAGCATTTTCTGGATCTAGCATTGTTTTAGGCATTTACTATAGACTTAAGTATATGGAAAAAAATGGCAGCAAAAACAAATGCATGAAAACCGATGTCAGCACAAAAAACTGCAAGACAATCTCCTAACACTCCCACCTTCTCGAAAAACACAGCAAAAGGAGAAAAACACAAGCAACCCTGAATTAGCTAAGGCTAGGTTCACATCTGCATTGGACTCTCTGTAAGAGACTCTGCCGGTTTCGCTATAAAACTACGTGGAAAACCCCCATTATAGTCTATGGGGTTGTGGGTGTTTGCGGGGAAACTGCTTTTTTAGTGGGCGGGCTAGGAGAATACTAGTGTGAAACTAGCATAAGTGTATCAGGAGCCTTAATGTTTGTTCTCATTTTGTATTGCAGATGGAATTGAGGAACTGAATAATGACCTTATTGAAAGTTGTGCAAAGGAAGCCAAACACCTGGTAGATACAGCCTATAAAAACACCCGCCAAATGTAAGCATGAGTAAAGAGACTCTGTGGTTCAAGCAGATTGAGGTTTTACAAGTGATTCTGCAATATATCATGATGATACAGCAACCAATTATAGAAAATGTCACAGGATGTTAAGTGATAAAAAGTTATGTTGTTAGCTATCCCGTTACATATTACTCAATGATTAGAAAAACCTTAAAGAAGACCTTTCACCACCTCCACCGAATTTAGTTCTTTACATCCTTTAATACTTTACAGGGAGTTTGTCTCCACAACCCAGCATATCAACCCTGCCCCGCACATACATAAGTTAGGTCACTTGAGACAAATGGTGTTTTCCCCTTGCGAATCTCGGTTGCAGAGATATTACTGTTGTTATTATGCAAATGAACTGTTTGGGGCAATGAGAATGTTGCAGCTTACTTCTTTGGAGCAATGACAATGGCATTGTTGCTCCAAATAACTCATTTGCATATTGACAAAAAAGCAGTATCTTGGCAATGGAGGCACGGTTCATGCAGGTGACCCTTACCGAGCTATATGTGGGGCTGGGTTGATATGCTGGGTTTTGGTGACTCTCTTTAAGTTGCTCCACTGATTCTGGTGCATTTATTATTTTTTTTCTCTAGCCACCTCTGTTTTGGTGACTGACATGATATTTAAGCTTATCTGTAAAGTGGGCTGTGTCAGGCCGAAGGATTCAAGGTGAATTGGTTCATGACTCTCTAACTCTGTCCAATTATAGGCTTGCATTGTCAAATCTCAGAATCACACCTCCTTACCTGCCCCTCCCTGAGACCACCCATCTGACAGTAGAAGCCTAATTATCATAGCAAGCACCGAGTTCTCAGGAACGGTGGGGGCTAGAGAAGATATTTTAACTGCACCAGAATCAATGGACCTATTGATGCAAGGAACTGGTTCTGGTGGAGGTAATGAAAGGTCCACTTTCAGTTTAGCTAGCCATATATGTACAATGTCCCTCAATATAACTAGTGGACTGATTTCATTACACTTGCAATACTTGGGATTTTTTTAATATTTTTTAGTAACAGTGTGGAATATTTCACACATTTGTATTGCCCTACTTGTAATTTTATCCTATCATATTAACTAAACATAACATTCACCAATAACTGAAACTTACATTTTATGTTTTCTGACATGATGTATCATAGTGCCCAAAAACACAATCATACAGTGTCTATATACCTTACAAAAGATCATCAAATAACACTGTCCAGTCAATAAACCTGGAAATGTAGGTGCATCCTGCGCAGAAGCCTTTCTATAGGCTTGGGCCCAAAGTGGGATCTGGCATACTATGTGTGCCAATAGGGGCAATGGTGCCCTCTAGCACTAAGAGGTGACGTACCCTGTGCAATCACTCAGAACAACAATCATTAAAGATCAAAACAATTCTGATAAAGAGATTAGAATGGGTTAAAATTAGATAGAAGTTGCCCATTTAGTGATGCTTTCTGGGTCTTTCTTCCAGTCTCTACATCCCTCTAACACAGAGGAAAGCCGCTCAGACAGTCACTTGCTGAGACAGGTCATTTTCTGTGTGTCAAGGGAGCAATAGTTCAGTGGGGAACCCAGGGTGCATCGAAACAGGAGCATTAGTGTTTGGCAAATATAGCACCTTATATTTTATTATCCTATCCTAAGAACTTTATCCAACATTTATCACACCAAACAACTCCTATAATAATCATATAATAATTCCGATCATTAGTAATTAATGTTATGTCTATGGCCACTTTAAGTTACAATATGGAAATATTTCATTAGCCAGTATTTCACAAATGCCTATAAACTAGTGAAGCTGTATTGAAAAGTCTACTGCCTATTATCATTGAGGTCAATGTATTAATGATAATAATCAAGTTCCAGATTCTGGTGGCTGCAAGCAGCCAGAATTTTAGCATTTAACTCTATGTCTATAGATTCGGAGTTCTATATCAGAAATGAGGAGCTATAAAGACTGTCATAGAAATGTATTAAGAAATCGCTCAGGACAGAATAATGGTTCTATTTAGCCAAGAAAATGAGTATTGAAAGATGGACATTCATGTAACCATGTCATTCTATTGCCCAGTTTGAAGGAACGCTTAAGGAAGAAGACAGTAGATGCTCGTGATCTCATGGCTTACTTCAAACAGCCTGTGGCTGGAAGCAGAAATGCCATCAGGGCAGCAGATTACATGGGCACCACTCTCCAGCTACTGGCAGGAAAAGTCAAATACTTTTATGAGCGTCCATTCAATATTACAGGTACACAAGTCCACTATTAATAGTTAATAGTTGCAAATAAGAGGGTTTTTATTGTAGCATGTTTTCTCTGCTTGTCGAGTACATTGATGCAATTTAAAGGAATTTTGCAGCCCCAAAAGGATTTTTCATACTGATGCGTTATCCAGGAACAGTCATCAGTATGTGATCTGTGGGGTCCAACATCCGAAACCAACATAGATAAGCTGCTCCTGCAGTCTCCAGGTACCAGAAGTTAAAGCAGTGGACAGGGAGCACATGGAGCTGCTCCTATTCATGTAATAGGATCTGTGGAGCAGCTCCTGTCACTGCATAGCGGAGGATTCAAGGAATTGCAGCTCCGCTCCTATTACTAGAATAGAAGCAGCTACATACACTGCACCCGGAGACTGCCAGAACAGCTGACCTGTTCTGGGTCTGGGTGTCAGACCCACACAGACCTCATGCTGATGACCTACCTATCCTGTGGATAGGTCATCAGTATGAAAAATCCTTTTTTGGGGCCCAAAAAACACCTTTAGGCTGGGGCCACAAGTGGCAAAAATTGTGGCTTTTTACAGTCCCTGCAAAGTGGATCAGATTCTAGCGAATCCCATTCACACATTGCAAAAAAATACCCGCAGTGAAAATGCTGTGATTTCCAAAACCGTTGCGTTTTTTGGAAAATTGTAGCATGCCAATTATACCTACGGAAACGCTGGTGGTTTCCCTATAGTTATAATTGAAGCAGAAAGTCTGTAGAGGGAAACTCTGCAGACTTTCTGTGAAAAGCGATGCGAGAAAATCCACTATGCGTTTCCAATGTGGTTTTTCCCACAGAGCTTTTTTGTTGCGGCCCCACTTTGTGGAAACGCAGAAAAAGACGCTGCATTTTACAATACCAGCAAAGGGAATGAGATTCTGGCTAATCCCATCCACACATTGCGGAAAAAAAATGCTGCAGAAAAACTGCGTTTTCAAACGCACGCGTTTTTTTGAAGAATGCAGCATGTCAATTTTACCTGTGGAAACGCTTGTGTTTTTCCTATAGATTTAAAGAGGACCTTTCACTTCCTCATGTGTATGCTGTTTTACATACCGCTAGAAAGCCGACAGCGTGCTGAATTCAGCGCACTGACGGCTTCCCTGGTATGTGCCCCGGGGCTGGAGATATCGGCGGTATAAGTTTCACGGTTTACTGTCAGAAGGGCGTTCCTGACAGTCTAGCTGCGCTGTGAGGAATGCCCTCCCTGACAGTTCTCGTTCATAGACTTGTACTGAGGGGGCGTTCCTCACAGCTCAGCGTCATTGCCGGGAAGTAAGGAACGCCCCCCTCTCTGTACTCGCCCATAGCGCTTAACTGTCAGAGAGGGCGTTCCTTATGGCCCGCCGATGACGCTGAGCTGTGAGGAACGCCCCCCCCAGTACAAGTCTATGAACGAGTATATACTTTCTGTATCAATTCCTCACAGTTTTCTAAACTTCTGCTTGTTGTCATTAATTCTGCTTACTCCCAGTGAATAAAGATCAGTCCATGGTCATGTGATATACAGTCTATGGTCATGTGATATAAAGTCCACGGTCATGTGATGAACACACAGGTGCACCTGTGTGTCCATCACATGACCATGGACTGATTTTTATCCACTGGGGGTAAGTAGAATGAATGACAACAAGCAGAGATCTAGAAAACCCTGAGGAATTGATACAGAAAGTATTGGAAAATTGTAGAACTTTCATTATAAACCATAACATAACAATAGCATTCATTTACTGAAACTGGAAAACCCCTTTAAACTTTTAATTTTCAGTAAAATGTTCATTGAACTTCCACCCACAAACATCTTGCTGGTATTTCAGAATAGTCCTATTCAATTAAATGGGGCTTACGCTGGCCATACACATGAAATAAAAGACAGCTGTGATGCTTTTCATCGATCGATGGTGGGATAACTCGCATGAACAATCCCACTCTCAACATATCCAACTAAACTTCCTGATCAAGGGTAAATACACTTCGTAAAATGGCTAATGACTGCCCAAAATCGTGTGATCATGTCAACAGGACGGATCTTTATTTTAGCAGTAAAGGTCTGCTGTTGGCCATCATTGTTTGTGGTAATTTTTTAAACAATTGTTGTCCAAAATTATCCATTTTAACACACTTTTATCTCATGTTTATGGCCAGGTTTTGTGGTACTACTACATACAGGTTATAAATAATGGACAATACCGATGCTGGTTCTTTCATGTTCTTTCCTAATCTTTTGCTGATCTCACATCCCCTTTATAGTGATCCTCTGGTTCACAATATACATTTCACAATAAGTGCATAGTATAAATGCTTGGTGACCTTCTTTTTAACCTTTCTGGTGTGGTTCCCTTAATTCTCAGTTCTTCTCTTCATATCTAAAATAAAAAAATATCTGAAAAATTGCCACAGGTTCTCAGGCTACTTTATACATGCTGTACTTTTGTACTCTGAGACCCCCCCTCCCTTTCCCTGGCTCTAAGTTGGTGCCTCCAAGATCAGGAGGAGTGTCTTAGCCTACTAATGTACAGTGTATATAGAGTAGTCTTGTGGCCATTTTAAAGAAATATTTAAAGAAGTATTTTATTACTGCCAAACCTTGTATTTCAGATCTACTAACAAAGAACCAGATGGATTCTATTTCTAAGATTTCGGGCTGCACAACTCAAAAAGTTCCTAAAGCTTGTCAGAACAGCCAATACCGCACCATTACTGGAGAGTGTAATAACAGGTGAGAAGATGTTACTAGAGTCTCCAAAAAGGGACTTAGAAACAGAGTTATGAATGTTCCATTGGAACTTGTCAAGAGTAAATACATTTTTTGTCTGATTGTGTATTTTCAGGAGAAACCTCAATCTTGGTGCTTCCAACACTGGGTTTGCACGTTTGTTGCTTGCTCAGTATGAGGATGGCCTGTCCGTTCCTCGTGGCTGGACTGAGAACCGTAGAATTAATGGGTTTCCTCTCCCCTTGGTAAGGAAAAAGTGATAATAGTTATAAAAGTGTTCCTTTGGTACAACATTTCTGGTGCAATTTGGAATAAACCAGATGTCTGAAATCTATGTTATTTGCAGCAATATGCCAATCCCAGAAAAAGATGGTTGATACTCATTTGTATCTTTTAAATTAGGCACGTCAAGTATCCAATGAAATCGTCAGATTCCCTACTGAAAATATTACCCTAGACAATGGTCGAGCACTAATCTTTATGCAGTGGGGACAATGGACAGATCATGACCTTGATCTCTCTCCTGAGACACCGGCAAGATCAACATTCCTTGAAGGTGTGGATTGTGATACCAGCTGTGCAAAAGAGCCCCCCTGCTTTCCACTGCAGGTAAGCATGTAGTAGTACAGTGAACTATCTCCTTTAGAAGACCTTGACTCTTGGACAGATTTTCAATTTCTTTTTATCCTTTATGGCAATTGACTCTAACCAGTGGTTCAAAGTTCCCATTTGGCTTGCTACGTACAACTGTGCAAATCTCCTCCGCAGTGACTAGATTACAGACATATTGCAACCTCCGGGCAGTGCCATTTTTATATAATATAATTTTCTTTGGTATGTGCAGTATTGCTTGTATCACTAGTAGAGATAACTACAGAAAGCCTCTAACTCCCTGGGCGTGCAGATGTGTTATCACATAAACACAAATAGGTCATAAGTGATGGCTAGGGTTCATACCATTGGTTCCACCACTGATGGCTGTTGTGTATACAATATTTGTATGGAGCAATGTTTACACTTGCTCTCTACTCATCTATTCAAAGTCTATGGGACTAAGGAAGATAGCTGAGCACTCGACTACCTTCATCAGTCCCACTGAGATTTATTGGAGTAGCAGTAGTTGCTCCTTTCAAATGGGAAACCTGTTCTGATGATTGGTGGGGGTCCCAGTAGATAGGTCATAAATTGTGATTGTGAGATAACCCCTTCAAGCACCTGCCTAATTTCACATGTAATATCGATCAGGGCCATTTATGAGTAGAATGTTTGTGGCTCACAATAATCACTCACAGTTGACTGTGACTTTTAATTTACCAAAGATTAGGGGCCTCTATCCTATGTATAATGATCCTCTTCCTTGAGAGTACCAACAAAGTTGAAGATAAATTTTCACTGGAATTTTGGGTGTTCATCCTGATAAAGTTTTACTTTATTTCTATGAATATAATATGTGCAATTGTATGTATCATTAAATATATAAATACGTGTAGCAAGCTTAAAGTAGTCTATAAACTACTTTCAGGGTTTCTTCTTCTCCTAAATGTTTTGAAAACTGTATTACCATGAATGGGCTTATGGAGATAAAGTTCAAGCTCAGGATGTTGCATCATGTAACCTTGAGCAACGTTTGTTGAAAGAATCTTTTCTGCAAAGTATATAACTGGACTGTCCTTCTAGGAAAGATGCATAAAGACTGACACTGATCCCCATCCGCTCACCGGTCTGTTGTTCTGGCCCATCAGAGGACCAGGACAATGAACAGGTGGTCCACTACAATAGCAGATACATAAGGAGCACAATGGACCCCACTGTAGTCAATGGGGTTCATCCGGTGTCCGTTGTTTGTAAACTGAAATAGTTGGGCGAAAAAGTTGTACAGGAGTTTTTTGTTTGCCAATTTCAGCTATGAAGGGGTTCTCCTACGGAAACTCCGACACAGATGTGAAATAAGCCAAGGCTGATTTTTGTTTACCACACCATTAGAGCTTCATTAAACATCATTTTTATTTACTGGACAAGTCCTTTACAGTAATAGTGGTGGTACGCATAAATGAAATATTGAAACTTTTTGTTACCTTGTGATATTTTCCATCATAACTTAATATACAACTGCACAACTTAAAGTGTGATATCTTGTGTGTTTTCATACTGACAGATTCCACCAAATGATCCTCGGTTTACAAATCGTAGTGACTGTATCCCACTATTCCGCTCTTCTCCTGTATGCACCCCAGGGTCTCCGATTCGTGAGCAGATAAATGTGCTCACCTCTTTTCTTGATGGAAGCCAAGTCTATGGCAGCGATCTGCCCCTGTCTTTTGCATTACGTAATAATACAAATCAGTTTGGACTTATGGCTATTAACCAGAACTTCACGGACAATGGACTTGCTTTTCTTCCGTTTGAAACAGCAGAAGAAGATTTCTGTGTCCTGACTAATAGATCATCTGGAATCCCCTGTTTCTTGGGAGGTAAAACTCTAACATAGTTACATGGCTATGATTACAAAAATAGATATCTGTCACATCTGTCAAAAAAAAAAAAAAATAGCGAAATATATGGAAACATTTTCAGCAGTGTATTGTTCATAGGCATTTCTTGTAAAGGAAAGAATTTTCTTTTCAATTCCTTACCAATTTAAAGATCTCTATTTGTTGTCAGTGAGTGGAAATATTCATTGTATACATTCAAAGATCATTACAGTACTATTATTGGGTGCAAGTGTGAACAGAATATTATCACAGTGTTTATATGGGAAGGAAAGAGCTGCATTCTGTGCAGTTCTTCCTGTGTTAAATATGATGGAATCTCCAACAGAGGTTACTGGTAAAGCCTCGGAGAGAAGTTTGAAAAGAGCAAAGGTTTGATAGATAATGTGACATGACTAGGCTACTGTTTTATTGTTATAGCTTATTTTACAATTGTCATGACCTCTCCATTATCATTGAATATACCGTATATTAGACAATAAGGTCCTATACAAGTCAATTGTGTTTTTTGTTATCTGTAGGAGACCCTCGTGTCAGTGAGCAGCCTGGCCTCACTGCCTTTCACACACTGTTTGTACGTGAACACAACCGTGTAGCAACAGAACTTCGAAGGTTAAACCCATCATGGTCTGGCGAAACCTTGTATCAAGAAGCTAGGAAGATTGAAGGAGCAATTTTGCAGGTGCAATATTTCTTTTTTAATGCTTGTTTTTTACTATGAAAATTTTTTAGAAAGACCATTAATAAAATGTACTAAAAACGTTATGTACTTTAATACTTTTTTTTCATGTTTGATAGAAAATAACATTCAAAGATTGGCTTCCTTTACTTTTGGGATCAGAGTTGCCCAGTGTTCTCCCAAGATACAGAGGTTATAACGAGTCCGTGGATCCAAGAGTGGCCAACGTCTTCACTGTTGTGTTCAGAATGGGCCATACTCTTATACAGCCTCTCATATATCGCCTTGATGATGGCTATCGGCCCTATGCTCCAGAGCCACAGACACCTCTTCATATGACTTTTTTCAATAGCTGGAGAGTGGTAAGACAAGGTAATATTTTCCTGTAAAATTAAACACTTTTGTGTTGAACATGGTGTAACCTTTGTGGGTGGTTCCTTGACCATTGATTCTTAGTTGTCAGATGCTAATTTCACCAAAATTTTGTAAACATAAGTTAAATAATAAGGCTTTTACTTGTTCTAAGCAAATGTATAACTCTGCAAATATATGTCTATTGCTTTTTCAAAACCATTTAGCAAATAGACTGGCATTACATTTTCTACACCAATACCGTATGTCTGATAAATGTGGAGAAGACTATAGATCTGAGCACAGGGTTGGACTGGCCCACTAGGGTATCGGTTAATCCCTTAGTGGGCTCCGTGCTTTTAGGGGGCCCTACCGGCCCCCACTGCTTTTTTTAATAGGCAGTGGAGGTGCGGTAATGGCCCCTATTCACTTACCTCTCCCTGCTCCTGCTCCCGGCCTCTCCTCTTCAGTCTCCAGGGGACCCCCGTACGCCACACATTACGTCATCACAGTCCCAGGTCCCAGGCTGAAGAGGGAAAAGGAGAGGTTGCGAGCTGGAGCGGGGATACGTAAGTGATGCAGCCAGGTTCTCCACAGTTTTGCGTTTTAAGAACCAAATCGCAAAACCGGGGAGAAGTGGCGCTATCGACCCCGTTCTGCTACTAGTAGAGCAGAAAGCCACAGGCCACTCACAGACTTATAGCTCACAGGCCACATTTAGCCTGTGGCCTTCAAGCTAAGCACCAATACTCACCTGACTGCTCTCCGGCCCCTCTTGCTTCTTCCTGCTCTGGGCACACATGACATCACATCAGTGCGCCTGGAGCAAGAAGGAACAGAACTGGGGAGCAGACAGGTAAGTAATGACCCAATACTGCTATAGGGTGACCAGTGAAGAGGTCACTGTATGGCTCTCCTTCACTATTCCCCCCCATACAGTGGCCCCTTCACTGGTCCCTTATAATGTATGGGGACCATTGATGGGGCCATTATATTGTGGGGGGGCCAATATCCTGTGGAAGACATTAAAGGGACTGTCCAGGATAATTTTTATTTTTTTTTTAATTAGGCTGGGGGAGGTGAAAAAAAAACAAAACACAAAATAAAATTCTCTCCAGTCCCCAGTTTCTCCCAGTATGGTTCGGTCCTGCAGCTTCATTGTTTTCTTTCCGCGGAAGTCCCAACTACATGTCACTACCAGGGAGGACTTCCGGCAAAAGAAGACAGCAGAGCTGCAGGACCGGACCGCGCTGGGAGGACACCAGAGCATCAGGGACTGTGAGTGGGCGTATGGGGGCTTTTTTTTTTTTTTTTTTTTTCATCTCCCCCAGGCTAATTATTAAAAAAAAAAATTATGCTAGACATCTTCTTTGTGAGGCATTAGGGGGTATATTAAAGGGGATGTCCAGGCATAATTTTTTTATGGTCTATCGTCAGGATAGGCCATAAGTACCTGATCTGTACAGAGCCACTTCCGGCGTCCGTCCTGTACAGAATACGGGGCCAGAAGCAGAAAGCTTTGTCCACTGTGTATTAGCCGGGCACCTTCACTGCATCTCATCATTTATTGAAGTCAGTAGGAGCTGAGCTGCAGTGAAGGCGCCGAGCTGCTATACAGTGGATGGAGCTAAATGCTTCCGGCCCTGTATTGTGTACAGTACGGGTGCTGGAAGTGGTTCCGTACAGCTAATGGAGCTGTGTGTCAGCCCCCTTCTGATCAGGTATTTATGGCCTATCCCCACACAGTTTAATGTTCGCCCCCATCACTGCCTCCACACAATATGATGGCCCCATCACTGTTCCCCATAGAGAATGGGGAACCAATGAAGAGGCCACTGTATTGTGGGGACCAATGAAGTGGCCATAAAAAAATTTGGCCCAGCCAACCCCTTCAAAGAGGTTGTCTATAAATTGGAGAGACCCCTGTTGTCCCCTCCAGTGTCTGTTTGGTCTCATGGCGGCGCCTCATTTCTGGAAATCCTATACCTAATTGGAATTAGCGGTCACATGAGGTGCAGGACTCCCAGCAAGAAGGCGCCGGGAGTCCAGCCCACCACATAGGTTGCTCCAATTCCTGGACAACTTCTTTAAAGGATTTATCCATCTTTATAATATTGATGGCCTGTCCTTAGGATAGGCCATCAAAATTACATCTGTGGGGGTACAACAGCCAGGACCTCTGCAGATCAGCTTTTCTAGGACAGTGCCGCTACAAGTAATGTTAACAATTCCAGGAGCCACACTGTTCACTTGCCATACAGGGTGTAGCAGTGGGTTTAGGTAGTGCAGTGGTGCACATTGTATGGTGGGTGAGCAGCATGGCATTGTTATTACCTGTAGCTGCGCTGTCTCAGTACAGCTGATCTGCAGGCGTCATGGTGGTGGGCCCCTGCGGATCAGTGGAAACAATTCCACTGGTAGGCCTTAGACATCTCAGTCCGACAGTCTGAACATATAGGAACATTCTTTTTTTTTAACTACCTGATATGTTGTACATAGGTGGAATTGATCCTCTTCTCCGTGGACTGATGGCAAACCGAGCAAAACTAAATCGTCAAAATCAACTTGTAGTAGATGAGTTAAGGGAACGTCTCTTCAAACTCTTCAAACGGGTTGGGCTTGACTTACCAGCCATAAATTTGCAAAGGGGCCGTGAGCATGGTCTACCAGGTAATTGGACAGGAGGATTTGAACTATGAATGGTGCAAAGTAAAGGATACAATCAGTTGTAGGCACCTTTGCACTGATAGTTTTATTGTTTATTTACTTCCTAAATGCAAAGTTAAGCTACTTTCTACATAGTCATTTAAAATTTCCTACCATTTTTACTGCTGTAGTTTGTGCAGTTCCTTTTATATATTTGGTTATGTTGCTACTTCTGATTACACAGCACACTGCTCCTGGCTCTCTATTCTCTCCCCTTCCTTTCCCACAGTGTTAGGAATACCAGTATTTAGGGAAAGGAGGTTGGCAGATCAGAGTGTTGAGAGGGAGGAAACTATCCACGTCTTCTGGACGAACCTGGCAGTCTGCAAGGGGGATGGGTTACACAGACTGTGTATTAGTATACTGAGAAAGGAGAGAAAATAGGGAAGAATCTGCAGATTGAAGAGGGGAAGCATGCACTCCTCAGCATTAGTGTCTGCCTGTACCATGGAGAAGAGACCCAACATTATCTGTAGAAAGTGAAATCACTACAGGGATGAAGCTATGTTGAGAGATTCAGATATACAGTACAGACCAAAAGTTTGGACACACCTTCTCATTCCAAGAGCTTTCTGTATTTTCATGACTATAAAAATTGTAGATTCATACTGAAGGCATCAAAACTATGAATTAACACATGTGGAATTATATACTTAACAAAAAAGTGTGAAACAACTGAAAATATGTCTTATATTCTAGGTTCTTCAAAGTAGCCACCTTTTGCTTTGATTACTGCTTTGCACACTCTTGGCATTCTCTTGATGAGCTTCAACAGGTAGTCACCTGAAATGGTTTTCACTTCACAGGTGTGCCCTGTCAGGTTTAATAAGTGGGATTTCTTGCCTTATAAATGGCGTTGGGACCATCAGTTGTGTTGTTCAGAAGTCAGGTGGATACACAGCTGATAGTCCTACTGAATGGAGTGTTAGAATTTGTATTATGGCAAGAAAAAAGCAGCTAAGTAAAGAAAAACGAGTGGCCATCATTTACTTTAAGAAATGAAGGTCAGTCAGTCCGAAAAATTGGAAAAACTTTGAAAGTGTCCCCAAGTGCACTGGCCAAAACCATCAAGCACTACAAAGAAACTGGCTCACATGAGGACCGCCCCAGGAAAGGAAGACCAAGAGTCACCTCTGTTGCGGAGGATAAGTTCATCCGAGTCACCAGCCTCAGAAATTGAAGGTTAACAGCAGCTCAGATTAGAGACCAGGTAAATGCCACACAGAGTTCTAGCAGCAGACACATATCTACAACAACTGTTAAGAGGAGACTGTGTGCAGCAGGCCTTCATGGTAAAATAGCTGCTAGGAAACCACTGCTAAGGACAGGCAACAAGCAGAAGAGACTTGTTTGGGCTAAAGAACACAAGGAATGGACATTAGACCTGTGGAAATCTGTGCTTTGGTCTGATGAGTCCAAATTTGAGATCTTTGGTTCCAACCACTGTGTCTTTGTGCGACGCAGAAAAGGTGAATGAATGGATTCTACATGCCTGGTTCCCACCGTGAAGCATGGAGGAGGAGGTGTGATGGTGTGGGGGTGCTTTGCTGGTGACACTGTTGGGGATTTATTCAAAATTGAAGGAATACTGAACCAGCATGGTTACCACAGCATCTTGCAGCGGCATGCTATTCCATCCGGTTTGCGTTTAGTTGGACCATCATTTATTTTTCAACAAGACAATGACCCCAAACACACCTCCAGACTGTGTAAGGGCTATGTGACCAAGAAGGAGAGTGATGGGGTGCTACGCCAGATGACCTGGCCTCCACAGTCACCAGACCTGAACCCAATCGAGATGGTTTGGGGTGAGCTGGACCACAGAGTGAAGGCAAAAGGGCCAACAAGTAAACAAATGTAGAGTAACTATTCGTGCTCAAATATACTATCAAAGAGAAAAAACAACAAACTAGCACTAATACCTAAAATATAACCTTTAATAATCTGATTAAAAAGTGTACAATGCACTACAAAGAAAATGGCGTCTGTAGTGTTGCTGCATGTGGCATTAAGCAGACAACAGCACATAAGTAGCTTTCACAATGTCCATAAAGCCTCTGTTTGAAAAACAGCTAAACTAAGTGCTCAATAATCAGCAGCATGTGAGAGGCTTTATCACAAGGTCAATAGAGCCCCTGTTTGAATAGATCTATCTTAAGAGGCTTAACAAAATGTAAACACAGCCCTTGTTTGTATAAAGCTATCCTCTAAGAGGTTTATAACAATGTTCACACAGCCCCTGTTTGTATATAGCTATCCTCTAAGAGGCTTATCTCAAAATCAACACAGCCCCTGTTTGTATAAAGCTATCCTCTAAGACGCTTTAGCAATGTAAACAGAGCCCCTATTTGTATAAAACTATCCTCAACGCGTTTCCCCCAGAGATAAGCAGGGTTCATCAGGAGAAGGTAAAGATATAGATAATATCAAGCTTACTGAGATAATTTGCAGTAATAACTGCAGTTCCCAGTGTCCTGATGGTGGACACTGGTACTAAGTCGGCTCTCTTAGTACCAGTGTCCACCATCAGGACACTGGGAACTGCAGTTATTACTGCAAATTATCTCAGTAAGCTTGATATTATCTATATCTTTACCTTCTCCTGATGAACCCTGCTTATCTCTGGGGGAAACGCGTTGAGGATAGTTTTATACAAAGAGGGGCTCTGTTTACATTGCTAAAGCCTCTTAGAGGATAGCTTTATACAAACAGGGGCTGTGTTGATTTTGAGATAAGCCTCTTAGAGGATAGCTATATACAAAGAGGGGCTGTGTGGACATTCTTATAAACCTCTTAGAGGATAGCTTTATACAAACAAGGGCTGTGTTTACATTTTGTTAAGCCTCTTAAGATAGATCTATTCAAACAGGGGCTCTATTGACCTTGTGATAAAGCCTCTCACATGCTGCTGATTATTGAGCACTTAGTTTAGCTGTTTTTCAAACAGAGGCTTTATGGACATTGTGAAAGCTACTTATGTGCTGTTGTCTGCTTAATGCCACATGCAGCAACACTACAGACGTCATTTTCTTTGTAGTGCATTGTACACTTTTTAATCAGATTATTAAAGGTTATATTTTAGGTAAAAGGGCCAACAAGTGCTAAGCATCTCTGGGAACTCCTTCAAGACTGTTGGAAGACCATTTCAGGTGACTACCTCTTGAAGCTCATCAAGAGAATGCCAAGAGTGTGCAAAGCAGTAATCAAAGCAAAAGGTGGCTACTTTGAAGAACCTAGAATATAAGACATATTTTCAGTTGTTTCACACTTTTTTGTTAAGTATATAATTCCACATGTATTAATTCATAGTTTTGATGCCTTCAGTGTGAATCTACAATTTTTATAGTCATGAAAATACAGAAAACTCTTGGAATGAGAAGGTGTGTCCAAACTTTTGGTCTGTACTGTATATGAGAGATTCAGCATCCTTAAGATACAGACCTTACATCTAGCATGAATTACTGAAAGGTACTCATCCACAAGGGAAGTTGAAACTAAGATCAGGTTTCAGACAGTTTATTGGGGGTCTGGAACTACATGAAGTAATGGGGATTGTAGTCTGACACTCAGTACAACTTTGTAACTCAAGGTAACCACTAACATATGTAAAAAAAAAGATTCTGGAGTTTATTAAAGCAATTATATATTCAAGTCACAATTATATATTCAGGGGCCCATTCACAGGTCTAATGGAAATGGGCCCGGTGGAGCTTGTCTGTGCACTTGAATGACTTCACTTCTGCCAACACATCATTCTGATACAGATATGGGTGTAAGTGAAGTCATTCCACCACACGGGCACAGGATAGGCAGCAAAATAAGGTGCTGCTCTCCACTTCCACATGCACGGCCATTGCCAGACTTCCCCAAATCAACCGCCCGCCCACGGATGCATTTTACTGCATGCCAGGTGTCAGTAGGGGCCACTAAGGAGCATTATATTGGAGTCCAATGATGACTCTAGTGTCTGTATATGTGACTGTATGGGGGGCACTGAGGACCATTATACTGTTTGGAGGCCATTTGGTGCCATTATACTGTCTGGGGGCCACAGAGTCATACTGTGTGAGGGCCATTTAGAATCATTATACTGTGTGGGGGCCACTGAGGACAAATTTATTGTGGGACCACTAGGGAGCATAATACTAGGGGTGACTGGGGACCATTATACTGTGTGGGGGCCACTATACTGTATGGAAGACAATGAGGAAAATTATACTGTGGAAAGGTCTCTGAGGACGATTATACTGGGGGCCACTGGGGAGCATTATACTGTGTGGGAGCACTACTGGTACTGATGGTGCAGACTGATATACTGCTTTCATTTGGCAGTGGTGCCCCCTAGGAGTCTGTAAGGTTTCAAAAACACTGATCTGAAGTCTCTGATGATTCAGTCCATGCCCACCTGCCCAGTCACGTAATCTGCCCATCCCAAGGTTGCCTTCTTGAAGCTCCTCTTATCTCTCTCCTTCTCTTCTTCGTTTCTCTCCCCTTTTCTCTTTCTCATCTAAGTTACTTTTTTCCCTCTCTCCTACCCTCCCCCTCCCCCTATCAAAATACATAATAATGTAAATGGTTTATTGATTTCTTTTAAGTGACACATTTAGTACATTGGAGTAATTTGAAGTGTATAGTTCATTCTGTTACTTTACATGTACTATGTGTTGCATGCATGCTGAGCTTTTTTTTCAGTAAACTCTGAATATAAAAAAAGAAAAATGGCAATGTATGCTTCTGGAATGTCCTCAAAATTTGCTTGTATGTGGCCCTGAAGTTCCTGGATGGCAGCCCTAGCATACCGACAGATGATATAAAATAACCAGTTGGATGCAGAATTGCCCAGACCTAATGCTTAATATGTGAGGTCACCATCTTATGATGTACACTGGAGAACCTGCTGTGCACACCCAGACTTCAAAGAGAAATTCACAAAAGATTAGTATCTGTAACTCAGCAAACAATCTGTGCCCTGGATTGTTTTTGTTACTGATTTCAGAAATTGAAGTTAGGGTGGGTTCACACTTGCCTTTTTTTTTTATCGGACACAAAGTCCCGCAAAGTCTGACTTTGTTTCCGACAAAAAAAACTGTCTTCGCGGCACAGAGGGTGTAAGCGCACACCCACGCATTGCTTTGAAAACCCATTCAAGTGAATGGGGTTTTAAGAAAAGCGTCGCAAACCTGTGCCTATCCAGTTTTCCGACATTTAGATCAGATTTGCAGCGGACGTAGTGCCACCGCAAGTGTGAACCCACCATAATCTTTACACTTACAGTAAGAACCCCTTACATTGAGGTAGAGAAGTAATTTGGCTTAACAGATACTTTCCTCAGAGTTCCTCTGGTATGGGTCGAGGGCCTTTCTAACACACCTAATGACTAGCAAAATAAACAAATCACATTATATTTTGGTTGATGAATTTCCTCCTCAAAATGATGAAGAATAAATTCTACCTCTAAATTGTCCCTGTAAACCCCAATACGAGGACTTGCAATGAATACTGTAGTACTGAATAAAGTTATTGCTTGATGTTTGGCTAATAAAGTCAAATAAACCAAAATCCCCCCCAACACATAATACCATATTACTTCTGATTTACCAGGATGTGAATATTTTTACATTTCACACATACTCCAGCTAACATTTTAGAGTACTACCAACTGGATATTGGGTAATAAAACCATCTGTGTTTGGTGATATTTAGCAGAAAATGGAAAAGTTTTTTCTTGCATCCTTTATGATCGATAGCTGGTTTTGGCTTCAACAACTATAGTAACAAAGCCTAAACTTGTATCCTTAATGTAATTATCCCTTATTCACCTCTGTACCTGCCAGTGTAATATAACCCTAAGGCAGGGTTCACATTAGTGTCATGAATTTTGTTTATAATAGATCCATGACTTATATGATCTTTTAAGGTTAGATTCACACGACCAAGTTTCACCCGTTAAAATCGGTCCGTGTGTTTGCCGGATTTACCAGCCTGTCCTCCATGTCAGGAGTGAGACTCCTAGCATTATAGCTATCTAGCTTAAAAGGATCCCAACAGTATCTGATGGGCCCTATTAACTTATAACGTGGTCCCTGTGGTTTTGGTATTTTTGACGGAGAACTAATCTGTGCTGCAAAATGCTCTTTTCTTGCATTCAAAAATACCAGAAACCGATATGGAAAATTCATAACACTGACCCTGCAGAGGTCTATCACTCAGTTACGCTTTGTGGCAGGCAGAATTGCCTGTGTGGACTTCTGGTCATTATAAGTGGTGACCTGTTTTGTATTGTGATGTGCCATAAAATTTATAGACTGTGGTGGAAGAGTGAAGTAATCAGGCGATACCTTTTAGGGGCTAACTGAGTTTATAGACTGTGTCATTATGTTACATACAAGTCCATATTTGTCATTCCTTTGTCCCACAATATTTTGTTATAATGTAAACTAAGGTTGCTTTCTACCATATACTGTATATAATTGATTCCTATATACATTTTTGAGTCTTTTCAGACTTACAACTTGGCCTTTTATAGGAATTTATAGGCTGACATAATTGCATTGTGCCATTGGAATGTTGCCAACATCTGGTCTAGTATATGAAAGCTCAGAAAGACTAAAATTTTTATTATGTATTATTATGTATCTTATAATGACTCCAAATGACTTCAGAAACATGAATGTTCCACTATGATTTCTTGTATTGTTCCTAAATATTGTAATTTTTTTCTTTAGGATACAATGCATGGAGAAGGTTTTGTGGACTTTCTGCACCAAGCAATGTGAATGAGTTAGCTACTGTGCTGAATAACATGGAACTAGCCCAAAAGTTCACAAATCTGTATGGAACACCTGAAAACATTGACATCTGGGTTGGAGGGGTTGCTGAACCTTTAGTTCGCAATGGCAGAATTGGGAAGTTGCTGACATGTTTGATTGGCAACCAGTTCCGTAGGGCTCGAGATGGAGACAGGTAAGTAGATATTTCAATGAGGTTACAAAAGAACAGGGAAACATACCCTAATACTTCCTTACAGAATGGTTCTGGTGCCATGATGGGTAGCTTCTTCTGATATAAAAATATGTGAATATATTAGATCCAGTGGCACATGTACCGCTATTGCAGCCGTAGCAGCTTCCATAGGGCCTGCAACCTTAGGGGGCCTGATGGGCCGTTGCTGCTTTTTCTTTTAATAGACCCTATTCACTTACCATTCCCTGTTCCTGCTCACGACTGCCTCTGCTTCCCCCTCCAGGGGGGCCCCGGGCATCTCATATCACGTTGATGGTTCCCCCTGAAGGAAGAAGGGGAAGCGGAGGCGGCCATGAGCAGGAGTGGGGATTGGTAAGTATGGCAGCGGGCCTGCAGTAAGAGTATTTGTTGGACGATCCCCATAAATACTGCTATTATTATACTCTGGGGTCTCTTCAGACCCCACAGTATAATGATCGGAGGCCCACGAGTGTTACTCACCTCTCCTGGGATCCGGTGAAACTCTCCCGTCTTCGGGCTTCCGTAGTGACGTCACAGATGGAGGGGCTAGTATGTGACAATATACTGTGTAGAGGGGCAACTATGGGATATTATAGTGTGTGTAAATGGGGTGTTCTACTGTGTGGCGCCAGGAAAGGGGGCACTTTGCCGTGGGGAGGTCCCAAGTCAAAAGTTTGCTATGGAGCCCAGTCTTTGCTAGTTACGCCTCTGATTAAAAATCTTTATAGCGAAGTTTTTTTTTTGTTTTTTTTCTTGGATGCATGTTTTCAGAGGTATAACTGGAATTTGGGTTCCAGGGCAACACTTTTTTTTTTTTATAGGCCAGACTAAAACAGGAAAGTGGCATTATGTAACCACTTTGCACCGTGTAGTATCTGGACAAAAATTTAAGGATTCATTTGTATAGTATTATCAATACTGTCTTAATCATTACAGTATTGTGCACTTATCTTGATCTGTCTTCACACCTCTGCACTTGCCTTGTATGAAGATGCTGCTGTTTTGTGGGACAAAAAGTCCTTGGAGTCCCTTCAAGTATCTCTGCATCTCTCATAGATAAGTCACTTCGCATAGCAGAAACCTGTGTGGCCCACCAAAAAGAGGATCTGATTGGACCATATTAAAGGGGTTGATGGAATTCAGAAAACCTGGTTTTCCACCAGAAACCATGCCACGACTGCCCATATGTTGTGTATGGTATTGCAACCCAGCCCTATTCGCTTCAATAGTGCTAAGCTGCAATACCAGACATAGTCCTTGAAGAGGTATGGTGCTATTTCTGGAAGAGAGCAGTCTATTTAAATTGTGAAAAACACCTTTAGCATAATATGTAGTAAATGTATTTATTTTAGAATTTTATTAAATTTACTGTAGATATTTTATATAACCACGATTTGCTGACTTACATGTAATACAAGTTTTAATGGACTCCTTAATTATTTCTCTATGTAGGTTCTATTATGAGAACCCTGGGGTGTTCACCACAGCTCAGAAGAATGCAATAGAGAGAGTGACATTTGCCCGTGTCATCTGTGACAACACTAGGATTACTGAGGTTCCTCGAAATGTCTTTTTGGGCAATCAGTATCCTCAGGATTTTGTAAGATGTTCAAGGATCCCAGCCCTGGATCTAACACCGTGGAGAGCAACTTAAGATGAAAATGGTGAGCTAAGCTAAAAAGTTTACAAACATCCAAAATATGTTATCTGAAATATTAAAAATATGGTTAAGGACATGGAAATATTTCAACCCAAACCTTAGGCAAGAGAACCACAAAACAAAAAATGGGGATAGGAAAGGGCCAGATAAAACCTACCTAAACGACCACCTCTCTGGGAGGTATACTTCTCTATCTAGACCAGATTTTCTGTTCTGTCATATACAACCTATACGAACCATCTTCTAGGAGAGGATTATCCCTCCAGAAAACCATTTTCAATGCAGTTTTGGTTGGTTATCTTCAAAGTGGTTTCACTGTAATAAGTTAGAAATACTTCACCCCGAGTCAAGTCTTGGTTTTGTGCAAAAACAAAACTAGGATGGCACCATTTGTGGGTTTTAACCCCAACAACGTACCCACAAAATCCAAATGTTAATGTAGAAAAAAAAAAAAAAAGGGTAAGTATATGGCTTATACAGACAAATGGATTCACATAAATAGAAAAAAAAAATACACAAAATTATTGAGGGGAAAAAAAGACAATTGTTTAAAAACACCAAAGTACTTACAATATGAAAAACTCAGACTGCCACCAGGATATGTAGTGTCTGTCCGCCACCCCCCTAAAGCACAATAGAGATATGATATCTCGATGATAACACAATAGTACATATAGCTAAAAGCCACTGTAACAAACATACCCATGCATTACAGAATAACAAAATGTCATATCGTCAAACAATGTGTACACAATACAACATGCGAGGAAAATGGCTCTACATGTATCGCCAAAGGCTTCCTCAGATTTGTATATATATATTTATATATATGCTTCTGGGTCCCCGCCTCTGTCTTCTTTCTGGTCCCTCTCAACCTAAAAATAAGGACTTCTCAGCGGAACACTGGTCATAGTGATGACTCACTACAGCCAGAGATTGGGTGTGGAAGGGAACCAAGAAGTAGAGACCAGCATGGAACCTGGGAATCATCAAAGATTGATGTCATTACTTTTTCATTTTTTTTATGCCATTCTCCACCCTTTTTTATTTAAAAAAGAAAAAAACTTTACAAGTTAGACAACCACTTTAATTAAAGGTACTCCTCACGTGTACCCGTCAGTAGAATACAAACAGCTTTGAGCTATCGGCTTGAGGTGGCCTTGGCATGTGAGCCATTTTGTTGGTGTAAGCTCCAAAATCACCTGTGCCTTAGCCAGGATATTAGGTAATATACAGGAATATGGCAGCAAACATAATCTGTGTCCTGATAAAGAAAAACCCTATCTATGATTTTGGGAATTTCAGTTCTCCCTTCTATAATATCAGACTATGAACGTGACCAAAATAGATTGCAATGATTCTGCCCACCTTCAAACCTTCCAAGTGCTGAAATTGGAAAAACATGTTAGAAGTCATTAAGAAAATGACCTTGTTTGAGAGCCTTAGGCTTTTTGATCATATACATAAATATGTTTGTGCCATTCAGAATGTGTTAATTTTGTTTTCTTTTTCAGATAGGGTTACCATCTCAGAACCAGAGATTACTTAGAAAACCAGAGCACAAGTTTTCCCAAGAACATGACAGCCATACATTCCCCTGTATATAGCGCAGTGCTTATATGTTCTATTGTCTTCTGCCATTGTTTGAAAAGATTGTGCATGCGATATATCAATAGTATCATACTTATTGTGAGTGCATATGTGGCAGCATAAAAACCCCACTGCCACTCATAACTTTTTGAAAGCCTTTAAAAAAACAATATTTCCAATATTTCTAAGCCTAAATAAGCTTTTTGGTTATGTATATTATCTTCTCTTGGCTCAATACTTTATAATACTTGTGTTTTTCCTGCATTTCCTAAAATAAGAAACCTTGTGCAATGTTAAAAATAAATTCAAAATAAAATATCAATCATCTTTCTAAATCATTTGAATAATAATCTATGCGTTGGGGATGGAAACTATTTATTAATACAGATTGCAAAAACATTTCAGCCTTAGTGTGTGAACACCTGGTCATTGTCAGAAAGGGAACCTGTCATGATTTCCTTACTGTGGCTGAGTCATCTTCTTCTGCATGAGGTGTTGCTGACTGATAACACAGCCACAATAGGGAAATCATGGTTGGGTGCCTGACAAGTGCCAGACCATAGATACTTCATGCAGTCATGGTTGTATCCATTGGCAAATGCTCAAGAAAAAAAGACTGCCGCCACTAAGGTGGTTAGAGAAAATCTATAAAAAATTTTTCCACAATTTAGAAAGACACCTTTATAGTCAATGGCTTCTTGTACTCCAGGAACCTGTACAGTCATTGAAGTTGAAGGAGAACCTCATGAGAAAGGAATGGGAATATAAGTTAATGCAAAAATTTCAAACTCTGCAATTTGGACTTAATATTCATGCCAATTTCATGTCACACTATGTATGAACTGTGAGGGTCACAAATCACCAACTGATAGCAAACAGATAACAGCAAGAATTACTGATCCCTCCCTCACACCCCACAAGTTTCCAGATTGTTTATTTCTTGAACTGTTGTAAATAACTTCTCTACTTATATTGCTTTTTGTTATTTTTAAAGATTCTAAGATCCTTTGAAGGTCCATGTCTTTTGTGTATAAAAAGTCTGTGAATTTTCAGTTTCTTGTATAACACCATGTCTGAAAAAGAGAACTTGTACTCTCGAAAGCTCACCATCAAATATACTCAGCCTCTAAAAGGTATCGCCTGATTTCTTCACTCTTCCACTACTTTCTATGGCTAACACGGTACAACATTATACTACTGAACCTCATCTCTGGCATGCATGTGCCAGACCTGAGCCACATGCGCAGTAAAGCCGAGGTGTACTTCTAGCTTAAAGAGGACCTTTCACGTCCTCATGTACAGTATATGCTGTTTTACATACCGCTAGAAAGCCGACAGCACACCGAATTCAGCGTGCTGTCTGCTTTCCTGTTATGTGGCTCAGGGCTGGAGATATCAGTGCCAATAGTTCTGTGCCCCATCGTCAGAAGGGCGTTTGACAGTCTAGCTGCGCTGTGAGGAATGCCCCCCCTGACATTATTCCTCCATAGCGCTGTACTGAGTGGGCATTCCTCACTGCTCAGCGCCATCACTGGGCTGTAAGGAACGCCCCCACTGACTGTACAGGCTATGGACGAGTACAGAGAGAGGGGGCGTTCCTTACCGCCCAGTGATGACGCTGAGCTGTGAGGAACGCACCCCCCAGTACAGGGCTATGGAAGAATAATGTCAGGGAGGGTGTTCCTCACAGCGCAGCTAGACTGTCAGAAACGCCCTTCTGTCGATGGGACAGAGAGTTACCAGCACCGATATCTCCAGCCCTGAGCCACATAGCACGCTGTCTGCTTTCTAGCCTGAAAGGTCCTCTTTCAGTGGATGACTGTGCAGGCATCAGGAGCACCAGGGATAAGTCCAGTGAGGCTCTAGGTAAATATACAGGTTTATTCTTTTCACAGCGGCCAATGACAGTATTAGTAATAGTCCATAAGGAGCTATGGGTGGTTTAGTGTTCCAAACAGACCTGACAGGTTACCTTTAAGGCTTGCAACCATATACAATTAAAATGCTAATTCATATATATTGTAAACGTTAAACTAGCGACCAGCTCATGTGGTTGCTGTCTCCTCAAATGGCACCAAGAGTTTCCAATGCAACGGTTAGCATTCACAGTACAGAGAAAAACCTAGACTGCCTGGCCACTAACTATACATCATAGTTTTCCTTTCTGGCATTGTGAAAGATCTACTGCTAATATCTGGCATTACAGATCTCTATCTGAAATAGCAATACTGTTCATGAAGACGCCATACTAATGATATCTATATCAAAAAACAGATTCTATGAGATTTGTCATTAGTGCTAAAATTAAGCCCACACTACCCGAGGCAATGATCGGGCTAATGATTGAGAACAAACAATCCTAGTTTGCTGGGTATACACATACATACGATCACCTGATACCAACATTGTTGGGGGTAATTGTATCATTTAAAATCCTTAAAAAAAATTTAAAAAATTATATATATATTACTGTATATATAATTACAGTTGTTGGCAGCACATTGTCCCGTGTCAACAGTGTGCTGCCACAAATCCAGAATGTGAACTATGAGACAGATTTATTATACCTTGTATGCCAGTTTTCTGGAGCAAGAGGTCGCAATTTCTGTGCAAATCTGTTTTGTTTCGCAAAAAATTTGCAACTTTCTCGTCTACTTCACTGGGGGACACAGCACCATGGGTATAGACCTGGTCACTAGGAGACAAGACACTAGGAAAAAGCAAAAGCTGTTGGCTCCACCTCCAGGCTATACCCTGCCACAACCACTGTGCATGAATCAGTTTGAAATCTAGTGTCATAGGAGGCAGACACGACCTGACTCAGGTCTTCTGTCTTGCATCGTTTTTATTTTTACCTTTCTTTCAGGTGCAGGGGGTAGTCAGCGTGTACGCCACACTAGTCATACCCTCCTGCGGGCGCAGAGCTCTGCAAAAGAGCAGCCTCGCCGGTCACCCAGTCCCCACTCACCATTCACCGCACCCCGAAAGCGGCCGGAGTACCGGTGATCCCACTCCCACGTGCGAGGTCCTACCGAGGGGGTGACCCTGCGGCGCCTGAAGACGCCAGACTGGTGAGTATGAGAAGAATAGAAGGCAGGTGAGTATGAAAGTTGCCTCAGCCCCTCTCCATCTCCCCTTCAGGCCCTCTCCACCTCCCCTCAGCCCCTTACTGTCATTTCCCAGGGGGACAATAGTATGGGTCCTGTTTAGGGGGGGCATCACAGGGTTCCCCTGAACTGGGCCTTAAATCTTAGTAAATAAGCCCCCTTTTTTCTGGGGCATTTTTGGGTTTTCTGGTCGCTCCTACCGAGCGGCCCCCATCGGGGGGGGCACCTGGTTCCCCCCCGCTCGTGTGGGGACCCCCTTTCCTGGCCCCCCGGTACCTTTTCCCAGGCGTCCGCGGAACCTCCGGAGTTCGCGGTAGCGCCACCGATGGTGCCTCGTGGTCGGCCGCGTTCTACGCGAGTCCGAGGCCTGGCCGGGAACTAGGCCGCAACGGGTCCGTCCCTTTCCCGGGCTTTTCTGGTACCCTGACTCCGCCTAGGGCCTTCCATTGGCCAGGGGGCTGTCCTGGCAAGCCATCCAGCCTGCCCAGTAGCTACTGAGCCTGTATTTACCAGGGGAAGAGCTTTGCTCTCCTCATATTCTCAATTTATTTATTTATTGGCTTGCTGGGACAGCAGGGATTCTTACTCTCCTCCCAGTTCCCTGGGAGACATTGCACCTGCGGAACCCTTGCTGCAGCAGTTTGTGAGCGGCCATCTTTTGCAGTCTGGTAGGCTAACCCCCTGAGTTACCCCTAATTTTCTTGGGCTCCCTCTCTCACCCTCCGGCCCCTCTGGTTCCGTCACGTTTTTATACGTGCACCTGCTGTATCAAAAACAGTTGCCATGCGGACAGCCCGAGCCCATGTGCTCTCTCTGCCTTCCACCTCAGCCAGTCAGTAACCTCCTGGCCCCTCTCCGGTTCTTCCATCCCCCAGATTGGGCGGCCTCCCTAATCTTGGCCATGGTGTCCTTACCAGACTTAACTAGTCAGTGCTGGAAACTTGGAATGGCTGCTTTCCCAGATCGCCGCTCAGTCGGCTGCTTCTTGGGATCTCCCTGGACACCCTCATAGTTCCCTTCGCAGCTCCAGGAGCCTCAAAAGGACCAGGAAGTCTTCCTACGGTTCACGGTCCGCCACCCCTTCCTCTGGGTACTCCCCAGATAGGAACTCAGCTCACGGCTCCACTCCGACAGGCGGATACCTCCCTCCCTCTGCTCAGTCTACTTAACTGGGGACGCCTCTGACTCCGACTCGGAGCTTCAGCTAGGCTCATCTATATCTGCTGCTACGCGGGAGTCATCTATGCGATAGAGACCCTACAGATCTCTGAGGACCCGGACTCATCCTCTCAAGTGGACATCTCTTTCTGCCACTGGATGTTTGATATCATCTTGAGGGCACAGTGACTTCTCCCTGGACCATCCTCTGTCTTCGACTAGGAAATCGGACATCCCTTCCCTTGACCTGTGTGTCTCTAAGCGGAAGGTGAGCTCGGGCAGTTCTGCCAGGCTATGCTGTTACACACGTCTCTAGCTCTCCCTGGCTGGCAATGATGAACATCCGAGGTAAGGGAAGCAGGTTGCTCCAGTGGTGCAATCGGTTAGCGCACGGTACTTATATATCAGTAACTAGTGAGCGCAAGCTGGCCTGTCTTGACATTTTGTCAGCGAGCCGCCCCATGTGTCCCTTCCTATCACTAAGAGCCTCCCACGGTGGATCCCATGATAGCTAGGCTCTCCAAGGCTTCTAGTCTGCCTTCAGCGGACTTTGCCTACCTCAGTGATCCCTCGGAGTGAGATCGGATCGCATCTGTTGTATCGTTTGCAATGCAGAACTGATACATTGCATTGCCCTAAATGCTGGCTATTGTATTGCTGCAAGAAGGTGGCTTCCCTCACCAGGGTGGCCTTCGTAGTGGCTGGTTTCTCCCTGCGGCTCTCCTTCGCTGCCTCTTGGGTCATCAAGACCTTCTTTTCCTGGGCCAAACAGCTTCAGTCAAACCTCCCTGATGCAGTTTCCCTCCAGCCGCTCGTCTCTGAGATCCTGAATGCTTCCCAATAACTAGAGATGCTTCCCAAATCTGCTAAGGCGGCCGCCAATGCAGTGATTATCTGCCATACCGTTGGGATCCGTTGTGGAATACTGGGTCCGCCTCCAAGAAGGCGAACGCAGCCCTTCTCCCTTTCCAGGTCGTCCTGGGCCAAATTTTTTGTTAAGGGCGTCGAGAAGCTTATCCCTGAGGCCAGGGGGGAATAGATTCTTCCTCCCTCAGAGGCGTCCTATGTGTCAGCCGTTCTCCTGCTCCACAAAGCTTCTTTCAAGTCCAGGCCTCCCTGGCGGTTCTGCACCAGGTCGTCCAGGTCTTCATCTTCCTAGCCTCCTCGGCATGAAGTTTTTTCCCTCTCTGGGCATCTCAAATGGCGGAACATCTGGAGCCTGGGCCTGAGAGGCGGTGTCGTCCGGCTACTCCAGTTTTCGCTGGAGTCTCTTTGCCTTCGCTATGTCGGACAATCCAGGCTGTCTCCAATCTCCAGCGGCAGGGAGTCAGCGTCCCTGTTCCCGTTTCAGAGTGTATCCGGGGTTACTATTCCTACCTGTTCTCCATTCGCCTAGAAGGGCGGCTTCCTCTGTCCCATCATGGACCTGAAAGGGCTCCACAGGTTCTTCCATGCCTGCAGGCTCCGTTGTAGTCTATGCAGTCTGTGGTGGCATCCCTGGAGATGGGCGAATTCTTCGTCCATCTACATCATCGCGCTGTGCCGTCAGCGGTTTCTTCGTTTTGCTGTGGATCCTTGACCTTTCCAGTTGTCTCTCTCCCCTTCAGGCTGGCCTCTGCCACCGGGGGTTTTTTCCCTCAGTGATGGCGTCTCTCATGGCCATCCTCTGCGTCAGAGGTGCTGCCATGTTTCCAGACTTTGACGACCTCCTGGTGAAGCCCCTCCAGGTCAGACAATCTGACCAGCTTGTGGTTCACCTTGGTTGTTCTTCGCTGGTTCTGCTGGCTCATCAATGAGGATGTCTCGTGTGCTCTAAGCACATGGGATCCGGGACATGATCCTCTGCTCGCTCCAGGGTGTGATTCTTCCTCCGGAGGCCAAGATCCTGAGTGTCCCACCTTCGGAGGTACTCTCCTTGCTGTCTTTGAATCGGCATGTGGGTCCTGCGCACGATCGCCTCAACCTTCTAGGCTGTACCTTTCATTCACTCTGTCGTTCTCTCCTCTTGAAGATTACGGCCTGCTGGGACAAATCTCTGGACAGCCTCATCTGCTTGGTTCTCTTTCCACCTTGGTTCACTGAGAGATTCTTTAGTGTATATTCCTCCCCAGGAATTTCTCAAGGGAAGTCCTTCTTCCCCTCTGTTGGTAGGTGATTCCCACTGCCGCCAATTTCCCCGGCTGGGGAGTGGTCCTCGATGCTTTGATTGTTCAGGGCCTGTGGTCCAGGGCCGATTCCTCCCTCTGGTTCAACCTGCTGGATCCCAGGGCTATCTTATTTGCCCTTACTCCTTGGACCTCTCTTCTCCAAGGACATCTGTCACAGTCCAGACTGACCTCTCCTCCATGGTCGCCTACTTGAACCCTCAGCGGGGCACCAGGAGCCGTGCGGCCTTACTAGAAGCCTCACAATTTCTTCCTTGGGTGGAGCTCCTTGTTCCAGCTCTTTCGGTGGTCAACCTTTTTTCTGCGTGGACCACTGGGTGGCAGACTACTTGAGTCGAGAAAATATTGCTCCGGGCGAGGGTCGCTTTATCTGCAGATCTTCCATCCACTGTGCTCCCGCTGTGGTGTGACAAACGTTGACCTTTTTAGCCTCCGCCGGAACCACAAGGTCCCCGGCTAAATTGCCAGGCCTCTGGATCCTCGAGCCATCACCGCTGGCGCTCTTGTAAGTTCGGTTTTTCACTTCCTCTTCTCCCTTGGGTCCTCCAGAATCTCAAGACCAAGGGGGTTCAAGCTATCCTGGTGGCACCAGATTGGCCCTGCCGGGTCTGGTATGTGGATCTCATTTTCCTGTTGGCGGATGCTCCTGGCCTCTTCCTCTGCTAGGCGTCCTTCTGTCTCAAGGACTGCTGTTCCACCCCGGCGTGGCTGTTGAATCCGAGGTTTGAGGCGTCGTGGTTTTTTCGGAGTTTGTTATTCTAACATACTCAGGGCCCGGAAGTTCCAGATAGCTTAGATCTGACAAACGTGGAAGGCTTACGTCCACCGTTGGAAGAGTAACGATTCTCATCGGATCTTCTCCAGTCTGGTCTGGATCAAGGTCTTAGTCTTCTTTCTTTTTAAAAGACTTTCCTACAGGAGTGCCACTCTGTGCTCCTTTGGAACCCTTGGATCCGTGGGATCTTAACCTCATCTTTAAGGTGCTTCAGGTTCTCCCCTTCGAGCCTATGATATCCCTTTTTTTGCCTTCTGTCCTGGTAGAATGAGTTTCTGGTGGCCATTACCTCCATCCGCAGGGGTCCCTAATTGGCTGCCCCTTTTTTTTCGGCAGCCTCCCTTTCTGGTCCTCCACAAGGATAAGGTTTTCCTCTGTCTGCCACAGTCTTTTTTTCTTAGGGTGTTTTTCCTGCTTCCACTTCGAGGACTTGGTTTTACCCTCTTTCTGCTCGGTCCCCAGGCGTCCATGTGAGTGCTTGCTCTTCCCTGCCCGGTTGTTGCCCGGGCAATTTGCGTGTATACTGTTCCTCACGGATCCTTTCTCTTGTTCGGACGCTTTGCTCATTCTCCCTGAGTGCCCTTGCCAGGGCCTGCCTGCTTCCAGAGCTCCCATCTTCCGATGGCTTTGGTCTGAGATTAGGGAGACCTATTGGTTTAAGAGTAAGGCTCTGCCTTCCCATGTGACGGCTCTCTCCTCCAGAGCTGTTGGAGTTCCCGGGGCCTCCGGCATCAGGCTTCTGCTTCCCAGGTCTGTAAGTATCGCACTGGGCCTCCATCCTCTTTCTCTAAGTTTCTCCAGATCCATTCTGTGGCCTCTGCTGATGCCAATTTGGGTTGTAAGTTTCTGGAAGCGGTTGAGTATTACAGGTTTGCATGGGCGTGTTATTCCCACCCTCTGGGACTGCTTTAGGACATCCCATGGTGCTGTGTCCCCCAGTGAAGTAGAAGAGAAAGTGGGATTTTTGTGTACTCACCGTAAAATCCTTTTCTCGTTGTATTCACTGGGGGACACAGATCCCTCCCTTGTTTTTTTCAGTGCTCCTGCCCGAACTGTGTTGGTTCCTTTTTGGGTTCGGGCATTGTTGGTGGTTGTTGGTTCCATGTTCCTTTGTGTCTCTCTCTCCTACTGCTACGGTACAAACTGATTCATGCACAGTGGTTGTGGCAGGGTATAGCCTGGAGGTGGAGCCAACAGCTTTTGCTTTCTCCTAGTGTCTTGTCTCCTAGTGACCAGGTCTATACCCATGGTGCTGTGTCCCCCAGTGAATACAACGAGAAAAGGATTTTACGGTGAGTACACAAAAATCCCACTTTTTGCTTTCTGTGCTGCCCTCGCCACTTTCCCAAAACGGCAGTCTTCAAAAATCTGCCCATTGCGTTTGTCCCCATGCAGCAACAATGATCTGCTCTATGTCCAAGCAGGAAAGGATCAAAGATCAGAAACAAACGTTAGTGAGGAACATCCATTCCTATCAGGTTGTGTTGTCTAAAGGGGCCTTTGCTGAACACAGTTATTGCACTAACTTTCTAATGTGCTCAGCTATATGGAAAGCAAAGGAAAATAACTCTGCGGAAATTTTTCATAAATCCCTGTTCAATTAAGTAAATAGGAGTTGCAGAAATGTTCAATGTTATCTTATCAGTAAATAGTATGCGTCAGTATGCTTTGAATGTTTGTTAAGAATGTTACTGATTCATTCTCAGAAAGGCAGATCTTAGTGGCAGACCTGAGTCTGATGTACAAGGAAGTTATTTTGAGGAGAAATGGTTGTTGACACAGTGCATACAAGATAATTTCTTCCTTTATTATTTCTTACATACTATTACTATTTCGTAAACCAGTTAACCGAAGGCCTCATGACCATACAACCTCTGGATTATGCAAAGCCAAAGGTATCCAAAGACGATGGTGCAGTATTAGTGTATGCTTCATAATTTCATAAATTTAACAAAAAAATCATGGCATGTTCCTTCAGATCTTAGACTATTGAGAAATGTCTTAGGGAGAATGCCTACATAATACAGTGTTTCAATAGTACACAAAGGAGCAGTTTTATTAAGACTGGCATATCGGACATCAGTCTTAATAAAGGCCCCAACTGGTGCAGTGAAGAACTGATTTATGAAGAAGGATCTGACCTCTTCATAAATCACCCGCACATCCCAGCACCAGAATGGAAATCTACACCAGTTAGGAACTGGTGTAGATTTCCATTGTTACTCATATCAGAATGAGTTATAATGAATATGTGGGGCCGAGGCGTCTCTGCCTCGGTATGTCCCGCTACCCTCTCGGTCCACATTGTTACGGAATAGGGGCTATAGCATACGTATGGTGCAAGAAAGGGCCTTGAAATAAATGTGTTCCACAATCGATTGATGAATTGCCACCAAAGTGTCTACCACTCTGCCATCTACGATGCTTAAAGGGATTTCTACATCTAAGCAGGTTATACCCCATCCATAAGACCCTATTCCTTATAGACCCTCACTGATCAGAAGAATGGGGCACTTTTGCCCCCATTCTGAATGGAGCAGGCACAGTAGCACACACACACTACTCCATTCATTTTAGTGGGAGCACTGGAAATAGACAAGCACTGTACTCAACCCTTCCATCGAAATGAATGCAACAGTGTTGTAATAAGAGATGAGTGAGCTCTCCTTCAGCACTTGAAGTGGCATAACCTATTCATATGTAAAAACTGAACTGGGCAACAATGTGAGCTAGACTGTCCTCTTCTCTTCATTCTAGTAGTCAGTGGCACTATTTTTCTGTGTGAAACTTTTTGATCGCGTCATGCCCCTATGTGAGACATGTATTGTGCCAACCATGACCCTTTGCATGATGTGACTAGCATTATAATGTGACCACATCCAAAAAAATAAACAGGGAGCCCAATGAATGTAGGAGCAGTCCACCAGACCCACAAGATTTACCCACTTGTCAGACTCATAGGATCACTTTTTATTGCAAGCCTTCTGGACATTATGGGAGAAATAGCAAGTGTGATTTATACTAATATATATAGATATATATATATACACACACACACATATATACATATACACACACACACATACACATATACACACACACATACACATATACACACACAGTGCCTTGCGAAAGTATTCGGCCCCCTTGAACTTTTCAACCTTTTGCCACATTTCAGGCTTCAAACATAAGGATATAAAATTTAAATTTTTTGGTGAAGAATCAACAACAAGTGGGACACGATCGTGAAGTGGAACGAAATTTATCGGTTATTTTAAACTTTTGTAAAAAATAAAAAACTGAAAAGTGGGGCGTGCCAAATTATTCGGCCCCCTTAAGTTAATACTTTGTAGCACCACCTTTTGCTGCGATTACAGCTGCAAGTCGCTTGGGGTATGTCTCTATCAGTTTTGCACATCGAGAGACTGAAATTCTTGCCCATTCTTCCTTGGAAAACAGCTGGAGCTCAATGAGGTTGGATGGAGAACGTTTGTGAACAGCAGTTTTCAGCTCTTTCCACAGATTCTCGATTGGATTCAGGTCTGGACTTTGACTTGGCCATTCTAACACTTGGATACGTTTATTTGTGAACCATTCCATTGTAGATTTTGCTTTATGTTTGGGATCATTGTCTTGTTGGAAGATAAATCTCCGTCCCAGTCTCATGTCTTTTGCAGACCCCAAGAGGTTTTCTTCCAGAATGGTCCTGTATTTGGCTCCATCCATCTTCCCATCAATTTTAACCATCTTCCCTGTCCCTGCTGAAGAAAAGCAGGCCCAAACCATGATGCTGCCACCACCATGTTTGACAGTGGGGATGGTGTGTTCAGGGTGATGAGCTGTGTTGCTTTTACGCCAAACATATCGTTTTGCATTGTGGCCAAAAAGTTCGATTTTGGTTTCATCTGACCAGAGCACCTTCTTCCAAATGTTTGGTGTGTCTCCCAGGTGGCTTGTGGCAAACTTTAAACGAGACTTTTTATGGATATCTTTGAGAAATGGCTTTCTTCTTGCCACTCTTCCATAAAGGCCAGATTTGTGCAGTGTACGACTGATTGTTGTCCTATGGACAGACTCTCCCACCTCAGCTGTAGATCTCTGCAGTTCATCCAGAGTGATCATGGGGCTCTTGGCTGCATCTCTAATCAGTCTTCTCCTTGTTTGAGACGAAAGTTTAGAGGGACGGCCGGGTCTTGGTAGATTTGCAGTGGTCTGATACTCCTTCCATTTCAATATGATCGCTTGCACAATGCTCCTTGGGATGTTTAAAGTTTGGGAAATCTTTTTGTATCCAAATCCGGCTTTAAACTTCTCCACAACAGTATCACGGACCTGCCTGGTGTGTTCCTTGGTCTTCATGATGCTCTCTGCGCTTTAAACAGAACCCTGAGACTATCACAGAGCAGGTGCATTTATACAGAGACTTGATTACACACAGGTGGATTATATTTATCATCATCAGTCATTTAGGACAACATTGGATCATTCAGAGATCCTCACTGAACTTCTGGAGTGACTTTGCTGCACTGAAAGTAAAGGGGCCGAATAATATTGCACGTCCCACTTTTCAGTTTTTTATTTTTTACAGAAGTTTAAAATAACCAATAAATTTCGTTCCACTTCACAATTGTGTCCCACTTGTTGTTGATTCTTCACCAAAAAAATAATATTTTATATCTTTATGTTTGAAGCCTGAAATGTGGCAAAAGGTTGAAAAGTTCAAGGGGGCCGAATACTTTCGCAAGGCACTGTGTATATATATATATATATTATATATTATACACACACATACACATATAGATATAGATATATATGATATTTATGCATTTATATATTGACATATATATATATGCATTTGTGTATTTAGCTAAAATAACAGGTAGCAAGGCAGGAAGTGTGAAGGGTGTGGATGAAAACTGCTAGGATATGCAGTGGGTGTTTGCTAGGAAAGACTGCCTGTAAAAGCACTGATAATCTCACAACCAGGAAGTGTAAACCAAAAAGTGTAGAGCAAGCCTCAAAAGGAATACAATGGTAAAAACACCCATAAAAGTGTAGGGAACTGCCATTTCTACTAGTATATAATACATCTAGCTTCTTTGCCCCTGCAGTTTGTCTTCAGAGACCCCAGGCATTCAGTGCAAGTTTTGTTTTGTAAATACAGTGAGTCAGACACATGTGAGGCAGAGCTGCTGGGGGGAGAGATGTGAGCAGAGCTGCTGTGAGACAGACATGTTATGTCTGGGGGAGTCTGATGCAGGTGGTAGGTGTAATTCTAAGGAGTAGATAAGTAGATAGTTAAAAATCTATATCCTTGAGATCAGCTAGTGAAGCTGCTATACCTTATTTCAGAGCCACCTGTCCCACTTTACTTCAGAGTATATAGTTAGGTATGTGTTACCCCCTATATACTCACAGGACCTAGCTCCGTGATGGCGAACCTATGGCACGCGTGCCAGAGAGGGCACGCAGAGCCCTCTCAGTTGGCACGCGTGTCTTTTTTTCGGCTGAGCTGTCAGTGTAGAAAATGATAATGCAAGAGAGGAATAGAGTCCAAAAAACTGCAGAGCCCTCCCAGTTGGCACGTGTGTCTTTTTTTCGGCTGAGCTGTCAGTGTAGAAAATGATAATGCAAGAGAGGAATAGAGTCCAAAAAACTGCAGAGCCCTCCCAGTTGGCACGCGTGTCTTTTTTTCGGCTGAGCTGTCATTGTAGGCCGCGGTCCAGACCGCGGCCTACACTGACTGCAGAGTGTAACCTCTGCCCCAACGCAGGCGTGATGACGTCAGTCATCAGCGAGCGGGAGGAGGAGGATGTTCTTCGTGGGACTGCAGCTCTTCATGGAACTAGGTAAGTAATATAAACTACTGTGTAGGGGCCCCACTGTGAAGCATATGCTACTATGTGGGGCCCCACTGTAAAGCATATGCTACTGTGTGGGGCCCCACTTTAAAGCATAAACTACTGTGTGGGGCCCCACTGTGCAGCATATACTACTGTGTGGGGCCCCACTGTAAAGCATATACTACTATGTGGGGGCCCACTGTGAAGCATACACTACTGTGTGGGGCCCACTGTGAAGCATACACTACTGTGTGGGGCCCACTGTGAATCATATACTACTGTGTGGGGCCCCACTGTGAAGCATATACTACTGTGTGGGGCCCCACTGTGAAGCATAAGCTACTGTGTGGGGCCCCACTGTGAAGCATATACTACTGTGTAGGGGCCCACTGTGAAGCATATACTACTATGTGGGGGACCACTGTGAAGCATACACTACTGTGTGGGGGCCCACTGTAAAGCATATACTACTGTGTGGTGGCCCACTGTGAAGCATAAACTACTATGTGGGGGCCCACTGTGAGGCATACACTACTGTGTGGGGGTCCACTGTAAAGCATATACTACTGTGTGGGGCCCCACTGTAAAGCATAAACTACTATGTGGGGGCCCACTGTGAAGCATACACTACTGTGTGGGGGCCCGCTGTAAAGCATATAGTACTGTATGGGGCCCCACTGTGAAGCATATACTGCTATGTGGGGGACCACTGTGAAGCATATAATACTATGTGGGGGCCACTGTGAAGCATAAGCTACTGTGTGGGGCCCCACTGTGCAGCATTTACTACTGTGTGGGGTCCCACTGTGAAGCATATACTACTGTGTGGTGGCCCACTGTGAAGCATATACTACTGTGTGGTGGCCCACTGTGAAGCATAAACTACTATGTGGGGGCCCACTGTGAGGCATACACTACTGTGTGGGGGCCCACTGTAAAGCATATACTACTGTGTGGGGGCCCCACTGTAAAGCATATACTACTGTGTGGGACCCCACTGTAAAGCATATACTACTGTGTGGGGCCCCACTGTGAAGCATATACTACTGTGTGGGGCCCCACTGTGAAGCATATACTACTATGTGGGGGCTCACTGAGAAAGCATATACTACTGTGTGGGGGCCCACTGTGAAGCATATACTACTGTGTGGGGCCCCACTGTGAAGCATAAACTACTATGTGGGGGCCCACTGTGAAGCATATACTACTGTGCGGGGGCCACTGTGGGCATATAATACTGTCTGGGGGCCATTCTGGAGCATATACTACTATCTGGGGGCCACTTCAGATAGAATTGTACTGTGTGGGGGCCCTTCACTATTTATATCACACAGTATCTGTTTTATAGCAGACATGTGATATTATTACAAGCTGTAATAACATTGCACGGTCACTATAAAACAGATCCTGGTTAATTTAAGGTTAAATTGCCGTGTTGACACTTTGCGATAAATTAGTGGGTTTTGTGTTGCAGTTTGGGCACTCGGTCTCTAAAAGGTTCGCCATCACTGACCTAGCTAGTAACTGTAGTTAGGGATCCATATATATATATATATATATATATATATATATAGTTCAGGGCAGTGATAGGTTAGGCTTCCGAGGGCCAACGAGCTAGTTAGAGGCCCAGTTGCACTAGTAGTTTAGCTGGCAGGTTAAGGACTCAGTGTTAGGGTAGTCAGGCCTGCATCTACTGCCGTCACCGTCGCCCTGTTGGCTGCCTGTGAAGAATCTCATCATCATCATCATCATCATCATCATCATCATCTCCTGATCGGCTGTCTGTCATCTCCTGGAAGAATCCAAGGATCCACAGGGGCCCTTGCATCTCTTCTGTTGCCTGGAGGTATTGTGCACCGGACTCTTGCTATATATCTACCCGGGTAAATAACCTAGGACTGTTGCGGACTTGCTGGTTGTTGTAGTACTGCTGAGTTCTGAGTATATTGTATGTATGTATTATTACCCTTTTGATTCTGATACAGCTACTGTTATAACCTTATGTGGTATCTGTATGTATTCTTCAGACTGTGAGATTAGTACAGTGATCCTTGTTAAGGCTACTAACTGTACTTCATGGATAAGTCCCAGGAAGAAATCCTCCCTGTAATACAGAGGCTCTATCCTGGGTGGAGGCACTGATACATTTCATATATGTTCCCACTCTTCCCATTATACACACAGGTCAGTGCCAGAGTCTGTTGCGGGAGGGATAATACTCATACCTCTCCCCCCCCCCCCCCAAATAGGGCTACAAAAGGTACTTAGCTAGTTTGTTCATATAACAAGTATTTTCGGTCTTTATTGACATTTTTTCAGTCCCAGAAAATTCCTTTAAGTTATAATAAATGACTTGGCAAGTATACCATCAAGCACATCTATTTCTTGTGTCACCCCTTCTTCATAGATTGCAAGGTCTTTTAGAGCAGGGACCGCCTATTGTTTGAATTGATGATTAGTTCTGAAATATCGGATTTTGTCTGTATGTGAACCCTGTGATTGTAAAACACTATGGAATATGTTGGTGCTATATAACAAAAAAACATCATCATTCAGTACTCGTCATTCTCCTTCTTTGACTACTGCTCCTCCATTCTATTGTTAGTCATCCATAATACAGAATGCGTGAGCAGGAAACAATACACAACCATATATCCAATTGTATGCTAGTTCCAACTAAACTCCCACCTTGCTAAATTGCTTGTGGTGCAGTCACTCCCTTATCACTAGGTGGATTCCACTGCTTTTAAGCAGCTGATGGCAAGTGATCAGCCTCTCCATTATTTCTCAAAGAAAGCCTGTGTTGCAACATTGACACGTGAAACAGCCCTAGTGACCAGGGACAGTGCATGTCTTGCAATTTCCACTGGGTAATGCACGGTAGTGGTGACAAGGCACTACTGGAGCAAGGTTAGGTGCTAGTGACATATCCATGGTTGTGCAAGTATAATTCCAACACCAAGCACATATCCACCATCTCCACATCCTTCTGAATGGACACCCTCTCATCCCCAGCAACAACAGAGCAAAGCATTGCTTTCACTTCCCCTAACTAGTGGTGTAGCTGTAGGGGATACAGAAGTAGCAGTCAATACTGGGCCCTGGACCCTGAGAGGGCCCAAAAGTCCCTCAGCCGCATAAAATGTACAGCTATTCTAAATGTCTCAAGGAAGAAGGGAGCCCCATTACAGATTTTGCAACGGAGCCCAGGAGCTTCAAGTTATTGTTCTGCCCTTCCTCCTTTCCCATGCACTGACAAACAATATTTTGAACTTTTGACTTTCAGGCTCCATATCTCACCATCCACAACAGCTTCGAATGTGAGACTATCATTATTTTATAGACAATCATCTTGGCTCTCTCATACATAAACTTGACTTGCAACTATTTAGCATTTGATTAGTTATGCAGATTCTTGTCATGTAACTGCATTGCTATTGTTTTGCTCCTAAAAAAAAAAAAAAAAAAAAAATCTTCATTTTTATTATTTTGTAAATACACCTTTGGCTTTCAACACTGCTTGAATCCTTCTGGGCATGCTCTTGATCAAATTCAAGCAGGTCTCAACCGAAATCTGATCCCAGGTCTTTTCTACACATTCCCAATGTTGGTGCGTACTGGTCGACTCACCTGGGTATGAATACAGCTTTTCCTTCAACTCTACCCACAAGACTTCGATCGGTTTGAGGTCTGGGGACTAATCCAGCACGTCTACTTCATTGGCATTGAACCATTTCTTCGCTAATTTCAATCCATTAGCCCCTTTTCCCTTGTTTCTTCCAGACCCATTCACACCCATCAGAGCCCAGTCTATTGCCTTTCATCTCATCACTCCAAATCACCTGTTTCCAATCTTCTACTGTCTACTTTTCGGGCTTTTTTTGCAAACTCGTGCCGATGCTTCTAATGACGATATTGAAATCGAAGCTTTTTCACCTTTTATCAGGTAACCATTCCAGACTTGTGTAATGTGTGTCACACAGTGCTTGCTGTGTTAGGCTCCTCACTTCAGTCTATCAAAAGCAAGTTTCTGCTTCTACCTGCTTTATTTACATTATATTCCTGGCCAAGAAATGGGGGCGGAAGGGATCACAGCATGGGCATCTAAAGCAGTATTACTATTGACAAGTCATTTCTTCTGTCACACAGGTGAATAATGACCTACTTGAAAAGACTGCCTGCATGACACAGAACCAACATAAGCATGCATGAGTGTGGGAATATGTGCAAATGGATTTATGTCTCTGCAAATGGATGCCTGCGCCCATGTGTGTCTGCATGTATGCATGTGTGTCTGGGTAAAAGGGTGAATGTGTGTTTGTGTAAATGGATACATGTATGTCTGTGTAAACAAATGTATGTGTATCTGTGTAATTGTATGCATCTGTGACTGTAAATGGAAGCATGTGTCTATGTAAATTGATGTATACTGTATGTGTGTGTAAATGGATGTAAAATGGATATAGAATAATTGTGTATATCCAAGAGTATATTGAGAAACTGCATAGTAGATTAATTGCGACTTTACTATGATTTGTGCTGTGATTCTTGTGAAAATCATGGCAAAACCTTCATAAACCACCATTCAACTGCAAAATGTGCATAATCCTAATCATAATAAAAAGCGCAATATACAGCAGATTGTATTTGACTATTTTCTAGACATGATAAAGTAGTAGCTAAGGTAGAGTTCACACTACCATTGGATTCTGTTATGAAGGTGTCCGTTAAAAAAAAACAAAAAAAAAAAAAACAAAAACCGAACACCTATCATAACAGACATTAACGGACACTAACTGATGTTAATGTGTCCAGTTTTTTTTTTTTTTTTTTTTTTAACTGATCCATTAAAAAAACGGACACATTAGCATCAGTTTGCATCAGTTAGTGTCCGTTTTTTAATACTTTTTTGTTTTTGCTTTCTGAGCATGCTCAGAAAAAAAAAAAACCGGACATAAAATAACGGACAGTAACTGATGGCTATCAGTTACTGTCAGTTATAAGTCCGTTACCCATAGACTTCAATGTTAAAAAAAAATAACGGACACTTTCTGTCCGTCAAGAATCAGTTTTTCCAAATGGACAAAAAAGTCCTGCATGTAGGATTTTTTGTCTGCGGAAAAAAAAAAAACGTACTTCTGACGGATTGGGTGTAAACGGACATAATATAAAAACCCATTGAAATGAATGGAAATTTCAATGGATTTCTGACGGTTCAGCTAGTGTCCGATGCTAAAATCATGTAACGGACAATAGCAACGGACTCTACTGACGGTCACCAACGGTAGTGTGAACGCCCCCTAAGGTTTGTATATTAGTGTTATTTCAGCTCTTTATATGACAGTATTGTTTAGTTCCTGCATGGTGACCCTTTTCTATCTGTATGGGTATTTATGTGTATTGGTGATGGGACTGCTGTGGTCTGGTGTGGTTATATATCACTTATTGACATACAGTATATATAGTTTACATGTTGATAACTACTATATAAAGCACTCTTTTTAATCAGCGATAGAGTGTTACACTGTATGTCACCACAGTTGAGGTGTTGGACACAATAGTTCAGCTCCGACTCCTTTGGTAAGCTGGCTTATTTAAATAAATGTGCATGCTTCCTTTGTCATCCCATCAGCTCCGCATAATGCATTTACGGGGTATCATAGCAGCTGAGGGGGGCCACTTCAAAAGTTTGCAATTTCTTGTTACGCCCCTGTGAAGCCACACAGCATGCCATGTTGCCATATAAACTACAATTGGAAAGTAGTCAACAAAAATGGCAGAAACCTTGTGACTGCACTGCATTTGGAGAAGATAGCACATGTTCCCTGCTTGGTGCTTCTTCCTAGGACCAGAAGGAGGACATGGAATTTTCACAGGCATGGCTAGGGCATGAGGCTTATACTCATTGTGGCAGAGGTGATGAAGACGCTAGCCAGGACCAACCATTGCAGTACAGGGCATGGAACAAAACAACCCGATCCTCAGGCACACTAGCAAGCATGGCATGTTGCATGCTTGGTTGTTTACACGCTGATAAACCTATTGGTAGCATAAAGGGATTTATATTGGATCATCATATCTTTAAATCCTTGCTATAAAATAGAATTAGTACTTACCGGTAATTCGGTTTCTGGTAAGCCCTCCATGACAGTACCACAGGAGGTTGTATCTCCTCCCACTATTAGGGACAGGAAAAGCACACAAGAGGTTAAATAGCCCATCCCCTTCCTCCCACTTCAGTGTATTCAAGATGACCACTATTAGTATATCCTAAACCAAAAATAGTCTAGCTAATGGGAGGGAAATCAGGATGCTGTCATGGAGGACTTACCAGAAACCAAATTACCGGTAAGTATTAATTCTATTTTCTCAAATACCCTCCATGACTGCACCACAGGAGGAATGCCAGATAACTACTCTGATGGGGGGGGGGGGATATTGTCTGCAGGACCTTCCTCCTAAAGGAGAGGTCCAATCTATAATGTTTGGTAAATGTATGGACCGAAGACCAAGTAGCGACTCTACAGATTTGGTCTAAGGAGGCATCAGCCCTTTCAGCCCAATAAACGGACATGGCTTCTGACACAGATAGGCCTTACAAATTGCATTTTTTAATCCAACTAGCAAGGGATTTCCTTGACAGTTTCTTCCCCTTGCTAGGGCCACAAAACCGAATAAAAAAAAAAAAAAAAAAAAAAAAAAAGAAGTAGGGTCAGGCCGAAAAACTATTCTGTCCTCTAATTTTTAGGAAAGGTTCTGTGATAGACAGAGCCTGAATTTCATTAACTCTTCTGGCAGATGTTATGACAACCAGAAAAGCCGCTTTCCAGGACAGTTCTTTGATATTAGCCTCAGCGACTGGCTCAAAGGGATGCAGCATCAGGCCTTTAAGGACTATATTGCCCCACTAAAAAAAAATAAAAATAAAAAAAGAAAAAATATAATCTCTTAACCCAGCGATGGTTAGCTAAGTCAGAATCAAAATAACTGCTAAGGGCTGATACTTGTACCTTCAAAGTACTAGGTTTTAGACCCTTATCCAGACCTGCTTGCAAGAAATCTAAGATTTTTGCTATATTCAGATGGTTGATATCAGGAACACTACTGCCACACCAGGAAAGGAATTTCTTACACACCTTACTATAGATAGCATGGGTAACTTTATTCCTCCCTGCCTGGAAGGTTTGAATAACCGACTCAGACAGTCCTCTTGATTTTAAAAATGGAGATTTCAGAAGCCAGGCTGCTAACTGGAGTTTCTGAGGATCTGGATGAAATATTGGACCTTGATGTAGAAGATCTAGAAGTAATGGGAGTACCAATGGATCTGCTATTCTGAGACTGTTTATAAGCCCAAACCACGCTCTCTTGGGCCATAATGGGGCTATTAGAATAACCCTCAGATTCTCTTTGATGATCTTTTGCAGAACCCTTGGAAGTAAAGGAAGGGGAGGAAAAGCATATGCCAGAGTGAAATCCCAGCTTTGGGAAAGGGCATATACCCCTAGACAAGGTTCTCTTGGGTTGAGTGAGAAGAACTGAGGAACCTTCGCATTTTGACGATTGGCAAATAAGTCCACCTCTGGAGTTTCCCAGATCTGACAAACCTGCTGGAAAATTTCTGTCTTTAGACTCCAATCTCCTGGATTTAGAGGTTTCCTGCTCAGAAAATTCGCTTGATTGTTTGAAGAACCTTTTAGATGGAGAGCAGAGATGGATTTTAGGTGTCTCTCTGCCCAGGCGAATATCTGAGCTGAGAGAGCCTGAAGGTTCCGCCATTGAGTACCTCTCTGGTGGCGCAGGAATGCCACTGCTGTCATGTTGTCTGACAATATCCTGACATGAGAGTCTTATCAATGGTCTGGTTGCTTTTAGGGCTACCCAAACTGCCTTGAGCTCCAGGAAGTTTGAGGAATGGCTGTGGAGAGATGCAGGCCATGCCCCCTGAAGTGATCTCTGAGAAAGGGTTGCTCCCCAACCTAATCTGCTTGCATCTGTAGTAATCTGAATTACTGGAGAGGGGTTCCAAGGAATTCCCTGCTGTAAATTTGAGCTCTTCCTCCACCATTGTAGGGAGACTTTTACACTGTGAGACACATAGATCATTTTGTCTAATGACTGCTGACTCTTGTCCCAACTTGATAGTATCAAGGACTGAAGAGCTCTTGAATGAGCTTGAGCCCAGTAAACCGCCTGTATACAAGCGGTCATAGACCCCAGTACAGACATTGCCTCCCTTATAGATACCTTTGTCTTCCTTTGAAAGGTAGCAACTTTGGACTTTAGAGCCACTATCTTGTCTGGAGGGAGAAAGGACATCTGCAGATGGGAATCAAGCAGGATACCTAGAAAAATCTTGCGATCTCTTGGGACTGTATTGGATTTCTCCCAATTTATTACCCATCCTATTTTTTGTAGAGTCTGACACACTATCTGAACGTGATATTGGAGAAGAGAAAGACTGAGCTACCACTAAGAGGTCATCTAGATAAGGGACCACTATCAGATTTTGTTTCCTTAGAAAAGCTACTACATCCACCATCACCTTCGTGAATAGCCTTGTGGATAATGATATTCTGAAGGGGAGAGCCCAAAACTGAAAATGGAGTGTATTCCCCCCCCCTCCATGCTGGACTGCAAACCTTAAAAATTTTTGGTAGAAAGGATGAATAGGGATGTGATAGTATGCATCTTGAAGGTCGATGGTGGCCATAAAATGGTCCTGCCTTACCAAGGGAATTGTGGACTTTACTGACCATCTTGAAACTATGAGAAACTATGTAATTGTTTAGAGGCTTCAAATTTATTATTATTATTCTGTACGCCCCACTTTTTTTTTTTTTTTTTTTTTTTTTTTTTTTACAATCAACAGGCGGGAATAATGACCTTCCCCTCTGTCTAAGGGAGACACAGGACAAATTACTTCCGTGTCCAGAAGTTTCTGGACACCTTCCATCAAAGCCAGTTGAAGCATAGGAGATGGTATGGATGTGAACACTACTCTCCGGGGGGATTGGTTGAAAATTCTATTTTGAAGCAGTTTGTTATAGAATTTAGGATGTACAGGTTGGATGTTATTTCCTTCCAGTGTACGGCATACCTGGACAACCTGCCCCCTATCCTCCTGGCATCATTGTTTGTCCCGGGATTGCTTATTGGGGTTAAAGATGATATTTTTTACCCGTCTCCCTTAGGGTAGCTCCATCTGCCTGTTTTACGCTTGGATTTAAATTCAGAATTGTATCCTTGAAAGGGACGAAATGGCTGTTTTCTTTTGGAAGGTTTTGGCTCTGGAAGAGACTTCTTTTTATCCGTTGCCTTTTCAAGCAACATATCTATTTCTGGAGCAAAAAAAACACTCTCCCTGGAAGGGAATAGCACAGAGCTTCTGTTTAGATATTGGGTCACTGGCCCACATTTTCAGCCATAATGCTTGGCGAGTTGTATTAGAGAGGACCCCAGATCTGGAGGCAATCCTTACTGACTCTGCCGAAGCGTCTGCAAGAAAGCCAGTGGCCTTCTGTAGCAGTGAAATGGAGGATAAGATATCTTCCCTTGAGGTGCCTTCTCTAAGGTGGATCTCAAGTTGGTCTAGCCATCTATATATAGACCTTGTCACACAATATTAACTTGTAACAGGGCTGAAGAGCACTCCCAGGATTTCTTAAGGAGGCTGTCAGCTTTCCTGTCTAGCAGGTCTTTAAGCTGCGACGAGTCTTCAAAAGGAAGCGTCATCTTTTTCCCCCACTTTAGCCACCTGTATATCAATTTTTGGCACTTCAGCCCAACCTTTGATTTTAGATTCAAAGGGAAATTTGTCCTTAATTTCTTGAGACAGAAAGTCTTTTCTCCGGATGTATCCATTCATCCTGAATTAGACACTCTAAATTCTCATGAATGGGAAAAACTAATTTTTTCTTTGGCCTAAGCCGTTTTATTAGCCAGTCTCAGATATGGCTTTTTCTTGGCCACTCTGCCGTGAAGGCCAGCATCCCTGAGTCGCCTCTTCACTGTAGACGTTGACACTGGCGTTTTGCGGGTGCTATTTAATGAAGCTGCCATTTGAGAACCTGTGAGGCGTCGATTTCTCAAACTAGAGACTCTAATGTACTTGTCTTGTTGCTCAGTTGTGCAGCGGGGCCTCCCACTTCTCTTTCTACTCTGGTTAGAGCCCGTTTGTGCTGTCCTCTGAAGGGAGTAGTACACACCGTTGTAGGAAATCTTCAGTTTCTTGACAATTTCTCACATGGAATAGCCTTCATTTCTAAGAACAAGAACAGACTGTCGAGTTTCACATGAAAGTTCTCTTTTTCTGGCCATTTTGAGAGTTTAATCGAAACAACAAGTGTAATGCTCCAGATTCTCAACTAGCTCAAAGGAAGATCAGTTTTATAGCTTCTCTAACCAGCAAAACTGTTTTCAACTGTGCTAACATACTTGCGCAAGGGTTTTCTAAACATCCATTAGCCTTCTTACACAGTTAGAAAACACAATGTACTATTAGAACACTGGAGTGCTGGTTGCTGGAAATGGGCCTCTATACACCTATTTAGATTAAAAACCAGACGTTTGCAGCTAGAATAGTCATTTACTACATTAACAATGTATAGAGTATTTCTGATTCATTTAATGTTATTGTCATTGAAAAAAACTGTGCTTTCAAAAATAAGGAAATTTCTAAGTGACCCTAAATTTTTGAACAGTAGTGTATATATATTCTTTAACTAGTTAATCTATGTTAAAGGTCAGCATGCAGAGTCAGTAACTTAAAAGGATTATCCACTTTGGACAATCCACACTTAGTAAAAGGGCCCCTTGACAATAAGCATCCCCCTGCTAGGAGCCCCAGTGATCATTAGGAAAAGCCGACTAAGTTATTCAGTTTTCCTGCAGGACCCCAACTTGGGAAACTAAGCAATACACAATGCAAATCAATGGCTTGTCTGTATAATGCAGGTCAGGACAGGACCTTTCACAGCAAGAGACACTCTTTCTAGCCACTCATTTCTAGCCAAAAGATTAGGATCCTGAAAAAGGGCCTCCCCTTTACCATCTCAAAATTTCATAATAGGGTGCAGGATAGTGGGTTTTCTAAAGTGGGCAAACTCTCCTATGTTATCCAGATTTTAAAAAATGGTCGCCTATCATTAAGATAGGCCATCAATTGTAGATCAACGGGGGCCAAACTGTCAGGACCCAACAGGTCAACTGTTTCCTGGAGAGCATGGCTCCAGGCATTGCTTACATGCTGGACTTACTCACCATACTTTTAATAGCAGTGGTTATCAGTACTGCAGCAGTGTCCCATAAACTTCAGTGGGGCACCACTGCAGTACTCATAACCATTTCTGCCAAAAGTACAGTTAGGGAGCTATGCAGTGCTTAAAAATAGATCCAGAGCCGCGTGCTCCGGAAAACAGCTGATCTTTCAGTGTCCTGTCAGTTAGACCCCACCAATCTACAATTTATGACCTATATTATATGTTCGTATGTGGGCTTGTGCACCATTTATCTGTCTACTTGCCTTGTGTCGAGACATTTAACCTTGGGCTTGTTTTTATATACACTTTATGAACTGGGTAAATTGTAGACTTATTTTAGTCGTTTTCTCGTAGTTGTTTTTGGGCGGATGACAAACTTGGCAAGGACATACCTGAACGTCCTTGCAGAGTTAGCAACTGCATGAGATTGTGAAACTGGAGGAGCAGAGACCCAGCTGTTAGTAACACTCAGACATCCCAAAAAGAAGGCTAGGACGATTGCCCCAATCTCAGCAATGCTAAACTATGTGTCAACCACGTTAAAAATCTCTGTAATGGAGAGTGAAAGCTATTTAAAAAAAAAAAAAAAGTTTCGTAGTTAAGAAAAACTCTGCTTCAGGCCAAGACCCCACATAGAACAAATGTGTTTTAGGCTGGGGCGATATGTAGCGTAAACTGGCTGCAGCACTTTTACACTAACTGCAAAGTGGATGGTATTTTGGCTAATTTTATCCACACATTGCAGAAAATAATCCGCAGCAGAAATACTGTGATTTGAAAAATGCCAGCGGTTTCTGTATAGGTATAATAGAAGCAGAAAGTCCACAGAGGAAAAAAAAAATAACTCTGAACTCTGTGAAAAGCACTGCTTGAAACACCGCAATGCGTTTTTCCTGCAGCACTTTTTGGCTGCGGCTCGCAACGTGGGTCCTTAGCCTTACAGTATTTTTCACTGATGCAATAAGAGCCCTCTGTATTCTAATACACTTCACTGCACCTAATAAAGGACCATTAAAACATAACTTTTAATTTTCATTACCTGATAAAATTAATTCACCACTGTGCTATCCAGTGTCTAAAAAAAAATAAGTAAATATATTTATATATATATATATATATATATATATATATATGTGTGTGTATTTCCCACAAGCCACTCAACCCTGAGGATTCAGCAGCCTTAGGCCCCTTGCAGACAGCTGTGGGAGATTTCAGTGTGTTATACGCGTTTTCCCCGGATACCACACTGACCCATTCATTTCTATCAGCCCATGCACATGACCGTGTATTACATTGATCAGTGTGTGGGCCGACAGTCCAGGCCAGTTTTGCGGCTGTGCTTCCGCGGCTCCTATTCATTGAATGACTGGGGCCGCAGTAGCACGGCCAGTGCAAGGGTGACACACGGATGACATCCGTGTGCCACCTGTGCAACAGCCGAACTGTTCAATCAGGCCATCTGCAAGGGGCCTTAAAGTTAGGAGAGGATTTCATTATAGCCAAGCTCTGACAAACAATTAACTACCTGGTCACTAATATCCTGACTCCAGGACATTGTCTATCTCCAATTGCACAGATTGTGCAGCCTGACTAAGGTTAGGTTCACACCTACGCTGGACTCTCCATCGTTGGGGTTCACCGGACCGCTAAAATGGCGAATACCCTCAGACCCCATAGACTATAATGAGGTCTGCCGGGAGTGTCCCCAGCAGGTAATGGGCCCTATTTACTTACAGATCCCCGTTCCTGCTCATGGTTGCCTCCACTTCCCCTTCTTCCCTCCATAGGGCCCTGTGTGTCCCTTATGTCACTAACGCTGAACAGCATTAGGATGTCGCTGACAGCGATGTAATATAGGACGAACGGGGACCCCTGGAGAGCAGAAAGAGATGTGTAGGTGGCCGTGAGCAGGAATTGATAAGTAAGTTTGAGGGCCTGCAGTAGAAGTATTTGTTGGGCGAATCCCGCGAGATTCATTTTGCGAGATTTGACTGATGGTTTTGGATGGACCAAATACATCTAAACTGAAACTGCTATTATACCCTAGGGGCTCTTAAGAGTCCTGAGTATAATCATCAGAGGCCCAGGAGAGGTGAGTGAGTACAAAAATCAGTGTTCCTTTCCTTTCTTGGGTTCCAGCGGAACTCCCTGCTGTCTTCAGGCCTCTTAAGTAACGTCACAGATGTCACATAGATCAGGCTGACGTTATGACGCATAATGATGCCGACATAACCCACATCTGTGATGTCATTGAAGAGGAGTCATGCGCCGGAGCCCAGGAGAGGTGAGTAACACTGGTTTTTATGTTTAACACCCACCCCCCCGGGCCTTTGATCATTATACTGAAAAGACCAGAGTATAATAGTTTGTGGGTGGTATATCTCAAAAATTTCAGGTTCTGTAGAATTCTGTGTGGAGGGACCACTATGGAACATTTTACTGTGTGCAGGGTCACTATGTGACATTATACTGTGTGGAGGGGCCACTGTGCAATATTTTATTGTGTACAAGGGCCACTCTGTGACATTATACTATGCGGTTTGGGTGCTATAGAATAATTTAGTGTTGACAGGGACCACAATTTGACATTATACTGTGTGGAGGGGCTGCTATTTGATACAGTTAGGTCCATATATATTTGGACACTGACTTTTTTTTTTTTTAAACTTTTTACTGAAACATATTCAAGTTATAGTTATATAATGGACCTGGACATAAAGTCCAGACTTTTAGCTTTCATTTGACAGTAACCACATTAAGATTGAATGAAAGGTTTAGGAGTTTCAGCTCCTTAACATGTGACACCTTGTTTTTAAAGGGACCAAAAGTAATTGGACAATTGACTCAAAGGTTGTTTCATGGGCAGGTGAGGGCAATTCCTTTGTTATGTCATTATCAATAAAGCAGATAAAAGGTCTGGAGTTGATTTCAGGTGTGGTTCTTGCATTTGGAAGATTTTGCTGTGAAGAAAACATGCGGTCAAAGAAGCTCTCCATGCAAGTGAAACAAGCCATCCTTAAGCTGCGAAAACAGAAAAAACCCATCCGAGAAATTGCTACAATATTAGATGTGGCAAAATCTACAGTTTGGTACATCCTGAGAAAGAAAGCACTGGTGAACTCATTAATGCAAAAAGACCTGGATGTCCACGGCAGACAACAGTGGTGGATGATCTCAGAATAATTTCAATGGTGAAGAGAAACCCCTTCACAACAGCCAACCAAGTGAACAACACGCTCCAGGATGTGGGAGTATCAATATCCAAATCTACCATAAAGAAAAAAAAAGATTGCATGAAAGTAAATACAGAAGGTTCACTGCACGGTGCAAGGCACTCATAAGCCTCAAGAATAAGGAGGCTAGATTGGACTTTGCTAAAAAAAAACATCTAAAAAAGACAGCACAGTTCTGGAAGAACATTCTTTGGACAGATGAAACCAAGATCAATCTCTACAAGAATGATGGAAAGAAAAAAGTATGGAGAAGGCGAGGTATACCTCATGATCCAAAGCATACCACATCATCTGTATATCACGGCAGAGGCAGTGTGATGGCTTGGGCATGCATGGCTGCCAGTGGTACTGGGTCACTAGTGGTTATTGATGATGTGACACAGGACAGAAGCAGCCGGATGAATTCTGAGGTATTCGGAGACATACTGTGTGCTCAAATCCAGCCAAACTGATTGTCCTTCTGTAGAATGAAACGGCGACCAATGACGCAAAACAGAGCCAAAGCAAACCAGGAGTTTATTAAAGCAAAGAAGTGGAATATTCTTAAATGGCCAAGTCAGTCGCCTGATCTCAACCCAATTAGCATGCATTTCGCTTGTTAAAGACCACAAACAAACAGCAACTGAAAACCTCTGCAGTAAAGGCCTGGCAGAGCATTAAAAAGGAGGAAACAGCACCTAGTGATGTCCATGAGTTCAAGACTTCAGGCACTCATTACCAACAAAGGGTGAACAACCAAGTATTAGAAATTAACATTTTATTTACCATTGTTTAATTTGTCCAATTACTTTTGAGCCCCTGAAATGAAGGGATTGTGTGTAATAAAAGCTTTAGTTCCTCACATTTTTATGCAATCATTTTGATCAACCCACTGAAGTAAAGCTGAAAGTCTGAACTTCAACTGCATCTGAATTGTTTTGTTCAAAATTCATTGTACAGAACCAAAATTAGAAAAGTGTTGTCTGTGTCCAAATGTTTATGGACCTAACTGTATAATACTATGTGAAGGGTCCACTATAGACATTATATTGCGTGAAGGGGATGTTATGGCACATTATACTGTGTGCAGGGGCCGTAATTGGACATTGTACTGTGTGGAAGAGACCCTATGGAATATTATACTGTCTGAAGGCCACTTTGGGGCATTACTGTATAGTGTGTGTAAATTGGGCATCACACAGTGTGGAGGACAGGAAAGGGGGCAATATAATCGTGCCCTAGAAGTGCTTCACACTGGTAATATTGCTTGTGTGTGTGGGGGGGGTGGGATATTACCTACATGGGGTGCTACTAGGTCTCTAATATCACCTGTGTGTGGGGGGCACTATTATCTGAGGGGGAGGGCACTATTACAGATATAGTGTCACCCCACAGTTAATAACATTACCTGTGTGTGTGGTGGAAGACTATTACCTGTGGGGGGTGGGAACTATTACAGTTATAGTGTCTCCCCACAGTTAATAACATTACCTGTGTGTGTGTGTGTGTGTGTGTGGGGGGGGGGGGTACTACTAGGGCTCTATTACAGCAAAAGTGCCCCCAGTTAATAACATTACTTGTGAAATGGGGGGGCTGTTAACTGTGGGGGGCACTATTACTGTAAAAGAGCCCTAGTAGTGCCACCCTAATCTCTAAATCCCACCTCACCTCCTGTGCACTCGACCCAATCCAGTCACATCTCATCCCAAAACTCTCGGAAGACATTACTCCTGCCCTAACTCATCTCTTCAACCTATCCCTAACCAATGGATCCTTCCCTTCCGCCTTCAAACATGCTACTGTCACACTTATACTTAAGAAACCCTCCCTGGACCCATCCTCTCCAGCCAACTATCGCCCCATCTCACTGCTCCCGTACGCCTCAAAATTACTGGAGCAACACCTCCGAACTGTCCTCCCATCTCTCGTCCAATATGCTCTTTGACAGACTACAGTCAGGCTTCAGAACCCATCACTCCACAGAAACTGCCCTAACCAAGGTCACTAACGACCTTCTAACTGCCAAAGCCAAACGTCACTATTTTGTCCTCCTCTGCCTTGACCTCTCCTCTGCCTTTGACACAGTCGACCATTCCCTCCTGCTAGAAACTCTCAGACCTGGCCATTTCCTGGATCTCCTCATATCTCATCAACCGCACATTCAGTGTCTCCCACTCGCACACCACCTCCCCCGCCATACCCTCTTTCAGTAGGTGTACCCCAAGGCTCCATCCTAGGACCCCTCCTGTTCTCCATCTACACCCTAGGCCTTGGCCAACTCATAAAATCCCATGGTTTCCATTACCATTGCTATGCTGACGACACCCAAATATCTCTCTCTGGAACAGACATTACCTCCCTGTTGTCCAGAGTCCCAGAATGTCTAGCAGCCATAGCCTCCTTTCTCTCCTCCCGCTTTCTCAAACTCAACATGGAGAAAACAGAGTTCATAATCTTCACCCCTCAACGCACGACCCCCCTACCTGACCCATCTATCAAAATTAATGGAACCACTCTCACCCCAGTCCCACAAGCCCGCTGCCTTGGGATAACTTTAGACTCTGACCTATCCTTCAAGCCGCATATTCAAACCCTCAACACCTCTTGCCGCCTTCAATTCAAGAACATCAATCAAATCCGCTCCTTCCTCACCCCTGAAACTACAAAGATGCTAGTCCATGCCTTCATAACCTCCCACCTAGACTACTGTAGCACCCTTCTCCATGGCCTCCCAGCTAACACCCTCTCCCCCCTCCAGTCCACCTTAAACTGTGCTGCTCGTCTAATACACCTCTCCCCCCGTTCTTCATCGGCCACCCCCCTCTGCCAATCCCTTCACTGGCTACCCGTTGCCCAGCGAATAAAGTTCAAATTACTAATGCTGACATACAAAGCCATCCATAGCCTGTCCCCTCCATATATCTCCGACCTAATCTCCCGCTACCTGCCTGCATGTAACCTCCGATCCTCCAAAGACCTCCTACTCCGCTCTGCTCTTCACATCAATCGTTTCCAAGACTTCTCCCGTGCATCCCCCATGCCCTGGAAATCATTACCAAGACACATAAGACTGACCCCTACACTCACAAGCTTCAAGAAGGCCCTGAACACTCACCTATTCAGGAAGGCCTACAACCTCCAATAACGCTACTGTCACCACACCACCACCTGAACAGACTCTACCCCCACCTTCTGTCTCTATCCCTCTTCCCTCATAGATTGTAAGCCCTTGCGGGCAGGGCCCTCTATCCCACTGTGCCAGTTGGTCTCTGTTAGCATTATCTGTTTTGTATATCTGGTGTACCGTATGTAAATCCGCAAATGTAAAGCACCATGGAATTAATGGTGCTATATAAATAAACAATAATAATAATAATAATAATAATAATAGTAATAATAATAGTGACCCCCCCACATACTCTTACTATGATTACAATGACATTATACTTACCTGGTTACTAATGTAGGACCTGTTCTTGCACACAGAATGTATGCATCTTCTATTCTGCTCCCCGGCTCCAGCGGCACCATAGCGACGTTCCCGGAACAGAATATAAAATACACACATCCTGTGTGCAAGAACAGGTCCCAGGAAATGTATTAGTAACCAGATAAGTGGAAAGTGATCTGCTGGTGTAGCCTACACCAGCAGATCACTCTGAAAAATGGGTCCTATGGACACTTACCAGGTGTCAGCTGATGCCCATGTACTGCATATTACATGCAGCATATGAGCATCAGCCGACACCTAGTAGCCTAAAGAGGTCCCCAATGACTGGGCTAGCCCAGTAACAAGTGATCCACGGCCCCGTCATTGGGGACCTGTGTCCTAGACAATGCACAAGATTCCAATCCAACATTTTTCCTCTGAAATAGTTGCACATAAAAGTTTACAGCTTTTGCAGCAAAGGTGTCACCAGTCACTGGTTAATGCAGGTCACCACAGAGTACTAACACATATAGCCCAGGATAAATTTTGTCTGAGTTGTAAACACACAACACTTCAATTGGCTTGTAGACACTCAACTCAGGCAAAGGGAGCGCTTGGGTACAGTTCACAAGGCATTATGGGAAAGGAGCTGGGGAGCTCATGCGCCCTCCATGCAGTTTATTTACTAACAGGTGTACAGACGAAACTAAAAGAACAGCTTTCTTCATAAATAGGGTATAAAAGTCCATAAACAAAACAGTCCTTAATGCAGGGAATAAAGCCAACAGGTAGCCCAACAATGCTCACCAGATAGCAGTTTGTGTCCAGTTTCTATTGCCCACACAATGCAATGTGGCTTGCAGCTCACAGCTACTCTCAGAAGAACACCACACCCTCATTTCTTGTTCAGCTTTAAGACTCCAAACTGAACCTTAGAACACCCGGACAGGAGTATAGACTTGGGTTGCAACTATCTCCCAAAACCTGAACCCAGAATCCATTTAGTCACATTGTGGATACCAGCCATCTTAGCGGAAGGTATCTACCATCCACTATTTTACCTTCTGCTTCCCTACAGAGGTCATAATGACTGCTGCCCACTGAGTGAATACCACAAGGTACCGCAGACCTACAGTGTTTAGTCCTCCATAACACTATGAATGCAGCTGAAAACAAGGAGCAATATTGTGCACATTTTATTGGTGTTAGCGCAATACAGTAACAAGCCAATATGATTGTGTTAGCAGTGTAAATATGTATGATTGCCAAAGAATCATTTATTGTGCACAAGGTGTGGAACAAATACACTGACCAACTTACCTTCAGTATATAGACTATTCTTCATTATTGCTCTATGCAGTCAGTAAAGACTAATGGTCTTTTCTGGACCATTGTAACTTGAAAGTAGAATCAACATACAATACTTGGCTGAAGGTCCCAACAAATCAGCATGGTCATTTCACTGGTAAAACCTCAGAATTATATAATCCCGGTGGACATTACAAAACTGTATCTTATGGTTTGTACTGTGGTTATGTCTGTGCCACTGTGTAAATAGTTATGTACAGTATATGTAATTGTGTATGGTCCCTTAAATAGAATGGTCCACTGGGGACTGGGAGCTAAGAACTCCTTGGTCTGCCTGCTACCATGAGTCTATCTCTGATCCTGTGAGCTAAGCCTGTTACAGTATATGTTTATGTATGTCTGTAAATATGCTCTGCGCAGCTACTCACACACCTACAAGCTTTCCGCCCCAGAAACACACAACCTCCCCACACTCTCTCCTATTTACACCTGCTATCCCTCTCCCTGCTACTCCTCACTTCTGGCGACATATCTCCTAATCCTGGACCACCCCAGCACTCCCCTGCTGTAGGATCTTTCTGTACAACCGGCAACAGCGCACGAAACCCCCTAAATCTTACCCCTATCTTACCCGCTCCTGCCCCTCCCCACGTCCTCCCAGGTGCACTATGGAACGCTCGCTCTGTACGCAACAAACTTGACTACATCCACGACCTCTTCATTTCTCATAAATTATCATTTCTCGGTATCACAGAAACGTGGCTAACACCCTCAGACACCACCTCCCCTGCTGCCCTCTCCTATGGAGGTATGCAATTCTTGCACAGTACCCGCCCCAACAATAAACCTGGTGGAGGCATAGGCATACTCCTGTCTGACATCTGCTCCTTTGCCCCAATCCAACTGCTACCTGCTCTCACCCTCCCCTCCTTTGAAGTGCACTCTGTTCGCATTTACTCATCCTCCAACCTCCAACTGGCCATCATATATCGACCGTCAGGACCTACTACTGCCTTTATCGACCACTTCACCACCTGGCTAATGCACTTCCTATCCACAGACACCCCCACCATCATCATAGGTGACTTCAACATCCCCATTAACACAAACCACCCCCCCGCTTCCAGTCTCCTATCACTCACTACCTCCTTTGGTCTCTATCAATGGTCCTCCTCTGCTACCCACACAAAGGGGCACACGCTGGACCTCATATTCACCCGCCTCTGCTCTCTAGTCAACCTCTCTAACTCTCCGTCCACGCTCTCTGACCACAACCTGCTGACATTCTCAGCCCTCTCCTCTGTAATAGACCCTCCAATCCCTATACCAACCCCCCCCTACAGAAACTTTAATCCCCTTGACATCCGCACGCTCTCAGACTCTCTCCTACCACTCGCTCACATAACCTCACTCCAGGATGTAGATACCGCCACTGACTTCTACAATACCACCAATACTTCAGCCCTTGACTCTGTAGCCCCCTTCGCTAACACCAGAGCCCAACCGATCAATAGGCAACCCTAGCACACTCACCTGACTAAAAAACTGAGACATGCCTCATGGGTTGCAGAACGCCTCTGGAAGAAAAGCCACCCCAAGGCGGACTTCCTTAGGGACAAAGAGGCAGTACTCACATTCAAGAACGCACTCACCTCTGCAAAGCAGGTCTACTTCTCCACACTAATATCTGTCCTATCCTGCAACCCCAAACAGCTATTCACTACCTTCAACTCCCTTCTCCGTCCTCCTGTGCCCCTCTGACATCACTTATCACAGCTGATGACTTTGCCTCTTATTTCAAAAGCAAAATCGACACCATCAGAGACAGTCTCACCTAACACCCCGACAACCACTCTACCCAACTGTCCTGTGCTCTTCATCTTTAACCTGTTTCTCCAATATCACTGATGAAAAGCTCTCCACCCTAATCTCTAAATCCCACCTCACCTCCTGCGCGCTTGACCCCATCCAGTCACACCTCATCCCCAAACTCTCTGAAGTCATTACTCCTGCCCTAACCCATCTCTTCAACCTAAACCTAACCAATGGATCCTTCCCTTCCACCTTCAAACATGCTACTGTCACCCCTATACTTAAGAAACCCTCCCTCGACCCATCCTCTCCAGCCAACTATCACCCCATCTCACTGCTCCCGTACGCCTCTAAACTGATGGAGCAACACGTCCACTCCGAATTGTCCTCCTATCTCTTGTCCAATGTGCTCTTTGACAGACTACAGGCAGGTTTCAGACCCCATCACTCCACAGAAACTGCCCTAATCAAGGTCACTAACGACCTTCTAACTGCCAAAGCCAAACGTCACTATTCTGTCCTCCTCCTTCTTGACCTTTCCTCTGCCTTTGGCACAGTCGACCATTCCCTCCTGTTACAAACACTTTCATCCCTTGGCATCTCTGACCTGGCCCTTTCCTGGATCTCCTCATACCTCACCAACCGCACATTCAGCGTCTCCCATGTGTACACCACCTCCCCACCACGCCCTCTTTCTGTAGGTGTCCCCCAAGGCTCCGTCCTAGGACTCCTCCTGTTCTCCATCTACACCCTAGGCCTTGGCCAACTCATAGAATCCCATGGTTTCCATTACCATTGCTATGCTGACGACACCCAAATATATCTCTCTGGACCAGACATTACCTCCCTATTGTCCAGAGTCCCAGAATGTCTAGCATCCGTAGCCTCCTTTCTCTCCTCCCGCTTTCTCAAACTCAACATGGAGAAAACGAAGTTCATAATCTTCACCCCTCCTCGCACGACCCCCCTACCTGACCCATCTATCAAAATTAATGGAACCACTCTCACCCCAGTCCCACAAGCCCGCTGCCTTGGGATAACCTTAGACTCTGACCTATCCTTCAAGCCGCATATTCAAACCCTCAACACCTCCTGCCGCCTTCAACTCAAAAATATCCACCGAATCCGCTCCTTTCTCACCCCTGAAACTACAAAGATGCTAGTTCATGCCCTCATAATCTCTCACTTAGACTACTGTAACACTCTTCTCCATGGCCTCCCAGCAAACACTCTCGCCCCCCTTCAGTCCACCTTAAACTGTGCTGCTCGCTTAATACACCTCTCCCCCCATTCTTCATCGGCAGCTCCCCTCTGCCAATCCCTTCACTGGCTACCCATCGCCCAGCGAATAGAGTTCAAACTGCTAACGCTGACATACAAAGCCATCCACAACCTGTCCCCTCCATATATCTCTGACCTAATCTCCCGCTACCTGCCTGCACATAACCTCCGATCCTCCAAAGACCTCCTACTCCGCTCTGCTCTCATCCGCTCTTCACATAATCGTCTCCAACACTTCTCCCGTGCATCCCCCATACTGTTTGTATTATCTGTTTTGTATATCTTGTGTACAGTATGTAAATCCGCAAATGTAAAGCACCATGGAATTAATGGTGCTATATAAATAAACAATAATAATAATAATAATAATGCATGTTTTTTGCAGTTCTTGGCTGGGGGGGTTCCAGTCCAAAATCTTGTTCTGTTTATTCATAATTACTTAAAGGGATTTTCCCATGATCATATCCATAACTATATTTGTAGATAATTAAAAGGTAAACATTTTTACATATATAAGTAGTTAAAAATTCTGCAGAGTTTTAAATATTTTCTCTAACCATCATAGTGGTGACATCTATTGTCTAGATCGGTTGACAATGGATATGATCATGAATGCAGAAACTTACTATGGTCTGGGACTTGTCAAAAGCCCTGCCATGATTTCCTTACTGTAGACAGGTTATCAGGAAGAGACAGGGACACTACATGTATGAGAAGATATCTCAGCTACAATAAGGAAATCATGACTGATTTTCTGACCTTAGAAAGGTCCTGCATTCATGGTCGTATCACTGGCAACCGATCAAGACAAAAGACTATGATCATAAGATATTTAGGGAAAATATTTTAAACTTTTTTAAAGATTTTTTTAAAAAACTTTTTAAAAAATGTTTTGATTACTTATATTTGCAAAAATGTTTAACTTTTAATTAATCGCCAAATTTAAAAAAGGTTATGTTTGTGGGAATACCCCTTTAATGCAGGATTCACATCTGTGTCGGAGCGCCTGTCGTAGGGACTGCTGAAAATCGCCAGATGAAAAAATCCAACTGACACCCGATTGACACCATTATAGTCAATGGGGTGCTCCGGGCACTGTTGGTGTCTGTGGTTTCAGCAGTCCTTGTCTCACTACGATGTAGATGTGAATATAGCATAATATGCCACCAGGGTTCACTAAGGCTTCCTTCCACATGGTAGAATACAGTCTGGGTACAATATTAGGCAGAAGAGCTGTGTGTGGAGGCAGGGGCTGTTACCATCATGAATGACTATGATGCTTGGAGCCTGGGCCTATCACCAGTGTGTGACTGCCTTTGTCACATGTCGTGTTTTTAAAACCCACAAATGTGACTGATCGTTGTACATGGCCATCCAGAAAATGGATGTGCTCTATCTTTCTTCATTTTGACGGACAAAGAAAAAAAACATGTGAATAGACATTCATAGGTTTTACAATGACTGTCGGGTGAACAAGCCCCGCAACAGACAGACACGTCCATTTTTCATGAGAAATGAAACTGTCATATGTGTATGTATATGGTCTAAGGGCTTATTTGTATGACATTGAATAATGGCCGTGTGACGGCTGTTTTAAAACCCATGAATTTCTACGGGTCTTTAGACATGTCTGTTTTTATGTTTGTGAAGATGGACAAATATAGAGCATGTCGGGTTGTTTTGATTGCCGAAAGAAATGGTCCATCAAAAAAAAAAAAAATTGACATGTAAATAAAACCATTCACTATTACCAAGAGTAATAGCCAATACGAACAAGGTGATAGCAAGCGCCAATGTGAATGTGAGCAAACAATAAATAGGAAGGAAGAACCCACTCCAGACTTGATAGGACGATAGGCTGTCAATCACACAGGTAAGGCTAAAATTAACTATTAGAGGAGCAGAGGGAAACCGAGGTGAAGGAGATGGGTGTGGTGGAAAATCAATTAAGGAGGTAAGAATAGGACAGTGTTCAGACATTACAAGAAAAACCCAAAGGAAAGAATCACAGCCAGACCCGCCTCCTGCGCTGCAGCACGTGGCAGGATGGTGCAGAAGTTCGAACCGGTGTGGACATAACAGCGCCACAGTGTGACAAATAAGTGCCAAGCTAAGGCACATTTTTGGCCACTTTTGAGGCACAGCAGCCTTAGTAAATGTAGACCACACTATGAAAAATTTCAAGTTTACCTGTGTCAGAAAAAACACGTAGATGACGCAAGTCTTTCGGTAATTTTTTGTTTATGAATATATAACCAGCCGCAGCCATTTTTGATATTCATTTTTTGCTCCCTGCATTGAAAAAGCTTTTTTATTTTTCCATTCGCAGAGCTGTATGAGGGCTTATTTTCTGCAGGATAGATTGTACTTCATAGTCATACCATTTTGTGTGTACTGGGAATCTGCAAAAATGTGTTTATGGGTTTTATTTTTTATGGCTTTCACTGTGCAGCAAAAATTATGTTACCTATATTCTGCAGGTTGTTATGATGGCAATACCAAATTTATATTGTTTTTGGTATGTTTTAACACCTTAACAAATCCAATAATATGAAAACGATAGTTCAGCCATACTAATGTATTGCAGTATATTGACTTATCCATTTGCTTCATTTACAGGCTGCTGTAATATGCAAAACAGGCCAGGGAGCCTTCAATAGGCTCCTGGCTGTCATGATCTCGTTCTGGGGGATGATGTTCCTCTTAAATAAGGTTTATTGCTGACAATCAGAGGACTCTAAATGCAGGCATTGCTGTTGGGTCTCAGATGTATAATGCAGAGACCCAGCGGCAATAGCGTTCACTCAAGAGCTGAGCAAGTACCATCTTTAAAGTGGCAACATGTAGGCATGGGGTTAAAGGCTGCTGATTTTTATGTTGCGATTTGTTCTTAGCTCCATCTTTGTGAAGATATTCACCATATTCAGCATCTTCCTCCCACGGGTAATTATTTTGAATATCTTTGTTTTCTTAGTCAAGGTCTTCAAATCCTTAAATTCCACATCCAAGTCATCATCAATATGTGCCAAAAATAATTCATTGGGGTGAAAAACTAAACGGTTCACCATTCTTGTTATCAAATATAAGAGCTTGGTTACCAGAGATTAAAGTATTGACTGGAATTGGAGAAAAAGGCAATATTGTATCTTGCATAATACTTACAGTCATGGCCAAAAGTTTTGAGAATGACACAAATATTATATTTTCACATGATCTGCTGCCCTCTGGTTTTTATGTGTGTTTGTCAGATGTTTTTATCACATACAGAAATATAATTGCATTCATATTATGAGTAGCAGAAGCTTATATTGACAGTTAGAATGAGTTAATGCAGCAAGTCAATATTTGCAGTGTTGACCCTTCTTCTTCAGGACCTCTGCAATTCTCCCTGGCATGCTCTCAATCAACTTCTGGACCAAATCCTGACTGATAGCAGTCCATTCTTGCAGAATCAATGCTTTAATTTTGTCTGAATTTGTTGGTTTTTGTTTGTCCACCCGTCTCTTGATGATTGATCACAAGTTCTCAATGGGATTAAGATCTGGGGAGTTTCCAGGCCATGGACCCAAAATCTCTATGTTTTGTTCCCTGAGCCATTTAGTTATCACCTTTGCTTTATGGCAAGGTGCTCCATCATGCTGGAAAAGGCATTGTTGAGCGCCAAACTGCTCTTGGACGGTTGGGAGAAGTTGCTCTTGGAGGACATTCTGGTACCATTCTTTATTCATGGCTGTGTTTTTAGGCAAGACTGTGAGAGAGCCGATTCCCTTGGCTGAGAAGCAACCCCACACATGAATGGTTTCAGGATGCTTTACAGTTGGCATGACACAAGACTGGTGGTAGCGCTCACCTCTTCTTCTCCGAATAAGCTGTTTTCCAGATGTTCCAAACAATCGAAAAGGGGATTCATCAGAGAAAATGACTTTACCCCAGTCCTCAGCAGTCCACTCCCTGTACCTTTTGCAGAATATCAGTCTGTCCCTGATGTTTTTTCTGGAGAGAAGTGGCTTCTTTGCTGCCCTCCTTGAGACCAGGCCTTGCTCCAAGAGTCTCCGCCTCACAGTGCGTGCAGATGCACTCACACCTGCCTGCTGCCATTCCTCAGCAAGCTCTGCACTGCTGGTAGCCCGATCCCGCAGCTGAAACACTTTTAAGAGACGGTCCTGCCGCTTGCTGGTCTTTCTTGGGCGCCCTGGAGCCTTTTTGGCACCAATGGAACCTCTCTCCTTGAAGTTCTTGATGATGCGATAGATTGTTGACTGAGGTGCAATCTTTCTAGCTGCAATACTCTTCCCAGTTAGCCCATTTTTGTGCAGTGCAATGATGACTGCACGTGTTTCTTTAGAGATAACCATGGTTAACAGAAGAGAAACAATGATGGCAAGCACCAGCCTCCTTTTAAAGTGTCCAGTGGTGTCATTCTTACTTAATCATGACAGATTGATCTCCAGCCCTGTCCTCATCAACACCCACACCTGTGTTAATGGAGCAATCACTGAAACGATGTTAGGTGGTCCTTTTAAGGCAGGGCTGCAATGATGTTGAAATGTGTTTTGGGGGATAAAGTTCATTTTCTAGGCAAATATTGACTTTGCAAGTAATTGTTGTTAAGCTGATCACTCTTTATAACATTCTGGAGTATATGCAAATTGCCATTAGAAAAACTGAAGCAGTAGACTTTGTAAAAATTAATATTTGTATCATTCTCAAAACTTTTGGCCATGACTGTATATGTGCATTGGCATTATCTTCTACTTCATTACCAATTGCTTGATTTCTAGTTTCTCCAAGAATACTTTTTAACTAGTTTGTCTACTTGACTTAACATTGCAGTGAAGACATTTGATTGTGTACTAATTCCTTTACCTTTTGATGAGTCTCCAATAAAATGTTCACTATTGTCAGAAGCTTCAGGATCAGAGGTTTCCCTCTGCAATTCAAGATGGTCATAATTTTCTATTATACAGTGGGTATGGAAAGTATTCAGACCCCTTTAAATTTTTCACTCTTTGTTTCATTGCAGCCATTTGCTAAAAGCAAAAAAGTTCATTGTATTTCTCATTAATGTACACTCAGCACCCAATCTTGACAGAAAAAAAAACAGAAATGTAGATATTTTTGCAAACTTATTTAAAAAGAAAAACTGAAATATCACATGGTCATAAGTATTCAGACCCTTTGCTCAGTATTGAGTAGAAGCCCCTTCCTTTTGAGCTAGTACAGCCATGAGTCTTCTTGCGAATGATGCAACAAGTTTTTCACATCTGGATTTGGGGATCCTCTGCCATTATTCCTTGCAGATCCTCTCCAGTTCCGTCAGGTTGGACGGTGAACGTTGGTGGACAGCCATTTTCAGGTCTCTCCAGAGATGCTCAATTGGGTTGAGGTCAGGGCTCTGGCTGGGCCAGTCAAGAATGGTCACAGAGTTGTTCCGAAGCCACTCCTTTGTTATTTTAGCTGTGTGCTTAGAGTCATTGTCTTGTTGGAAGGTGAACCTTCGGCCCAGTCTGAGGTCCAGAGCACTATGGAAGAGGTTTTCTTCCAGGATATCTCTGAACTTGGCCGCATTCATCTTTCCTTCAATTGCAACCAGTCGTCCTGTCCCTGCAGCTGAAAAACACTCCCATAGCATGATGCTGTCACCACCATATTTCACTCTTGGGATTGTATTGGGCAGGTAATGAACAGTGCCTGGTTTTCTCCACACATACCGCTTAGAATTAATGCCAAAAAGTTCAATCTTCGTCTCATCAGACCAGAGAATCTTATTTCTCATAGTCTGGGAGTCCTTCATGTGTTTTTTGGTAAACTCAATGCGGGCTTTCATATGTCTTGCACTGAGGAGAGGCTTCCTTCAGGTCACTCTGCCATAAAGCCCCGACTGGTGGAGGGCTGCAGTGATAGTTGACTTTGTGGAACTTTCTCCCATCTCCCTACTACATCTCTGGAGCTCAGCCACAGTGATCTTTGAGTTCTTCTTTACCTCTCTCACCAAGGCTCTTCTCCCACGATTGCTCAGTTTGGCTGGACGGCCAGGTCTAGGAAGAGTTCTGGTCGTCCGAAACTTCTTCCATTTAAGAATTATGGAGGCCACTGTACTCTTAGGAACCTTGAGTGCTGCAGAAATTCTTTTGTAACCTTGGCCAGATTTGTGCCTTACCACAATTCTGTCTCTGAGCTCCTTGGGAAGTTCCTTTGACCTCAAGATTCTCATTTGCTCTGACATGCACTGTGAGCTGTGAGGTCTTATATAGACAGGTGTGTGCCTTTCCTAATCAAGTCCAATCAGTTTAATTAAACACAGCTGGACTCCAATGAAGGAGTAGAACCATCTCAAGGAGGATCAGAAAGAAATGGACAGCTTGTGAGTTAAATATGGGTGTCATAGCAAAGGGTCTGAATACTTATGACCATGTGATATTTCAGTTTTTCTTTTTTAATAAATTTGCAAAAATATCTACATTTCTGTTTTTTTTCTGTCAAGATGGGGTCCTGAGTGTGAGAAATAAAATGAGTTTTTTTGCTTTTAGCAAATGGCTGCAATGAAAAAAAGAGTGAAAAATTTAAAGGGGTCTGAATACTTTCCATACCCACTGTAACAGTTACTTCCACTGGTTTGTCTACTTCTTGAAATGTATAGAGCAGAACTGTTTTATGCATCTTTACCAAGCATGATTGCATCTGAAATGCTTAGGTTCAATGAAAAGGACTTATATTAATGCCCAAATATGCATTGATTGCATTGACTGGGTAATTTTTTTTGAACTGTACCAAATATTTTATTTTATTTTTTTTAAATAGGAGGATGTGTAAGATTTTCAACCGTTACTTTAAATTCAGTTGATGGAACTGGTGAGTAACAGATGAACAATGTTCCAGAGAAAACCAAACAAGCCACAGAACAAACCGTTAGTATAAAGTCCATATTTATTAAGTTAAAAAGTTAAGATATAATAAATAAAGGGGGTAGAAAAAAAGGAGAATAACCACATATAATAACCATCGATGATGGTCGTGAGGAATTTATAATAACAGATACTGAGGTAATACGGAGACCCATGCACAGGTATATTATCACAGTTCAAGAGGTATAGCACTGATACCGGTAGCACATAAGTGAATCAAAAAAACATACCCAAGGCCATACATAAATGCATCAAAGCATCATAATATAAAACCGCATACCGACCATGCACAATGGAAGCACCCTGGCGCGCGTTTCACTAGAACAGCTTTGTTTTAGGGAATACAAAACATAGTGTGTTGTGCAAGTATTTAACAAATACTGTGCCCAATAATAACTTAGAATTCACTCACATGACCGATCAATGCTAGAAAGGCTACACATGACTTAAAGTAAAAACACAGGAAGTACGACATTACACAGACCAGAAATGGCGTGTATTATAAAAATCTATAGGCCTAAAGGCCAGGGCGCATGCGCAGACTGAACCATGCTTGTGCACTCAGCCACAGTGAAACAACGGGAGTGAGACGAAGAAGAAACTAGACCAGTCCTAATTTCACAAAAGAAAATGAAACATAACAATGCGGACATACAACACAATGATGTGCCACATGCACATAATATATAATATCATAGGCACAACAAAAATGGCAAAAAAAAATTCACTGGCCAAAAGCACGCAAGTGCGGAACAACCGCACATGTGCCATTGTGATCAGAAGAGGAGTGATTATAAAAACTGACGGAAAACAAAGTAGTGCATTTCCACAAAGTACCACGCATGCACACCTTGTTCAGAGGTACACAATAGAGAATAGTAGAAAAACAGGGAACATCAGCCCAAGATGAATTAAGACAAAGCAGATACACCGCACATACAATATAATGTGAACCCACATACATGGGATGCAAATTAGGTGCAATATATGTTGTAATAAATAAACATGGTACAAAGTAAAATACCAATCATACCACCTGAATATGAAGGTACGTATACTCAGACCCATGATGTATATAATAAGACCAGGTAAGTATAATAAGACCAATAATAAAACCTATATATAAAGGTAAGTATAATAGGACAGTGATAACACTAGAAAATAAGCATCAATGGAAGATAGTTGGATATCACACGCATACAACTGGAGACCGTAGGATAAATTAAATTAAAGTGCTATAAGTGCAGTGCAGTGGTGCGTAGTGAGTGCCGAAGTGAATCAATTGAAATAAACAAATAAAATAAGACCGAAACAGTAAACAGTGACCTAAAAAAGATATATGACCATAAAATATATATTTGTATTTTAACCCCTTCCCAACATCCACCGTACGGTGGATATCGGGTATTTAAATATGGCGGCCACTCAGGAGCTGAGCAGAGAGCCAGCGCTAATGCATTAAGGCCCCTGACTGAGGCGCCATTTTGGCAGGGATCGCCAGCCTCCGAAGCAAAATCTAGGTTGGCGTCCCGTTGCTATACCAGCCGGGAGCCTATTGAAGGCTCCCAGGCTTGTCTGCAATACATATGGCATACAAATGCCGATATTTTGCGATGCATTAGCATCAGAGGCGTAGCTAGCGGGGGGGGGGGAGGGGGCAAAGGGGGCGGCGGCCCCGGGCCCAATAACTTTGTGGGGCCCAATTCGGGGCCGCCGCAAGTGCACATAAAAATTTCAACTGCATCAGCACAGTACACCGATGCAGTTGAAATACATGACAGAGCAGAAAGCTATTAGCTTTCAGTTCTGCCATTCTATAACCTGTACATGTAGCAGTGATGGGGCGAGCAGGACCTCCTCCTGTACACAGCCTGTGCGCATCTACTATTTTCTTTCTAGTGGTACCATAAAATAGGGGGTCAAGGTTCCTGGAGAAAAGTAGAAGATGCGCTCAGGCTGTAAGCAAGAGGAGGTCCCGCCCCGGAACCTTGACCGCTTTTCTACGTTTCCAGTGGGAAGAAAATAGTAGATGCGCACAGGCTGTGTGCAAGAGGAGGTCCACCGCATCACTGCTCTGTAAGTACATTAAAACTATACAGAGCAAGTGTATATGGAATGGGGTTGTCCAGGAATTACAGTAATTGGGCAGGAGGCCGGGGAAGGTGAAACATAAAAAAAACCAACATTTTCAACAGTCTCCAGCGCTCCGATGTTCCCCACCATTGTCTGGTCGATCACTGCCCAGGAGCTTGTTCTGGTAGAAGTCCTCACCACATGTGACTGCTCAGGCCAACTTGTGGCCTCAGTGGTCACAAAAAAGGACCCAGGAGGTCACCAGTGACGTATGCGAGTGACATCCCTGATCCTTTCCTGTGACCGCTGAGGCCATGTGCAGCAGGGACTTCCGCCAGAACAAGCCCTCGGGCGACGCTGGAGCTGACAGCAACGGGGGGACACCGAAGTGCCTGGGACAGGAGAGTATGTTTTGTTTTTTTTTGGGTTTTTTTAATATTTCACCTTCCCCGGCCTCCTGCACCAGTTCTTCATTTCCTGGACCACCCCTTTAAGGGAATATACAGGAGAACTATTAATTAAGGGGCATTATTAGCTGAGGCATTAGCAGGCAAACAGGAGTATTTTTTTTTGGGGGGGGCATAGGGGGCATTATTGATTTAAGGGGGCATACAGGAGTATTATTAATTGAGGGGCACTATTAATTTAAAGGGTTGTACTATCACACATTTTAAAGCAGGCAGCAGGCGAGCATTATAATGTACTTTGTAGAGAGTGGTGATTGGCTGCAGCAGTCCCGTCAACTTGACATCAGTGCTGCAGCCGCTCCGTATACAAATAGTGCAGTGAAGGTGATGGCTGGCCCAGGACAGGAACAGAGGGGAGGATGCAGGTAAGTGTCAGAGCATTTTTATTTACAACCCTGTCCTGCTGCCTGCATTTTTCTGATCCCGAACAATCCCTTTAAGGGGGCACACAGGAGGAATTAATTAAGGGGCACAAAGTGGCATTGTTAATTTAAGATACATATGAGGGTATCATTCGTTTACAGGGGATTTTTATATCATGTATTTTATAATAGGGGGTAGCAGCAGGATGGAGACTTTGTATGGGCAAGGGAAATGTGGGTCACATGTCTGGAAAAGTGAGGAGCCAAAAATGTCTGTGTTGCAAACTTTACAGAGACAAGTTGTGAATGTAAGAAGTGTTTATGGCGGTCCAGATGGAAAAGACGGGAAATGTGAAAGATTACAGTCAGAGACGTCACCAGTAAGTAACAACATTTTCCTGTACTGTATTTACTTAAACTGTATGCAGAGCCCTGTGTACAGCCAGTATCTGTGGTCACCATATAGTGATAACATCGGTATACCCAAGGTAGGGGCCCACTTGGATATGTTTGCCCCCCCCTGTGCTGAACCCCTAGCTACGCCTCTGATTAGCATTGTAATGCTTTGCTTTAGTGATCAGATTCCCTGGGGTTCAAGACCCCTAGGGGGTCTAATAAATGCAATAAAAAAAAAAAAGTAAAAAAAAAACCTAAAAAAACCCAAATAGAACTAAAAGTTCAAATCACCTCCCTTTCCCTAGAATACATATTAAAGTTACAAATTACTGTGAAACACATACACATTAGATATCCCTGTGTCCGCAAACGCCCGATCTACAAACTTATAAAAATATTTTTCCTGGATGGTGAATGCCGTAGTGGGAAAAAAAAAAATCAACAGTGCTGAACCGATGTTTTTTCGCTGTTTCACCTATGATAAAAATTTGAATAAAAAGTGATCGAACCAATAGACATTCCCCAAAATGGTATAACTAAAAGTAAATCTGGAACTGCAAAAAAAGACACCCTAATTATCCCTGTACATGTAAATATAAAAAAGTTACGAGTGTCCGAATTTGCCAACTTAAAGAAAAAAAAATTTTTTTGCAAAGTTTTAGTTTTTGTTAAGGGGTTAAAATGTAAATAAAACTATTTAAATTTTGTATACTGAAACATAGAATACAGGTAACATGTCATTTTGGTTACAGAGTGAACACAGTGAAAAAGCCCATAAGAAAGTCACACAAATGCACTTTTTCTCCAATTCCAGAATTTTTTTCCAGCTTCCTAGTACATTGTACAGAATAATAAATGGTACCATTATGAAGAACAATTTGTCCCGCAAACATTAAGCCCTCACATGGCTCTGTGAATTGAAAAATAAAAAAGTTTGGGGTTTGGAAGGGCGGGGAGTCAAAAATGAAAATGAAAATCGAAAAATTCCTCTGGTGGGAAGGGGTTAAGACAACCTGCGCACCGGCCTTTAGACCTATCGATTTGTATAATACATGCTGGCCTGGCCGTTTCTGGTCTGTGTAATGTTGTACTTCTTGTGTTTTTACTTTAAGCCATGTGGAGCCTTTCTAGCATTGTTTGGTCATGTCAGTGAATACTAGTTTATCATTGGGCACAGTATTTGTTAAATACTTGCACAACACACTATGTTTTGCATTCCCCAAGAAGAAACTGTTCTGGGGTGTGTCCATTGTGCATGTTCGGTATATGGTTTTATATTGTAATTAGAGATGAGCGAATCGATTCTGCAGAAGTGGAATTCGATCCGAATTTCAGGAAATCTTCGATTCGCCACGATTCCGGATTTCCTCACGCTTCGATGCATCTAATCGCATTTTTTAAATAAAATGGCCGCCGCACATGTTAGGACAAGGGGGAAGGGACTCTGGGAGTGCGGGATCACCCACAATACCAAGTGTGCAGCTAATCAGCAGCCAGCAGGACCTGTGATGTCACAGCCCTATAAAAACCCTCGGCCATTTTAGGTACAGTCATCCCACATCGCTCTTACTGTAGGGACAGACGTCGGCAGGGAAAAACTTAGAAAACATATAGAAGTTCAGGGAAAGAGGCTGAGCCTTAGAACTGTAGGGAAAGGATAGGGAGGAATTGAGATAAGAATTTGGGGTGTTTGCAGGGTCATTTATAGCAAGAATTTGCAGCATAATTCACATTGCAGAACTCACTGCCGTTATACTGCTGCTTCATTAATCATATCTGTGTCTTCAAGGTGGAACACAAGCCTTTTGCAGTGCAGTACCTCAAAAAACAGTGAATTATCATACACTAATATCTGCATGTATCTGTAAAAAAAGCCTTTTTAAAGGCTTTTATTATAAGGGGCTTATTCACTGTTCTTCCAAGGCATAACATTATTCAGTACTATTGTGCCAAAGAAAACTGAATTATCATCCAATAATATCTGCACTTATTTGTAATAAACGCCTTTAACATGGGGGAAAGACATAACGACCATATTCGCCATTTTGTTACCAGTATAAAGTTGCAAGCCATTTTTCAATACAGTATTGTCAATAATAATTCAATATTTCAATATTTCTTAGCAGTTATCACTTTTTTAAAGGTGTTTATTAGTGTCAAAACACATAAAAAGGACCATATTCGCCATTTTGTTACCAGTATAAAGTTGCAAGCCATTTTTCAATACAGTGTTGTCAATAATAATTCAATAATTCAATAATTCTTAGGGGTTATCACTTATTTAAAGGTGTTTATTAGTGTCTAAACCCATAAGGAGGGCCACATTTGCCATTTTGTTACCAATATAAAGTTGCAGGCCATTTTTAAAAACAGAATTGTCAATAATAATTCAATAATTCTTAGCGGTTATCACTTATTTAAAGGTGTTCATTAGTGTCTAAAACCATAAAAATTATCATATTCACCATTTGGTTACCAGTATAAAATTGCAGGCCTTACTGTAGGGACAGACGTCGACAGGAGCTAGGAACAGACTTAGAAAACATATAGAAGTTCAGGGAAAGAGGCTGAGCCTTAGAACTGAAGCGAAAGCATAGGGAGGAATTGAGAGAAGAATTTGGGGTGGTTGCAGGGTCATTTACAGCAAGAAATTGCAGCATAATTCACATTGCAGCACAAACTGCCGTTATACTGCTGCTCATTACTCATATCTGTGTCTTCAAGGTGAAACACAACAAGCCTTTTGCAGTGCAGTACAGCAAAAAGCAGTGAATTATCATACACTAATATCTGCACGTATCTGTAGAAAACGCCTTTTTAAAGGTGTTTATTATAAGGGGCTTAGTCACTGTTCTTCCAAAGGATAACATTAGTCAGTACTATTGTGCCAAAGAAAACTGAATTATCATCCAATAATATCTGCACGTATCTGTAAATAAAGCCTTTAACGTGGGGAAAGACATAACGACCATATTCGCCATTTTGTTACCAGTATAAAGTTGCAGGCCATTTTTAAAACAGTATTGTCACTAATAATTCAATGATTCAAGAATTCTTAGCGGTTATCACTTATTTAAAGGTGTTCATTAGTGTCTAAACCCATAAGGAGGACCATATTTGCCATTTTGTTACCAGTATAAAGTTGTAGGCCATTTTTCAAACAGTATTGTCACTAATAATTCAATGATTCAACAATTCTTAGCGGTTATCATCACTTAGTTAAAGGTGTTTATTAAGGTCTAAACCCATAAGGAGGACCATATTCGCTATTTTGTTCCCATTGTGCTGATGGAGCCGAACAAAATGGCGAATATGGTCCTCCTTATGGGTTTCCACATTAATAAACACCTTTAAATAAGGTGTATGTTCCTCCAGCATACCACATGTGCAGGGCACAGCGGTGTCACGCTGTTCTACACCTCGTTTGCCTGGGTGAACAAAGTCACACAGGGAAAGGAAATGGGTCACTGTATGTCCTCCTCATGCTGCTTCCCCCTGGGTCACTCTGTGTACTCCTCATGCCGCTACCACTGGGTCACTGTATGTCCTCCTCATGCCGCCGTCACTGCTGGGTCACTGTATGTCCTCCTAATGCTGCTGCCACTGGGTCACTGTATGGCATCCTCATGCTGCTGCCAACTCCACATTATGTCGCCTTGCCACTCTGTAGACATCTATGTGGAATCTGGAAACGAGGGTGTAAAAGGAGTGAACTCTTTCACTCTACAGTAGGATGTTGGGCCTCTGTAGGGTTCTTTCTACCTGGCACTAACATGGACCTGTAAGGTTGGGTTCACACTTGAGTTAGTTGGACAGTTTTGGCCCCGTAACTGTCCAAATAAGTGAAGTGTGCAGTGGTTCTAAGAGCGACGCCTGCCATGTGCGTGTCATTTGGACTCATAGTATTGTTTGACTACCACAGTAGGCTCCCTATGCGTGTTACTGAAAGGCATAGTGTTCTACACCACTATACAGGCTCTCTGAAGCTAGGAAATAGGTTTTTTTTAGTGATATTTGCCGCAAAGTAATTCGGATCGAAGCAAATTTTTTTGGAACTTCGAATAGAACTGCCGAATTGAACTTTTCAGAAATTCGCTCATCTCTAATTATAATGTTTTGATGCCTTTATGTATGGTCTCTCGCCTTGGGTATGTTTGTTTGATTTACTTCTGTGCACTGTGATAATATACCTGTGCATTGGTCTCCGTATTACCTCAGTATCTATTATTATTCACTCCTCACCACCATCATCGATGGTTTTTATTTGTGGTTATTCTCCTTTTTTTCTACCCCCTTTATTCATTATGTCCCACCTTTTTAACCTAAGAAATATGGACTTTATACTAATGGTTTGTTCTGTGATTTTTTTTGTTTTGTCACTCACAGACTATTCTGCTTTATTTGACTACTAGCCTCCTTGTTAGCTGTCTTTAATGTTTCAGAGAAGTTAAATCCAGATGTTGTTAGGCAAGAAGATGATGCCACAGAATATCTGATGCATGTAGTTGGTACTACATCACTAGATTTTTGTGAATAAACATTAGAAAAACTGGTTGAGTATGTTGATGCAACCAGTGACAATGGCAGATGGCCTACCACTACTGGCAAAAACAGTACACAGTATCTTTTTGTAGAGTTTATTTCTCATTTGTGTAGATACTAGCTGAATGTTGAAAGCAGAATCGTAACTTAATGCTTGAGGGCACCAATGCAGAATCTGTAATGGGGCCCCTACCTACCTTGTGCCATTGAGAATATTGGTATATTTTATGGGGCAGAGGGACCTTTGAGGCCCCCCCTGGGTCCAGGGCTTGGTAGCAACTGCTGCAAAGAGAACATTTGTTAAGTATCTTACACTTTACCAAATAACACCATCTCCACCATCTGTTCTATAGTCTTCATATACTCTGCATTCTCCATGTGCAAATTTGTGCAGGATAACATGGAAGAACATGCATGATGTTAGATGGTTCCTTTTTTCTAACAGTAAGGACTCCCTAGAACAGACCTGGGCATTGTGCAGCCCACGGGCAACATCCGGCCCTCTAGCTCTGAAAGGCGTGAGATCGTTGGAAAATTTGAAGTCAAAAGTAAATGTGTAACTACGACACCCATTACACCAGTGATGGCAAACCTATGACACGTGTATCACAGGTGACACGCCAAGACATTTTGGGTGACACGCATCGGCAGCTACGTATTGTGTTATTACAATTAGCAGCTGTGGATACTTTTACTCACCTGTCCACGCTCCTGTCCTGGCCGCACTCCGCTGATTCCTCTAGTTAGCGCTACACTGACGTTACAACGCTGAAAAACGCCGGGACACTACGTACAGCATCTCGGCCTTCTTCAGCATCGGCAACAACGCACCCTGGAGGCGGCAGCAGAGGGCGTCCAGGTCTGGAGCGTGGACAGGTGAGTAAAAATTATCGGCCACTACTCTGTGTGGGGGGTGGGGAGATAACAGGGGGTCATATACTGTGGGTAGACTTTAAAAAAGGGGTCATATACTGTGTAGGGTGAATAAAAGGTGTCATAAACTGTGTGAGGGCCATAAATCGGGGGATCATATGTTGTGTGGGGGGTAAAAAAAAGGGGTTCATATACTGTGGGGGGCAAAAAATGGGGTCACTGTGTGGGGACTAAAAAAAGGGGGTTATATACTGTGTGATTGGCCAGAAAAAGGAGGTCATATACTGTGTGATGGGCCAGGAAAAGGGGGTCATATACTGTGTGATGGGCCAGAAAAAGGGGGTCATATACTGTGTGATGGGCCAGAAAAAGGGGGTCATATACTGTGTGATGGGCCAGAAAAAGGAGGTCATATACTGTGTGATGGGCCAGAAAAAGGCAGTCATATACTGTATGATGGGCCAGGAAAAGGGGGTCATATATACTGTGTGATGGGCCAGAAAAAGGATGTCATATACTGGGTGATGGGCCAGAAAAAGGGGTCATATACTGTGTGTGATGGGCCAGAAAAAGGAGGTCATATAAAGTGTGATGGGCCAGGAAAAGGGGGTCATATACTGTGTGATGGGCCAGAAAAAGGCAGTCATATACTGTATGATGGGCCAGGAAAAGGGGGTCATATATGCTGTGTGATGGGCCAGAAAAAGGATGTCATATACTGGGTGATGGGCCAGAAAAAGGGGTCATATACTGTGTGATGGGCCAGAAAAAGGAGGTCATATAAAGTGTGATGGGCCAGGAAAAGGGGGTCATATACTGTGTGATGGGCCAGAAAAAGGAGGTCATATACTGTGTGATGGGCCAGGAAAAGTTCACAAGTTCATTAAAGTTCATCACAAGTTCATAATCTCATCAGTAAATAATGATGTAATTAGGTCCTCCGCATTTTCATTGAATCATTGTAATGTTTCATTTACTGTTTTTTATGAAGGGATAGTATATATACTGTATACTGTATATAGATATTGGGTAGAACTGAGTTAAGTATATTATTCTGGCTCTCTAAAACCATTCCAATTTCTCATGTGGCCCCATGAGAAAATTAATTGCCCACCCCTGCCCTAAAACAACACATGTTGGTATGTTTAAAAAAAAAATGTCAGTAAGAAATTTCGTAGATTTTGTAGTCTTTCAGCTGGCATCATGAGTGAAAACAAATAATTAAAGCAAAAACCTTCTCAGAGGTCTCAGGGTTCTATTGCTGTAGCTATGGTCCCTGCGGCTACCTGGGCTCGCTATCAGTCATGTACTGTTCATGCAGGTGTGATTCCTGATGCTAGTTATATTAGTGATCATGTGCACAACTGTATGTAATGTGGAGATTTATTTTTGGCCATATTGACTGTACACTTCAGGGACCAGAGCTACTGCAGTGGAGTCATGGCACCTCTGCTGTGGTCTCTTTAATAAGCTAGGTCATCTATATTTTAAGCTCCAAAAACCCTTTTAATTTATTATTTTCCATTTATATGCCAACTGCAAGAATTTCCAAAATATCTATAGGAAGATAGCCATTTCTACCGAGCTCTGGAGCCTCAGGGGGACCAAAGGCAATTATTATAGATAACTTGTGGTAAGGGTTCTGTTATATATTTTGCATTGGGACCCAGGAGCTTCACGTTACTCCTCTGCTTATCTAATAATATAATTGAAATTTGACTCCACATCAACCAATGTAAACAAATTGGAATATTCCCTTGGAATTTAAGCTTCATTCTTACCTGATTTTATCATGGGACACCTCTGAGCTGGGATGGTAACTCCCATCATCATAGAGGTTCACAGAGCTGCCGTGAGTGCCTTCCTTCTACAGTATTTAGAATGGTAAAAAATACCATTTACCAATAAAAGATTTTTTTTTACACATTGGAGAGTATTTTGTCATCAGCTTTTGCAAAGTCAAGCCAGGGTGTTAGTATAAAACACATTCGAGGAACAGATCAGGGAGCGCCACTGCCGCATCACACAGCTAATCCATTTGTAAACTGCCTGAAGAAGGAGACTTTGTGTGATATTTCTGGTTAGTCAATAAAGATATCATACTTACAATAGTTTTGTTTTTTTTTCACACAAAAGTATTTAACATTGCAACATTTTCTGGCTCACATGCCACTCAATTATTCTCCCTGTACTTTGTTTATAATTAGTAAATGATTCACTTCAATGTTACAAAGAATCAACTGGTTAAACTCTGCAGCTGTTGTTTTTTTTTTTTTTTTTATTAATAATTTCTTCTTTTATAACTGACAGGAACCCATCAATAAGCGCTGCCACATTACTGGGCCTGCCCATAGGGTGTATCTGTGTCCAGTCACTGTACCAAGCCATGACTATAAATTACAGAGTGAGTGGAGAGCTTTTACATCAGGACAAGGAAGGTAAGAGATGCTCCATATTGTCTACAGTGACTCATATAGCAGCTGTTTTCATATATTGTATTTTCTTTCAGGTGTCTTAAAATGAATTCTATACATGTTTTTGCTGTATTTCTACTAGCAAGTGTATTGACCCTGACAAATGCAACATCCATTGAAGGTAAATGACATAATGCAATATTAATATCTGCTCTTGAACTTTTTGAAAAAATGTAAAAAGCCAAAAAAAATTATTTTATAACTTTTTCATACAAAATATAATTATTTTTGTTCTTATATGCTTCCAATTGATCTAAATAATTTTAATAAACATATCAAGGGAATTTATTAAGCTCCACACTTCAGACTTCTGGTGTGAAAAAAAACCAAAAAAAAAAAACCACCCACATTTTAGGAGTTTGTGACTTTTTGAGCAATTTTGTGAGGATTTGCATTATTACAACACTTAGGCTGGGTTGACACTTGCGTTGTGGTCTCTGCATGGAATCTGTTTCTGTGATCCATCTAAAGATCATAAAAACTGATTTGGAATGGGTTGTTAAAAAACCCATTGGCTTTCGATGGGTTTTTAAAACAATCCACTGGTATGCGTTTTGAGCATTTCCACCGTGTATCCGCTCTTTTGGACGGAGACAAAAGTTGGACTTGCAACACTTTTGCTCTTTCCAAAAAATAAGGATACACATGTTTTTTTTCATATAGATTCGCAACGGCGGGTACAAGGTGCAGATGTGAACATAACATTACTCTACATTTGAAAAGTGGATGGGAAAGTGGTAGTGGATAGCTGCCAAATTTATCAAATGTGACTGTTGAAAAAGTCAAAAAAAGAAAAAGCATACCAAAATTGCACCAAATGTATCAAACATTTTGCAACATTTGATATATTTAACGCAATTTATAATAATAATAATAATAATAATAATACATTTTATTTATATAGCGACAACATATTCCGCAGCACTGTAGGGTTCAAGTACAGACAAAAAAGATACATTACAAAGAAATAGTCAATTCACACAATGGGACTGAGGGCCCTGCTCGCAAGAGCTTACAATCTATGAGAGAGAGGGGTGACACAAGAGGTAGCAGGGGCGGCATCGGAGGTAGCATTGCTTATACAATGGTCAGACAATTTATGCCAATGCAGAATCCTGCAATCACTTATAGTCACTTCCCACCCAGTGTCCTTTTACTTTCCTTCAGTTTTGATAGATCTCTCCCACTTCGTGCACATAGAATAAATCCAAGTACACTAACAGTGTCACTTCCTACAGTCCCAGTCTCTGAAATCTACGATCAGGAATAAAAAAAGTTTTGCAGTTATAAACAATATAGCATTACATTATGTAAGACAAAGAACACTTTTTTAACAGGGTATTCCCACTTTTTCACACATTTATCAGGTATCCATAGGATAGGTGATAAAAGTCAGATAGATGGTGGTCCAGTCTTTGGGGTATTAATCTTTCTTCAGAATGGGTGTCCCCGTACCCTCTTGTGAGTCAGCTGCTGCATCCATGTAGAGAATGAATGGAGAGGTTGAAGTTTCTCCCGAAGCACTTTTCAAAGAAAGTCCACACTTCTGTTTCAATTATACCTATAGGGAAACTATCTACGTTTCCACAGGTATAATTGACATGCTGTGATTTCCAAAACTGCAACGGTTTTGGAAATCGCAGCATGTCTGCTGCGCGTATTTTTCCGCAAAGGTGGGATGGGATTCAATAGAATCCCATCCACTTTGCTGTGACTGTAAAACGCCATGTTTATGCCACGTGGGGCCTCAGCCTAAGGCTGGGTCCACACCAGTGCTTGAACTCCATTTGGGATTTCCGTCCCTGAACCCGCTTAAAAATTGCGGAGAGAAAAGTCCTGCAAGCAATGCTTTTCTCTCCGCATTCTCTGCCCTTTTCGGGTGGAAACCCGACGGACCCCATTATAGTCTATAAGCGGACCCCCCGAACGGAAACCCAAATGCAGGTGTGAACCTAGTGTAAGGGAGTTTTACAAAAGCAGTCAAGCAGCTTGTAAGTGGGACTTGTATCTATTAGACATAGATATGCTGTTAATGTCTAAGGCTAAGGACACACAGAAATGAAATGATGCAGAAAAACGCTGAGAAAAAAATGCTGTGGAAAAGCAGCAGAAACTACAGAGTAAAATGACACCTAAAGGTAAGGACACATGACACTGAAAATGTTTGCTGTTTTCAGTCTGAGCTTTTAACATGGGGGCAAGAAAAACTCAACAGAAAAGCAACTTTTGTGCTGAGCTACTTAAGCTGGCACCACTATGTGTTTTATGCAGTGTTTTATTTTTTTCCAGCAATGTCTGCATGAGATTAAATGGGTTTTCCCACAAACAAGTTAACATTTCTACAAATACAAATAAGTAAAGTGGTGACAGTCTTTGTCTTGATAGGTAGCCATTGGATATGACCATGCATGCAGGAACTTTCTATGGTCTTGTACTTGTCAGGAATAAGTAATTATTTTCTTATTGTGGCTGTGTTATCAGACAGGGACACTACATGCATGAGAAAATAACCCAACCACAACAAGGCTGGGTTTCTGACAAGTTTCAGACATAGAAAGTTCCTGCTTTTATGGTCTTCTCCATTGGCAACCAATCAAGACAAAAGACTGTCACCACTAAGATGGTTAGAGAAAATATTTAAAACTCTGCAACTTTTTTTAAATTATTCATATTTGCAAAAATGCTTAACTAGTAAATTGTCTACAAATTTAAATGTGGTTGGAAAACCTCTTTAGGCTAAGGCCGCACGTTGCGGAAAAGCTGCTTTTTTTGTTGTTGCAGATTTTGCTGTATTTATTTATTTTTTTTTGAGCCAAAGCCATGAGAGAATTGAGCAGAATGGAGAACAATAATGGTTTCATTTAGATTTCCCATTCCTTTTGTAGCTACTTTTGGATTTGGTTAAAAAAAACACAGCAATTGGCAGCTACCTATTAGTTTATTCCAACAGATAGTGGCCAATATTTTACTCAACAATCCTTGCTCCTGTCCAGTCCATCCTTCATTTCTTCCTCCAGAAGGCACTGCAGCAGGGATAAGATACTACCTATTGGAATAATTGAATACATAGCGGCCAAACTTGTTCAGCACTAGGGGAGGTAAGTAAAATGAACAAACAATTATACTCACCTCTACTGGGCATCAATCAGTCCCCCAGACGCCCTGTTCAGGCCTCTCTTGCCCTGTGTCTGACGTCACATGCCCCAGGGTTACTGCTGAGGCTTGTGATTGGGTCTCAGCAGTCACATGTGCTGCACTGTCTTCAGAACAATCGGCGCACCACATGTGAGACCTGCGGTGTGTGATGTCAGACGGCTGACATCGGATGCCAGAGGACCCTGCTAAGATGCCCAGGAGATGTAAGACAAGGTAGGTATAAATGTTTGTTATTTTTCCTTATCCCCGGGCACCCGGAAACCCCACTGTATAATTGTACTTTGTGGGTAACGAAGCCAAAAATTTTCAGGTTTGGGACGACTAAAAAACTTATGGAAAATTCAGTTCAAATGTAAGACTGACATATCACTGTGTGGTGCCAAAAAAAGTAGCAGTATACTGTGTAGGGGCCAAAAAGAAGAGGGTAATATACTGTAGGGGGGACAATATACTGTGTGGGAGTCAGTAAATGGGGAAATGTACTGTGTGATGGTCAATAAAGGGAACAATAAACTGTGGGAGGGGGCAGTAAAGGGCAATATACTGTGTGGGGACTACTAAAGGGGCAATTTACAGTGTGAGGGTCAGTAAATAGGGTGTTATCCATTCTGTGGGCCAGTAAAGGGGATAATATACTGTGAGGGTCAGTAAAGGGAACATTATAATCTGTGTGGTCTAAATAAGGGGAGTGGAGGGGCATGGCCTACAATTTTAATTAGAGTGATCCCATCATGGAACCAAAGATTGCCGGGTCAGGTTTTTTTTTTTTTTTTTTTTGGGGGGGGGGGCCCTTCTACAGGTCGCCTCAGGCAGCAGAGAGGCTAGGTTCACTGGCTAGAGTAAACTAAGCCATGTAACACTGCACTAAGGCCATGCCTTGGTCAAACTGCGAGCTCAGGGTGAGCAGCAGCTAAATCCCTTCCCTGCTTATCTATTCAACTGTTCGTGTGCACTTAGGGGAGAACAGTCAGCCATTTTAGGTGTGTGTCCACACCACCTTACAGGAAGGAGGTGTGATGTTATGTAACTGGGGAGGAGGGACGTCACTTGTGTACACTGCCTGCTTCATTAGTATTTGCTAAGTGCAGTGAATGGCAATGAAGTGGTTTAGTCGCTAGCCCTGCCACAAGTACTGCAGGTAGATTTAGGCATAGGTGATAAAGGCGGTCTCCCGCAAGAGCTCTGGCTGCTTCTGACTCTGAATTGCTAGTACAGTAGAACAGGTGGTCGGCACTTCCCATATCCTCTCCAACAGCAGCTCTGGCCCGGAGACCATCCCAGATTTTATTTTAAATGCTCTGCAGGGCATGCTTGCAGTCATCGTGTAGGCCACCTAACTCTTCTCTGGCTCTTTGCTGTGGCTGCCACTGCTGCTTTGCTGATAATGCTAGGGAAGACCTCATAAAAAATTTTTACATCCCTAAAATAAAATCCTGGATCCTCCCCTGCTAATGAGCACAGTAAAAGCATTACCCACAAAACAATGGCTGAATTGCATTTTTTAATTTAACCCCTCAAATAATTTTTTACAGTTCATCAATAAGTTATATGGATCATTAAATAGTGCCATAACAAATCCGTGTCCTTAAACAAAAAAAAAAAGATATGATATGACTAAAAGGATTTCCCCTTAACTCCTTGAGGACATGGCGAATTTTTCATTTTTGTGTTTTTGTTTTTTCCTCCACACCTTCTAAAAGCCATAACTTTTTTACTTTTCTTCTCAAAGAGTCGTATGAAGACTGACCTACGTTCACACCAGCATTGCCATTCCATTGTTCTGATTCATCGGAGGACCAGAACAATGGATAGGTGGACCGCTAAAATAGTGGTAACACACGGAGTCTGACTGATCCTTTGACTATAATGGGGTCTGTCGCGTGTCCGTCGTTCGTTTTAAAACTGAAACCGGCGAAGTTAAAAGTGCTCCGTGTAGGACTTTTTTTCCTCTGCTGATTTTTAGGCAGACATTGCATCGGAGTCGCCAACGTAGATGTGAACATAGCCTTATTTTTCCACTCATCTCTGATTGTAACACCTATAGTTTTTTTTATTTTCAGTGCACAGAGCTGTGTAAAGGGTCTTTTATTTAGCAGGGCAAGATGTAGTTTTTATTGATATCATGTTTGAAAATGTCTAACATTTTGATCATGTTTTATAGTGAGGGGCAAGGTGCGGGTAGGGCCACCAGCCGTGTCAGAATTATGATCATTTCTGGCAGTTTACTGGACATTCCATATAGGCAAAGATATCAAACCATAGATCATCATATTCCGCAGCGCTTTACAGATATTGTCAGTCACTGTCCCATATAGGGATCACAATATATATATTCCCTATCAGTATGTCTTTGGAGTTATGTGTAATAATGAGAAATGACACAGGGAAAATGTAATGAATACACTTTCTGAAAATTATTTAATACTTGGTACAAAAGCCTTTGTTGGCGATGACAGCTTCAAGACGCCTCCTCTATGGAGAAACTAGTCGCATGCATTGCTCAGATGTGATTTTTGGCCCATTCTTTCACACAAATGCTCTTCAAATCCTGAGGATTTCGTGGGGGTCCTTCTATGAACTCTGAGCTTTAGTTCCTTTCATAGATTTTCTATTAGATTCAGGTCAGGTTATTGGCTTGGCCTTTCTAGCATCTTCTTTCTCTGAACCAGCTGAGAGTTTCCTTGGCTATGTGTTTGGGATTATTGTATTGCTGAAATGTCCACTCTCGTTTCATCTTCATCATTCTGGTAGTTGGCAGCAGATTTTATTAAGAATGTCTTGGTACATTTGTCTATTCATTCTTCCTTCAATTATATGACATTTGCCAGTGCTGTATGCTGAAAAACAGCCCTACACCATGATGTTCCCACCTACAAGCTTCACTGTTGGTATGGTGTTTTGGGGCGATATTCAGTGCCTTTTGGCCTTTCAAACATAGTGGTGTATTATGGCATCCAAAGAGTTAAATTTTGGTCTCATCGGACCAGACTATATTCTCCCACTCTTTCACAGGCTTGTCTAAATGTTGTTGAGCAAACTTTAAACAAGCTGGAACTTGTTCAGTAATGGAGTCTTGTGTAGTGAGTGTGCATACAGGCCATGGAGGTTGAGGGCATTACTTAATGTTTTCTTTGAAACAATTGTACCTGTTGATTCCAGGTCTTTCTGTAGCTCTTCACAAGTAGTCCTTGGCTCTTCTGATCATTCTTTTTACTCTTTTGTCTAAAATCATGTGGGGAGCACCTGGAGGTTATGGTGAAATGATGTTCTTTCCACTTTCGGGTTATGGCCCCAACAGTGCTCACTGGAACCTTCAGTAGTTTAGGAACTCTTCCATCACCAATGTTATCAGAATGTTTTCCAACATTAAAGTTGCAAAGGTCTTGAGACAGACACTGGTTTTACCCATCATGAAATGTTTCTTGTGTGGCACCTTAGTAATGAGACACTTTCTTATAGGCCATAAGTTGAACCAGCTGATATATGTCACTAAGTGTCAGGGTTGATTTCTAAGATAGATTTCAGCTGGTGTCAGGACTTTCCATGGCTTTTTGCACCTCTCTTTCTTCACGTGTTCAATACTTTTTCCCTGTGTCATTTTGCATTATTACACATAACTTAACTTATGGACATCTATGGTTTGATTTCTTTGCCATTGTGGATTGGATGGGTTGTTAGCGACATCTGGTGAGAATTTCATGTCAATATCACCTTTAGAAATATATTTACGTCGAAAATTAGTGATGTGTTCAATACTTATTTCACCTACTGTATATATCATTTACACACATATTCAAATATATTAAATATATATACATATTCAACACAAATATAGTTACATATATTATGCATACTTACCTCTTCTGCAAATAGCAGTCAGACCCAGGCTGTGGTGAGCAGAGAAAAGCCGGCTTCCAATCCCAGCCACTCTCTGCACTCCTTTCCCCGTCCTTCTTCTATTTGTCCCAAAAGAGCTGCCTAATCTATCAAGACACAGCAGCAGATAAGAAGCCCCAGCTGTTCAGACAGAAAAAGTCTATCTTGTTTCTTCTGTCATTCATTCACTGTGATTATTAATGCTTAATAAATTTGCAACATCTTTGCCTGTATTTGTGCCAAACTTCCCCCCTGAAATCTATAGATTTGCTTTATGTGTTCCAATTTCTGTTATCCCACCAGAGCCAGGACTTATGTAGCTAAATCTGCCTACTTTTTTGCCACTTTTGAAATTTGTCAAGTGGCTCACATGTTGCAGGTTTTAGGGCAAATAGACCATGCACCAAAATCTGTGACTTTACATTGCAAAGCCTGTTCAGATGGCTTTATAAATTCACATGTAATGATGTTGATTTGTCAGTGTGTATTGTATTATCTGATTCATCTTTATTTTTTTAGATGGAGAACCCATTCTGAATACTGATACTATTCTCAGCTCTGTCAAAGAAGCCAAGAAGCTGGTGGATTCTGCATACCTACAGACTAGGACAGAGTAAGATTACTGTAGAATGTGGCTAAAATGATATAAATAAACATCTATTATATTGCATCTATGTATGAAATATCAAAGATCACCTTAATTTGGGACTATGTCATTGGTTGCTGATTTGCGACTATATTATGCCACTTTTCTGGCATAGAGGATTTGATAAATCCCCCCTTTGTGTGTTAGGCTTTAGTAGTAGTAAGTAGTAGTAAGTCTGGGGTGAAGCATAAACACTATATAGAGTAATTGCATCATGACCTTGGTGTCTATAGGTGGGTGATGGTGAATCTTGCAGTATTTTCATGATAATGGGCCTTCAAAACATCCCTCTGGTGGGCCAATAACACTACAGTCCATTGATATTTGGATCCACCATTTTCTCTGAACTCATAAGGGCAGATTTATTATGTCTTGTACATCAATTTTCTGGCATACAAGACATAAAAAGTTGCAAATTTGTTTTTTTTTGTGCAAAAATTTAGCAACATTTTCTTTTTTGTACCACCCTTGCCACTTTCCTAAAAAGAGGACATGGTGGAGGCGTGTAGGAGTGCAGGGGATCTTAAAGGTGATCATCATGAACAGGCTTCTAAATAAGTATTTATGGTGATCCCAATATAAAAGTCCAGATCAATTAATTCGTCCCCTCATCTACTTTTTTTTTCCCTTCTGACCTAAGTCATTAATGCAATATTCTAGAAAATTTTTTGTAAAATTATTGCTAATAACTACAATTTCAATGTATCTTTAGTTTAAAGGTGCAATCAAAGAGGGAAAATGCAAGACTTTCAGATAAAATGGCATTCTTCAAGCAGGCTGTAGGAGCAACTAGGAATGTCGTCCGGTCAGCAGATTACCTGGAGGTCACTCGTTGGCTTCTAACTGAGGAGCTGAAAATGCTCCACCCAACATCCCCAAATGTTTCAGGTATTAAACATATAGCTCTAACAGGACTGTCTCATGTAATAGATATCAACTGCACATATTACACTAGGTTCACACTAGCGTTCGGCTCTATCATTCCGGTCCACATGGGGACCCAGAAGACTGAGAGCCTGTTCACTAAAAAAGTGGTTACCGGTGGACCCATAGACTATAATGGGATCCGTCGGGTTTCCTCCTATTTTAGAAAGAATCTGCAGCAGACTAGCTTTAGCATATCATTTAATTGTATTCTTGTCCTTAAAGGGAGTTTGTCAGCAGAAACATGGGCTATAAACTATACAAAGAGTATTAATGGCGCACGTCACACTGTTTGCATTGGTACCTTTTTATGGACATCCAAGCCTGCCATGTTGAGAAGTATACGAATGAATCTCCAAGTGCTACATTGGGCATTTCTTTAGATGCAAGTGCTCTGGCTATCATCCTAGCTCATTGCACCTCTCCTGTTTGTGACATCCTCAACACCTTCAGTCCATTTAGAAATCTTTCCCCTGCTTACTGACCCTGAATTCTGGCAAGAGCTCAGCATAGTCCTTGTCTCTGGCGGCATCACAGGCAACTATACTTCTATATACTGTCCGTAGTATGTCTGCAAATCCTATCTCGACAGAGAAGTCTAATGAACTAAACTACCAACATCATACTATCTGTGCTAGTATGAGTTCTGGTCATTCAACCAGCAGTCAGGACAGGATTTGCGGATTTGATACAAACCTTTATAACTTTATATTAATAATTGCCTCTTCCCATGCCCTATATTGTGCTGCCCGTATAGAGGAATGATTTTACAATGTGCAGCATCCTTTATTCACTAGTAATACAGAAAAGTATCCAGCTATTATTAATTTGCCTAATTACTTTGTAGATTTTCTGACAGCAGAACAAAATCAGATTATTTCTCAGCTAACTGGATGTGCCTATCAGTACCTGCCAAAAGTGTGCGAGTCTTCACCTTACCGCTCTGTCAATGGAGAATGTAATAATAGGTAAGAAACCTTGTAATAGACAGAAGAATGAGTAGCCTAATGTGAACAAGCTGCAAATATCATTTACATATTATAATATGTATTTAATTGTAAAATATCTAGAAGTTTCTCATTTATGTAATATATTCTACATCAAACAATCACAGAAGAAAGATGGCTGCTAAAACATAACTTGTAATGCAGCAATTAAAATAAATGTATTGACAATTAAAAAAAAAAAAAAAATCACAGTATCATATTAACAAGGTCATAGTACATTGTTTTCCAGGGATAGTGCTCTAAATATTCCCCCTAGGTAGGAAATCATAAATACACTCCAACTAAGGTTAGCCACTGGAGAGAGATCCTATCCAGGGGACCACAGGCAGGGGGTAAAGGCAGAATACTTTATTACAAATTCAAGGGTAAGAAATAGCAATGGGGAACCTCAGCCTATAAGAAGATATTAGGATGACCACAGAGTCCTGGTCAAAGGTTCTTACCTATCATTCCATAAGGAACTCCCATAGGGATACAAAGTGTACACGCACTGCAGTACTAGGCCTGGCAGCATGACCAAAGAGTCTATGTATCCTCTTTATACTCACCTTTAAGCCCATTAGCATACTCGCCTGTGTTGGTGAGCAGTGGTCAATCCTGCACAGCAGCATCAACCAGGAGTCGAGGCTTCCTCTGTGACTACAATGCTAGTCATATGCCCCTTACGTAAAAATAATCGGGACTGGCCATGATGCTGCGTCTACATGTCTACTGACATGTCAACGGATGGACGTAACCAAAAGTGGGCAGAACCTTACAAGAAAAAAAAAAGCTTCCGCCTACCTACCTCTATTTAGGGGTGACCGATGATGCAGTCAATGAATGCTGACAAAGGCACGTCTCCATCCCTTGCATCACCAATGGGCAGCACCGCTGGTTAAATGGCCAATGTACATTTTTTTTCTGTGATTGCTATATTATTTTTGGTGGCTGAGGGAGAACCTCCAGCACCTTTATGGTATGTATGTTATCCTCCCTATCTGTGAAATATATTTTTATCTAATTGTCTTTCAAACCTAACACCTAAAAACAATGTAATGGAGAGTAAAATAAGGACGCAAAGAATTATGTATTATATGACCACCACATAGCAATGCAGAGCCATTACAGTATAACTGTATACTGTAGAGTAAATTTACGGTATATTGTACCTATAAACACAGTTCCTTTCTATCATAAAAGTGGGAGTGATCAATGAAGAAAGTTCTATGGCCATTCCATTATACTATTCTTTTAAGAACATCCCACAATAATAAATCACATTCTCACAAACATTGATAATGTAAAAATATATATATATATATATATATATATATATGTATATGTACTGTATATATTATTGATATCAGAAACAGTAATTAGGTATTTCTACATTCTTAGGTAGTCTTTTTTCTTTTTTTTTTTTTTAAATAATGGACAACCCCTATAAGAACACTGTTAGCATACACACCTGTCCTCAGTTCTCTGGTTTCTGATCAGTCTTGTGCCAGTGCCATGTTGCTGGAAGTCCTGTACCTCACATGACAGCTGAAACCAATCCGTGGTCTCAGCAGTTGCTGGTAAGGAATCAGTGATGTAACCGTTCCCTTTCCAGCAACCAATGAGGACACTGATTGGTCTCTGCAGTCACATGAGGATCAGGACTTCCGTCATTGTGGCACAAGAGATGATGGACGCCGGCAGCAGACAGAGCCCTGGGGACAGTTGAGTATGCTTTTTATTTTACACCTACTCCCAGTTTGCCACAATTCCTGGATAATCCCTTTAAGATATAAATGATGAAATATTATGTATCATTACAGAGCCTGAATATTTTTCTCCTGTTCTCGATTATACAGAAATCAACAATTTATGATACTAAAAAACATATATTAACACATTACTATTACAGAAAGAACCCTTATTTTGGTGTGTCTAACAATGGTTATAAACGCCTTCTCGATCCAGAATATGAGGATGGTATATCACTGCCACGAGGATGGACTCCGAGCCGTCCCATCAATGGGTTTACTCTACCCTCGGTAACATAACTTGGGATTACAGATAGGGAAGGATGGAATTAGGGTTTTTCCAGTTACTTCTAATATTCAGCAAGGTAGTTTGGGTGCAGAGATCATAGCTATAGGAGGTAGCAGACCAGTCATATTCAGGCCCTGGTAAATGAGGGGACCCAAAACTCCTTGTACCTAATAAGAAGATGCCAGTATTATAAATGGCCAGAACAGATTTTTATGCATTAGAAATAAATGATGAATGACAGCAAACACCAATCTTGAAAACTGAGGAATTAATACAGAAAGTATATTGAAAAAATGTATAATTTACTAATATACAAAGAATACATTTATTTGCTAAACCCGAAAAAAATACTTTTAAGGAAGCTTAAATGGGTTGTCTAGTCACAGAAAGTTTTGGAACAACCACTTACAATGCTATTATATTATTAAAAGATGTAATACACACCTTATCTGTTCCAATCTGATGCTTCCTGGGTCTCTTGATGGTCTCTGTATATAGAATCTAGCGGTGATGATCCGAAGTGCCGAAGTCAATTACTAGCTATAGGGGTGACATGTCAGCACCATTGATTGTAGCAGCCATATATCTGTGTTAGAAACAAGTTTACGGAGACCAACAGGAGACCTGAGAAGCATTGAAATGGGAGTGGGGGAGATAAGTAAGGCCAGAATTACTACTTTTATCATTGTAGGTTAAGTGTCAACATTTGCATAACACCTTTAAATATGACTGGTCCACTGCAGCCTGCTGGAGGCAGCCATTTTGTTATTTAAGCCATTTAATGTTATTTAGATAAGAATTCTGTAACACGACTAACACTTTTTTTTTTGCAACAGGCTCGTAAGGTATCAGATGAAGTTGTTAAATTATCCACGGACTCATTGAAGCTGGACGATGACAGATCTCTTATGTTCATGCAATGGGGGCAGTGGTTGGATCATGACCTTGATTTTGCTGTTCCCACCCCAGCAAGTTCATCATTTTTCCAAAATGTGAATTGTAGTAAAAACTGCATTAAACTCCACCCTTGTTTCCCTATAATGGTAAGACTGTATTCAAATATCAATATTCGGATCATTTCATTGTGCAGATTTAAAGATCAGGTGCAACTCAATAAATTAGAATATCTTTGAAATGTTTATTTCTTTCAGTAATTAAATTAAAAAAGTGACCTCCTATATTTTCTAGATTCTTTACACACAGAGTGTTCTATTTCAAGTGTTTTATTTCTGTAAATATTGATTATGGATTACAGGTAATGAAAACCCAAATCTAAGAAAATTAGAATACAGTAAAAAAGTTCAGTATTGTCAATTCAGTGTGTCACCTGCCAAGGTTTCCTAAGCCTTTAAATGGTCCCTCAGTCTGGTTCAGTAGGACTCACAGTCATGGAAGATGCTGATTATGAATTGTATTACTGAAATACTGAAATGAATGAACATTTCAAAAATATTCTAATTTATTGAGATGCGCCTGTATCTGTTTTGTTCTGGTGGATATTTTTTAAAAATTGACAACAGGAAGTGCAGATATTACTCAACAGAGCAGTGTGCATAGAGCCTGCACAGCTACCTGGTACTGGTCTTCTGTGTACTCCCATATAAAATGCAATGCATCCAGGGTGGAATGATAATGTGATATCTGATGGAGCATTCCACAATTTTCTTCTATTGAATTTGTATGGACAGAGGAATGCTCAGTAAGGCCCGGTTCACATCTGCGTTCGGTCCATTCCGTTCCCCTCTCCGAATGAAAAATGCGGAGAGAAAAGTCCTGCAACCAGCACTTTTACCTCCGCATCTTTCATGCGGAAACCACATGGACCCCATTATAGCCTATGAGGTCCACCAGTTTCCTAAGGTAACCTCTTTTTTATGCGGATTAGGTTTCCGTTCAGGGGGTCCCCAAGCGGACTACCCAAATGGAAACCCATGCGCAGATGTGAACCGGGCCTAAGGCTCAATATGAAATTGAAGGCATAATAAGATACAGTAAAAGCCCCATGCACTTGAATAATACTTTGGTTACATGCATGAGGCCTTAGTTCCTAAAGTATAATTTTTTACCATTTTTAATCAATAAATTAAATAAAAAAAAATCTAAATATCGATAAATTTAAATGTCGATAAAATGGTAAACACTGATAATTTCTTTTATCCTCTGTATTTCCAGATTCCACCAGGTGATCCTCGGTATATTAATGGGAGTCAGTGTATACCTTTAATTCGCACAGCATCAGCCTGCAGTCTGACAAGTCCTGTGCGTGAGCAGATAAATGGTCTGACTTCGTTCATTGATGGAGGCCAGGTGTATGGCAGTGACAAGAATCTGGCCAACCTGCTTCGTAATAAAACAAACAACCTGGGTCTTTTGGCTATTAATCAGAACTTCTCCGACAATGGATTTCCCTTCCTGCCTTTTGAGGGAAATGCACCTGACCAATGTTCTAGCACCAACCCATCATTGGGAATACCTTGCTTTTTGGCAGGTGAGCTAATGGAAAGATCTGCTTGAGGAAATTTTCAGTGTACCTACCAAAAAAAGCATTGACTTCTTAGGCAGCTGTAGATATACAGTATTTTTTATAAGGTACAGTCAGAAGTGTAGGGTGTCTAATCTGAGTTTTTGGGTATATATGCCTTTTGCACCTCTCTATATCTGCATATTTTCTCTCTCTCTATCTGCATATTTTCTCTCTCTATCTGCAGAATAGAAGGGCTCTTCCTCAGATCTTAGTGCTGTGCCAGTGCTCTGAGTCAATCAGACAATCAGTACTGTAGCCCCTTCACTGTTCTTCTACACATTGTGACTGTACAGAATCTCAACTACATTCAGTTGAATAGGCTGTGGTACCACAGCCATGCCTTATGTATGGATGTGATTCTGGGTACAGAACAATCCAGTCTGGAGAGTCAGACTCCCACTATCCTAAGAATAGGTCGTATGAAAATTACTGAAAAAAACCTTTAGGCTAAAGCTACATATTGCAAAAAGCTGCATTTTTTTGTTGTAGATTTTGCTTTTTTTTTGAGCCAAAGCCTAAAAAAGATTAAAAAGGAATGGGAAATATAAAGGAACCACTAATACTTTTTCCTTCTGCTAAATCCACACCTGGCTTTGACTCAAAAAATGCAGCAAATTTGTAACAAAAATCTACAAGTATTTTGCGTTGTGTGACCCAGGGGCATAGCTAAAGTGGCTGCAGAGGTAGCAATAGCTAGCTGGTCCTGGAGTCTGAGGGGATGCAAAGGGCTCTCTACAATAAGAAGACGATACCAGCACATGGTAAGTGGGGCCCATTGCAAATTTTGTTATGCCTCAGGTGTCGCCTCAGCGTGAATTCTGTACTGAAATGCCTGGTGAAATTTTGTCCATCTTTATAATGGCTTCAATTTTTATTTCAGGTGACAGTCGTGCCAATGAACAAAATATGCTGACTTCATTCCATACTCTTTTCTTAAGAGAACACAATCGCATTGCGACAGAACTGCATAAATTAAACCCACATTGGTCAGGAGAGATATTATACCAAGAAACCCGCAAGATAATCGGAGGAATCATACAGGTGCAGTGTCCTCATTTAAGTACCTTACCATTAAATAGACAGTATGCTGCCTGAGAGTTTTCATTTTTCTAATGCACATTTTTTTTTTTGGTAACAGAAAATAGCCTACAAAGATTGGCTGCATCTGCTTTTGGGTGATGAGATGTCAAATGTTCTACCTACATATAAATCCTACTGTGAAGATGAGGACCCAAGAGTAGCAAATATCTTTACCATTGCCTATAGAATGGGTCATACACTGGTGCAGCCATTCATTTACAGATTAGCGGATGATTACTCCCCCTATGGTCCACAGCCTGTAGTCACACTTAGTGAACAATTTTTTACTTCATGGAGAATAGTGAAACAAGGTAACCTGACCTATTTTAATCTTTAAAATATAGTTAGAGATGAGCGAATTTTTAAAAAAATTCAATTCAGGCGATTTGCCGAATTTTCCATAACAATTAAATTTGATCCAAATTAATTTGTGGCGAATTGCATTAACCCCTTCCCGACATCCGTCCTAATAGTACGGCGCTGCCTGGAAGGACTTCCCGCAAACCACAAAAACTGTGTGTGCTCCCGGCTTTGCGGGTGTCAGCCATATGTAACGACTGACACTGTCCTCTAGCACCCCCCGGAGCTGAGCTCCGATCGTGGGTGTTAACCCCTGAGATGTGTGGTCAAACCACGGCATTTCAGGGGTTTTATTATATATTGGGGTCCCGATTACCCCCCCCCCCCGCAACGTTTTCAGGGGGTGCCGCTGCTCCTATTCGGAAGCCCGGGGTCTGACCAGTGACCCCGGGTCTGCCCCATCGCTGTCCCTCTGCATACCTGATTGATCCTCCCTTGAATGGAGACCGTCAGCCTATGCGTCTGCATGGGCTGACAACCTTCTATACACTGCAATGCATGTGTACTGCAGCGTATACCTATTGAAGTAGTGATCAGAATATCGCTGCTTCAATCCCCTATGGGGACAAAAAGAAAAAATGTAAAAAAAAAAAAAAGTAAGAAAAAAAAAAAAATCCCCCCCTCCCCCGAGCTGGTGCTATTATTATACTCTGGAGTCTCAGAGGCCCAGGGGAAGTGATTAAAAATAACAAACACTTATATTCACCTTACCTCACCTCTCCTGGGAATCTGGCTGTCTGCAGCGTCCTCCTCGCTCCTGTTCTTCCTAACGACTGAGGTCCTGCGCCTCAGACATCACTGCTGGGGCCTGTGATTGGGCCTCAGCAGTCACGTGGGGGCACAATGACGTCATTACTTCAGCGCACTCCATGTGACTGTTGGGGCCCAATCACAGACCCCAGCAGTGAGGCCTGAGGAGTGGATGCTGAGCCCAGGACAGGTGAGTATCAGTATTTTTTATTTTTAATCAACGCGGGGGGTTCCAAGGGGGACATGTAGCATGGCGTAACCCCTTGGATGCCACGGTCAAGTTTGACTGCGGCATCCAAGGGGTTAAAAACCCTGATTGGAGCTGTGCAATTAATTACCACAAAGTGTGAGGAAATCTGGATTCGATGCGAATTGAATATTTCCTGAAATTCGGATCGAATTCCACTTCGCCAGCTTCTATTTGTTCATCTCTAAATATAGTATATTAATATAGTATAGTACAGTACAGTAGAAAATATCTACTTACCATATCCGTATTCATTTAGCACCCTGCTTTTCTGTATTACATCCACAGGTGGAATCGATACTTTACTCAGAGGTATGATGGTTAACAAAGCAAAACTAAACCGTCAGGACCAGATAATGAATGAGGAATTGAGGGACCGTCTTTTCCCATTTCTTAATAGCCTTGATCGTGATCTGGCATCTCTTAACATACAGAGAGGTCGAGACCATGGGTTACCAGGTAGGATCTGAACACAATTGCAATTTTGGTAATAACCAATTTATATTTTGAAATCATAACTTTTTATATTATATTAGTGAGCAATACAGAGAAATACAATGAGAACAGTTTGTAGTTTAAAGGGGTTTTCCAGGATTTAGATACTGATGACCTAACCTTAGATCATCAGTATCTAAATCCTGGAAAACCCCTTAAACTATGAACAGGTTTCATTGTATTTCTCTGTATTGCTCAATAATAGAATAGGTCATCAATATCAGATTGGTGGAAGTTCAACACCCAGCACCCCCACTTATCCATTGATATTGGAAGTCATGGTGCCAGCACTAGCAGTGTACACAGAGCTGAAAGCAGACACTTCCATCCACAGTGTACTGACCAGAATCAGTGGAGCAGCACCTATTGAAGAATGCAAAGAACTGGAGTTGGTAAAGGTGGTGAAAGGTCCACTTAAAATATAAACTCCCACAGTTTATACACACTCAGCCTACTCTTTATCCCAAACCCTATAGCTGTTCCTATATTCTATAGCACAGCATTACTTATCATTAACTATAAACAACTCTAAGACAATTAGTCATTGCTAGTGTTCCTTTTACGGCACTCTCACCTGCTACATAAATAATGTGGGGTATACAACGATGGTTTGCACATGTGTATAATTTCTTGTCCTCTATAGCACACCAGATGCCACCATCATAGATTGTATTGCAAATATAAAAAACTGTAGAAACCACTAAATCCATAATATGGGTTCTTCTGAGAAATTGACTACTACAGAATTTTTATACTTCTGGGAAACCACTCTTGAATCTGTCATGGTTTTATTGTCCTATACAAACTACTTCTGCTCCATATAACAATACTACCAGTTGGACTACAGTACTGCCATTCACATATTATTGTGCTAAAGTTATCTGGGCGAGAGAGCTGAAGTTACATCCTAGCATCGCTTGCTGCACATGGGGATACTTATAGTTTATTGAAATATTTTATTACCAGTGTTTTAGAAAATTTTCTTTCAAGCATGAAGTATTCAATCTGAATAATAAATAAGTCAGCATGTAGGTAAAGAAGGCTTTTTTTTTCCAGGCTTATCGATTGATGACCTATCCTTTAGGAACATGACCTGTTCTCAGCTCAGTGCTATTCAAGTGAATGGGGCTGAGCTACGATAAAATGTACGGTGCTGGGCTTGGTTTTCTGTAAAGAGGCCACAGTGCTCACTTCTGATTGGTGAGGGTTTGACACCCAGACCTCTGCCAATCTTAAATTGATGATCTATCAATTGAAAGGATAAGTCATCAATTGATAGGCCCAGAAAAAACCTCTAAGGTGAAATTGTCTCATGTCTTCTAGACCAATAGATGTAAAATAAATTGTTATATTTACCAGATCCTTCCTTTCCATCATTCACATCCTCTTCTCTCACTTGGTTGAGCTTGATGAACATATATATATAACAGCTATACTGTATATGTAAACGCATTTTGACAGGTTCTAAGAAAGGTTAGGAGGTAGGTAAATCCTGCATTTAAAGGAGTATTGTGATATTAAAGGACTGTGATATTAAGCTCCATTTCCTCTTCTCAGGCCAGTGATATCATGTTCATAGGTGAATTGGGCTGAGCTGCAATACCAAGTACAGCCACTATACAATGTACGCACTGTACTTGGTAAATAGAGAAGAGGCTGCAGCAATCAATATTATTGTCCCGGAATACATCTTTAAATAGGATTAATGGTGAACTTCCTATAAAATATACTGGTTGAATGTGCATCAGATCAGTGAAATATATGCATTTTCTATTTGTATAATTTTGCTTGATTTTCTTGCAACATTTTTATCAATAAACATCTTAATATTTTAATTGCAATTTAGTAAATCCACTAAAATCTTGATACCTAACTCCAAGGCCACGCCATTTTCTAGAGAATAATTCAATTTATGGTATTTTCTTTACCTCATAGGATATAATACATGGAGAAGGTTCTGTGGTCTTTCTGCACCCCGTGATGTCGATGAATTGACCACTGTACTAAATAATAGACCGCTTGCCGAAAAGCTCATGGATTTGTATGGAGCACCTGAAAACATTGACATCTGGGTTGGAGGAGTCTCTGAGCCCTTAGTTCCCAATGGAAGAATTGGGAAGTTGTTAACTTGTTTAATTGGAGATCAGTTTCGTAGGGCTAGAAATGGAGATCGGTATGTACCAATTTTTATGCTGTCCATATATTGATATGATGAGTAGTACTAGTAATGTATGCATCTGTAAGAACAAAACTGGTAAAGGACTAAACTAGTCTATAAGTAGAAACCTGGTGTTTCTTTCGTCACTAAAATAAAGTACAGTATGTGGCGAGTGAGGCGCAGAACAGGGTTTGTGATACACATCTGCCACAAGAGAGGGCCTTGTACGAAATGTGTGCCATAATATCATCCCTCTACACCAGAAAACTAGCGTAGACGGATTGATAAATTTCCCTTAGTACAGTATGTCACGTCAACTTGCCTAGATATACATAAAAATACAAAAACTTCTGGAATTGTTGATTTGCATTAATTGTGTTTAAACATTTTCTTGCAGTTTTATTAAGACTGGCATTTTATACTCCAGTCTTAATAAAGTCCCGACTGGCGCAGGGAAAAAAGTGATTTTTCTTCATAAATCAGCCGCACATCCCAGCACCAGAATGGAAAGATACACCGGTTAGGAACTAATGTACATTTCCATTATAACTCAAGCCATGAAACTGGCATGAGTTATAATAAATGTGTTGGGCCACCCCGTTCCCAAGCTCACTGCACCCACATTCGCACCATGCGGTAATCGAGGTACAGAACGGGGGTTGTGGTGAACATTTAGTGCAAGAAAGGGTCTTATGGCAAGTGTGTGCTAAAATATTATCCCAGAAAAGTGGTGAAGAAGGATTGATAAAACTCCCCCATTGTACACAATATGGATGACAAATCTTTCTATAATTTTCTAGGTACTATTATGAAAATTCTTGGGTGTTCACTTCAGCACAAAGATCATCAATAGAGTCAGTGACTCTGGCACATATCATATGTGCTAATACAAACATTAAAAAAGTTCCTCGAAATGTCTTTATGTCCAATAAGTTCCCAGAAGATTTCATTAACTGCTCTAATTTCCCAAAAATGGACCTGCGTCCCTGGAAAGATTAGATCACAACAGTAAGTATACCTTAATGCAAAAATTACATGGTAAATGAAATGCTTACAACCTGATAAGCATACTGCTTACATTGATCGAATGGGAGACTGCCATATATGTTATATGACTCCTACTTCATGGAGTCAATGGGGAATAAATGTACAGATACAGCACTTGTAAAGATTCATCGGGCTTCAGACCAAAATATGTCAGAATAGCACATTTGTAGAACTATAAGAAGTTATGATCATTTTCATGACAGTAAAGACTCTTGTACTAGTTTACTAATTATTATTATTTAATTGGAGTTAATGTTGACACAAGAGTAGGGGCGCAACTAGCAGAGACTGGGCCCCATAGCAAATGTTTGACTTGTCCCCCCCCCCACACACACACAGCATAGCGACCCCTTTCCTGTCCTCCAAAAGGTATAACGCCCCAATTTACACATACTATAATATTCCATAGTGGCCCCTTCACACAGTATAATGTTCCACAGTGGCCTCTACGGTGTTCGTGGCAAATATTAAAAATATTTCAGCTTCGGCAGAACCTAAAATTTATGGGTTTCACCAACCAAAAACTATTATTATATTCTGGTTCTCTTCAGACGCCAGAGTATAATGATCAGAGGCCTAGGAGAGGTGATCAAACAAAAAAGTGTTAATCCCCTCTCCTGTTCTCTGGCATGGGTCTTCAGGCCTCTTCAATGATGTCTTATAATGACGTGGGTTATGCCGGTGTTATTATGCGTTGTGATACTGGCCTGACCCACGTGACTCAAAAACCCATGGCAGAGGCCAGGAAAGGTGAATAACACTGTTTTTTATGTTTGATCACCTGGGCCTCCGATCATTATACTCTGCAGTCTGATGAGAACCCAGAGTATAATAATAGTTTGTGGGTGGTAAACCCTGTACATTTCAGAGGGTAAAGGGGCCAGTAGTAGCCGCTGTGGCGGTAGTTACGCCACTGCACAAGAGGTAAAACATCTATCACTTAATCTGGAATGAAATTGTATAACCCTTCAGTAAGGAAAGTGGCACAACAACTAAAAATTACCTAGCACAGAAAAAATATAAGACGTGCCTGCCTAAAATATAACTCTTAATAATATTCATTAAAATTAATTCACTTAAAATTAACACAGCATAGGTGGCTGTTCAGACTTTATATTCCAGGACGATGGAAGTGCTATGAGGCTGTGAGGGGTTAAAATCATACAACCAAATCCCATTACTTCCTTGACAATAGTAGCTGGACGTTATTCATACCAGTCCTGTTTAGACTGTGTATCAATTCTGCTTACCTGTAAGGTCAGTAAACCTAATGCAGGAGGAAAACACCAGCGATTGTTGGTGGTCTCCCCTCAGGTAGATATTCAGTTGCCACAGGGCTAGTATAAGCCTCATTAATTCACAGCTGTCAATCCCCAGGATATCAACGACATGTCAAAGGTCACTGTTCAGACCTTCTAATACATTCCAGGAAGATAGAGGATAATCTATTGCCAAGGGAGTAATGTGAGATGGTTGTATGATTTTAACTCCTCACTTAGTCTCACAGCATTTCTATCCTCCTGGAATGTATAAGAAAGTCACCCTTAAAAAATTAGATTTAGGGAATGCTTAGAACAGTGGATATTGGGAATTAATCTGTTTTCTGGGTAGATTATTCCAGAGAAAAAGGGCAGCACAGGGAGAAATCTTAGAAATTGGGGAATTATGGGGAATGTTAGGTCATCGGCTAAATGTAGAACATGGATATGGTGATAGAGATACAGGAGGGAAGTAGGCAACTACAGCATTGTGAAGAGCTTTGTGGAGAAGGGAGCGTTTTGTGAGGTTATAACCAACTAGTAATGAATTGCAGTTACTAGAAAGCTGAAATATCTTACTATTTATTTTTGTCTTAATTACAGATATTCATTCAGAAACCTCCAAGAGGCAAAAATGTATGAGTAAAGTCCATGACACTGATATTGATCAACAATATTTCACTGTTAAAACTTTTATATTTACACTTTTTTTTTTTTAACAATACATCATGGAAATGTTTGTCAAATTGGGCTTGTATACACAAAAATTGGTAAATTTTTAAAAATACTTTCACTGTTATGCTAGTCATAAACAACAGCTACCTCTCCCGATCCTCCCCTACACTAAACTCGGCCAAGCAGTAAATGTGTACTGGACTGTGAAGTGGAGGAAGCTGCTGCCAGGCACCTCTTATCTACCCAAGAACAAAACTATTAGTTGAAATCCAAGTGCCCGATCCATATCTCACCCCAATATCTATTACTGGAGAAGCAGGCTCTCCATACATATTAGATGGTCATCCAATCCTGTTGAAGTCAGTGGCTTCAGCAAACAATCATCTAATGTGTTTGGCCGGCATTACACTATCATTTACAAGACATTTGTCAAGTGTAGCATTCCAAGTGGTGTTAATACAAGTACAATGACTAGTTTAACCAGTACTGAATGATATAGACACTTTACTTTTCCTGTAAACCACATTAAACCTATATCAAACACTCCTTGCTATGATCTCCACCCTATTTCTGCAGTGCATTGGGCATATACTGTACAGGCTGTACTTAGGGGCCATTCTGTCCTGTCTGTGATGTCTGAGGTGGAATGTGACCTTCGCACGATATATGTTTTATACAATTTTTACAATATTGTTGTAATGAATGATTTGCACTTTGGTTACTTTCTCATATAATTGTATATTGTGAAAACAAAGAAACAAAATTTGTACTAAAACAAAATAAAGCGATGGTTTATTCGGGTTGTAATGGTTATACCAATACCTGTAAATGTATATTCTAATAAAGCAATAATGTGATATTAAGAATAAATGTTATAGTCATAATACAGTGTTTTCTTTATCTTGTTAACCTTTTAAGGTTTTAAGTGTCTTGAGTGAATGTAATGCTTGTATATGTCATGTAAGAATGCAGAAATATAGTCAGTATTAATTGGATAGTCTTTCTGGGTATTGTCATGTGAAAGGGTAAGGACATCCCATCAAAAGTTTTCATTTACTTTTTAATATGTATGCACATATCAATATTAAATCTTCATCCAATAAATATGATTGTAGCCTCTTAAGGACCTTATCTTTGGACCTAAAGCTGGCCATAAACATTAGATTTTGGATAGCTGTGATGCGTAATAGTATGGTGGATGTTGGGAAGGGGTTATAAAAACCAAAGCACAGTGGGCCTGCGCAAGTTGGCTGATGATCTGCCAAAGCAGCCGATAATGACAAACTCTGATATTTTCGGCCGCTTGCAAAATATATAAAGTATCTGCAAAAAAATAGAACTATGTAACATCTTTTTTTTTTGGCAAATTAGCCATTTCAGCTGCTGAAAATCTAATGTTTATGGTAAGATTTAAGGAGCCATAGTTAGGAGAAGAAAGAGCAGCAAATAAATATAAAATTGAAAAGGTGAGCACTGTTTCTTTTTTATTTCCAGGGATCCAGTGCAGATGCTGCACCTGTCATTCTTGATAATCTGTATACAGCGAGTACTGTAGCTAGCCTGGGTGTCTGACACTGGGACCTCCATAACTGTCACACTGATTTGAGCAAATGGATGGACTTAATTTTGTATTCTTCCACCTGTCATGGCACTCACATTATGCAGTTTGGCAATTTTCTTGGCCAAGAGATTGCTTTTGATGAGCCAGATGATGCGGTTTCTCTTTTCTTGTTAAACCTTCTTCATGGCTAATCCCTGATTTGAACCAGGGACCTTTTGCATAGGAATTGGCCTAATAACACCCTGAGCTATTAGGCAATGTGAGAACAGGTTGTAGTTTGTAATATACAAGAAGAAAAAGATTTTACCACCACTAGGAGCAAAACAGTAACAATGCAGTTACATGACAAGAATCTGCATAACTAACCATATGCTAAATAGTTGCAAGTCAAATTTATGTATGAGATAGCCAAGATGATTGTCTATAAAATTATGGTGGTCTCACATTCCAAGCTGTAGTGGATGGTGAGATATGGAGCCTAAAAATCAAAAGTTCAGAACGCTGTTACCCTTTTGCTCATCAGTGTATATGCTGCTGTAGTTAGTGGCATAGTGAACATATTTTTGTGTTGTAGTGCAGTCTTGCTGAAAATCTATTTATAATCCATATACAAATGAGTTGAGCTGAAATTTATCCTAATTTACATTCTCTAGGACTTCCACCCTCCTCCGAGGAAGGGGAGAAGGCTGTTACCTCCTCTTTACTAAAATGATCTAAGGTTGAAGGGATGCACCATCTCCCTTCTCCAGCCTCATGGATTCAGTCCATCTTAAGGTTACAAATAGCATAGAACAGTAAGCAGCATGAAACAAGTAATAAATTCCAAACATACACTTACACAGAAGAGAACCCTTGTATCTGTGTTCCACTGAGACATTGCATATACTCCAGTCAAGTTACACTTTATGGACAAAGGCATTGGGGCACAACTCCATCTCCTTTCTCATAGGTGTCATGGTCAAGTGTCCACATATATTTCTACTTTTGACCATATAGGGGGATTTAAAATGCTGGTACCTGAATTCTGATCTAACATTGGCCCATTTTGGGTCCAATTCTGGCTTAAAATTTTGGTTCAAAGTAGGCCAACTATTAATAAATGTGGGCCATACTGTACTATATTTATTTCTATAGATTGCAAGTTCTTGCTGGCAGGGCCCTCACTCCTATTGTGTGAACTGATTTATTACACTGCAATGTCTAATTTTGTCTGTACGTGAACCCTATGATTTGTAAAGTGCTGCAGAATATTTTGGCGCTATAAAAATGTTTTTTTATTATTATTGTTATTTTTTTATTATTTTTACAAGATTTATTAGAAGCACTTAAATATTCTTTAAAAAATATTTTTTTCTTGGATTTATATTTTTGTGCCACCATTTATGTTTATTGACTCATAAAGAAATATAGGCTTATGCATGACAGACTGACAATACCTCTGTATGAGGAAGCGGATAGACAGTCAGTCTATTTAGTTATCAGACATTGTAAGTGGTTAAGTGTTCTCAGTGTAAACCATTTTGGCTGCCTGGATTTACAAGATAGACAAATAAGCATTATGAGGGAGTTATGAAAACCTACGTAGGAGATAAGAGAAGGAAGTAATTTAGTTACTGCTTTAATTTTTCCTGGATGAGGCCATCTGGGTAATACTTACGTGTAATATACTGTAAAATAACCATGCAAATTCATTTATAGCCATTGAGAATATAGTAGTAGTAAGACCTTGTAATAAACCCATATGGACCATTCCAATCATTATTTCACCACCTCCAACAAGTCCAGCTCTTCACATCTATTAATAGCTGCTGCTCCATTGATTCTGGGACAGTTGGAATTTTTTTCTCTAGCCTCCACCATTCCTGAGCCATCAGTACTGTTAATTTTGGTGCTTAGTATTCTATTTATGCTATTATTCATGCTATTAACCCATTAGCGACCCAGCTGAGCTCTCTCCATACAGGGCGGATGCTGGCTGTATAATACAGCCAGCACCTGCCGCTAAAAACAGCGATCGGTGCCTACACCGATCGCGGCTGTTAACTCTTTAGATGTCACAGTCAAACGGGACCGCGGCGTCTAAATTGTGCAGGCGCCATGGGCACTGCCATTTTTCACTGATCGCCGTCCTCCAGTGACGTTCTGGAGTTGCCATGACAGCCGAGAGCCTATTGAAGGCTCCCAGGCTTGTCATTGCATTAGCTCTATTGCACGCTGCCAGAGGCAGCGTCTGATATAGGTGAAGGCATTTTGCTATTCACTGCAATACAGTAGTATGCAAGGTCCCTAGGGGGGTCTGATCATAAAAGTAAAAGTAGAAAAAAAAAGTTTTTAAAAGTATAAAAAAATTAAAAAAAAACACAAAAGTAAATAAACAAAAATAAAAATAAACACATTAGATATCGCCGTGCTCCAAAATGCCCGAACTATTAAAATATTTATCCCATACGGTGAATGGCGCAGCGGCGAAAAAAATCAAAATGGCCAAATAGCGTTTTTTATCAACACTTTGCTTCCTATAAAAAATTTAATAAAGAGTGATCAAACCATCAGATCTTTCCCCAAATGGTATCAATAAAAATGTGATGTTGTCCTGCATAAAAAGACGCTTTACCCAGCTCCATACATGTAATTAAGAAAAAGTTACAGGTGTCACAATATAGCGACACTAAATTTTTTTTTCTATTTTGCAAAGTTTTTCATTTTTTAAAAGGTATCAAAACATTACAAATACTATATAAATTTGGTATTGCCGTGTTCGTATTGACCTGCAGAATACAGGTAACATGTCATTTTTACCACACAGTGAACGCCATAAAAATTAAACTCATATGAAATTGGCGCAAATGCAGTTTTTTTCCAATTGCACTTCATTCTAATTTTTTTCCAGCTTCCCAGTACATTGCACAGCATATTGAATGGTACCTTTACCATGGTACAATTTGTTTTGCAAACAATAAGCCATCATGTGACTCTGTGAACAGTGGCGTAACTAGGAATGGTTGTGCCCCAAGGCGAACATTTGACATGGGGCCCCCCCCAAGCCGCCGCCCCCAACCCCCCCAAACCACCGCTCCCAAACCCCCACACACACAAACCACATTCCTGCGCACACTATTATGCCCCATAGTGGCCCCTGCACACGGTATTATGCCCCATAGTGGCCCCTGGACACGGTATTATGCAGCATAGTGGCCCCTGCACACAATATTATGCCCCATAGTGGCCCCTGCACACAGTAGTTTGCCCCATAATGGCCCCAGCACACAGTAGTTTGCCCCATAGTGGCCCCGACACACAGTAGTTTGCCCCATAGTGGCCCCTGCACACAGTAGTTTGCCCCATAGTGGCCCCTGCACGCAGTAGTTTGCCCCATAGTAGCCCCTGTACACAGTAGTTTGCCCCATAGTGGCCCCTGCACACAGTAGTTTGCCCCATAGTAGCCCCTGAACACAGTAGTTTGCCCCATAGTAGCCCCTGCACACAGTAGTTTGCCCCATAGTGGACCCTGCACACAGTAGTTTGCCCCATAGTGGCCCCTGCACACAGTAGTTTTCCCCATAGTGGCCCCTGCACACAGTATTATGCCCCATAGTGGACCACCCATGAACGATTATAATATAATCTGGGGTCTTTTCAGACCCCAGAGTATAATGATCGGAGACCCAGGGGAGGATAGAAACATAGAAAACACTGCAACTTACCTCCTCCTCGCTCCGGTGCACTCCCGTGCGCTACTTCGGCCATCTTCAATGTTGGACCGGATCTCGCACGATCCAGGCCGGCGTCGCGACGCATAATGACGTCGGCTGACGTCTGGGACGTCACCAAACAGGCCCGAAGCCTGCGGAGCGACGGAGAGGTGAGTTACAGTGTTTTTTATGTTCGCTCACCTCCCCTGGGCCCCCGATCGTTATACTCCGGGGTCTCAAAAGACCCCGGAGTATAACGATAGCAGTGATTGTGGGGTTCGCGGTAGCGACTGCCACAGGGCTCCGAGCCCCGTAATGTTCCGGGCCCTGTGGCAGTCGCTACCACTGCTACCCCGGTAGTTACGCCCCTGTCTGTGAACTAAGAAATGAAAAAGTTATGGCTCTTAAAATGTGGGGAGGGAAAAACAAAAATGCAGAATTGGAAAATGGCCGGGTCCTTAAGGGATTAAAAAAACACGAATAATGTAAAAAAACAGTACATTTCCCCTCCTTTTTGGTTTACATATTCTCAGATATTAAAAAAAGATAAAACATGGAAAAATAAAAAAAAATAAAGCCCTATTTATCACCAAATAAAGATGTAAAAATTATTTGAATAACCCAAAGGAAAAAAATTGTTATAGCCCTCAAAAGCACATGTATGAAAAAACACAAAAATGATCCTGAACCAGAGAAAATAGCCTGGTACTGAAGTGGTTAAATAGCATACTTGCTCAGAAATGGTGGAGGCTAGAGAGAAAATTTCAACTGCACTGGAGTCAGTGGAGCACTGTCTAATAATAGATGCTAAGAACGTGAACTGGAGGTGGTGGTGAAAGGTCCTTTTTAAGTACATTCATTTCCATCCATTCATACACTGAATACCCATTATATACACACCGCAAATTTTGATGGACAGATATGAACTTTTTTTTTAATTTTTTCTTTTTATTAGCATGTAAATAAAATGAAAATTAATTACATAAATCAAGAAAACAGATCAAGCATTTACTTCTCAATTTATGTATTATACTTCTGCATCTTCTTCCATGACCTGGCTGAACTTTACTACTCTTCCCAGTTCCTTTGCCTTCTCCATTTGCCCTTGCTACCTTCCTTATTAGTGCTTGGTGCAGTGTTGTGGAGTCACAGTTGTGGAGTCGGAGGTCACTTTTGGGTAGAATTGGAGTTGGAAAAAACTCTGGCTTTGATATAAACATATTCATTTTATTAAATATTATATTAAACACGACACATATTATTTATAAGAATATTGTACAATTAACTTATTAAGGCCCCTTGCAGACGACCGTGGTGTGGGTCAGTGTGCTCTCCGTGTATTTCACAGATAGCACACTGACCCATTCTTTTCTATGAGCCCGTACACACGACCGTGATTTTCACGATCCCATGTGTGGGCCGACAATCCGGGCCGCATCAGATAGAACAGGTCCTATTCCTGTCCTATTTTGCGGCCCTGCTTCCTTGGCTCCTATTCATTTAATGAAAGGAGCCGTGGAAGCATGGCCTGTGCACGGGCAGCACAAGGGGATATCCTCGTGTCCCCTGTGTGCAGCCCATGCTTTCAATTCATGGCAGGCCGGTTGCAGCATGATTGTCTGCAACTGACCTTAGTGCAGAGTTTGTTAGTTCACAATGCAAATATTATCTTGATATCTTTGTAACAGCGATTCACAAGGGGAAAGCATCATTTGACTCTGTAGTTAGAATCCCTAAAACGTACCCTCCTCTGTTCACGCGCCCGAATTACCTCGCAGGATATGATGCTGTATCAGACTAACTTTATATGTCCAGGCACCATCTGCACATTAAAGGACATGACTGGTGACGGCTCATACAGCTTATATATGTGTAATGACAGTAACCTCTATTACAGAATTGTCTGACCATTGTACAAACAATGCTATGTCTGTTGCTGCCCCTGCTACCTCCTGTGTCACCCCCTCTACCTCATTGATTGTAAGCTCTTGTGAGCAGGGCCCTCAGTCCCAGTGTGCGAATTAAATATTTCTTTGTAATGTATCTTTTTTTGTCAGTACTTGAACCCTACAAATTGTACAGTGCTGTGGAATATGTTGGCGCTAAATAAATAAAATTTTTTATTATTGTTATTATTATTATTATTATTATTATTATTATTCAGGGAACCCTAACCCATCTATCTGTGTTAATGTGCTGACAAACTGTTTAAAAGTCAGGTGTTTTCTGTACTAGTCTTACAATCAAGTTACAATCAAGTGTGAGTACGATGCTCCCTAATTATTAAGAGACTACTATTAACCAGCCGGGGGCTAGCAAAGATTTCAGCTATAATTAACTTTAGCTTTCTAGTGTGACCTATAGGAAATCTGACAGTTTGAGGCATCCCCAGCCTACCATGATCCCCGCTCAGCTCTATCCACTGTTTTATAAAGTGGCAAGGAAGCACAAAAACAATAAAGTGGTGTATCTTTGCTGCAAATTGCACCAATGATGCATTACTTCTATGCCAGTCTAAATGACCTGGCTCAATTCTTTCCCATTTGTGACCACTTTTGCCAGAATAGATTGCTGGTAGGTATATCTGCTTCGAAGGCTTCTTGCTTTGCTACAGCTGAATTGATTTGCTATAGATAGAGCTGGAGACAGACATTTGACTTTCTGACAAGCTTTGGTTACAAGTTCCACCTCTGAACAGCCTGGACACACAGTACTAAAATCATTCCTGGCTTTCAGCAGTCAACACACTATGCACTGACTATTATAGGGTGTAAGGGTTAAAACATAATTTGTATTATATTCTATAACGCAGTATAGAGAAGACACAGGGTGAAATGTTCTCCATGCAGACTAAATAGTTTAGAGATAGAATATAGTCTCAGAGTCTGGGAAGAATATCAACAGTTCTGCTGTTCTCAGAGATGTACCATTCTCAGGAAAGATAAGGAGAACATTTAGACTAGGTGAAAAGGAAACATCTGGGGTGATGGGAAACTGAACAACTTTGTCTGGTAACGGAACTGGAAAACCCATATATGTACATTGGTCACATGACTGTTGTGTAACCAACTTGCCTTTAAAACTTGTATGAACTATACAATAAACAAAATCATTCTTACTAGACACTTGGGTGTGTCTGTAGTTTGTTTTCCTCTTGCTCGATATTGTTCTTTATTTAATTAGGATTACGCTGACATCCATCCCGGGGGAACTTAATCCCCGACAGAAATTGGCGCCCAACGTGGGGCGACGAGATCGTCTGATGTGCAGCCGATAGAGTGCCGACCCACTCACCGATCGACTTGAGAACGGGACCAGAGGACCTCAGATAGATAAAAACAGTACTGTGAAGGTAAGCCTTTGATCTTGCCAATTAGTATATCTGAGGTTCCTGTGTGTCTATTCTCTGTATCAATGAGTGAGGTAAGCTGCTGCATGTTTATATGACATCTCGATGCCAATTAAATAGTACGGAAGAACCTAAAAGGAACATGTCACCTGTAAATGATATGGAAATTGTTTTCTTTGCTTTTTGTCTTACCTGTTTACTGATGTTTGCATGTTACCTGTGTTATAAGATATATAAGGATGCAAAGAATGGGGAAAAGTTCTCTATTCTTAACCCCTAGAGTCTAGCGTTGCGGACAAGGTTCGGAACTGAGAAGCACTGAGTGATTTAAAAGTCCTTATTTTGGAACACTAGCCTCCAGCCGTGTCTGGACGGTCAAGGTCGAATGGGACCTGAGTAGTAGCACGAAGGACTTAGTAGAATCCGCGCGAAGAAGTGCGTGCAGTGATTTGGGAGTGTTTTGTTAAGGGGACACAGGCAGAAAGTTGAGCCTGTGGAAGCCATTAGGCATTGCCCTGAGCACTACTCCTGAACTTGCACAAGTAGTTCATAGAAGACAGAAGAGTCTGTCTGGGAGTTCTCACTAAGTAGTCATAAGTGACCCTCTATTGTCTCAAAGGTTGCCCTAGAGGAGTGAGAAGCTCACTGGCTGATTAGCTACCAGCCAAGATGGGGATGGGACCCTCTAAGATATGGTACACCCCATTTGAACTAATAGAGATAGGGGAAGGGAAAGAAGTAGCCGCACAGGTAAAGAAAATCCTAAAAAGAGCAGGAATACACCAGACTGGGTTAGTAGACAGTAGATTCTGGGATCAGTGGAGATTAGATCATGCAGGGGTCATACAAGATAAAAAGTTGCAAAGAGGCATATATGCCCTGATAGAAGGAAGCAATAGAATAGGATAAGGGAATGATAGTTCAGGAAATAATGAATCACCCCCACCTCACTCCGAGAATCAGGCTTGAAGGGAGACATCACCCTTCTCAGTATTATTGTTTAATATAACCCATCTTATCTCCCAGTTCTGTATGAAATATTACTTACTTTAACAAAATACTCAGAGAATCTGATATAGTGCAAAGAGAAAAACTGTCCAGCATCGGTATGATGTTTATTGGATTATGTATTATATATATATATATATATATATATATATATATATATATATATACGTCAACCTGTATTTGTAATATTCATTCTGTTTATATCAATGCCAGGATTCAACTTTTATGCTTTTTGTAAAATTAAATCCGCTTTCAGGAAATGTCCCCTAAAAAGAAGAAACTAGGATATTGTGATGTTCCACAGGGGTTCAACTTTTGGTTGGAATCCAGTGAAGAAAATTCTAAAGTCTGGCAGTTTGCCCTTAAGGTAACCTGAAGTACAACTCAGGGGTTTTGAACACCTGTGGTAATGACAAAAGGTGGGGTTTGGGAAATATTCGAAAATTGTACAAAAAATAGTAATATGTAATTTTGGTGTCAGTATTAACTGCTATCTGCTTGAATTGTATTCCTGTATTCTGTTGTAGCGCTCTGCAGATGTTCTGCTGGGAATAACCAAAACATTAATTGACTGCCAAGTAGCTCCAAGGACGTTGTATCTGATGTGATGGGCACGCAGAAAATCACAAGCTGAACATGATACTGTGTTACCCAATAATGTTACATGTCAATTATTACAAAGTGAAACTTGGCTTTGGGCCTCCGGGGTCCGCAGCCTGTGTATGATGACTATTTATGCTCAAAGGGAAAATATTTTGATAAAAGTGTTAGCCTAAGGTTAAATGGAAAAGTAAGGTACAATGACAATATATATGTGTATAATATTGTGTAATATATATGCGTAAAATATTCAAGAAAATACTCAAGCATATGAAATTATGTCTTGTACTATGTTATGTGAATTTATTGTCTTGCCTGTTATCACCTGAAGTAAGGTATCTGCTAAAAGAGAGAAAGGTGAATCAGTGGAAGTTTATTATGGAAGACTTCTCACTAAAACGGTGGATGCTTTAGATCAAACTGATCCTGTAGAAACCTCATTTCAGGGTAGCAGAATACTCACTAGGTATTTAGTCTCAGACACATCAGATAATATTCTTGGTACAGATGTGATGGGAGTATTAGGTTGTAATATCATGTTGCATTCATCAGGAGAAGCATATGTAAAAGTCACGCATACTAACCATGAGATTTTGTGTTTGTTATCTGCCGAGTTAAGTACACCAAATTGTATTTTTGTCCTCACTGAAGAAGAAAATGTACTGTTATCCCAAGTGCCAACAGCATTATGGGCAACTGGGAAAACAGACTTAGGTAAATTGGATGTACCCCTGTTATGGTAACCCTGAAACCTGGTGCTCAGCCACCCAGGATTAAACAATATCCTCTGACCCATGCCCAAGAGGATGCCATAGCGGTAACCATAGTGGAATTAGTAAAGGCAGAGGCATTAAAGGAATGCACTTCTGCAGCAAACACTCCTCTTTTCCCAGTTAAAAAGAAGGGCAAAAAGGGAGAACCAGACACATACCGTATGGTTCATGATCTTAGGGAATTGAATAAAGTAACACTACTTGAAACCCCAGTGGTACCTAACCCACACACCCTGCTGTCAGCTGTCCCCACAGGTACCACCTGGTACAGTTGTGTAGATCTTTGCAATGCATATTTTTTTTTTTCTGTGCCTTTACACCCCGATTGCCAGTATTTGTTTGCATTTACATTTAGGTATAAACAGTACACTTGGACAGTACTACCACAAGGGGCGCAAAACAGTCCTAACCAATTCACAAGGTGTCTCACACTTATCATGAGTACTTGGTATTTTCCACATGATGATGTCATTTTGTTACAATATGTTGATGACCTTCTTCTTTGTGCTCCAGACAAACCAACCTGTGAAGCAGCGACCATCAGCCTGTTGTGTTTCCTCTGCCAGAACGGCTGCAAGGCCAGCAAGGATAAGTTGCAATTTTGCAAACAAAAAGTGTTGTTTCTGGGACACTGTCTCGGCCAGGGTACCAAGCACCTGTCAGATGAGAGGACCAAGGTGGTAAGAGACATGCAGGTGCCAACCTCTCATGCTCAGCTACGTACCTTTTTGGGATTGGTATCCTACTGTAGGCCATGGATCAGATCTGCATCTCTGACCATGCAACCTCTGTACAATAGCCTCTCCTCAAAACCATTCAGCCTCACACCTGAGGCCTTGGATGCATTTTACCAGCTGAAGTTGCAGATAGTCAGTGCTCCGGCCTTAGGCCTACCTGACTATCAGAAACCTTTTCAGCTCTACGTGACTGAGATGATGAGGCATGCAACTGCAGTTCTCACACAACAACACGGGGATAAGAAACGCCCGGTGGCCTATTACAGCTCACGGTTAGACGCTGTAAGCCAGGGGGACACCCTCCTGTGTGCGGGTTGTCCTCTCGGTACAAGCGTTGCTTGATAAGAGCTCAGACATTGTCCTAGATCATTTATTGGTTGTGTATACACCTCATGACATCCATGCTATCCTCACACAGGTAGACAGACGTCACCTTTCTTTGGCAAGGCAGAGCAAAATGGAATTTGCTCTGCAGTCCTCCTCAAACATCTCTTTTCAACGCTGCTTAACTTTGAATCCTGCAACTCTTCTTCCTGTAGGAGTGCATGATTCAAAAGGGGGAGTGGAAGATGAGTTATTTTTGAACTCTCTCTCTGAAGAAGAACTGTTTGATAGCCAGCATGAACATGATTGCGTGGCTCTTATGTCACAGGAAACAGTGGGATTCGACCATGTCTCAGATGTGCCATTACAAAATCCTGATTATGAGATGTTTGTGGACGGCTCAAGGTATCTGACAGATGAAGGCAAATTTGTTACAGGGTATGCTGTAGTCACTGAACATGACATCATAGTTCAAGAAGCTCTTCCACCACACATGTCAGCCCAAGAAGCTGAGCTTAAAGCCCTTATGGAGGCTTGTAAGGTAGCCAAAGGTAGAACAGCCAACATATACACTGACTCCAGGTATGCTTTTGGCATTGCACATGATTATGGTCCAATATGGAGGGCAAGGAACTTCCTAACAGCCCAGGGCAAGCCAATTAAGAATGGAGATGTGGTAAGTCGACTGATGGAGGCCATACTGCTCCCAAAGCAGCTGGCAATTGTGAAAGTCAGAGCTCACGCAAAAGGAAGGGACCCTGAAAGCCGTGGAAATGAGAGAGCTGACATAGCAGCCAAGGCTGCAGCACTACTGGCCAGAAGGGGTCCCAACCAGGTGAGCAAAATGGACATTGACCTAGCAGACCCAAAAGGGCTGTACTCAAAGGTTACCAGTGTGGAAACTGAGAGATGGAAGAAAGCAGGTGCTACAGAAGGTGATGGTATGTGGAAAATGGGGGATCGATTATGTCTGCCCGTAGCAGTCTACCCCCAGATGGCTGGCTTGGCCCACGGTAAGGTGCATGCCTCTCGAAATGCCATGGAGTCAGTAGTGGGTAAATTATGGTTTGCCCCAGGTTTTGGAAGAGCTGCTAGCAATCACGTAAAAGCATGTCACATATGTGCTCTACACAATCCAGGACAGGTAGTTAAAACACCTACCAAGTGTACACCAAAATCCCTGTACCCATTTCAGAGGATACAGATAGATTACATACAGTTGCCTAAGTCTGGAACATACGAGTATGTATTGGTCTGTGTGTGGATTTGTTTTCAGGATGGCCTGAGGCCTACCCTGTGAGCAAAGCAACCACACAAGCAACTGCCAAGAAACTGATGTCCGAGCTTGTGTGCAGGTTTGGAGTGCCCGAGGTGATTGAGTCTGACAGAGGTACACATTTCACAGGTGAGATAATGAAAGAAATAATGTCTGCACTAGGGATTGAGCAAGCTTTCCACACACCCTACCATCCTCAGAGTTCAGGCAAGGTGGAGAGGCTTAATGGTACACTTAAGTTGAAAATTCAGAAAGCCATGGCAGAGACAGGAAAGCCTTGGCCTGAATGCCTGTCTTTAGCCTTATATTCAGTAAGAACTACTCCTAGCAGGAGGACAGGGTTGTCACCATTTGAAATATTGTTTGGAAGTGCACCTAAAAGAGGATTGTACTTCCCTCAGACATTACAGCTTAACTATGACAGTATTGCCAGCTATGTACAAAATTTGTGTCAAAAACTGAAAGAAACACATAAACAAGTGTTCTCTTCTATTCCAGACCCTTCTGATTTTTCAGGAACACATAGCTTGCAGCCTGGTGATTGGGTAGTCGTGAAAAGACACTCCAGGAAATCTCTTGAACCCAGATATGATGGCCCCTTCCAGATATTGCTGACAACTGCCACCTCAGTAAAGTTGGAGGGAAAATCTACCTGAATACACGCTTCACATTGCAAGAAAGTTGAAGCGCTGAGAAGGAAATGGAATACAGTTAACCAATATGTAAGATAGGATGTTATTTTTAACCTCTTCAATGGAGAATCCATCAAAGATGGCACACAAACAGTGTGAAGGTATTCATTGAACTTGATTAAAAATAAAGTCCTAAAATGGGGGAATTGTAAGGGTTAAAACATAATTTGTATTATATTCTATAACGCAGTATAGAGAAGACACAGGGTGAAATGTTCTCCACGCAGACTAAATAGTTTAGAGATAGAATATAGTCTCAGAGTCTGGGAAGAATATCAACAGTTCTGCTGTTCTCAGAGATGTACCATTCTCAGGAAAGATAAGGAGAACATTTAGACTAGGTGAAAAGGAAACATCTGGGGTGATGGGAAACTGAACAACTTTGTCTGGTAACGGAACTGGAAAACCCATATATGTACATTGGTCACATGACTGTTGTGTAACCAACTTGCCTTTAAAACTTGTATGAACTATACAATAAACAAAATCATTCTTACTAGACACTTGGGTGTGTCTGTAGTTTGTTTTCCTCTTGCTCGATATTGTTCTTTATTTAATTAGGATTACGCTGACATCCATCCCGGGGGAACTTAATCCCCGACAGAAATTGGCGCCCAACGTGGGGCGACGAGATCGTCTGATGTGCAGCCGATAGAGTGCCGACCCACTCACCGATCGACTTGAGAACGGGACCAGAGGACCTCAGATAGATAAAAACAGTACTGTGAAGGTAAGCCTTTGATCTTGCCAATTAGTATATCTGAGGTTCCTGTGTGTCTATTCTCTGTATCAATGAGTGAGGTAAGCTGCTGCATGTTTATATGACATCTCGATGCCAATTAAATAGTACGGAAGAACCTAAAAGGAACATGTCACCTGTAAATGATATGGAAATTGTTTTCTTTGCTTTTTGTCTTACCTGTTTACTGATGTTTGCATGTTACCTGTGTTATAAGATATATAAGGATGCAAAGAATGGGGAAAAGTTCTCTATTCTTAACCCCTAGAGTCTAGCGTTGCGGACAAGGTTCGGAACTGAGAAGCACTGAGTGATTTAAAAGTCCTTATTTTGGAACACTAGCCTCCAGCCGTGTCTGGACGGTCAAGGTCGAATGGGACCTGAGTAGTAGCACGAAGGACTTAGTAGAATCCGCGCGAAGAAGTGCGTGCAGTGATTTGGGAGTGTTTTGTTAAGGGGACACAGGCAGAAAGTTGAGCCTGTGGAAGCCATTAGGCATTGCCCTGAGCACTACTCCTGAACTTGCACAAGTAGTTCATAGAAGACAGAAGAGTCTGTCTGGGAGTTCTCACTAAGTAGTCATAAGTGACCCTCTATTGTCTCAAAGGTTGCCCTAGAGGAGTGAGAAGCTCACTGGCTGATTAGCTACCAGCCAAGATGGGGATGGGACCCTCTAAGATATGGTACACCCCATTTGAACTAATAGAGATAGGGGAAGGGAAAGAAGTAGCCGCACAGGTAAAGAAAATCCTAAAAAGAGCAGGAATACACCAGACTGGGTTAGTAGACAGTAGATTCTGGGATCAGTGGAGATTAGATCATGCAGGGGTCATACAAGATAAAAAGTTGCAAAGAGGCATATATGCCCTGATAGAAGGAAGCAATAGAATAGGATAAGGGAATGATAGTTCAGGAAATAATGAATCACCCCCACCTCACTCCGAGAATCAGGCTTGAAGGGAGACATCACCCTTCTCAGTATTATTGTTTAATATAACCCATCTTATCTCCCAGTTCTGTATGAAATATTACTTACTTTAACAAAATACTCAGAGAATCTGATATAGTGCAAAGAGAAAAACTGTCCAGCATCGGTATGATGTTTATTGGATTATGTATTATATATATATATATATATATATATATATATATATATATATATACCGTCAACCTGTATTTGTAATATTCATTCTGTTTATATCAATGCCAGGATTCAACTTTTATGCTTTTTGTAAAATTAAATCCGCTTTCAGGAAATGTCCCCTAAAAAGAAGAAACTAGGATATTGTGATGTTCCACAGGGGTTCAACTTTTGGTTGGAATCCAGTGAAGAAAATTCTAAAGTCTGGCAGTTTGCCCTTAAGGTAACCTGAAGTACAACTCAGGGGTTTTGAACACCTGTGGTAATGACAAAAGGTGGGGTTTGGGAAATATTCGAAAATTGTACAAAAAATAGTAATATGTAATTTTGGTGTCAGTATTAACTGCTATCTGCTTGAATTGTATTCCTGTATTCTGTTGTAGCGCTCTGCAGATGTTCTGCTGGGAATAACCAAAACATTAATTGACTGCCAAGTAGCTCCAAGGACGTTGTATCTGATGTGATGGGCACGCAGAAAATCACAAGCTGAACATGATACTGTGTTACCCAATAATGTTACATGTCAATTATTACAAAGTGAAACTTGGCTTTGGGCCTCCGGGGTCCGCAGCCTGTGTATGATGACTATTTATGCTCAAAGGGAAAATATTTTGATAAAAGTGTTAGCCTAAGGTTAAATGGAAAAGTAAGGTACAATGACAATATATATGTGTATAATATTGTGTAATATATATGCGTAAAATATTCAAGAAAATACTCAAGCATATGAAATTATGTCTTGTACTATGTTATGTGAATTTATTGTCTTGCCTGTTATCACCTGAAGTAAGGTATCTGCTAAAAGAGAGAAAGGTGAATCAGTGGAAGTTTATTATGGAAGACTTCTCACTAAAACGGTGGATGCTTTAGATCAAACTGATCCTGTAGAAACCTCATTTCAGGGTAGCAGAATACTCACTAGGTATTTAGTCTCAGACACATCAGATAATATTCTTGGTACAGATGTGATGGGAGTATTAGGTTGTAATATCATGTTGCATTCATCAGGAGAAGCATATGTAAAAGTCACGCATACTAACCATGAGATTTTGTGTTTGTTATCTGCCGAGTTAAGTACACCAAATTGTATTTTTGTCCTCACTGAAGAAGAAAATGTACTGTTATCCCAAGTGCCAACAGCATTATGGGCAACTGGGAAAACAGACTTAGGTAAATTGGATGTACCCCTGTTATGGTAACCCTGAAACCTGGTGCTCAGCCACCCAGGATTAAACAATATCCTCTGACCCATGCCCAAGAGGATGCCATAGCGGTAACCATAGTGGAATTAGTAAAGGCAGAGGCATTAAAGGAATGCACTTCTGCAGCAAACACTCCTCTTTTCCCAGTTAAAAAGAAGGGCAAAAAGGGAGAACCAGACACATACCGTATGGTTCATGATCTTAGGGAATTGAATAAAGTAACACTACTTGAAACCCCAGTGGTACCTAACCCACACACCCTGCTGTCAGCTGTCCCCACAGGTACCACCTGGTACAGTTGTGTAGATCTTTGCAATGCATATTTTTTTTTTCTGTGCCTTTACACCCCGATTGCCAGTATTTGTTTGCATTTACATTTAGGGATAAACAGTACACTTGGACAGTACTACCACAAGGGGCGCAAAACAGTCCTAACCAATTCACAAGGTGTCTCACACTTATCATGAGTACTTGGTATTTTCCACATGATGATGTCATTTTGTTACAATATGTTGATGACCTTCTTCTTTGTGCTCCAGACAAACCAACCTGTGAAGCAGCGACCATCAGCCTGTTGTGTTTCCTCTGCCAGAACGGCTGCAAGGCCAGCAAGGATAAGTTGCAATTTTGCAAACAAAAAGTGTTGTTTCTGGGACACTGTCTCGGCCAGGGTACCAAGCACCTGTCAGATGAGAGGACCAAGGTGGTAAGAGACATGCAGGTGCCAACCTCTCATGCTCAGCTACGTACCTTTTTGGGATTGGTATCCTACTGTAGGCCATGGATCAGATCTGCATCTCTGACCATGCAACCTCTGTACAATAGCCTCTCCTCAAAACCATTCAGCCTCACACCTGAGGCCTTGGATGCATTTTACCAGCTGAAGTTGCAGATAGTCAGTGCTCCGGCCTTAGGCCTACCTGACTATCAGAAACCTTTTCAGCTCTACGTGACTGAGATGATGAGGCATGCAACTGCAGTTCTCACACAACAACACGGGGATAAGAAACGCCCGGTGGCCTATTACAGCTCACGGTTAGACGCTGTAAGCCAGGGGGACACCCTCCTGTGTGCGGGTTGTCCTCTCGGTACAAGCGTTGCTTGATAAGAGCTCAGACATTGTCCTAGATCATTTATTGGTTGTGTATACACCTCATGACATCCATGCTATCCTCACACAGGTAGACAGACGTCACCTTTCTTTGGCAAGGCAGAGCAAAATGGAATTTGCTCTGCAGTCCTCCTCAAACATCTCTTTTCAACGCTGCTTAACTTTGAATCCTGCAACTCTTCTTCCTGTAGGAGTGCATGATTCAAAAGGGGGAGTGGAAGATGAGTTATTTTTGAACTCTCTCTCTGAAGAAGAACTGTTTGATAGCCAGCATGAACATGATTGCGTGGCTCTTATGTCACAGGAAACAGTGGGATTCGACCATGTCTCAGATGTGCCATTACAAAATCCTGATTATGAGATGTTTGTGGACGGCTCAAGGTATCTGACAGATGAAGGCAAATTTGTTACAGGGTATGCTGTAGTCACTGAACATGACATCATAGTTCAAGAAGCTCTTCCACCACACATGTCAGCCCAAGAAGCTGAGCTTAAAGCCCTTATGGAGGCTTGTAAGGTAGCCAAAGGTAGAACAGCCAACATATACACTGACTCCAGGTATGCTTTTGGCATTGCACATGATTATGGTCCAATATGGAGGGCAAGGAACTTCCTAACAGCCCAGGGCAAGCCAATTAAGAATGGAGATGTGGTAAGTCGACTGATGGAGGCCATACTGCTCCCAAAGCAGCTGGCAATTGTGAAAGTCAGAGCTCACGCAAAAGGAAGGGACCCTGAAAGCCGTGGAAATGAGAGAGCTGACATAGCAGCCAAGGCTGCAGCACTACTGGCCAGAAGGGGTCCCAACCAGGTGAGCAAAATGGACATTGACCTAGCAGACCCAAAAGGGCTGTACTCAAAGGTTACCAGTGTGGAAACTGAGAGATGGAAGAAAGCAGGTGCTACAGAAGGTGATGGTATGTGGAAAATGGGGGATCGATTATGTCTGCCCGTAGCAGTCTACCCCCAGATGGCTGGCTTGGCCCACGGTAAGGTGCATGCCTCTCGAAATGCCATGGAGTCAGTAGTGGGTAAATTATGGTTTGCCCCAGGTTTTGGAAGAGCTGCTAGCAATCACGTAAAAGCATGTCACATATGTGCTCTACACAATCCAGGACAGGTAGTTAAAACACCTACCAAGTGTACACCAAAATCCCTGTACCCATTTCAGAGGATACAGATAGATTACATACAGTTGCCTAAGTCTGGAACATACGAGTATGTATTGGTCTGTGTGTGGATTTGTTTTCAGGATGGCCTGAGGCCTACCCTGTGAGCAAAGCAACCACACAAGCAACTGCCAAGAAACTGATGTCCGAGCTTGTGTGCAGGTTTGGAGTGCCCGAGGTGATTGAGTCTGACAGAGGTACACATTTCACAGGTGAGATAATGAAAGAAATAATGTCTGCACTAGGGATTGAGCAAGCTTTCCACACACCCTACCATCCTCAGAGTTCAGGCAAGGTGGAGAGGCTTAATGGTACACTTAAGTTGAAAATTCAGAAAGCCATGGCAGAGACAGGAAAGCCTTGGCCTGAATGCCTGTCTTTAGCCTTATATTCAGTAAGAACTACTCCTAGCAGGAGGACAGGGTTGTCACCATTTGAAATATTGTTTGGAAGTGCACCTAAAAGAGGATTGTACTTCCCTCAGACATTACAGCTTAACTATGACAGTATTGCCAGCTATGTACAAAATTTGTGTCAAAAACTGAAAGAAACACATAAACAAGTGTTCTCTTCTATTCCAGACCCTTCTGATTTTTCAGGAACACATAGCTTGCAGCCTGGTGATTGGGTAGTCGTGAAAAGACACTCCAGGAAATCTCTTGAACCCAGATATGATGGCCCCTTCCAGATATTGCTGACAACTGCCACCTCAGTAAAGTTGGAGGGAAAATCTACCTGAATACACGCTTCACATTGCAAGAAAGTTGAAGCGCTGAGAAGGAAATGGAATACAGTTAACCAATATGTAAGATAGGATGTTATTTTTAACCTCTTCAATGGAGAATCCATCAAAGATGGCACACAAACAGTGTGAAGGTATTCATTGAACTTGATTAAAAATAAAGTCCTAAAATGGGGGAATTGTAAGGGTTAAAACATAATTTGTATTATATTCTATAACGCAGTATAGAGAAGACACAGGGTGAAATGTTCTCCACGCAGACTAAATAGTTTAGAGATAGAATATAGTCTCAGAGTCTGGGAAGAATATCAACAGTTCTGCTGTTCTCAGAGATGTACCATTCTCAGGAAAGATAAGGAGAACATTTAGACTAGGTGAAAAGGAAACATCTGGGGTGATGGGAAACTGAACAACTTTGTCTGGTAACGGAACTGGAAAACCCATATATGTACATTGGTCACATGACTGTTGTGTAACCAACTTGCCTTTAAAACTTGTATGAACTATACAATAAACAAAATCATTCTTACTAGACACTTGGGTGTGTCTGTAGTTTGTTTTCCTCGAGCTCGATATTGTTCTTTATTTAATTAGGATTACGGTGACATCCATCCCGGGAGAACTTAACCCCCGACAAGGGTATTGCCACATTTTTATTACTATGCCAAATATCTCCTTTACACATGTATGAGGTGTGGCATCCATAAAGTTATAGGGTGAACACATCACCAGGAAATAACACTTTAAAGCATTTTAAACTAAGTTTATTAACAATCATTGAAAAACTTAATTTACAATGAGCTGGCAGCAACAGAGATATTGTTTACAAAGCTTTACAGTACACCACCATGACAGCCGTATATTCCAGAAGAGATCTCTAATTTGATCTATATTGCTTCTACAAGGTCTAATTCAGAAAGTCATATTTTTAGTCTGTGTGCTTTCTGTGTACACAAGGTCCTGTACATGGACAGAACACGGATTGAAAACAGTGTATGGTGCAATTCACACCAATGACAGTCCATATTGCAGACTACATGGATTTGGAGTACATAGGGGACAGCATTCTCCAAATCCTCTTAGTCTGTCTTGTCACTGGACATATGGATTGCATACCTATATAAAAAATTGTCATATTTTTCATTCATTTATGCAGGTCTGGACCAACTGTTGCATTCATATCATTGTGTAAATATGTAATACTGATCTGGCTGTAAAGTACTTCCCTTTTGTGAGATAAGAAGCAATACCAATATTAGTCCCAATTATGGACTTGAATGTCTCTTTCCTTTTTTGCCCTCATCATTCAACACTATCTTCATTTCCTTTATTATCATTATATAGCACCATCATATTCCACAGCGATTTACAGATATTGTTAACACTGTCACATATAGGGTTCACAAACTAAATTCCCTATCAGTACATCTTAGGAGTGTGGGAAGAAACCAGACTACCCAGAAGAAACCCACACAAACATGGGGAGAACATACAAACTCCTTGCAGATGTTGCCCTTGGTTGGATCTTTCCAGACCCCGGAGTATAATAATTGGAGGCCCAGGGGAGGTGGGGGAACATAAAAAACAATGTACTTACCTCTCCTACGCTTCTCCAGGCTTCAGGCCTGTTTGGTGACGTCCCAAACGTCAGCCGACGTCATTTTGCGTCGCGACGCCGGCCCGCATCACATGATGCTGACCTGGTCCAACATTGAAGAAGGCCGAAGTAGCAGGGAGTGGACTGGAATGAAGAACAGGTAAGTAGCATTGTTTTTTTTTATGTTTCTATCCTCCCCTGGGTCTCCAATCATTATACTCTGGGGTCTGAAAAGACTCCAGAGTATAATAATTGTTCATGGGTGGTCCACAATGGAGCATAATACTGTGTGCAGGGGCCACAATAGGACATGATATTGTGTGCAGGGGCCACTATGGGGAATAATACTGTGTGCAGGGGCCACTATGGGGAATAATACTGTGTGCAGGGGCCACTATGGGTAATAATCCTCCGTGCAGGGACCACTATGGGGAATAATACTGTGTGCAGGGGCCACTATGGGGAATAATACTGTGTGCAGGGGCCACTATGGGGAATAATACTGTGTGCAGGGGCCACTATGGGGCATAATACTGTGTGCAGGGGCCACTATGCGGCATAATACTGTGTGCAGGGGCCCACTATGCAGCATAATACTGTGTGCAGGAATGTGTTTTTTTTGGGGGGGGTTATGCCACTGATGTGCGCTATGGTCTCCTCTGCACTGACTTTTTAAATATGCCCATACATAGTAGCGACCTTCTCCAAATGCCCAAAAGGTGATGGCCCCTTGTCTTCCTGGCCACTATACAAATAAAAATGTAGCTCAGGTAATATGTCTGCCTTGTTTCCTCCTCTGTAGATGGTCATAAACCAAACCAGCACAACTCCAACATACACTAAAATTTTCCTAATCTCCGACTCATCCAAGGAACACAAATTCATTAATCCATACAGGCAATTTTCCATCAAATACAGTTCCAAATCCTTAAACTTATCTGTAGTTCACACATCCATATGTTTCCTTACTAATCTCTATGCACCACCGAACACATCTCCTCTGATGTGAAATTATTATACTGTGGGGTCTCTTCAGACTCCAGAGTAAAATAAAAGTAGGCCCAAGGGAGATGTAAAAATTTAAAAAACATTAATACTCATCTTCCCTCACCTTCTTCAGGAATCCTCGCGCATCCGGCTATCTGGTTCTTCCTCCTCTGGGCATGTAACATCTCAGAAGAGCAATTGAGCTCAGGCCTCAACAATGAACCCAGGTGCGTTACGTCACAGAAGAGTGAGTCTAATGCTCTCTTGAGACATCACACGCACGTAGGAAGAAGATAAAGATTGTCGGACACCACAAGGAGGCCTGAAACAGATGAGGGAATGTGAGTATAAATGTGTATAATTTTTTCACTTGCCTTAGCCCTACTCCTATTATTCTCTGGGGTCTGAAGAGACTGCAGAGTATAATAATTTACCACAAATCATGTCGTGGCGGACATTTTAGTTTGCTCAAGACGAATCCCAAATTGTTTAGTTTTGGTAAAAACTGAACAATTTTCAATTTTCTGGACAAATCTGGCTCAATGTGAGCCAATTCGCCCAACATTATTCTCTACTTCTCTGCAAACAGTTAAATCCATCCTAAAAACTCATGGCTCAAAATCAGATTTATGAGCCCATAAGGTTGTAGAGCACCATAACTTTATGAATAGGCATATGTATATTCTTTAACTTGTTAATCTATGTTAAAGGTTAGCATGCAGACAGTCAATAACTTAAAAGGATTTTCCACTTTGGCCAATCCATACTTGGTAAAAGGGCCCCTTGACAATAAACTGATCACAAAGTATCCCTCTGCTGCGAGCCCCGGTGATCATTAGAAAAAGCCGACTGTAAACAGTTGCGTAACGATCGCGGTCCCAGGGGATGCAACCGCAATCGGCGAGGTATGGGGCCCTCAGCCAGCTGGAGATGGCCGAGGCCCCGGACAACTATGATAGCGGTCGGGGAAAGCCTGTCGCCGGGCCCCTGTCCAATAGATGCTAGCCCAGGGGAGGTGACTTAAAATAATGAATACTTATACTTACCTCTCCTGGGCTCAGCATCCTTCCCAGGGCCATTCCGTCATGTGACTGAGGCCACGCTGAGGCCTGTGATTAGGCCCCAGCGGTCACATGCGGCACAGCGGCGTAATGACGTCAGTGGGCCTCCACGTGAACGCTGAGGACCAATCACAGGCCTCAGCAGCGATGTCTGAAGAGGGCCCAAGATGCTGAAGATAGCCTGACTGAGCCAGGATGTACATGAAAGGTGAGGCAAGGTGAGTATCAGTGTTTTTTTTATTTTTATTCACCTTCCCTGGGCCTCTCATTGTTATACTCTGGGGTCTGAGGAGACCCCAGAGTATACAGGTGTATCTCTATAATCTCAATAAATTAGAATATCTTTGAAACGTTCATTCATTTCAGTAATACAATTCATAATCAGCGTCTTCCGTGATTGTGTGTCCTACTGAACCAGACTGAGGGACCATTTAAAGGCTTAGGAAACCTTGGCAGGTGACACACTGAATTTACAATACTGAACTTTTTCACAATATTCAAATTTTCTTAGATTTGGGTTTTCATTACCTGTAATCCATAATCAACATTTACAGAAATAAAACACTTGAAATAGAACACTCTGTGTGTAAAGAATCTAGAAAATATAGGAGGTCACTTCTTTAATTTAATTACTGAAATAAATAAATGTTTCAAGGATATTCTAATTTATTGAGATGCACTTGTAATAATAGCACCCGAGCAAAGGGGGGCTGTTGGGAGCATATAATACTGGGTGTGGGCCACTGCGGAGCATATAATACTGTGTAGGGGCCACTGCGGAGCATGCAATACTGGGTGGGGGCCACTGTGGAGCATATAATACTGGGTGGGGGCCAGTGGAGCATATAATAATGGGTGGGGTAAAGTGTGGAGCATATAATAATGGGTGGGGGCCACTGTGGAGCATATAATACTGTGTGGGGGCCACTGTGGAGCACATAATACTGGGAGGGGGCCATTGTAGAGCATATATTACTGTGCGGAGCATATAATATTGTGTGAGGGCCACTGTGGAGTGTATAATACTTTGTGTGAGTCACTGTGGACTGTATAATACTGTGTGGGGCCACTGTGGAGCATATAATACTGTGTAGGAGCCACTGTGGAGCATATAATACTGTATGGGGGCCACTGGGCAGCATATAATACTGCGTGGGGTCACTGTGGAGCGTATAATACTGTGTGGGGGCCCACTGTGGAGCATATAATACTGTGTGTGGGGGGCCACTTCTGAGCATATAATACTGTGTGGGGGCCACTGCTGAGCATATAATACTGTGTGGGGGCCACTGTGGAGCATATAATACTGTGTGGGGGCCACTGTGCAGCATATAATACTGTGTGGGGGCCACTGCTGAGTATATAATACTGTGTGGGGGTCAATGCTGAGCATATAATAGTGTGTGGTGGCTAGTGCTGGGCATATAATACTGTGTGGGAGCCACTGTGGAGCATATAATACTGTGTGGGGTCACTGTGGAACGTATAATACTGTGTGGGGGCCCACTGTGGAGCATATAATACTGTGTGTGTGTGGCCACTGCTGAGCATATAATACTGTGTGGGGACCACTGCTGAGCATATAATACTATGTGGGGGGCCACTCCTGGGCATATAATACTGTGTGGGGGCGACTGTGTAGCGTATAATACTGTGTGGGGGCCACTGTGGAGCATATAATACTGTGTGGGGGACACTCTGGAGCATATAATACTATTCACATCACACGCCATCTGTTTTATAGCAGCCATGCACTATTATTACAGGCTGTAATAACATTGTTTGGTGATTATAAAACTGATGCTGTGCAACGTAAATAGGGAAGGAGTCACGGCGCTCAGAAAGCACCACAGTAACTTCAAAGAATTGATCAGCAGGGGCCCCAGGCGTTGGACCCCCACTGATCTCTTATGTCCCTTAGACTGTTGGGACCCTGCAGATCAGCTGTTTCCCAAAGCACACTGCTCCCAGTATTGTTTTTATATGCTGAGCGCTGCGCTGCTCATTCATCATATTCTTGATAACTGCAGTTGTGGGTTCTACAGGTGTATCCCTTTCAAGTATCTGAGATACCGCTGTAGCAACCATCACTGACAAGAATTTGCTGTAGGGAGGGGGTAGGAAGCCCCGGACAAAAGTTTGCAGCGGGGCCCAGAAGACTTTTGTTACACACACCACTGACTGTAAGTGTTCAGTTTTCCTGCAGGACCTCAGCTGGGGAAACTAAGCAATACACAACGCAAATCAATGAGTTGTCTGTACAATGCAGGTCAGAACAAGTCCTTTCACAGCAAGAGACACTCTTTCTATCCACTCTCATTTCTAGCCAAAAGATTAGGATCCTGAACAAGGGACTTCGCTTTATTATCTCAAAATTTCATAGTAAGGTTCAGGATAGTGGGTTTTCTAAAGTGGGCAACCTCTTCAATGTTATCCAGATTTTAAAATTGCCATCAATTATATATCAACGGGCGCAAAACTGTCAGTACCCCAACAGATCAGATGTTTCCTGGAGAGCATGGCTCCAGGCATTGCATACATGCTGGACGCTGTGTTCCTTCTCACCATACTGTTAATAGCAGTGGTTATCAGTACTGCAGAAGTGTTCCATAGTCTTTAGTGGGACGCCATTGCAGTACTCATAACCACTTCTGCTAAAAGTACAGCTAGGGAGCCATGCAGGGCCCAAAACAAGATCCAGAGCTGCGTGCTCCGGAAAACAGCTGATATTTCTATGTCCTGTCGGTTAGACCCCACCAGTCTACAATCAATGGCCAATCCTTTACGCCAGTGAGCTAGGCTATAATGGAATCTTTTCCTAGTTCTCAGTTATACACTAGCCTGTAAGGCTGCTGAATAGTCCAGGCTGAGTGGTTTATGGGCACATGGTAGCACAGTGGTGGAATTAATTTTATCAGGCAATGAGAATTAAAAGTTGAGAATGAAATGTTTTAATGGTCATTGAGCAGGTGAAGTGAAGTGTATTTTACAATACCAGGAAAGTGAACAAGATTCTGTGTAATCTCATTCATACACTTCGGAAATATAAAAAAATACACTGTTTGAATCAGAAAGTTAATTTTACCTGCATTTTTCTCAAGCGTTTTTGCTGCGTTTGTTTCCACTGCATTTTTTTATACAGTGTTTTTAGCTCCACTTCCACAACATGGACAGCACGGTGGCTCAGTGGTTAGTGCTGAAGTCTTGCAACACTGGAGTCCTGTATTCGAATCCTTCCAGGGGTAACATCTGCAAGGAGTTTGTAAGTTCTCCCCATGTTTGCATGGGTTTCCTTCCACACCCCACATTAGATTGTGAGCCCTACATGGGACAGTGACTGTCAATGTTTGTAAAGCACTGCGAAATATGATGGCGCTATATAAGTAAGCATAATAAATAAATAACATGTGGACTTAGTCTTAGAATGACATTTTGCAGTTCATTTGAAGTCTACCCAAAAACTTATTTCATTTTGAGAATCAATTACTTTATAAATCTTCATTCATTACATAATGTAATGTCTATTCACACTAAAAGGTAGATTCAGAATTGTGCTTAAAGCAAAATTCTCCATGTTATCAAAATTTATAGTATACTAGCAGAAGGACCCAGATTCGCACGGGTATATTTTATTTTTTGTTTGTGTAGTGGCTCCATAAGCATAGGTTGGTTGCTATGGAAACCTGGTGTAAAGCTGTGTGTATGCAAAGACTGAAGAACCTGTGAGTTTCCATTGGTCCATAAGCATCATGTGATCATGTGTATCTCAGTTTGGATATCAGTGAAAAACCTGCAGTTTTTACCTGGAGTAAAGCTGTGTGTATGTGACCTTGTGTAACAGTGTCATCCACAGCGCCCTGCCCCTTTAAAGCTAACCTACAGCAGTGAAGAAAAATGGCTAGGTTGTTATGGAAACCTGGAGTAAAACTGTGTGTATGTGACCTTGTGTAGTAGTGTCATCCACAGCGCCCTGCCCCTTTAAAGCTGACCTACAGCAGTGAAGAAAAATGGCAGGGTTGTTATGGAAACCTAAGCAACATAAGCGACATATTCTGCCATATCCTGAAAACCAAAGGAGAGAGAGTGTCAGTGCAATAATGGACACTGCAAACACAGTTCTGCTACATCTCTTCATACACAGCACACACAGCTCTGCTACATCTCTACATACACAGCTCACAGCTCTGCTACATCTCTACATAGACACAGCACACACAGCTCTGCTACATCTCTACATACTCACAGAGCACACACAGTTCTGCTACATTTCTACATACACACAGCTATGCTACAGCTCTACATACACAGCTCTGCTACATCTCTACATACACACACAGCTCTGCTACATCTCTTCATACAAAGCTCTGCTACATCTCTACATACACAGCTTTGTTACATCTCTACAAACACACAGCACACACAGCTATGTACATCTCTACATACACACACAGCTCTGCTACATCTCTACATACACAGCCCTACTACAGCTCTACATACACACAGAGCTCTACTACATCGCTACATACACACTCAGCTCTGCTACATCTCTTCATTCACAACTCTGCTACATCTCTACATACACAGCTCACAGCTCTGCTACATCTCTACAGTGGGGAAAAAAAGTATTTAGTCAGTCACCAATTGTGCAAGTTCTCCCACTTAAAAAGATGAGGTAGACCTCAATTATGAGAGACAAAATGAGAAAACAAATCCAGAAAATCACATTGTCTGATTTTTAAAGAATTTATTAGCAAATTATGGTGGAAAATAAGAATTTGGTCAATAACAAAAGTTAATCTCAATACTTTGTTATATATCCTTTGTTGGCAATGACAGAGGTCAAACGTTTTCTGTAAGTCTTCACAAGGTTGGCACACACTGTTGCTGGTATGTTGGCCCATTCCTCCATGCAGATCTCCTCTAGAGCAGTGATGTTTTGGGGCTGTCACTGGGAAACACGGACTTTCAACTCCCTCCAAAGGTTTTCTATGAGGTTGAGATCTGGAGACTGGCTAGGCCACTCCAGGACCTTGAAATGCTTCTTACGAAGCCACTCCTTTGTTGCCCTGGCGGTGTGCTGGGGATCATTGTCATGCTGAAAGACCCAGCCACGTTTCATCTTCAATGCCCTTGCTGATGGAGGTTTGCCCTCAAAATCTCACGATACATGGCCCCATTCATTCTTTCATGTACACGGATCAGTCGTCCTGGTCCCTTTGCAGAGAAACAGCCCCAAAGCATGATGTTGCCACCCTCATGCTTCACAGTAGGTATGGTGTTCTTTGGATGCAACTCAGCATTGACTCTCCTCCAAACACAACGAGTTGTGTTTCTGCCAACCAGTTCTACTTTGGTTTCATCTGACTATATCACATTCTCCCAATACTCTTCTGGAACATCCAAATGCTCTCTAGCAAACTTCAGACGGGCCCGGATATGTACTGGCTTAAGCAGGGGACACGTCTGGCACTGCAGGATCTGAGTCCCTGGCGGCGTAGTGTGTTACTGACGGTAGCCTTTGTTACGTTAGTCTCAGCTTTCTGCAGGTCATTCACTAGGTCCCCCCGTGTGGTTCTGGGATTTTTGCTCACTGTTCTTGTGATCATTTTGACCCCACGGGGTGAGATCTTGCGTGGAGCCCCTGATCGAGGGAGATTATCAGTGGTCTTGTATGTCTTCCATTTTCTAATTATTGCTCCCACAGTTGATTTCTTCACACCAAGCTGCTTGCCTATTGCAGATTCAGTCTTCCCAGCCTGGTGCAGGTCTACAATTTTGTTTCTGGTGTCCTTCCACAGCTCTTTGGTCTTCACCATAGTGGAGTTTGGAGTGTGACTGTTTGAGGTTGTGGACAGGTGTCTTTTATACTGATAACAATGTCAAACAGGTGCCATTACTACAGGTAATGAGTGGAGGACAGAGGAGCCTCTTAAAGAAGAAGTTACAGGTCTGTGAGAGCCAGAAATCTTGCTTGTTTGTAGGTGACCAAATACTTATTTTCCACCATAATTTGCAAATAAATTCTTTAAAAATCAGACAATGTGATTTTCTAGATATGTTTTCTCATTTTGTCTCTCATAGTTGAGGTCTACCTATGATGTCAATTATAGGCCTGTCTTAGCTTATCAGTGGTTCTCCCACTTAAGTGGGAGAACTTGCACAATTGGTAGCTGGCTAAATACTTTTTTCCCCCACTGTACATTACATACCCATCTCATGTGATTGATCTTCACTCTTTTGGGATGCATGCCTCATGTTTTGTCCGGAAGAGAATAAAGAAGAATAAAGAATATATATTTTTTTTATTTTTATTTTATTTTATATATTTATTTATTTTTTCCTTCAAACCATTCTAAAGCTATTTATATTAATATTTTTCCCTTCATATAGGGGGCTTTACTGTGTTAGGTGTGTTTGTTATGTTAGTGCTGCATGTTTCATCTTATCATGACATCGCTATTAGTCTTGTTTGTGCTTCAGTGAGTAGTTTGCCAGTTTTTCAACTTCATCTAGTTTAGATAAGTGTCTTTCATCTTTTTGTTGTTGCAAAGAGGCTCGTATGTCTGACACTCTGTGGCCTTTTTTTTTTCCTCTTTTTTGGACATTCATGGAACTGATTTGTTTACTTCACCTTCTCCTTACCTTTGTTTTGATTCGATGCCAGCAGCACAGCGTTCCCCGTCTCCATACCAACGGTCACGCCCACTAGTACGAGCCTGCGACCTTGGTGGGAGGGACTCACCACGTTACTGGTTGGGTCTTTTGATGTCAAAGATAGGGGCGTGCTAAAGGAGTGAGGTTAGCGCTATATGAGCTAGGATTCTGGCTGTGTTCAGGTTGGCTATCTTCACATGCTGCTGTCCACCATCAGGGCACCAGCTCAACTGCAGTTTTTACTGCACTTTTGTATGGATATAATAACTAACTGTGGCTGCTACTGCTCAGTGCATATCGGCATAGAAGCTTATTATATGCTGCTGTCCACCATCAGGGCATCAGCTAAAGAACAGCCTCTATTGCATATTAGTACTGGCATATTATATAACTGCGGCTGCTAACATAATAAATATCGACATGTTTTTTGAAATCTATACCCTCCTGATGAACCCGTAGGGGAAAACGCGTTGAGGGGCTTTACTGAGGGGGACTTTTTTAGGGTTTGTTACCCTGTCTAGCTCACTTTATCGGAATGGGCAAGTGTCCTGCTCAGTGTGTGTGTTCAGGTGGTAATTTGCTTTTCACCTGTTTAAGTATATAACAGCTCTCCCATTGTCTGAGGGCTAAGCCGATCTGATTATGTGGTCTGAGGTTTTCCTGTGCTTTCTTCTCTGACTCCCTTATATTGAGGTGTATTGCATAATTACCCTTTATATATGAGGATTCCTGGAAGACCTGGCTGTAACTAGACCACCTCTTATATACTGTATATACATACTATTATTCATTTTAATGTGTTTTCTGGTCTGATCTGGGCCTTTTAGTTTTTATCAATAAAAGTTATATTTTAGTTTTTTCAATTTCGTGCTATTGGGTTTACTTTCTAAATATGAGCACTTGATTTATACCCTTTTTTTCAACTCCACATTACGTCGCCTTGCCACTCTATGCTGCCACCGGGTCACTGTATGGCCTATTCATGCTGCTGACATTGGGTCACTGTTTGGCCACCTCATGCTGCTGCCACTGGGTCACTGTATGACCTTCTCATGCTGCTACCACCGGGTCACTGTATGGCCTCCTAATGCTGCTGCCACTGGGTCATTGTATGGCCTCGTCATGCTGCTGCCAACTCCACATTATGTCGCCATGCCACTCTGTGTCCTCCTCATGCTGCTGCCACCGGGTCACTGTATGGCCTCCTCATACTGCTGCCACCGGATTACTGTATGGTCTCCTCATGCTGCCGCCACTGGGTCACTGTATGGCCTTCTCATGCTGCTGTCGCTGAGTCACTCTATTGCCTCCTAAGGCTGCTGCCACTTCCACATTGTGTCACCGGGCACTCTATGGCCTCCTAAAGCTGCTGCTACCTCCACATTATGTCACCTTGCCACTCTGTGTCTTCCTCATGCTGCTGCCACCAGGTCACTGTATGTCCTCCTCATGCTGCTGCCACCCGGTCACTGTATGGCCTCCTCATGTTGTTGCCACTGGGTCACTGTATGGCCTCCTCATGCTGCAGCCACCAGGTCACTGTATGGCCTCCTCATGCTGCTGCCAACTCCACATTATGTTGCCTTGCCACTCTGTGTCCTCCTCATGCTGCTGCCAATGGGTCACTGTATGGCCTCCTCATGCTCCTGCCACTGGGTCACTGTATGGCCTCCTCATGCTGCTGCCACTGGGTCACTGTATGGCCTCCATATGCTGCTGCTACTAGGTCACTGTATGGCCTCCTCATGCTTCTGCAATCTCCACATTATGTCACCTTGCCACTCTGTGTCCTCCTCATGCTGCTGCCACCGGGTCACTGTATGGCCTCCTCATGCTGCTGACACTGGGTCATTGTTTGGCCTCCTCATGCTGCTGCCACTGAGTCACTGTATGGCCTTCTCATGCTGCTACCACCGGGTCACTGTATGGCCTCCTCATGCTGCTACCACTGGGTCATTGTATGGCCTCCTCATGCTGTTGCCACCGGGTCACTGTATGGCCTCCTCATGCTGCTGCCATCTCCACATTATGTCGCTTTGCCACTCTATGGCCTCATCATGCTGCTGCCAACTCCAAATTATGTCGCTTTGCCACTCTGTAGACATCTATGTGGAATCGGCAGATGATGGTGTAAAAGGAGTGCGTTCTTTCACACTACAGTAGGATTTAGGGCCTCTGCACGGTTCTTTCTACCTGACACTAACATCGACCTGTAAGGCTGAGTTCAGACTTGAGTTAGTTGGTCAGTTTTGGCCCTGTAACTGGCCAAATAACTGAAGTGTGCAGTGGTTCTAAGAGTGGTGCCTGTCACGTGCGTGTCATACTGACTCACAGTATTGTTTCACTACCACAGCAGGCTCCCTATGCATGTTACTGCAAGGCACAGTGTGCTACACCACTATACAGTGCTGGCCAAAAGTATTGGCACCCCTGCAATTCTGTCAGATAATACTCAATTTCTTCCAGAAAATGATTGCAATCACAAATGCTTTGGTAATAATATCTTCATTTAATTTGTCGTCAATGGAAAACCACAAAAAGAATTGTCAAAAAGCCAAATTGGATATAATTCCACACCAAACATAAAAAAGGGGGTGGACAAAAGTATTGGCACCCTTTGAAAAATCATGTGATACTTCTCTAATTTGTGTAGTTAACAGCACCTGCTACTTACCTGTGGCACATAACAGGTGGTGGCAATAACTAAATCACACTTGCAGCCAGTTGAAATGGATTAAAGTTGACTCAACCTCTGTCCTGTGTCCTTGTGTGTACCACATTGAGCATGGAGAAAAGAAAGAAGACCAAAGAACTGTCTGAGGACTTGAGAAGCAAAATTGTGAGGAAGCATGAGCAATCTCAAGGCTACAAGTCCATCTCCAAAGACCTGAATGTTCCTGTGTCTACCGTGCGCAGTGTCTTCAAGAAGTTTAAAGCCCATGGCACTGTAGCTAACCTCCCTAGATGTGGACGGAAAAGAAAAATTGACGAGAGATTTCAACGAAAGATTGTGCGGATGGTGGCTAAAGAACCTCGACTAACATCCAAACAAGTTCTAGCTGCCCTGCAGTCCGAGGGTACAACAGTGTCAACCCGTACTATCCGTCGGCGTCTGAATGAAAAGGGACTCTATGGTAGGATACCCAGGAAGACCCCACTTCTGACCCAGAGACATAAAAAAGCCAGGCTGGAATTTGCCAAAACTTACCTGAGAAAGCCAAAAACTTTTTGGAAGAATGTTCTCTGGTCAGATGAGACAAAAGTAGAGCTTTTTGGGAAAAGGCATCAACATAGAGTTTACAGGAAAAAAAAAGAGGCCTTCAAAGAAAAGAACACGGTCCCTACAGTCAAACATGGAGGAGGTTCCCTGATGTTTTGGGGTTGCTTTGCTGCCTCTGGCACTGGACTGCTTGACCGTGTGCATGGCATTATGAAGTCTGAAGACTACCAACAAATTTTGCAGCATAATGTAGGGCCCAGTGTGAGAAAGCTGGGTCTCCCTCAGAGGTCATGGGTCTTCCAGCAGGACAATGACCCAAAACACACTTCAAAAAGCACTAGAAAATGGTTTGAGAGAAAGCACTGGAGACTTCTCAAGCGGCCAGCAATGAGTCCAGACCTGAATCCCATAGAACACCTGTGGAGAGATCTCAAAATGGCAGTTTGGAGAAGGCACCCTTCAAATCTCAGGGACCTGGAGAAATTTGCCAAAGAAGAATGGTCTAAAATTCCAGCAGAGCATTGTAAGAAACTCATTGATGGTTACCGGAAGCGGTTGTTCGCATTTATTTAGTCTAAAGGTTGTGCTACCAAGTATTAGGCTGAGGGTGCCAATACTTTTGTCCGGCCCATTTTTGGAGTTTTGTGTAAAATGATCAATGATTTGACTTTTTTTTCATTCTCTTTTGTGTTTTTTCATTGCAAGCAAAATAAATGAAGATATTACCAAAGCATTTGTGATTGCAATCATTTTCTGGAAGAAATTGAGTATTATCTGACAGAATTGCAGGGGTGCCAATACTTTTGGCCAGCACTGTACAGGCTCTCTGAAGCCAGGAAATAGCTGTTTTTTAACACTATTCACGATGAATTAATTTGGATCGAAGCAAATCTTTTTGGAAACTTTGGAGAATCGGTCGAATCGAATTTTTGAAAAATTCACTCATCTCTAATGGCCATAATAATGTGTTAGAAAAAAGCATGGAAGATGATGATTGAGAAATTGTCGATGATGATTCTGTTGCGGATAGAACCTGGCAACTAGGTGACAAGGTGACATCAGATGAAGAGAGTGGTGACAGTAGTGACATTAATTCCAGCCATTGCAAACATCCAAAAAGCCTGCCGTGGGCAGATATAGGGGAACCTCTGATGGTGGCACTGGTGGTGGTAGCGGCAAACTTGTTTCCACTGTTTCTGGCGGTAGCAAATAAACGCAGTTATCTCCTGTGTGGGAATTTTTTTGTACATTGCCAAATGATAAATCCATGGTGATGTGCAAGATCTACAAGCATAAACATAGCCCTGGCCATGCATTAACAAATGTAATAATGGCGTCTCTATGTACTCACATGAAAAGGCATAATTCTCTTATCTGGAAAAATAGACTTGACAGTGGCACTGGCAGGGGAAGTAAGCAAAGCTGTTCTCCTACTGGGTACTGTTTTGTGCCACTATCTTCACCAGGATAAGCCGTTGCTTCCCCTCCTCTTCCTCCTCCTCCACCCTTATTTCATGGGCGTAAGACGAAGCTCTGCCATGCGGTTTTGCAATTAATAAGTCTGGATCAGAGGAGCCACACAGCATATGAGCTGCTTCGCTGTATCCTGCCACAAGTATCCCACTGGATGGCTCCTCACAAACTCCAACTGGGCAGAGTTGCCAGCAACAACGGCACCAATATTGTTGCTGGACGAATAGGATGATTAACACATTGTCCTCATATGGCGCATGTCCTTAATCTGGTGGTTCGCCGCTTTATTAATCTGTATAGTGGCTTAAAAGCAGTGCTCCTCGTGGCCAGAAAAATCTCTGTGCATTTCAGTCCTTCTTACCTCGCAGATAACAAACTGCTCAATTTGCAGCGACAAAATGGTTTGCCTCTCCAACATCTTATCTGTGACATTCTATCTCAGTGGAACTCCACCTTAAACATACTGGATCGTCTTTGTGAGCAGCAGAAGGTGGTGAACAATTATTTCATGCAGCAGACCACATGGACAATCTGTTACTTTGAGAATGTATTACTTGAAGAAGACACGAAATTTGTCAGCAGGGACCACTGCAGCATCAGTAATATGATCCTTCCATTGTTTATCTTATAGGGAACCCTTCAACTCATTCAACGAGGGATGGAAGAGGAGGAAAAGTTTCCACCTCTTAGTCAACATCATCGCCCTGTGTTGATGGAGGAGAATGAGGATCCGGGACAGGGTCATTATGTTAGAAGAAGAGGGACTCCTAGACTGGAAGAGGAGGAATACTCCACCTTGGGTGCATAGGGGGCTCTTGATATGTCACAGGCACAGCCAGGGGAGGAAGCTAAACCTTATCTGTTTCAAGAAGATGATGATGGCCAAGAACACCAACCATGCCGGCGCCGGTCCCTGTGCACCACCCCCTGTCAAAAACCTCGCATGGCCTGCCGCACTAGGAAGTCTTTCGCAGGCCCTGCAGGTGAAACAAAAAAGCCAAGCCCGCCAGGCGCTACAACAACACGGTCACCGACCGCCCCTCTGCAAAGGCCACCCCTATCCAGCACCAAGAGCACACAGTCATCATCAGAGCGAACCCCACCGCACAACAAACACTCACGCTCCCACTCCGACCAAACCTGTCGATACCGCTGCCACGTCACCAGGGAGACCGAATGCCGGATGAGCCCCGCCGCGGAACCGGCACCAGGGACCACAAATGTTTCAGGCAATCCTCGCCCCGCAGCCTCTGGCACCAGTTCCTGAAACCTGTCAAACTGAAACCGAGACAGGGAGTTAGCCACAGTATTCTGAACACCCGGAACATGCCGTGCAGAAACTGACACGTTCAACTCCAAACACTGCAACACCAAGTGACGCAAGAGGGACAAACCGGAGATTTTGCCGACTGCAAATTAACTACAAAAACCACCGCACTATTAATAATAATAATAATAATAATAGTCCTTTCATAGTCCCACAGTGGGGAAATTCAGTGTGTTACAGCAGCAAAGATAAGATAAGATAAGATAAGCAGATACAAATACAAATACAACATGTACAGGAATGTTCCAAGGTGAGAGGCATTACATTAGTAGCAGACAGACAGATAGGACGTAGCGGGGGGGGGGGGATTTAACAGGCAGAGAGATATTTCAGTTCTCTGTATGTAATGATCTCCGCTTAGGTCGGTGTTGGTTGTACAGCCTAACCGCGGTGGGGAGGAAAGACTTCCGATAGCGCTCCTTCTCACACCTAGGGTGGAGCAGTCGGTCACTGACAGTACTGCCCAGCGCAATCACAGTCTCATGCATGGGATGGGAGTTATTCTCCCGCATGGAGCTCACCACGGACAGTATCCTTCTGTCACCCACCACTTGCACTGGGTCCAGTGGGCTCCCCAGGACAGAGCTGGCCCTTCTAATCAGCTTGTCAAGTTTATTTCTGTCCCTGGTTGATATACTGCTCCCCCAGCAGGCCACTCCAAAGAAGATGGCTGATGCCACTACCGAGTTGAAGAAAGTCCTAAGAAGTGCCCCCCGGATTCCAAAGGCTCTCAGCTTCCTAAGCAGGTAGTGCCTGCTGTGGCCCTTCATATGATCTGCCCAGTCCAGCTTATTATTAAGGAGCAAACCCAGGTACTTATAGGTGTTCACAATCTCGATGCCCGTCCCCAGGATGTCCACTGGTTTTGGAGGGCATCTGCCTTTACGGAAGTCCACCACCATCTCCTTGGTCTTCCCCGCGTTAATCTTCAGGTGGTTCTGGTGGCACCAGTCCACAAAAAAACGGTTCAGTTCTCTGTACTCCCTGTCTTCATCGTCTGTGATGGGGCCTACTATTGCAGAGTCGTCAGAATACTTCTGTAGGTAGCAGCTGGATGAGTTGCACCTAAAATCAGCAGTGTACAGTATGAAGAGGAAAGGGGCGAGAACCGTACCCTGAGGTGCCCCCGTATTACAGATCACGGTACCTGACACACAGTCTTGGGCTCTCACGTATTGAGGTCGATTTGTGAGGTAGTCTAGGATCCAGTTGGAGAGGTGGTGGTCCACTCCAGCAAGGCCGAGCTTGTCTCTCAGTAACCTGGGCTGTATGGTGTTAAAAGCACTGGAGAAATCAAAGAACATTATTCTCACCGTGTTCCCTGGTTTTTCCAGGTGAGACAGAGCCCTGTGCAGAAGGTGGATGATGGCATCATCTACCCCAATGCCCGATCGATAAGCAAACTGGAGAGGGTCCATAGCGGGGCTCACTAGAGGGCGAAGATGTGTGAGAACCAATCTCTCTAAGATCTTCATCAAGTGGGATGTCAGTGCTACAGGTCTGTAGTCGTTGAGGTCCGTAGGGTGAGGTTTCTTTGGAACTGGTACCACACAAGATTTCCATAATTCAGGGACTATTTCCTGCCTCAGGCTCATATTATACATATATGTAATTATACCACACAGCTGGTCCCCACAAGTCTTAATTAGCCTTGCACTGATGTCATCTGGCCCTGCGGCTTTCCTCGCCTTGATCTTTTTCATCTCCTTCCTCACCTGGGCCCGTGTGAAGGTCAGACTGTGGTCAGATAAAGACAGATTTCTGGATTTACTGGTCTGTTGGGAAGTAGCCACATGGGGTGAATGGGGTGAAGTCATTGTGGTGAGGGGAGCTGAAGGACATGCTGGGGTGGGAGGAGCTGGTGTGTGATCAAATCTGTTGAAGGATAGGTTTAGTTCATTAAGCCAGTTAACATCTGCCTCAATCTGGCAGACAGACTGTTTATGACCCGAAATTGACTTAAGCCCCTCCCAGACCCCCTTATGTCTTTTCTTTCCATTTGCTTTTCCATTTTTTTCCTTATAACTGGCTTTTCCTTGCCTGATTAGATGCCTCAGCTCCTTTTGTACTTCCCTCAACCCCTCCTTATCTCTTGTCCTGAATGCCATCTTTTTCTCCTTAAGTAGTGTTTTTATATCAGAGTTAATCCATGGTTTGTTGTTGGAGAAGCACCTCACCACTTTTGTGGGTACTGTGTTGTCCACACAAAAATTAATGTAGTCCGTTATGCAGTGTGTGAGTCCTTCTATATCTTCTCCATACGAATCCTGCAAAACTTCCCATGCAGTTGTGTCAAAACAATCCCTCAGAGCCTCATCACTCTCCTCGGACCATATCCTCACTGTGCGGGTGACAGCTGGTTCTCTACGTACAAGTGGCTTGTACACAGGTCGGAGATGTACTCTAGGTTGTGATCCGATCTTCCCAGGGGCGGTAGGGCTGATGAGTTATATGCCTCCCTCACGTTGTTGTCACAATGGAAGCAGACACGCCGATTCTGAAACTCCTGACCCCACAGTTCAACCGCCACCAGAATCAGAAACAACTCCAACAAGGCTAAATTCAAGACCAGGCCCGAGTCCACCCAGGCCCCCGGTCACGACCCTGCACACCACCGACCATGAAAATAGGCCCCAAAACCGAGGGACCCAGCCGCTACATTTCTTACACTGGGTCTAGCAGAGGAACCAGAGATTGCATGAGGAGGACAGAGTGTTCTGAACTTGAAAAACTAATGGAAAAAGACAGCAAAAAAGGCAGGAATCACCCATTTTGGTGGAAGGACGGAGTTCCAGAAAATTTTTATCCACAAGGTATTAAAAAAGATAATGACTGCTTAGATGTTATAAGGGCTGAAATGCAATATATGGATTATGTATTCTTAGACCTAATTGATTATCCAGATGTTGAGTTTTATTTGTAGCTAGCTCTTGGTTCTGTAAAGATGGTCAAACTGAGCAACAAGCAAAAAAACAAGTCCTGCCATCAATGCCATTGCAGGGCTTAGAGTTGAAGGCACTCACTGAGGCATGTAAGATGACTCTTTATATTGGTCATTGTGAAAGACTTCACACATGTCATAGAGTTTTGTGAATAGTCTTTTCTCTGACCAGGAGCTTTCTTTCCCCAATATTGTACTTAAGAATTTGAAGCTCACAGACAATAAGGTGAGATCCCCATTTTGGGGACCATAACCAAATTCTACCACAACATTTTGTTATGTTATAGTCCCCATGTTTGGCTTTATTAAGTACTCTTTTTTTCCCTGTACAGGGGGCAAAATTGCTTTGAAATTTTAATCAAAAAAATGTAAGCCGTGACAGGGGTGGGCTCCCCAGAATACAGCGAAGTTACAGACGAGAAGGACGATCCAATACCAGTTCAGCGAAAACATACTTTACTAAGACCACGGTAAGAGAACCACACAGAATTTCACACACACTCAACTGGATAGCCGAGATCCCTGTGCTGCATAACCTGGTAAGCTCTATCTCTCCAAACTACCTCACTATAGTTTGCCTACCGACGGGCCCATCTAAGACGGCTGCCCAATTACCTATTAATACGTTTGATAAAGAAGGGAGACTTTTGTGCGTAATGCCAGCTTACCGGGGATGCAGCACAGGGGCTAACAAACTTATAGAAAACTCTAAACCCAGACCTCCCTGGTAACCCCTAGTGAATATCAGTATCCAGTCCTGAGCAAGTGGAAACAGGCAACTTGATGAACTTGGTAATATTTCAAAAATGCACAGGATCCTCTGAGGTTGGGTTTCAACAGGTGAAGAATCCAGAGTCCTTAATAATGCAGATAATAATTAACTGAAGATGCTGTCTTTAACTAATAGCAACAGGCTGAACAGAGTGTCAATAGAAAGTGCTAACACTCTAATCCTATACTTTGGCACCAAAGCTAACTATTATTGCGTGCATGTGGTAGACGAAGCTCAGGCTTAACGACCCGGGTCATGGACCTTTCTGGCTGAAACAGCTGCTGATGATACGGGGTCTACTCCACTGTGAGCAGCACTGCCTCCGGATTCTCATACATTCAGTCGCAGTTCCCGATGCGCCTCCTCACGAGGCCTGGCTTTCGTTGCTCCCCAGCGGCACTCTCCTGCACGATCTTCTCTCATCTAAGGTGAGAAGTATAGAAGAGGTTTTCTCTGTTCACCCAGAGCTGTTCTTGGTTCCAGCAGAAAGTTCTCCAGAGCTGATGGCAACAGATTCTTTCCCAGCATCTCTGCCTTTCACAGATGCTAGGAGACTAACAAAGTAACATGTCCATATCAGAGCTTATTGTGAAGCACTTCCTCCTACCAACCCGTCTCTAACAAAGTCTGTGGAGGAACAGCAGGGGGGGGGGGGGACAGTGGCATCTTGTGACCAAAGGGTAATACTGCGGGCATTAGTCCATACAATATAATAAGTTTACAATGTGAAACTATATACAACTGTACAGCTTATCACAAACTCCAGGGTACTCATTCAGAATATAAAGGTTGTCAAACATGGGCAAGTGTGGTGTATTTGCCTGCCTCTCAAAAAGATCATGGCACCATTTTGGAAAACTCATTTATGATGTTATGTAATGTTATTTAGATCAGATAGCAATAAACTCATCATTCAGCTTAGCAATTATAGCATCAGTAAATACTGCTCTATATTTACCAGCACCTCCACCAACTCATGTTCTTAGCATCTGCTAATAGGCGCGGTTCCATCCATTCCAACACAGAATTGCTCTCTAGCTTCTACCGTTCTCGAGGAACAAGCACAGTTCCTTTTGGTGGCTGATGTACTATTTAAGCTCTGTAATGTCAGAAGGGCGGTGTCAGGCAGGGGGTGTGATACGGAGCTCCAATCAGAGGCAGCCAGTGTCAGAGCTCAGAATCACACCCTTTCTCTGCTCCTGCCTAACACCGCCCTCCTGATAGTACAGAGACTAAATAGCATATGAGGCACCAAAACTTACAGCATTGATTGCTCAGGAATGGGGGGGGGGCTAGAGAAAAAGTTCCAACTGTATCAGAATCAGTGGAGAAGTACCTATTAATTGATGCAAAGAGCTGGACTTGTTGGAAGTGGTGAAAGGTCCTCTTTAAATGCACCATCACAAAAAAAATATTTTATTGATGCAATGCATCTAAAAAACATTGTGAACTGCTTATGTTTTCCCTATATATGCAGTGGGAAAAATATGAATATTAGCTCTCACTTTATTTGCATTTAGGCTGATTTTCCATTGTAGAAATATAGCTTGAAAGGTATTATCTTTAAAGGGATCCTGTCATTTACTTCATGCTGCCCTCTCTGGAAAAAAATTTAATAGCGTCAAGCACAATAATCTAAACAGTGTGTCTTGTATGTATAAATATACTGTAGTTGGTACAAATTTACATTTTATACATTGAGGCATGCTACAAAGGCTACGAGGCAGAAGTCCACATAGTCATATCCCGCAGACTCCTCCCAACACCCCCCCATGCTGTTCATTGGCAGCTTTCTCACTATTAGGCTAAGTCTCCACCCCACATTGCACACAGTGTTTTTGCCTGCTGCGGAAAAAATGTTGGATTTTACAGTACCAGCAAAGTGAATGAGATTCCCATCCCATCCACACATTGCGGAAAAAAACAGCTGCGGAAAAGCTGAGTTTTTAAAAACACATGCGTTTTTGAAAAATGCAGCATGTCAATTTTAGCTACAAAATGCAAGCATTTTCTCTATAGATTTAATAAGGGAAGAAAAACGTCAAAGAAAAATGCAGCAAAGACGTAATGAAAAACGTTACAGAGAAAAAAGTAATGTGTTTTCGGTGAGTTTTTTTCCACTACATGGGGCCTTAGTCTTAATGTGCATAGGGGAAAGATGTCAGCAGCAGCAGGTGGGTAATAGGAGACTGCAGGTCATGAATACACTGGACTCCCGACTCACAGCACTTACAGCATGCAAGTGCAAATAAAATGTAATTTTGTATAAACTACAGTATATTTATACCTGCAAGTCATACTGGTCAAATTACCACGCCGGTCACTGTTAGATGCTGATCTCAGAAAATAGACTGTATTTTGTTAATAAATACCAACTACAGAAAACCTCCTTTCTCAGTTTTTAATTTTTGAAAAACCTAGAAAAGAGCCAGGCTGCTGGAAAAGAAATATGAAGAGAAGGCTCCGCTCCATCTTTTAGGGCAGTCTGGGTTTTGGGCAGTCTAATGAGCCTCATTAGCTGCAAGCTGAGACCAATCCTTAAGAAATGTGTGATCTGCTCACACAGGGCTCTCGCCTTGGGAAGAGCAGGTGATGTTTGGCCAAATCTGTGTTGCTAGGTAGTAGGTCTGTAACCCTGATACTTAGGGAAACTATCCTGTATACAGTAATATGTGGTCAGTTTGTGTTTTGTGCTGTTCCTGTGATTTCTTTGCTTGTATGAGAATCAGATTGAGATCAGTTTAAAGTGAATATGTTGCTGACTTTATATGATGAAATAATGTTATTGGATGTTTTTTAAAGAACTTTTTGGTATGTTTTTTGTTTCTCTAGTCAGGAAATGCTAGCTGTTGATCACCCTCAGGCTCCTCGTAACCCCACAAATCATCATCATTACTTCTATAGCTGCAGCTCCCAGGCTCCAAAGACATGGTGCCAAGTTTCTCCTATCAGTCTGCTTTCACTGTGAATTGTCCATAGTGCTGAGTGTCCACGGTTTATAGTGAATATAGCTGCAGGATAGGAGAGTTTAAAAATTAAATAAAAACAAAAAAAACTTCCTTCAAACAAAAATTCAACTGTTTTGGTCTGCCAGAGACCCTGATCCTGTGAGTTAAGCCTGTTACAGTATGCATTTATGTATGTCTGTAAATATGCATATGTTTTTTTGTAGTTCATGGCTGGGGGGTCCAAAATCTTGCTCTGTTTATTTATAATTTCTTAAGGCTGGATTCACATCTGTGTTGGAGTGCCTGTCACAGTGACTACTGAAAATCGGCAGATGAAAAAGTGCTGTAAGTCTGACTTTTTTCATCTTGCAGTTTGTTTAAAAGATAGGACACCTGATGGACCCCATTACAGTCAATGGGGTGCTCCGGGCACTGTTGATGTCTTTAGTTTCAGCAGTCTGAAACTAAATATTAAATTACTAACACTGGGATGGCCTAGAATAAATCGATATTAAAATTTGCCACACTAAGGATCAGCGTCCACCATCAGAGCGCTGAGGACTGCAGTTCTTACTGCATTATTTTTTATTTTGGTTAGATGTCTCTCCTACTTTTCTAGTACTCCCTGATGAACCTGTTTATCAGCCAGGGGAAACCTGTAGGGAGACTAATATATGGGAACGTACTTAGGCTGAGAGATAATCTGGACTCAGCTATTCAATACATATGCTTCCATTAGCTTCAAGTGGTCTGGGGCTGGATATGTAATATGACCAGAATAAAAATAACTGAGTACCTTTGTGTGTTTGGACCATTGTCAGTCCTCGCTTGTCTTGCTGGTACTGTACTTCTTCAACACTACACCTCCTCAGCCAGATTCCTGGCCAGCCCACTGTTTGCATCATCTTTCCCGTCTTTCACCCTAATACTCTGTAGTCTTTCTGTATTGCTACTTCGTATTCAGCTTCAGTCAGTGTCATAGCTAAAAGCCTCCCACCTTGTATATCTGTAACACAGATCTGAATATACAAACTTATGGGTACAATTCTATACATCTAGAGACACACTATACATTTTCATGTATGCCATAGTGGTACAATACACAGTTATAACAGCAGAGTGTGTATTATATTGTGTTGTGTGTATCATACCCATGTGACTTGAGCACAGTGTGACAGATAATGTTATAGCAGGGCTGAGTGGCGATCAAAGTTCACAGGGACTGGTGTGGCTTTGGGTACAACTAAGGGCAATTTTCTGTTGCCTACCCCAGCCCACCTAGATTCCTGCACCTCCCACTGTCTAAAAAAAAAACAAAAAAAAAAAAAAAAAAACAGGTACAATAGTTGAGATGCGCCACAGTATGACAAAGTTGAGCTTTAGCAATTGTAGGACATACTATGAAAAAATTTAAAATGTGTGAAAAAAAATCTGATTTTTATCTTTGTGAAGATATTTCTCACTTCCTTCCACTGGTGAATATTTTGAATATCATTTTTTATTTATTTTTTTCTTTCTTTAGTGAAGGTCTTTAAATCCTTCAATTCCAAATCCAAGTCATCATCAATGTGTGCCAAAAATAATTCATTGGGGTGAAAAATTTAAAGGGGTCATAACTCATATTATCAAATATAACTTATTTGTTACCAATGAGTAATGTATCTTGCATAACAACTATATGTACATTGGCATTATCTTCTACTACACTGCCAATTGCTTGATTTCTGGTTTCTCTAAGAATACTTTTTAACTAGTTTGTCTACTTGACATTGAAGTGAAGATATTTGATTGTGTTCGAAGTCCTTTACCTTTTGTTGAGTCTCCAATAAAATGTTCACTATTGTCAGAAGGTTCAGGATCAGAGGTTTCCTTCTGCAATTCAGGATGGTCATAATTTTCCAATGTAACAGTTACTTCCACTGTTTTGTCTGCTTCCGTATGTTGCACAGAACTGTTATGCATCTTTGCCAAGCATGTTTGCATCTGAAATGCCCAGGTCCAATGAAAAGGACTTGTGTTAATGCCCAAATATATGCCCGATTTTTTTATTTTTTTTATTTTATTTTATTTTTTTCTCCAGCTGGACCAATATTTATTTATTTTATTTTTTTTAAAGGAGGTTGTGTAAGATTTTCAACATCCACAGTACATTCAGTTGATGAAACTGGTGAGTAACAAACGAACAATATTCCAGAGAAGTTTAATCCAGATGTTGTTGGGCAAGAAGATGATGCCACAGCATATGTGATGCATGTAGTTGGTACTAAATCAGTTATACTAGTGATCATGTGCACGCCTGCATGTAATGTCGTGGCTCTTTTGTTGTTTTTTATGTTGGCCAAATGATCTGGACACTTGAGGGACCAGAGCTGCTTCAGTGGAGTCATGGCACCTCTGCTGTGGTCTCTTCAATCAGCTAGGTTATCAGTATTCTAAGCCACAAAAACCCTTCTAAGGCTGAGGCCCCATGCGGTGTAAATGCCGCAGTTTCTCATATTGAAACAGCGTTGAAAAAAACCATGGGGTTTTAGTCACAGCTAAGTGGATGAGATTCTAGCGAATCCCAGCCCTACTTTGTGGGGAAGTACGTGCAGCGGATACACTGTGATTTCCAAAACCGTTGCGGCAGTTTCCCTATAGGTATAATTGAAGCAGAAAGTTTGCAGAGGAAACCTCTGTGAAAAGAGCTGCAGGAAAAACCACAATGTGTTGCTTCCACGGGTTTTCCTGCAGCACTTTTTTGCTGTGGGACGCTATATGGAGCTTTAGCCTAATTCTTTATTTTCCATTTATATGCCAGCTGCAACAATTTCCAAAATATCTATAGGGAGAAAGCTATTGCTACCAGGCCCTGGAGCCTCAGGGGACCGAAGGCAATTATTATAGATAACATGTGGTAATGGTTCTGTTATATATTTTGCATTGGGACCCAGGAGCTTCACGTTACTCCTCTGCTTATCTAATAATATAATTGAGATTTGACTTCACATCAACCAATGTAAGCAAATTGCAATATTCCCTTGGAATTAAAGCTTCATTCTTACCTGATTTTATCATGGGACACTTCTGAGCTGAGATGGTAACTCCCGTAATCATAGATGCTTATATAGCTGCTGTGAGTACATAACTTCTCCAGTATTTAGAATGGTAAAAAAAAGCCATTTACCAATAACAGATTTTTTTTTTTTTTAGTTTTTTTTTTTATACACATTGGAGAGTATTTTGTCATCAGTTTTTGCAAAGTAAAATCAAGGTGTTAGTTTAAAACACATTCGAGGTACAGATCAGGGAGCGCCACTGCCGCTTCACACAGCTAATCCATTTGTAAATTGCCTGAAGAAGGAGCCTTTGTGTAATATTTCTGGTCAGCCAATAAAGATATCATACTTACAATATTTTCTATTTTTTGACACAAGTATTTAACACTGCAACATTTTCTTCTGGCTCATATAATAAGCAATTATTTTACATACATATATATATATATATATATATATATATATATATATATATATATATAAATATTATTATTATTATTTTTTTTTTTTTCTCTATATCTTCAATTTAATGTTATCTTGCTATCTACATAGAATGCCTATGAATTAGAGTGAGTGGAGAGCTTTTACATCAGGAAAAGGAGGGTAAGAGATTCTCCATATTGTCTACAGTGACTCATATAGCAGCTGTTTTCATATATTGTATTTTCTTTCAGGTGTCTTAAAATGGATTCTATACATGTTTTTGCTGTATTTCTGCTAGCAAGTGTATTGACCCTGACAAATGCAACATCCAGTCAAGGTAAATGACATAATGCAATATTAATATCTGCTATTGAACTTCTTGAGTAAGTAAAAAGTGAGAAAAATATAATCTTAACCTTTTTGTACCAATATAATTTTTGTTCTTATGCTTCCTATGTATCTAAATAATCTTAAACATATCAAGGGGAATTTATTAAGCTCCACACTTCAGAGTTCTGGTGTGAAAAAAAACAAACAAAAAAACACCTAAATTTTAGGAGTTTGACTATTTGCATTTTTTACACCACTTAGGCTGGGTTCACACATGCGTTGTGGTCTCTGTTTGTGATTCATATAAAGATCATAAAAAGTGACTTGGAATGGGTTGTTAACCACTTCCGAGTATATACATCCGGGAGGTGGTTGTCTAGTTCTACAAGGACGTACCGGTACATTCAAGCAGAACTCAGCAGCTGCACAAAATCGTGCAGCTACTGAAACTGGGAGCCGGCTGTAACTTCAGCCGGAGCTCCCAGAATGAAGGCAGGGAAAGTTTACCTTCCCTGCCTTTCGGATCGCTGTGTACACAGCGCGCAATGGGCGCTGTATACAGTGCTATGGGCGCCACCATGATGCAGCTCCCTTCTGACCCGGCGGTCACGTGATTCGCTGGGATCAGAGACTGCTAGAGCTGCTGGGTCCTACAGGATGCAGATCAGCTCTATAGTAACAGGCAGGAGGCTGTATTCCTCCTGCAACTGGGGCTAAATGTACCAGCCCCAGTTACAAGGAAATCCACCTCCCCCCTCAAAAAAAGTGATCAGATGTCCCCAAATGTCTATTATGACCTTATGGGGGGGACACTTTTTTTTTTTTTTTTTTTTTTTTTTTTTTTTTTTGTAGCACTCTGTGTTAAATAAAAGAAAATGACACATTTTCCCTCCTTTTGTATATATTTTCCTGGATATAAAAAAAAAACAAAACAAAAAAAAAAAAAACACATGCAAACATAAAAACAAAGCCCTATGTGTCACCAAAAAAAAAAAAAACGTAGAAATTAGTTGAATAAGGCATATGATAAAAATGTTACAGCCCTCAAAACCGCACATACAAAAAAACCTGAAAATGTCTGGTCCTGTACCAGAAATTGGCCTGGTACTGAAGTGGTTAAAGCTATTTATTTCAGAGGGTTTTTAAAGCAATCCGCAGGTGTGTGTTTTGAGCATTTCCACCATATATCAGCTCTCTTGGACAGACAAAAGTCTGGCATGCAGCACTTTTACTCTTTCCAAAAAAGACTCGTGTTTTTTATATGTATTCACAATGGGCGGATACCAGGCGCAAATGTGAACATGGCATTACTCTACACTTGAAAAGTGGCTGTAGATAGCTCATCTAGCTGCCAAACTTATCAAATGTGTGTTGAAAAGATCACAAAAATTATCGCTCCGGTAAGGGGGTGGTGTAGTAAGTGGAAGAAAAAGAATATCAAAATTGCACCAAATTTATCAAACATTCTGTGACACTTGTTATATTTAACACAATTTATGCCAATGCAGAATCCTGCAATCCCTTATAGTCACTTCCCACCCAGTGTCCTTTTACTTTCCTTCAGTTTTGATAGATCTCTCCCACTGTAAAAGAAATCGAACAGTGTCACATCCTACAGTCCCAGTCTCTGAAATCTACAATCAGGAATAAAAAAGTTTTGTAGTTATAAGCCCTTTTTTTTTACCAGGGTATTCCCACTTTTTCACACATTTATCATGTATCCATAGGAAAGGTGATAAGTCAGATAGATGGGGGTCCAGTCTTTGGGGTATTAATCTTTCTTCAGAATGGGTGTCCCCATAGCTTCTTGTGAGTCAGCTGCTGCATCCATGTAGAGAATGAATGGAGAGGTTGAGGTTCCTACAGCACTCTTCAGAGAAGGTCTGCCCTTCTGTTTCAATTATATCTATAGGGAAACTTCTGGCATTTCTACAGGTATAATTGACAGACTGGAAATCGCAGCCTGTCTGCTGCGCATATTTTTCCGCAAAGTGGGGATGGGATTCGCTAGACACTACATGCATGAGAAGATAACCCAGCCGCAACAAGTCTGGCTTTCAGAAATAGAAAGATCCTAATTTCATGGTCTTCTCCATTGGCAACCGATCAAGACAAAAGACTATCACCACTAAGGGCTGGTTCACATGTGTTCGGTTTCCGTACAGGGAATCTGCTTGGGGACCCCCAAACGGAAACCTACATGCAGAGAGAAGTGGTTTACAAAAGGTAACCTGTGGACCCCATTGACTATTATGGGGTCTGTGTGGTTTCTGCTCGGTCTCTGCATGTTTCGTGCGGAAACCACACAGACCCCATTATAGTCTATGGGGTCCATAGGTTTCGTTATGTAAGTAAAAAGAACAGTTATACTCACCTCTACTGGGCATCAATTGGTCCCCCAGACTCCTTGTTCAGGTCTCTCCTGGCCTTCAGGTCTCTTCAGGTCTCTCCATGTGTCTGACATCACATGCCCCAGGGTTACTCCTGAGGCTTGTGATTGGGTCTTGGTGGTCACATGTGCTGCACTGTCATCAGGACACTTGGCTTGTCTCAGGTGAGCCCTGCAGCATGTGATGCCAGAGGACACCACTAAGATGCCCAGGAGAGGTAAGACAAGGTAGGTATAAATGTTTGTTTTTCCTTGCCCCTGGAGACCCCACAGTTTAATAGAGCATTGTGGGGGACGAAACCAAAAATTTTCAGGTTTGGGATGACCAAAAACTTTTGGAAAATTCAGTTCAAATCTAAGACTTGCATATCACTGTGTGGTGTCAAAAAATAAGTAGTATATTGTGTAGGGGCCAAAAAGAGGGCAATATACTGTGGGAGTCAATAAATTGGACAATATACTGTAGGGGGCAGTAAAGGACAATATACTGTGTGACTACTAAAGGGGCAATTTACTGTGTGAGGGTCAGTAAAGAGGTTATCCAGTTTGTGGGCCAGTAAAGGGGATAATATTCTGTGAGGGTAAGTAAAGGGAACATTATTATCTTTGTGAGCCAAATAAGGGGAGTGAAAAGGCATGGCGTACAATTTTAATTAGAGGGATCCCATCATGGAACCAAAGATCACTGAGTCAGAGGTGTGTGTGTGTGTGTGTGTGTGTGTGTGGGTTTTTTTTTTTTTTTTTTTTTTTTTTTTTGGGGGGGGGGCACTCCTTTGTATAGGTTGCCTCAGGCAGCAGAGAGGTTAGGTTCACTGGCTAGAGTAAACCTAGCCATGTAACACTGCGCCAAGGCCATGCCTTGGTCAAAATGCAAGCTCAGAGTGAACAGCAGCTGAATCCCTGCCTATCTATTCAACTGTTCATGTGGACTTAGGGGAGAACAATCAGCCATTTTAGGTGTGTCCACACCACCTTACAAGAAGGTGTGATGCTCTGTGACTGGGAAGGAGAGGCATCACTTACGTACACTGCCTGCTTCATTAGTATTTACTATGTACAGTGAATGGTAATGAAGTGGTTTAGTCGCTAGCCCTGCCAGGAGTACTGCAGGTAGACTTAGGCATAGGCGACAAGGGTGGTCTCCCCCAAGAGCTCTGACTCCTTCTGACTTTGAATTGCTAGTACAGTAGAAAAGGTGGTCGGCACTTCCCATCTCCTCTCTAACAGCAGCTCTGGCCTGGAGACCATCCCAGATTTTATTTTAAATATTCTGCAGGGCATGCTTGCTGTCATAGTGTAGGCCACCCAGCTCTTCTCTGGCTCTTTGCTGTGGCTGCCACTGCTGCTTTGCTGATAATGCTAGGGAAGACCTTATTAAAAATTATTTTTACATCCCTAAAATAAAATCCTGGATCCGCCCCTGTGGATGAGCACAGTTAAAGCACTACCCACAAAACCATGGCTGAATTGCAATTTTTTTTTTTACTTAACCCCTCAAATGTTTTACAGTTCATAAATAAGTTTATATGTATCATTAAAACTACAACTTGTCCTAAAAAAAAAAAAAAAAAAAAAAAAATTCCCCTTGAGGACATGGCAATTTTTTAGTTTTTGTTCTCCACATCTTCTAAAAGCCATAATTTGTGTTTTACTTTACTTCTCACGTATGAAGTCTGACCTATGTTCACACTAGCGTTGCCTCTCCATTGTTCTGGTTTGTCGGAGGACCAGAACAATGGATAGACAGACTGCTAAAATAGTGGTAACACAGAGTCTGACTGACCCTTTGACTATAATGGGGTCTGTCGGGTGTCTATTGTGTTAAAACTGAAACCTGCAAAGGAAAAAGTCCTCCATGTAGGACTTTTTCCTCTGCTGATTTTCAGGTGGACACTGCGTTGGAGTCTCCAATACAGATGTGAACGTAGCCTTATTTTTCCACCACTCTCATCTGATTGTAATACCTACAACTTTTTTAGATTTCCGTGTACAGAGCTGTGTAAAGGGTCTCTTATTTAGCAGGGCAAGATTTAGTTTTTATCATGTTTGAAAATGTGTAACATTTTGATCATGTTTTATAGTGAGGGGCAAGGTGCGGGTAGGGCCAGCAGCCATGTCAGACTTATGATCATTTCTGGCATAAAAGATGCTTGAAATCAGCATAGATTCAGAGCAGGTAAACAGTCCCACTGGAGAATGCACCTGATTTACACCTAGGTCTGCACCTCATTATAAATGAAGCGTATTCTGCTGTAGTGTAGGAGGTATGAAGACAAACGTTGAATATGCTGTTTTTCATAATTCTTCCTAATGATCCTTCAGACATGCATAGTACTGCTATATTGTACACATGTACTGTATATAGTACTGCTATATCATACATACAACAGATGAAATAAGTATTGAACAGATCACCAATTTTCTAAGTAATCATATTTCTAATGGTGCTATTGACATGGAATTCTTGCCAGATGTCAGTAACAACCCATCCATTCCACATAGGCAAAGAAATCAAACCATAAATTATGTGTAATAATGAGAAATGACACATGGGGAAAAAAATTTACTTACTGAAAATTTATAGTATGTTGTACCATGTTAGCCATAGAAAGTAGTGGAAGAGTGAAGAAATCAGGCGATACCTTTTAGAGGCTAACTGAGTAGATTTGATAGTAAGCTTTCGAAAGTACTAGCTCCCTTCATTAGACATACAAGATGAGTTTCTTGTATGTCTGAAGAAGAGAGCTACTACTCTCGAAAGCTTACTATCAAATATACTCAGCCTCTGAAAGTTATTTAATACTTGGTACAAGACTCCTCCTCTATGGAGAAATTAGTGGCATGCATTGCTCAGGTGTGATTTTGGCCCACTCTTTCACACAAACGCTCTTTAAATCCTGAAGGATTTGCAGGCTCCTTCTATGATTTCTAAGCTTTATTTCCTTCCATAGATTTTCTATTGGATTCAGGTCAGGGATCAGCTCGGTCATTTTAGCAGCTTTTTCTTTCTGAAACCAGTTGAGAGTTTCCTTGGCTATGTGTTTGGGATTGTTGTCTTGCTGAAATGTCCACACTCGTTTCATCTTCATCATCCTGGTAGCTGGCAACAGATTTTTATCAAGAATGTCTCGGTACATTTGTTTGTTCATCCTTCCTTCAATTATGACGTTTGCCAGTGCCGTATGCTGGACAAACGGCTCCACACCATGATGTTCCCACCTGCAAGCTTCACTGTTGGTATGCTGTTATTGGGGTGATATTCAGTGCCTTTTGGCCTCTCAAATATGGTGTGTATTATATCCAAAGAGTTCAATTTTGGTCTCATCTGACCATGGATGTTTAGCAATGGAGTCTCATGTGGTGAGTGTGCATGGAGGTTGAGCATTACTTATTTTCTTTGAAACAACTGTACCTGCTCCTTCCAGGTCTTTCTGTAGCTCTCCACAGGTAGTCCTTGGCTCTTGGACAACTCTTCTGATCATTCTTTTTACTTTTTTGTCTGAAATTTGCAAGGAGCACCTGGTCATAGAGGTTTATAGTGAAATGTTCTTTCCGCTTCCAGATTATGGCCCCAACGGTGCTCACTGGAGACCTTCAGTAGTTTAGAAATTCTTCTGTAACCAATGCCATCAGTATGTTTTCCAACAATAAGGCTGTAAAGGTCTTGAGACAGCTCACTGGCTTTACCCATCATGAGATGTTTCTTGTGTGGCACCTTAGCAATGAGACCCTTTCTTATAGGCCATCAGTTGAACCAGCTGATATGTCACGAAGTGCCAGGATTGCTTCCTAATTCCTGATAGATTTCAGCTGGTGTCAGGACTTTCCATGGCTTTTTGCACCTTTCTTCAGGTGTTCAATACTCTTTCCCTGTGTCATTTCTCATTACACATAACTTAACTTATGGACATCTATGGTTTGATTTCTTTGCCTTTGTAGATCGGATGGATTGTTACTGACATCTGGTGAGAAATTCATGTCAATAGGACCTTTAGAAAATTAGTGACGTGTTCAATACTTATTTCACCCATCATTATATATCATTTACACACACATTCAAACATATTAAACAAATATACATATTGCACACAAATATAGTTACACATATTATGCAAACTGCTCTCTGCACTCCTTTCCCCATCCTTCTTCTTCTTTGTCCCAAAAGAGCTTCCTCATCTATCAAGACACCATAGCAGATAAGCTCCAACTGTTCAGACAGAAAAAGTCTAACCTGTGATTCTTGACGTGTAATAAATTTGCAACATCTTTGCCAGTATTTGCACCAAAAAAAATGAAATCTATAGATTTGCTTTATAATGTATTCTAATTTCTGTTACCCCACCAGAGCCAGGACTTATGTAGCTAAATCTGCCTACTTTTTTGCCACTTTTGAAATTTAAGTGGCTCACATGTTGCAGGAATTAAGACAAATATTTCATGCACCAAAATCTGTGACTTTACAATGCAAAGCCGGTTCAGATGGCTTTATAAAATCACATGTAATGATGTAGCTTCGTCCATGTGTATTGTATTATCTGATTCATCTTTATTTTTTTAGATGGAGAAACCACTCTGAATACTGATACTATTCTCAGCTCTGTCAAAGAAGACAAGAAGCTGGTGGATTCTGCATACGTACAGACTAGGACAGAGTAAGATTACTGTAGAATGTGGCTAAAATGAGAAACATCTATTATATGTATTAATTGCATCTATGTATGAAATATCAGAGATCACCATAATTTGGGACTGTCATTGGTTGCTGATTTGTGAATTCCCCCCCCCCCCCACTTTGTGTTTGTCTTTAGTAGCAAGTCTGGGGTGAAACACTATATAGAGTAATTGTGTCATGATCTTGGTCTCTATAGGTGGGTGATGGTGAATCTTGCAGTATTTTCATAATGGGCCTTCAAAACATCCCTCTGGTGGGCCAATAACACTACAGTCCATTGATATTTGGATCCAGCATTTTCTCTGAACTCATAAGGGCAGGTTTATTATGCCTTGTACGTCAATTTTCTGGCATACAAGACATAAAAAATTGCAAACTTGTTGTTTTGTTTTGGTTTTTTTTGTGTGAAAATTTAGCAACACTTTCTTTTTTTGTACCACCCTTGCCACTTTCCTAAAAAAGACATGGTGGAGGCATGTAGGGGTGCAGGCGATCTTAAAGGTGATCATCATGAACAGGCTTCTAAATAAGTATTTATGGTGATCCCAATATAAAAGTCCAGATCAATTTAGTCCCCTCATCTACTACTTTTTTTTTTTCTTCTTCCCCCCCCCCCCTTCTGACCCAAGTCATTTCATTAATGCGATATTCTAGATAATGTTTTGTAAAATAACTGCTAATACATAAAATTTCATTGTATCTTTAGTTTAAAGGTGCGACCAAAGCGGGAAAATGCAAGACTTTCAGATAAAATGGCATTATTGAAGCAGGCTGTAGGAGCAACTAGGAATGACATCCAGTCAGCAGATTACCTGGAGGTCACTCGTTGGCTTATAACTGAGAAGCTGAAAATGCTCTACCCAACATCCCCAAATGTTTCAGGTATTAAACACATAGCTGTAACAGAACAATCTCATGTGATGGATATCAACTCCACATATTATGCTAGGTTCACACTACCATTCGGCTCTGTTGCTTGGGTCCACATGGGGACCAAAAAGACTGAGAGCCTGTCTGCTAAAAAAGCGATTATTGGCGGACTCCATAGACTCCATGCAGGACTTTTCTCTCCACCCATTTTAGAAGGAATCTGCAGCAGACTAGCCTTAGCATACCATTTAACTGTATTCTTGTCCTTAAATAGAGTTTGTCAGCAGTAACATTGGTTGTAAACTATACAAAGAGTAGTAATGGGGCACATCACACTCACACTGTCTGCATTGGTACCTTTTTATGGACATCCAAGCCTCCCATGTTGAGAAATCCTATTGAGAAGTATACGAATGAATCTCCAAGTGCTACATTGGGCATTTCTTTAGATGCAAGTGCTCTGGCTATCATCCTAGCTCACTGCCCCTCTGCTACTTGTGACATCAACACTTTCAGTCCATTTTAGAAATCTTTCACCTGCTTACTGACTCTGAATTCTGCCAAGAGCTGAGCATAGTCCTTGTCTCTGGTGGCATCACAGACAACTATACTTCTATATACTGTCCATAGTATGTCTGCAATTCCTATCTTGACAGAGGAGTCTAATGAACTAAACTACCAACTTCATATGGATCTGTGCTGGTATGAGTTCTGGTCATTCAACCAGCAGTCAGGACAGGATTTGCAGATGTGATACAAACCTTTATATTAATAGGTGTCTCTTCTCAAGCCCTATATTGTGCTGCCCGTATATAGGAACGATTGTACAATGTGCAGCATCCTTTATTCACTAGTAATACAGAAAAGTATCCAGCTATTATTAATGTGAATATTACTTTGTAGATTTTCTGACAGCAGAACAAAATCAGATTATTTCTCAGCTAACTGCATGTGCCTATCAGTACCTGCCAAAAGTGTGCGAGCCTTCACCTTACCGCACCATCAACGGAGAATGTAATAATAGGTAAGAAACCTTGTAATAGACAGAAGAATGAGTACCCTAATGTGAACAAGCTGCAAATATAATCTACATAAATATTTAATATTATAAAATATCTAGAAGTTTATGTAATATATTTTACTTCGAGCAATCACAGAGGAAAGATGGCTTACAAGTTCAAAGGTAAGAAATAGCAGTGGAGAATCCCAGCCTATGGGATATTAGGTAAGAATCTTTGACCAGGACTCTGTGGTCATCCTATCATTCCATAAGGAACTCCCATAGGGATACAAAGTGTACACGCGCTACAGTAGTAGACCCAGCATGTGGCCTGGCAGCATGGCCAAAGAGTCAATGTATCCTTTGTTATACACACCTTAATCCCATTAGCATACTCGCCTGTGTTGGTGAGCAGTGGTCAATCCTGCACAGCAGCATCAACCAGGAGGCGAGATTCCTCTGTGACTACAATGCTAGTCATATGCCCCTTACGTAAAAAATAATCGGGACCTCTATGTAAGGGTGACCATCGATGATGCAGTCAATGAATGCTGACAAAGGCACTTCTCCATCCCTTGCATCACCAATGGGCAGGACTGCTGGTTAAATGGCCAATGTCCATTTTTCTTCTGTGATTGCTATATTTTTGGTGGTTGAGGGTTATCTGTGGGAGAACCTCCAGAACCTTTATAGCATATATGTTATCCTCCCTATTTGTGAATTATATTTATCGAATTGCCTTTCAAACTTAATACCTAAAAACAATGTAATTAGTAAAATAAGGACGCAAAGAATTATGTGCAGTCATATGAAAAAGTTTGGGCACCCCTATTAATCTTAATCATTTTTAGTTCTAAATATTTGGGTGTTTGCAACAGCCCTTTCAATTTGATATATCTAACTGATGGACACAGTAGTAATTCAGGATTGAAATGAGGTTTATTGTACTAACAGAAAATGTGCAATATGCATTAAACCAAAATTTGACCGGTGCAAAAATTTGGGTACCCTTATCATTTTATTGATTTAAATACTCCTAACTACTCTTTACTGACTTACTGAAGCACAAAATTGGTTTTGTAACCTCACTGAGCTTTGAACTTCATAGCCAGGTGTATCCAATCATGAGAAAAGGTATTTAAGGTGGCCAATTGCAAGTTGTTCTCCTATTTGAATCTCCTCTGAAGAGTGGTATCATGGGCTCCTCAAAACAACTCTCAAATGATCTGAAAACAAAGATTGTTCAACATAGTTGTTCAGGGGAAGGATACAAAAAGTTCTCAGAGATTTAACCTGTCAGTTTCCACTGTGAGGAACATAGTAAGGAAATGGAAGACCACAGGGACAGTTCTTGTTAAGCCCAGAAGTGGCAGGCCAAGAAAAATATCAGAAAGGCAGAGAAGAAGAATGGTGAGAACAGTCAAGGACAATCCACAGACCACCTCCAAAGAGCTGCAGCATCATCTTGCTGCAGATGGTGTCACTGTACATCGGTCAACAATACAGCACACTTTGCACAAGGAGAAGTTGTATGGGAGAGTGATGCGAAAGAAGCCGTTTCTGAAAGCACGCCACAAACAGAGTCGCCTGAGGTATGCAAAAGCACATTTGGACAATCCAGCCTCATTTTGGAAGAAGGTCCTGTGGACTGATGAAACAAAGATTGAGTTGTTTGGTCATACAAAAAGGCGTTATGCATGGTGTCAAAAAAACACAGCATTCCAAGAAAAACACTTGCTACCCACTGTAAAATTTGGTGGAGGTTCCATCATGCTTTGGGGCTGTGTGGCCAATGCCGGCACCGGGAATCTTGTTAAAGTTGAGGGTCGCATGGATTCAACTCAGTATCAGCAGATTCTTGAGAATAATGTACAAGAATCAGTGCCGAATTTGAAGTTACCCCGGGATGGATATTTCAGCAAGACAATGATCCAAAACACAGCTCCAAATCTACTCAGGCATTCATGCAGAGGAACAATTACAATGTTCTGGAATGGCCATCCCAGTCCCCAGACCTGAATATCATTGAACATCTGTGGGATAATTTGAAGCGGGCTGTCCATGCTCAGCGACCATGAAACTTAACTGAACTGGAATTGTTTTTGTAAAGAGGAATGGTCAAAAATACCTTCATCCAGGAACTGATTAAAAGCTACAGGAAGCGACTAGAGGCTGTTATTTTTGCAAAAGGATCTACTAAATATTAGTCACTTTTCTGTTGAGGTGCCCATACTTTTGCACCGGTCAAATTTTGGTTTAATGCATATTGCACATTTTCTGTTAGTACAATAAACCTCATTTCAATCCTGAAATATTACTGTGTCCATCAGTTATTAGATATATCAAATTGAAATGGCTGTTGCAAACACCCAAATATTTAGAACTAAAAATGATTAAGATTAATAGGGGTGCCCAAACTTTTTCATATGACTGTATATGACCACCAGATGACAATGCAGAGCTATTGCAGTAACTGTATACTGTAAATTTACAGTATAGTGTACCTATACAGTGTATTTCTATCGTAAAAGAGGGAGTGATCAATGACGAGAGGGAGAGAATTAGTTATTTCTACTTTCTTAGGTAGTCATGTGTTGTGTGTGGCGACAGATGAGTGTGCTTTTTATTTTATAACCCGCTCCATATCCTGGATAACCCCTTTAAGATATAAATTATGAAATATTATGTATTAGTACAGAGCCTGAATATTTGTCTCCTATTAAACAGAAAACAATCTGTGATACTAAAAAATATATTAACACATTTCTATTACAGAAAGAACCCTTATTTTGGTGTGTCCAACAATGGCTTTAAACGCCTTCTCAATCCAGAATATGAGGATGGTATATCACTGCCACGAGGATGGACTCCGAGCCGTCCCATCAATGGGTTTACTCTACCCTCGGTAAAATAACTTGGAATTACAGATAAGGAAGGATGGAATTAGGGTTTTTCCAGTTACTTCTAATATTCAGCAAGGTAGTTTGGGTGCAGAGATCATAGCTATAGGAGGTAGCAGACTAGTCATATTCAGGCCCTGGTAAATGAGGTGACCCAAAACTCCTTGTACCTAATAAGAAGACACCAGTATTATAAATGGCCAGGACAGATTTTTATGCATTAGAAATAAATGCTGAATGACAGCAAACATCGATCTTGAAAACTGAGGAATTAATACAGAAAGTATATTGAAAAATTCTATAATTTCCTAATATACAAAGAATACATGTATTTGCTAAACCCGAAAAAAATACTTTTAAGGAAGCTTAAATGGTTTGTCCAGTCACAGAAAGTTTAGGAACTGCTTAAAATGCTATTATATTATTATAAGATGTAATACACACCTTATCTGTTCCAATCTGATGTTTCCTGGGTCTCTTGATGGTCTCTGTATATAGACTTTGGCACTTTGGATCATTACCGCTGGAGGCAATTACTAGCTGTGTTAGAAACTAGTTTATGGAGACCAACAGGAGACCTGAGAAGCATTGAAATGGGAGTGGGGGAGATAAGGCCAGGATTACTACTTTTATCATTCTAGTTGAAGTGTCCAAAATTTGGATAACCCCTTTAAATGACTGGTCCACTGCAGCCTGTTGGAGGCAGCCATTTTATTTAAGCTGTTTAATGTTGTTTAGGTAAGAATTCTGTAACACGACTAACTCCTTTTGCTTTTGTTTTTGTTTTTGCAACAGGCTCGTAAGGTATCAGATGAAGTTGTTAAATTATCCACGGACTCATTGAAGCTGGACGTTGATAGATCTCTTATGTTCATGCAATGGGGGCAGTGGTTGGATCATGACCTTGATTTCGCTGTTCCCACCCCAACAAGTTCACTTTTCCAAAATGTGAATTGTAGTAAAAACTGCATTAACCTCCACCCTTGTTTCCCTATAATGGTAAGACTATAGTCACATATCAATGCTCGGATCATTTCATTGTGCAGATTTAAAGATTACAATATAATAAAAATTTTCATAATTTGGCATGTATCTGTTTTGGTGAATATTTTTCAAAAAGTGACAAGAGGAAGTGCAGATATTGCTCAACAGAGCAGTGTGCATAGAGCCTGTACAGCTACCTAGTACTAGTCTGAGACCCATGGCCTCGGTACTCCCATATAAAATGCAGTGCATCCAGGTTGGAATGGGTAATATCTGATGGAGCATTCTACAACTTTCTTCTATTGAATTTAATGGACAGAAGAATGCTCAGTAAGGCCCAATATGAAATTGGAGGCATAATAAGATAAAATAAAAGCCCCATGCACTTGAATAATACTATGGTTTCATGCATGAGGCCTTAGTTCCTAAATTATAATTTACCATTTTTAATCAATAAAATGAAATAAAATAAAAAAAATCTAAATATTGCTAAATTTAAATGTTGATAAAATGGTAACCACTGATTTCTTTTATCCTCTGTATTTCCAGATTCCACCAGGTGATCCTCGGTATATTAATGGGAGTCAGTGTATACCTTTAATTCGCACAGCATCAGCCTGCAGTCTGACAAGTCCTGTGCGTGAGCAGATAAATGGTCTGACTTCGTTCATTGATGGAGGCCAGGTGTATGGCAGTGACAAGAATCTGGCCAACCTGCTTCGCAATAAAACAAACAACCTGGGTCTTTTGGCTATTAATCAGAACTTCTCCGACAATGGATTTCCCTTCCTGCCTTTTGAGGGAAATGCACCTGACCAATGTTCTAGCACCAACCCATCATTGGGAATACCTTGCTTTTTGACAGGTGAGCTAATAGAAAGATCTGCTTGAGGAAATTTTCAGTGTACCTACCAAAAAAAGCATTGAGTTCTTAGGCAGCTGTAGATATACAGTATATTTTATAAAGTAGTCAGAAGTGTAGGGTGTCTAATCTGAGTTTTTGGATATATATGCCTTTTGCCTCTCCATACTATCTCTGTCTGCAGAATGGATGGGCTCTTCCTAAGATTTTAGGGCTGTGCCAGTGCTTTGAGTCAGTGAGATGTATCACCACTTCTGTGCTCCTCCCCTATTACAGCATGCAGTCTCAGACCACAAAAAGAGGCACTGCTGCAGCATCCTTCCCATTCCTATATGTCTTCAATGTGTATTCAATTTTAGGGTGTGGAAGGAGAGTCCCAGGAAACTTCATTAATGGCCTAATCTTAAAGCTGATGCCTCTGATGGAGTGCTGTAACCCCTTCACTGTACTTCTAGACATTGACTGACTGTACCAAATCTCAACTACATTCAGTTGAATAGGCTGTGGAACAATCCAGTGTGGAGAATCAGTCCCACTATCCACATATTGCAAAAAGCTGCTTTTTTTTTTTTTTTTTTCTCTGTATTTTGAGTCAAAACCTAAAAAAGATTCAGAAGGAATGGGAAATATAAAGGAGCCACTACTACTTTTTTCCTTAAAAAATCCACTCCTTTGACTCAAAAAAATTCAGCAAACTTGCAACAAAAATCTGCAACTATTTTGCATTGTGTGACCCAGGGGCATAGCTAAAGTGGCTGCAGAGGTAGCAATAGCTAGCTGGTCCTGGAGTCTGAGGGGATCCAAAGGGCTCTCTACAATAAGAAGACGATACCAGCACATGGTAAGTGGGGCCAACTGCAAATTTTGTTATGCCTCAGGTGTGGCCTCAGCCTGAATTCTGTACTGAAATGCCTGGTGAAATTTGTCCATCTTTGTAATGGCTTCAATTTTTATTTCAGGTGACAGTCGTGCCAATGAACAAAATATGCTGACTTCATTCCATACTCTCTTCCTAAGAGAACACAATCGCATTGCGACAGAACTGCATAAATTAAACCCACATTGGTCAGGAGAGACATTATACCAAGAAAACCGCAAGATAATCGGAGGAATCATACAGGTGCAGTGTCCTCATTTAAGTACCTTACCATTAAATAGACAGTATGCTGCCTGTTTTCAATTTTCTAATGCACGGTTTTCTTTGGTAACAGAAAATAGCCTACAAAGATTGGCTGCCTCTGCTTTTGGGCGATGAGACATCAAATGTTCTCCCTACATATACATCCTACATTGAAGATGAGGACCCAAGAGTAGCAAATGTCTTTACCATTGCCTATAGAATGGGTCATACATTGGTGCAGCCATTCATTTACAGACTAGCGGATGATTACTCCCCCTATGGTCCACAGCCAGTAGTTACACTTAGTGAACAATTTTTTGCTTCATGGAGAATAGTAAAACAAGGTAACCTGACCTAAATCAATCTTTATAATGTAGTATATTAATATAGTATAGTACATTACATTACAGCAGAAAATATCTACCTACAATATCGTATTCATTTAGCACCCTGCTTTTCTGTATTACATCCACAGGTGGAATCGATACTTTACTCAGAGGTATGCTGGTTAACAAAGCCAAACTAAACCTTCAGGACCAAATAATGAATGAGGAATTGAGGGACCGTCTTTTCCCATTTCTTAATAGCCTTGATCGTGATCTGGCATCTCTTAACATACAGAGAGGTCGAGACCATGGGTTACCAGGTAGGATCTGAACACACATGCAATTTTGGTGGTAATCAATTTATATTTTGAAGTCATAACTTTATATTATATTAGTGAGCAATACAGAGAAATACAATTAGAACAGTTTGTAGTTTAAAGGGTTTTTACAGGATTTAGATACTGATGACCTAACCTTAGTTCACCAGTATCTAAATTGTGGCAAACCCCTTAACCTATGAACTGGTCTCATTATATTTCTTTGTATTGCTCAATAGGATAGGTCATCAATATCAGATTGGTGTACGTTCAACTCCCAGCACCCCCACTTATCCATTGATATTGGAAGTCATGGTGCCAGCACTAGCACAGTATACAGTGCTGAATGCAGACACTTCCATCCACAGTGTACTGACCAGAATCAGAGGAGCAGCACCTATTGAAGAATGTCAGATCCATAATGTGGTTTCTGCTGAGAACATGACTTCTATAGAATTTTTATACATCTGAGGAAGAAGCCACTCTTGAATCTTTCATAGTTTTATTGTCCTGTATAAAATACTTCTGCTCCATATAACAATACTACCAGTTGGACTACAGTACTGCCATCCACATATTATCGTGGCTGCAGCAATCATTATTGTCCCGTCTCGTTACTCCCCCATTGCCTCCATGGTACATGGCGATCTCACCAGGGGCATCATTCATGTATGGCAGGCCTTATCTACTACACCAGGGGTAGGCAACCTTGAAGTCCAGCTGTTGTAAAACTACAACTCCCAACATGCATACTTGCTCTGCTGTTGTTGGGACTCCCATGGAAGTGAATGGAGCATGTTGGGAGTTGTAGTTTCACAACATCTGGAGTGGTGAAGGTTGCTGACCCCTGTACTACACTTTCCATGCACTCCCCCATTCCCCCAGATTGCCATTGGGGCTCCTCTACTCCACCGCACCTGTATTTCCCTTGGACTCACCTCCTCCACATCCCTATCTGCTCCTCACTGACTGACAAGGACCCACCTCCCCTGACGTCCCTCTTGTCCGAGGAGTATCACCATAGAGTGACCTTCCTCCCTTCCCTGTCTTTCAAACTCTCCTATAGGTCCTTCTCCTGCTCTATTCCCCCATCCACTTAGGGATTTTAACTTGCTCAAGAAAATTCCTGACTAACAATCCCTGGAATAAATCTACTTCCTATATACACAACTGTTTAATCTCACCCACTTCCCCCTTCCCTCCAAACCATACTTTGTTGGTGAGTGGAAAAGGGAGTTGGGACTTGTATTCTCGCCCTCTGGTGGCAAACGTATCCTGTTATGTTCCTATGGTTTCTCTAGGTGTGTCAGGATTCAGGAGAACTTGTTCAAATTGCTCACCAGGTGATATAGAACCCTGGTTTTCCTCCATAGAATTGACCCCTTTCTTTGATCGATGTTAGCATTGCGGCCTGTCCAAGGGGTCCCTCTCACACATCTGGGTCACATGCCCCAAAATTAGTCTGTCCCTTCTGGGAGGTGATCGAGAGAGATCAAGTCCATTTGTCATGTCAATTTGAAGCTACATCCCGAAACCATTTTGCTTTGGGCGTCCTCTCACGATTTCTCTCCCAGATGTTCATGCCTTATCACCTAGTTAATCTAGGCAGCCAAACTACTGATTCCTCTTAGGTGGTGTGAGACGGACCCCCCCCCCCCACTTCCATCCCCTAATGGAAGGTAAAGGTTAATCAACTCTACAGGTTTGAAGAGCGCTGCAGTTGGGGACTCCCGATTCGTTCTAGTTTCTTCTCCACCTGAGAACCTTGGGACCTACACACTTGCAGAGACACCGAATTCCCCCCCCCCCACATTGTTAGTATTTGGGTTCCATAGGCCTATTGAACCCTCACCTTGGTACCCCACATGCACTCGCATGACTTACTCCGTATGCACTTATCTAGTTTTACTTGAGCCTGCCAATCACCCTCCCCCCCCCCCCCTTCTGTTGTCTGTTGGTCTTATCTGTTATTGACTTGTTTTATGTAGTCTGTTGATGTGGTAATTGGTTTCACTGCAGTGCCTGTATGTATCTCTGCCACGCCATTTTGTCACTTCTGTATTTTTTTTTTTTTTTTTTTTCTTGAAGAAAAAATTGTCCCGGAATACATCTTTAAATAGGACTTATGGTGAACATCCTGTAAAATATATTGGCTGAATTTGCATCAGATCAGTGAAATATATGTATTTTCTATTTGTATAATTTTGCTTGATTTTCTTGCAACATTTTTATCAATAAACATCTTAATGTTTTAATTGACATTTACTAAATTCACTAAAATCTTGATACCTAAATCCAAGGCCACACCATATTGTAGAGAATAATTCTATTTATGGGATTTTCTTTACCTCATAGGATATAATACATGGAGAAGGTTCTGTGGTCTTTCTGCACCCCGTGATGTTAATGAATTGACCACTGTACTAAATAATAGACAGCTTGCCGAAAAGCTCATGGATTTGTATGGAACACCCGAAAACATTGACATCTGGGTTGGAGGAGTCTCTGAGCCCTTAGTTCCCAATGGAAGAATTGGGAAGTTGTTAACTTGTTTAATTGGAGATCAGTTTCGTAGGGCTAGAAATGGAGATCGGTATGTACCAATTTTTATGCTGTCCATATATTGATATGATGAGTAGTACTAGTAATGTAATGTATGCATCTGTGAGAACAAAACTGGTAAAGGACTCAACTAGTCTAGAAGTAGAAACATGGTGTTCCTTTGGTCACTAATGTACAGTACATGTGTGGCGAGTGAGGCGCAGAACAGGATTTGTGGCATACATTTGCCACAAGAAACTGGTATAGAGAAATTGATGACTTCCCCTAGTATGTCAAATCAACTTGCCTGATATACATCAAAATACAAAAAACTTCTGGAATTGTTGCTTTGCATTAATTGTGTTTAAACATTCTGTAGCAGATTTATTAAGACTGACATTTCATACACCAGTCTTAATAAAGTCCCTGACTGTTGCAGGGAACAAGTGATTTATGAAGAAGCTCTGGCCTTTTCATAAATCAGCCGCACATTCCAGAATCAGAATGGAAATATACAGCGGTTAGGAACTGGTGTAGATTTCTATTATACTGTAACTGAAGCCATGAAACTGACGAGTTATAATCAATATGTTGGGCCTCCCCACCTCACTGTGCGAGTGTGGGTGCAATGTGGTGAGCGAGGTGCGGAATTGGGGTTTTGGTGAACATTTAGTGCAAGAAAGGGTCTTGTGGCCAATGTGCGCTAAAATATTATCCCAGAAAAGTGGCGTAGAAGGATTGCTAAATCTCCCCCATTGTACACAATATAGATGACAAATCTTTCTATAATTTTCTAGGTACTATTATGAAAATTTTTGGGCGTTCACTTCAGCACAAAGATCATCAATAGAGTCGGTGACTCTGGCACATATCATATGTGCTAATACCAAGATTGAAAAAGTTCCTCAAAATGTCTTTATGTCCAATGAGTTCCCAGAAGATTTCATTAACTGCTCTAATTTCCCAAAAATGGACCTGCGTCCCTGGAAAGATTAGATCACAATAGTAAGTATACCTTAATGCAAAAATGACATGGTAAATTAAATGCTTTCAACCTGATGAGCATACTGCTTACATTGATCTAATGGGAGACTGCCATATGTGTTATGACTCCTACTTCATGAAGTCAATGGGGAATAAAAGTACAGATACAGTACTTGTAAAGATTCATCGGGCTTTGGACCAAATTGTCAGAATAGCACACTTGTAGAACTATAAGAAGTTATGACCATTATCATGGCAGCAAAGACTCTTGTACTAGTTTACTATCTAAGTGGGGATAGGACTTTTACCTCGTATAAACCTTATCACTGAACTGGAATGAAATTGTATTACCCTCCAGTAAGGTTGTTTTTAGTTGTTGAGCCACTTCCCTATCTCAAAAAAAATAAAGGGCCTAAAATATAACTTTTAATGTTGATTAAAATGAATTCACGTTTAATGTCAACACGGCATAGGTGGCTGTTCAGACTTTACATTCCAGGAGGATGGAATTGCTGTGAGGCTATGCAAAGGGTTAAAATGATGCAACCAACTCCCATTACTTGGCAATAGTAGTTGGACGTTATTCACACTATTCCTGTTTAGACTGTTTATCAATTCCGCTAACAGAGTACAGTAAACCGGATGCAGGAGGAAAACTACAGCGATTTATTGGTGGTCTCCTGTTAGGTAGATATTCAGTTGCCACAGGGCTGTATAAGCCTCGTTAATTTGTTTAATAAAATAGGAACAATATAAGTGTTAAATGGAGCAGTAGTAATAGGACTCAAATTGAGGAATGAGATGCACCTTCCTTTAAGGGTTTGTTTTAAGGAATACTTAAAACAACGGATCTTGGGAAGTAATCTGTTTCTTGGGTAGAATATTCCAGAGAACAGGGCAGCACAAGAGAAATCTTAGAAACTGGAACTCTAAGGGGAATTTTAGATCATTGGCTCAATGTAGAGCATGGATAGGCTGAAAGATGAGAGGGATGTAGGGAAGTTCATCATTGTGAAGAGCTTTCCAAGCGAGAGTTACAATCTTACATTGTATTCTGAAGATGGTCATACACTCTTGATAGTTGCCAGCTATTGCTAGTTCAGGAAATGGCTTTTCTTGACCATGCATGCTCAGCCGCGTGTGTGTTCTGAAATGTGTAAGAGAGGGGGTATAAGTTGCTGACAGATGACTATGGCAGTGACTTATCACCCCTGAGAACAAAAGAATATAGCAAGATAACATCCTATCCTTTCATTCAACATTTGCCATTGCAGGGAAAGCTGGGAGATTCACATACAGATTAGGTAGATGGCCAGCAGAGGCATAAATTGAGGCTCCTGTGCAATGTTTTTTTTATATGGCAGAGGGACCTTTTGGGCCCTCCAGGGTCCAGTAACGACTGTTACCGCTGCAACCCATATAGCTATGCCCCTGATGGCCAGTCAAAATTTGGCAGATTTGGCAGACCTTATTCTAATGTATGTGACCAGCTTATAGGAAAGAGCAAACCAATGTAGTGATTGGCACAGGGTACATGCATCAGTGTAGTGGTTGGTCAGAAAGATAATCCTTACTACAGCCAAAAGGGGTTATAGAAATCTCAGCAAATTGCTGTCAGAATAATAACTGATCTCTACCCCTAGGGTAGGACTTACAGGAATAGCAGAGCAGTGCTGTTCTATGTGGTTTCCATAACTCCCATAGAGTAGAACGGGAGCTTCGGAAACAGCTCAGCACATCTAGCTATGCTATTTCTGTAACTGTGAAGCTCCTATTCTCCTGTATGAGCAGATTGCTCAGATGGTCTAGCCATAGGGAGCAGTTTTATCAATCTCGGCAGTGATTTTATATGATGGTAAAACCTTTGAGGAAAAATTGGAGAAGGAGATGTTTGTGAAAAAAAAAAAACTAGTAATAAATTGCAGTTCCTAGAAAACTGACATTTTACAGCAGTGCTGTTCTATGTGGTTTCCATAACTCCCATAGAGTAGAACGGGAGCTACAGAAACAGCTCAGCACATCTAGCTATGCTATTTCTGTAACTGTGAAGCTCCTATTCTCCTGTATGAGAGTTAAAGAAACTGCGCAGAGCAGATTGCTCAGATGGTCCAGTAAGGTCTAGCCATAGGGAGCAGTTATTCCCATCTCGGCAGTGATTTTATATGATGGTAAAAACTTTCAGGGAAAAATTGGAGAAGGTGTTTTGTAGAAGAAAACTAGTAATAAATTGCAGTTCCTAGAAAACTGACATTTTACTATTTTTGTCTAAATTACAGATATTCACACAGAAACCTCCAAGAGGCAAAAATGCAAAAAGTCCATGCCATGGAACTTCCCAGTTTATCATGTGTGATCCTATATATTTTTCTTATTGCTTGTGATTCAAATACTATATTGAACTACAATATTTCACTGTTAAAACTTTTACATTTACTCTTTTGTTTACATTGGGGAAATGTTACCTCAGTGTCAATTCAGGCTCGAATACACAATTGGTAAATCTTTGGTAAATGCTATCAGTGTTATGCTAGTCATACACGACCAACAGCTACCTCTCCGATCCTCCCATACACATGGACACTCGGCCAATCAGTAAATGTGTACTGGACTGGAAAGTGGAGGAAGCTGCTGCCGGTGACCTCTTACCCATGAACAAAACGATCACAGTTGAAATCCAGGTACCCATTCCATATATCACACCAACATCTATTACTGAAGAACAGGCAGAATCTCCATACATATTAGATGGTCATCCAGTCCTGTTGAAGTCAGCGGCTTCAGCAAACAATCTAATGTTTGGCCAGCATTATACTATCATTTACAAGACCTTTGTCAAGTGTAGCATTCCAAGTGGTGTTAATACTAGTACAATGACTAGTTTAACCACTGCTGAATGATATAGACACTTTACTTTTCCTGTAAACCACATATTTCAGACACTCCTTGTTATAATCTCCACCCTATTTCTGCAGTGCATTGGGCATATACTGTACTGTGTAAGCTGTACTTGGGGGGCCATTCTGTCCTCTCTGGTGTCTGAAGTAGAATGTGCCCTTCGCATGATATGTTTTACACTATTTGTGTAATGGATGATTTGCACTTTGGTTACTTTCTCATGTAATTGTATACTACAAAATTTGTACTTAAATAAAACTGTAGATGTTAATGGTTATACCAATACCTGTAAATGTATATTCTAATAAAAGCAATAATGAGATATTAAGTATAAATGTTATATTCATAATTCAGTGTTTTTTCTTTAAGTGTCTCGAGTGAATGTAATGCTTGTATATGTCATGTAAGAATGCAGTAATATAGTCAGTATTAATTGGATAGTCTTTCTGAATATTATGTGAAAGGATAAGGACATCCCATCAAAAGTTTTCATTTACTTTTTAATATCTATGCACATATCAATATTAAATCTTCATCCAATAAATATGATTGTAGCCTCTTAAGGACCTTATCTTTGGACCTAAAGCTGGCCATAAACATTAGATTTTGGATAGCTGTGATGCGTAATAGTATGGTGGATGTTGGGAAGGGGTTATAAAAACCAAAGCACAGTGGGCCTGCACAAGTTGGCTGATCTGCCAAAGCAGCTGTTAATGACAAACCCTGATATTTTCAGCCACTTGCAAAATATACAAAGTATCTGCAAAAAGAGAACTATATAACTTTTTTTGGCAAATTAGATTTTCATCAGCTGAAATGGATAGTGTGTGTGTGATACAGTGAGTACTGTAGTTAGTTTTGGTGTCTGACACTGGGACCTCCATAACTGTCACACACTCACCACACAACTGTCACGCAGACTTGAATGAATGGATGGACTTAATTTCGTATTCTTCCAAATGTCATGGCACTCACATGATTTGGCAGTTTTCTTGGCTGAGAGATTGCTTTTGATGAGCCAGATGATGCAGTTTCTCTTTTCTTGGGAAATCTTCATGGCTGATCCTTGATTTGAAGCAGTGACCTTTTGCTTTGGAATCGGCCTAATAACACCCTGAGCTATTAGGGAATGTGAGAACAGGTTGTAATTTGTAGTATACAAGAGGAGAGATTTTTTTTTTTTTTTTTTTTTTTTTTTTAACCACCACTAGGAGCAAAACGGTAACAATGCAGTTATATGACAATCTGCATAACTAACCATATGCTAAATAGTTGCAAGTCAAATTTATGTATGAGACAGCCTAGATGACTGTCTATAAAATGATGGTAGTCTCACATTCCAAGCTGTAGTGGATGGTGAGATATGGAGCCTGAAAGTCAAAAGCTGCAAACATTGTTACCCTTTTGATCATCAGTGTATATGCTGCTGTAGTTAGTGGTATAGTGAATATATATATATATATATATATATATATATATATATATATATAATTTTATTATTTTATTTATTTTTTTTTGTCGTAGTGCAGTCTTGCTCAAAATCTATTTATAATCCATATATGAATGAGTTTATTGGTGCACTTGAAATTCATCCTAATTTACAATCTCTAGGACTTCCACCCTCCTCCAAGGAAGGGGAATAGGCTCTGTCACCACCTCTTTACTAGACTGATCCTAGATTGAAGGGATGCACCATCTTCCTTCTCCAGCCTCATGGATACAGTCCATTTTAAAGGGGTATTCCCATCAACATAATCATATCTATATTTGTCGATTAATTAAAAGTTAAACATTTTTGCAAATATAAATAGTTAATAATTTAGCAGAGTTTTTAAAATATTTTCTCTAATCATCTTAGCGGAAATAGTCTTTTGTCCGGTTGCCAATGGATACGACCACAAATGCAGAAACTTTCTATGGTCTGGGACTTGTCAGGAACCCAACCATGATTTTCTTAATGTGGAAAGGTTATCAGGCAGGGACACTACATGTATCAGAAGATATCCAGGCCACAATAAGGGAATCATGGCTGATTTTCTCACCTTAAAGTTCCTGCATTCATGGTTGTATCCGCTGGCAACAGATCAAGACAACAACTTGAGGCCACAAGATATTTAGAGAAATTCTTAAACTCTGCAAAATGTTTACTTATTTGCAAAAATGTTTAACTTTTAATTATCTACAAATTTAAAAATGGTTATGATCCTGGGAATACCCCTTTAAAGTTACAAATAGCATATAACAGTAACAAGTAAAACAAGTAACACAGTCCAAACACACACTTACACAGAAGAGAACCCTTGTAGCTGTGTTCCACTGGGACATGGCTGGGGCATATGCAAAGTTACCTTTTATAGACAAAGGCATTGGGGCACACCTCCATTTCCTTTCTAATAGGTGTGATGGTAAAGTGTCCACGTATACAACCCTTATCTGTTTCAAGATGATAATGGCCAAAAACACCAACCATGCCAGACTCCTGGGTCCGCACGTACACTGGCAAGCATGGACACAGTGACAAGCGTATTAGAAGTAAAAATTTGAATATTATTAGAATAGGCTGTATATCTAGTTTATCAAAGCGTTTAGAGAGATCACTGCAACTGCCAGCGTTCCACCTTCCCTACCAGTGCCATAAGTTTAAGAGTAAAAGCAGCAGCAGCCAAGCCCAGTATGGTATTTGGAAGATGATGAACCAGAATTTTTTTCAGCTTGTAGCACCAACTGGAGCCACAGCAGACAACTGACAACCACCAGCCACACTAGCAGGTACAGTCATACCTAGAGTGTACCTATAGTCGTGCAGATAACTCTGACCTGGAATTCTGGGCCAATAGGTTAGAGCTTGGAAGGAGCTGGCCCAGTTTGCCTTGGGAATCTTAACTTGTCTCAAGTGTTGTGGCCGAGAGGGTGTTCAGTGCTGCTGGTGGCGTTGTAATACCTAAAAAGATGAAACTGTCCACAGGTAGCGTGTTAAAGATTACTTTTATCAAAATTAATGAAGCATTGATATGTGAAGATTTTCAAACACCTCCGGCTAATGCCTTGAAATAGTGGTGTCACTGTCTCCCTTTATCATCATCTTCCATTTACTGTACTGCTGCTGATGCTGCTTCTACTCCTAAATAGCTTCCACCACTGCCATCACTCAGACATGTCCTGCAGCTTGGTTCATCATATTACGCCCTACACTTTAGTGTTTAATGGCACTATTTTTGGGTAGACATACCTCACTGATGAACTTTTATTAACTCTTCAGGTAAGGAAACAAAAAAAGCAGCAATTTTGCCATTGCCTTTTTATGCTATCAAATGTACGCAATTCAGCTTAAATAATCTGATAAATTTATTCACTGGGTCGGTACGATTAAATTAATACCAAATTTGTTTAGTTTTTCAAATTTTACTACTTTTGCAAAGTGAAAATCTTTTTTTGTAATAGCAATTTTTTTCAACACCGCTTTCCAAGACCCATAACTCAATAATTTGTTTTGTCATAATTTTGCGAGGGCTTATTTTTTGCAAGAAGGCCTGATGTTTTATTTACCATTTTGGAGAATATAAGCTTTTCTGTGACAGTTACAAACAAAATTGCAATTGCAATTCTGGCATGTTTTTTAGACTTTTTTTTTTTACGCCATTGTGTGCGGGTAAACAGTTACATTACAGTAATGGATGTGGCAATACCCAATATATGTGTTATGTTTTTATTATTTATTAAACATTTTGGCATATAGGGTCTACTCCACTGCGAGCAGCACTGCCTCCGGACTGTCATATGTTCAGTCGCAGTTCCCGATGCACCTCCTCATGAGGCCCGGCTTTCATCGCTCCCCAGCGGCACTCTCCTGCACGATCTTCTCTCACCTAAGGTGAGGAGTATAGAAGAGGTTGTCTCTGTTCACACAGAGCTGTTCTTGGTTCCGGCAGAAAGTTCTCCAGAGCTGATGGCAACAGATACTTTCCCAGCATCTCTTCCTTTCACAGATGCTAGGAGACTAACCAAGTAACATGGCCACATCAGAGCTTCCTGTGAAGCACTTCCTCCTACCAACCAGTCTCTAACAAAGTCTGTGGAGGAACAGCAGGGGGGGGGGAAACAGTGGCATATTGTGACCAAAGGGCAATACTGCAGGCATTAGTCCATACAATATAATGTAATAAGCATACAATGTGCAACTACAGTGCCTTGCGAAAGTAGTCGGCCTCCTTGAACTTTTCAACCTTTTGAAAAAGTGGGGTGTGCAGTATTTTTCGGCTGAGTCCTTGTGTCAATGACCGGAATCTTCTCATGAATTCGAATTCCCAAAGTTGTCATTTCCTTCCATATGGGGACTTATAAATCTAACAAGTTGTGGTCTGGTTCTGAGAAGTGTTTTCCCACAGGGTTGTCCAGCTGCCATTTTATTGTAGGTCAGTGTAGATTCATCCTGGACTATAGTGTTTTAGGTTTGTACACAGTATCCCGTACACCTTATGGAGGAAGTACATGAGAATGTTGCTGTGATTTTATAGTCCTCTTGTGTGTGTGTGCTATGTGAACAGTGCTTGATGATAAGATGTGGGTACAAGTCTTTCAGTTTTTACTGTTATACTGAAATGTGGCAGTTTCTGATGGTGGTCAGAGGACACTTCTCACCAGGAGGTTACTTACATTTGGTGGCTGTGTATAGGAAAGGAGTGTTAAAAATTCAAGAATACTTCCTTTAGTTTGTTGTCTTTGTAAAATATGTGTTGCAATTTTCCTCAAGATGTTCATATGAAGGTCATATGTAACCACTAGGGGTGCCCTTCTGTTATCCTCCTCCTGTTTGTATTGTGAGAGACTGCTCAACTATCTGAACCTGTCCAGACTGATATAAAGTCATCCTCTGTTCATAGCTAAACTAGAGAAGGACTTATTTAAACCTAGAAGTCAATCTGCATATCTGATATGGAGCAACTTTCATACAAAACTCACAATGAAATCCATCCTCTACAACCAAGCTCTTATACATTGTTCAGACCATGAAGATACCTGCTATCATTGAGGGATTCATCCTTACAACAAGATTACCATCCACACACTATAGATGAGCAGATCCAAGGAGCAGTGACTTTGAATACAAACAGGAGGACAACAGCAGGGCGCCCCTAATGGTTGCATATCACTCTCATGTGAACATTTTGAGGATAATCACTGCATTCCTCCAATCCATATTTCATAGTCAACAAAGTCATCAAACCTAAAGGTGTTTTCCAGAAATATCAAAATGTTAAAAAGAATAGAAATGCTTGTTATATGAATGAGTAAAGCTAACTGAGTACCTTTGTGTGTTTGGACCATTATTGTCAGTCCTCACTTGTCTTGCTGGTGCTGTACTTCTTCCACACTACACCTCCTCAGCCAGATTCCTGGCCAGCCCACTGTTTGCATCATCTTTCCTGTCTATTTCATCCTAATACTCTCTGTATTCTTTCTGTATTGCTACTTCGTATTCAGCTTCAGTCAGTGGTGTAGTTAAAAGCCTCCCTCCTTGTATATCTGTAACACATAGATCTGAATATACACACTTATGGGTACAATTCTATACATATAGAGACACACTATACATTTTCATGTATGGCATAGTGGTACAATACACTGTTATAACAGCGGAGTGTGTATTATATTGTGTTGTGTGTATCATATCCATGTGACTTGGAGCACAGTGTTACAGATACTGTTATAGCAGGGCTGAGTGGCGATCAAATCGCACAGGGACTACTGTGGATTTGGGTACAACTCAGGGCAATTTTCTGGTGCCTACCCCAGCCCACCTAGATTACTGCACCTCCCACTGTCTTAAAAAAATAAATAAAATTGCGAGCCAGGTGCAATGGTTGAGATGCGCCACAGTATGACAAAGTTGAGCTTTAGTAATTGTAGGCCATACAATGAAATATTTAAAGTTTACCTGTGTCATAAAAAACCTGATTTTTATGATGCGATTTGTTCTGACTTCCATCTTTGTGAAGATGTAATTTCCTCCCACTGGTGAATACTTTGAATATCTTCAGGATCAGAGGTTTCCCTCTGCAATTCAGGATGGTCATAATTTTCCAATATAAGTTACTTCCACTGGTTTGTCTTCTTCTAGAAATGTATAGTGCACAGAACTGTTTTATGCATTTTTGCCAAGCATGTTTGCATCTGAAATGCCCAGGTCCAATGAAAAGGACTTGTTTTAATGCCCAAATATACTTTGATTGCATTTAATTGTATTTTTTTTTTTTCAACTGGACCAATATTTATTTTTGTATTTTTCTTTTTCTTAAAGGTTGTGAAAGATTTTCAACATCCACTGTACATTCAGTTGATGGAACTGGTGAGTAACAGATGAACAATGTTCCAGAGAAGTTTAATCCAGATGTTAGGCAAGAAGATGATGCTACAGCATATGTGATGCATGTTGTTGGTACTACATCACTAAATTTTGTTGAATAAACTTTAGAAAAACTGGTTATTCAGTATGCTGATGCAATCAGTGACAACAGTGTCCTAGCAGATGACCTACCACTACTGGCAAAAACAGTACACAATCTGTAGAGTTTTTTTTTTTTCTCATTTATATAGATACTTGCTGAATGTTCACAGCAGAGGGGTAACTTAATGCTCGAGGACACCAATGCAGAATCTGTAATGGGGCCCCTACCTACCTTGCGTCATTGAGAATACTGGTATATTTTTGGGAACCTTTGAGGTCCCCTCTGGGTCCAGGACTTGGTAGCGACTGCTACCTCTGCACCCCCTGCTTCTACACCCTGACTCAAAATTCAAAGAACACATTTAAGTATCTTACACTTTACCAAATAACACCATCTCCACCATCTGTTCTATATTTTTAGTATACTCTGCTTTCTCCATGAGCCATAGTCAAATTTGTGCAGGGTGACATGGAAGAACATGCATGATGTTAGATGGTGTTTTTTTTTTTTCTAACTGCAATGACTCCCTAGAACAGGGGTAGGCAACCTTTTTTGTTCAGCGTGCCGATTTCTATTAAAAAAAATCAAAGTTGAGGTACTCAGAGTGCCGGTCAATAATTGTAAGTCTGACGGCCCCTGTACATGGTATTATGCCCCACAGTGGTCCCTGTACACAGTATTATGTCCTATAGTGGCCCCTGCACACATATTCTAACTTTTATAATATTACAATTGTCACTATTCACTAGCTATTATTATACTGTGGGGTGTCTTCAGACCCCAGAGTATAAGTGCAGGGCCAAGACAGGTGACAAACATAAAAACAATGTTACCCACTTTTTCCTGCACTCTGCAGCCGCTGTGTGTGCTTCGGGCGCTTCTGCCTGTAGCCAGCAACTGCTTATTGAGTCTCAGGGGTCACGTCGCGTCATTATGCGTAATGTAAAAAAGAAGCGCTTCCGTAGGGAAACCATAAAGTCTGTCACCACCTTTCTCCTCCAAGGCGATGTTTTTTGTGACTTTGGATATAAGTGACGCCTATTTGCATATTTCTATTTACCTCCACACAGAAGGTTTTTTCTAAGTATTGCCGTAGTAGTTTCCGGCCACAGGAAGCACTTTCAATTCACAGCACTACCCTTCGGGATCTCCTCTGCTTCCCACATCTTTACAAAGGTAGTGGCCCCCATAACGGCCGCCCTCAGGCTTCAGGGGATATTCTTGGTGCCTTATCTAGACGACTGGTTGATAAAGGCCCAGTCAGAGTCTGTTCTGCTCCAGTAACTACAGACAGCCTTCAGAGTCTGTGATGGCTTATAAACTGGGAGAAGTCAAAAATGATCCCTTCAACCCGAAGGAAATTTCTCTGCTACTTCCTAGATTCAGTCCACCTGCAAATCTCCTTGACACCAGCAAGGAAGGAGAAGCTGGTCATGGCAGTCCGGCACCTCTTCAAAAAGCCGATAGCCTCCATCAGAACATTGATGAAGATCCTGGGCTTGATGTGTTCCTCAGTGGAGGCAGTCCCATGGGCCTTGTGGCACTTACGTCCCCTCCAGAGAGAATTATTAGAGGCTTGGGATCGCACCCTTCTTACACTCAGCAAGAAGATTTGACTCTCCCCCAGGACCTGTTTTTCCCTCAAGTGGTGGTTACACCTGAAAAACGGAAAGTCCACGGTCCAACCTCCTTGGACCCTGTTGACTACAGATGCATCCCTCTCGGGATGGGGAGCCCATTTGGACGAAAACTCCATAAAGGGAGTCTGGAGCGCTCCAGAAAGAAGGACCTCGTCCAACTGGAAGGAGCTCAGAGCTGTATATTGTGCCTTACTCCATTTCTTGCCTCTTCTCACGGGAAGAGCAGTCAAAATCCGGTCAGACAACATGACCACAGTGCTGTACGTGAACAGACAGGGAGGCACCAGATCACCAACCCTCCTCAGGGAGGAAGATCTGATATTTACATGGGCAGAGAAAAATCTAACCCATTTATCCGCAGTTCACATCAAGGGCTCCCTGAACATAGTAGCGGATCGGTTGAGTCGGGGTCATGCCGTATCAGGAGAATGGTCACTCAATCCAGAAGTCTTTCATCAGATTACCTTGAAGAGGGGTCTTCCAGAAATAGACCTCATGGCAACCCGACTCAACGCCAAGGTGGAGAAGTTCTGTTCCCTTTACCAGGAGGACAATCCCTTGGCAGTGGATGCCCTGTCCATCCCTTGGAGGTCCAGGCTGGCATACATATTCCCTCCAATTCCAATAATACCGAAGGTATTGATGAAAATCAGACAGGACCAAGTCTCTGTGATAGCCATCATTCCATTCTGGCCAAAAAGAGCTTGGTTTTCCCAACTCATGGAGATGAGTCGAGGGATATATTGGAGGCTTACCCCCCCATCCAGAACCTGGTTTCCCAAGGATCTCTGAAGTGCCAGGATCTCTGGAGATTCAACCTGACAGCCTGGAGGTTGAGCAGTCCCTACAGCAGGATAGAGGACTGTCAGAGGCCGTCATGAAGACCCTTTCTTCTGCAAGAGCAGAAGCTACCAATAAGAACTACCAGAGGACAGCCAAGATTTTCATGGAGTGGTGCTTCAAGAAGGGTATTAATAATCTAGAACCTTCAACGGCTGATATTTTAAATTTTCTTCAGGACGGTTTGGATAAGGGCCTTGCCCCTGCCACTTTGAAAGTGCATATTGCGGCCCTCTCCGCTCATTTGAACAGACGTCTGTCTCAGGATCCTCTAGTTGCAAGGTTCCTTAAAGGGGCAATGAGGCTAAAGCCCTCAGTATCAGCTCCAGTTCCCCAGTGGGACCTTGCGGTAGTCCTTGCAGGCCTGTGCGGTCCTCCATTTGAACCCTTGGAGACTACGGAGCTAAAATATTTAGCCTACAAAACCACTTTTTGTTGGCTATTACATCTGCCAAAAGAGTAGGGGAACTCCAGGCTCTCTCTTCTAGAGAACCGTACATTTTGTTTTTGCAGATAGGGTGCACCTTAGGTTTGTCTGGGTTTAACCCTAAGGTCCCCTTATACTATAATAGCAATCAGCTAATTTTGTTACCTGTGTTTTTTCCCCACTCCAACCTCTGAGGAGGAAGAAAAGCTCCACACCTTAGATGTGGTAAGGTGTCTGCAGATTTACCTATCCTGCACTCAACCGTTTAGGAAGGCCGAAAGCCTACTAATCGATATGCAGGGTAAAAACAGAGGCCTCAAGGCTTCCAAGCCTACTGTATCCACATGGATCAAGAAGACAATTAAGTCTTCCTTTCTTATTCAGGAGTTACTCCCTCCAGTCTTTCTACGGCCACTCGACCAGGGCTGTGTTGACTTCTTTTTTGGCTGAGTATCGGTCCTTATCATTGGACCAGATTTGTGCGGCTGCATCATGGTCATCTCAGTTGACCTTTTGTTAAACATTATCATTAGACGTCCACAGTTTCCAGACAACTGCCTTTGGTCAGTCAGTCCTTGACGTTGTAAGGCGAGGAAACCCTCCCTAGGGGAATTACTTGCTATCTCCCCATATTGTGCTGCTGTCGGACGTAAGGGGAATCGTTGATTGTAATGTCAATCTGTATTCCCTTAGTCCTGACAGCAGCACAAGGCTTCCCTCCCTAGAAGCTTGTTTCCTGTTACTTTATAATTTACACAGTGGAGGGAGGTCTCTTGTGCCCTCTTATAGGGCTAGTAGGAGGCACCTTTTTGGTGCTAATTAAAGGTTCCACCTGGCAATTGGCTGCTACCTATTTTATGCCAACAGGTAGTGGCCAATATTTTACTCAACAATCCTTGCTCCTCTCCAGTCCAGCCTACATTTCTTCCTCCAAAAGGCACTGAAACAGCCAAACTTGTTCAGTACCAGGGGAGGTAAGTAAAAAGAACAGTTATACTCACCTCTGCTGGGCATCAATCGGTCCCCCAGACTCCCTCTTCAGGCCTCTCCTGGCCTGTGTCTGACGTCACATGCCCCAGGGTTACTGCTGAGGCTTGTGATTGGGTCTCGGTGGTCACATGTGCTGCACTGTCATCAGGACACTTGGCTTGCCTCAGGTGAGCCCTGCGGTGTGTGTGATGTCAGACGGCTGTCGTTTGATGCCAGAGGACACCGCTAAGATGCCCAGGAGAGGTAAGACAAGGTAGGTATAAATGTTTGTTTTTCCTTGCCCCTGGAGATCCCACAGTATAATAGAGATTTGTGGGTGATGAAACCAAAAATTTTCGGGTTTGGGATGACCAAAAACTTTGGAAAATTCAGTTCAAATCTAAGACTTGCATATCACTGTGTGGTGTCAAAAAATAAGTAGCAGTATATTGTGTAGGGGCCAAAAAGAGGGCAATATACTGAGTGGGAGTTAATAAATTGGATAATATACTGTATGGGGGTCAGTAAAATGGGTGTTATCCAGTCTGTGGGCCAGTAAATTGGATAATATACTGTGAGGGTCAGTAAAGGGAACATTATAATCTGTGTGCTCCAAATAAGGGGAGTGGATCCCATCATGGAACCAAAAATCGCCAGATCCGTTTGTTTTTTTTGTTTTTTTTTTTTGTTTGGGGGGTGGGAGAGGACGCCTTTCTATAGGTTGCCTCAGGCAGCAGAGAGGCTAGGTTCACTGGCTAGAGTAAACCAAGCCATGTAACACTGCGCCAAGGCCATGCCTTGGTCAAAATGCGAGCTCAGAGTGAACAGCAGCTGAATCCCTTCCTTGCCTATCTAGTCAACTGTTCATGTGGACTTAGGGGAGAACAGCCAGCCATTTTAGGTGTGTCCACACCACCTTACAGGAAGGAGGTGTGATGCTCTGTGACTGGGGAGGAGAGACATCACTTGTGTACACTGCCTGCTTCATTAGTATTTACTAAGTGCAGTAAATAAGTTATGTGGGTTGCTAAAAAAAAAAAAAAAAAAAAATTTTCTGTTTGTTCTCCACACCTTATAAAAGCCATAACTTTTTTTTTTTTTTCACATATGAAGTCTGACCTATGTTCACACTAGCGTTGCCTCTCCATTGTTCTGGTTTGTCGGAGGACCAGAACAATGGATAGACGGACAGCTAAAATAGTGGTAACACAGAGTCTGACTGACCCTTTGACTATAATGGGGTCTGTCGGGTGTCCGTTGTTTTAAAGCTGAAACAGGCAAAGGAAAAAGTCCTCCATGTAGGACTTTTTCCTCTGCTGATTTTCAGGTGGACATTGTGTTGGAGTCTCCAATACAGATGTGATCTTAGCCTTATTTTTCCACTCATCTCTGATTGTAATACCTATAACTTTTTTAGATTTCCATGTACAGAGCTGTGTAAAGGGTCTTTTATTTAGCAGGGCAAGATGTAGTTTTTAGTGATATGTTTCAAAATGTGTAACATTTTGATCATGTTTTATAGTGAGGGGCATGATGTGGGTAGAGCCACCAGCCGTGCCAGACTTATGATTTCTGGCAGTTTACTGGCATAAAAGATGCCTGAAATCAGCATAGATTCAGAGCAGGTAAACAGTCCCACTGGAGAATGCAGCTGTCTTACACCTAGGTCTGCACCTCATTATAAATGAGGCGTATTCTGCTGTAGTGTAGGAGGTATGAAGACCGGCGCTAATATGCTGGTCTTCATAATTCTCCCTAATGTTACTTCAGACATGCATAGTACTGCTATATTGCATACATATATATAGTACTGCTATATGATACATACATGCACACATTACACATACAACAGATGAAATAAGTATGGAACACATCACCAATTTTATAAGTAATCATATTTGTAATGGTGCTATTGACATGGAATTCTTGCCAGATGTCTGTAACAACCCATCTATTCCACATAGGCAAAGAAATCAAACCATAAATTATGTGTAATAATGAGAAATGACACACGGAGAAAGTACTTAATGAAAATTTAATACCTGGTACAAAAGCCTTTGGTGATGACAGCTTCAAGACGGCTCCTTCTCTGGAGAAACTAGTCACATGCATTACTCAGGAGTGATTTTTTTTCCCATTCTTTCACACACACAGTCTTAAAATCCTGAAGGTTTTGTGGGCTCCTTCTATGAACTGAGCTTTAGTTCCTTCCATAGATTTTCTATTAGATTTAGGTCAGGGATCAGCTCGGCCATTCTAGCAGCTTTATTTTTTCTCTGAAACCAGTTGAGTTTCCTTGGCTATGTGTTTGGGATTGTTGTCTTGCTGAAATGTCCACCCTCGTTTCATCTTCATCATCCTGGTAGCTGGCAACAGATTTTTATCAAGAATGTCTTTGTACATTTGTTTGTTCATCCTGCCTTCAATTATGACGTTTGCCAGTGTCGTATGCTGGAAAAAACAGCCCCACACCATGATGTTCCCACCTGCAAGCTTCACTGTTGGTATGCTGTTATTGGGGTGATATTCAGTGCCTTTTGGCCTCTCAAATATGGTGTGTATTATATCCAAAGAGTTCAATTTTGGTCTCATCTGACCATGGTTGTTTAGCAGTGGAGTCTCATGTGGTGAGTGTGCATGGCGGTTGAGCATTACTTATTATTTTCTTTGAAACAACTGTACCTGTTGATTCCAGGTCTTTCTGTAACTCTCCACAGGTGGTCCTTGGCTCTTGGACAACTCTTCTGATCATTCTTTTTACTCTTTTGTCTGAAATTTGCAAGGAGCACCTGGTCATAGAGGTTTGTAGTCAGGGGCGTGACTACCGGGGTAGCAGTAGTGGCTGCCATAGGGCCCGGGACATTACTGGGCCCCGCATGCGTGTGTTTTTTTTTTTTTTTTTTTAAATAGGCCGTTACCTGCTGGAGTAACCCCAGCAGGTAACAGGCCCTACATACTTACTGATCCCCGGGGTCCTGCTCATGGCCGCCTGCACTTCCGATTCTGCGGAGGCGGCTGTGAGCAGTAGCGGGGATCGGTAGGTAAGGCCGCAGGCTGAACCCCACAATCACTGCTATCATTATACTCCGGGGTCTTTTTAGACAACAGGCTTCGGGCCTGTTGGGTGACTTCCCAGAAGTCAGCCAACGTTATTTTGCGTTGCGACGCTGGCCTGGTCCAGCATTGAAAAAGGCCGAAATGGCAGGGAGTGGACCGGAGTGAGGAACAGGGATAAGTAGCTTTTTTTTTTTTTTTTTTCCATCCTCCCCTGGGTCTCCGATCATTATACTCTGGGGTCTGAGAAGACCCCAGAGTATAATTGTTCATGGGTGGGCCACTATGAGGCATAATACTGTGTGCAGGGGCCACTATGGCGCATAATAGTGTGCGCAGGAATGCGTTTTTTTGGTGGGGGGGTTGGAGGGGACGGTTGGGGGCAGCGGTTTGGGAGGGGCCCCATGTCAAATGTTTGCCTTGGGGCCCAGCCATTCCTAGTTACGCAACTGTTTATAGTGAAATGATGTTCTTTCCGCTTCCGGATTATAGTCCCAACAGTGCTCACTGGAACCTTCGGTAGTTTAGAAACTCTTCTGTAACCAATGCTATCAGTATGTTTTCCAACATTAAAGTTGCAAAAGTCTTGAGACAGCTCACTGGCTTTACCCATCATGAGATGTTTCTTGTGTGGCACCTTAGTAATGAGACACTTTCTTATAGGCCATCAGTTGAACCAGCTGATATGTCACTAAGTGTTAGGATTGCTTCCTAATTCCTGATAGATTTCAGCTGGTGTCAGGACTTCCTATCCCAGCCGCTCTCTGCACTCCTTTACCCATTCTTCTTCTGTTTGTCCCAAAAGAGCTGCCTCACCTATCAAGACACCATAGCAGATAAGAAGCGCCAGCTGTTCAGACAGCCTAACTTGTTTCTTCTGTCATTCATTCATTATGTGATTATTGATGCTTAATAAATTTACAACATCTTTGCCTGTATTTGCACCAAAAAAAAAATTGAAATCTATAGACTTTCTTTGTGTTCCAATTTCTGTTACCCCACCAGAGCCAGGACTTATGTAGCTAAATCTGCCTACTTTTTTGCCACTTTTGAAATTTGCCAAGTGGCTCACATGTTGCAGGTTTTAGGACAAATATTCCATACACCAAAATCTGTGACTTTACAATGCAAAGCCAGTGCAGATGGCTTTATAAAATCACATGTAATGATGTAGCTTCGTCCATGTGTATTGTATTATCTGATTCATCTTTATTTTTTAAGATGGAGAAACCATTCTGAATACTGATACTATTCTCAGCTCTGTCAAAGAAGACAAGCTGGTGGATTCTGCATACATACAGACTAGGACAGAGTAAGATTACTGTAGAATGTGGCTAAAATGATATAAACCTCCTATTATATGTATTATATTGCAGCTATGTATCAAAGATCACCTTAATTTGGGACTGTCATTGGTTGCTGATTTGCGACTGTTATGCCACTTTTTTGGCATAGAGGATTTGGTAAATCCCCCTTTGTGTGTTAGGCTTTAGTAGTAATTCTGGGGTGAACATAAACACTATATACAGTAATTGTGTCAAGATCTTGGGCTCTCTAGGTGGGTGATGGTGAAACTTGCAGTAATTTCATGATAATGGGCCTTCAAAACATCCCTCTGGTGGGCCAATAACACTACAGTCCATTGCTATTTGGATCCAGCATTTTCTCTGAACTCATAAGGGCAGATTTATTATGCCTTGTACGTCAATTTTTTTATTTTTTTAGCAACATTTTCTTTTTTGTACCACCCTTGCCACTTTCCTAAAAAGAGGACATGGTGGAGGCGTGTAGGGATGCAGGGGATCTTAAAGGTGATAATCATGAACAGGCTTCTAAATAAGTATTTATGGTGATCCCAATATAAAAGTCCAAATCCATCAATTAGTCCCCTCATCTACTTTTTTTTTTTTTTTATATCTCCCCCCCCTCTGACCCAAGTCATTTCATTAATGCGATATTCTAGATAATGTGTTGTAAAATAACTGCTAATAAATACAATTTCAATGTATCTTTAGTTTAAAGGTGCGATCAAAGCGGGAAAATGCAAGACTTTCAGATAAAATGGCAATATTCAAGCAGGCTGTAGGAGCAACTAGGAATGTCGTCCAGTCAGCAGATTACCTGGAGGTCACTCGTTGGCTTCTAACTGAGAAGTTGAAAATGCTCTACCCAACATCCCCAAATGTTCAGGTATTAAACACATAGCTGTAACAGGACTGTCTCATGTGATGGATATCAACTCCACATATTATGTTAGGTTCACACTACTGTTCGGCTCTGTCGCTCGGGTCCACATGGAGACCTAAAAGACTGAGAGCCCGTCTGCTAAAAAAAGCGGTTATTGGCGGACTCCATAGACTCCATGCAGGACTTTTCTCTCCACCCATTTTAGAAGGAATCTGCAGCAGACTAGCCTTAGCATAACATTTAATTGTATTCTTGTCCTTTAAAGGGAGTTTGTCAGCAGAAACATGGGCTATAAACTATACAAAGAGTAGTAATGGGGCACATCACACTGTCTGCATTGGAACCTTTTTATGGACATCCAAGCCTCCCATGTTGAGAAATCCTATTGAGAAGTATACGAATGAATCTCCAAGTGCTACATTGGGCATTTCTTTAGATGCAAGTGCTCTGGTTATTATCCTAGCTCATTGCCCCTCTGCTGCTTGTGATATCCTCAACACCTTCAGTCCATTTAGAAATCTTTCCCCTGCTTACTGACCCTGAATTCTGGCAAGAGCTGAGCATAGTCCTTGTCTCTGGTGGCATCACAGACAACTATACTTCTATATACTGTCCGTAGTATGTCTGCAATTCCTATCTTGACAGAGGAGTCTAATGACCTAAACTACCAGCATCATATGGATCTGTGCTGGTATGAGTTCTGGTCATTCAACCAGCAGTCAGGACAGGATTTGCAGATGTGATGCAAACCTTTATATTAATAGGTGTCTCTTCCCATGCCCTATATTGTGCTGTCCGTATATAGGAATGATTGTACAATGTGCAGCATCCTTTATTCACTAGTAATACTGAAAAGTATCCAGCTATTATTAATGTGCATATTACTTTGTAGATTTTCTGACAGCCGAACAAAATCAGATTATTTCTCAGCTAACTGCATGTGCTTATCAGTACCTGCCAAAAGTGTGCGAGCCTTCACCTTACCGCAACATCAACGGAGAATGTAATAATAGGTAAGAAACCTTGTAATAGACAGAAGAATGAGTAGCCTAATGTGAACAAGCTGCAAATATCATTTACATATTATATGTATTTTATAATAAACATCTAGAAGTTTCTGGTTTATGTAATCTACATCAAGCAATCACAGAAGAAAGATGGCCGCTAAAACGTAACTTTTAATGCAGCAATTAAAATAAATGTATTGGTCAACTAAAAACCAAACAAATATGACAGTATCATATTAACAGGGTCATAGTACATAGTTTGCCAGGGATAGTGCTCTAAATATTCCCCCTAGGTAGGAAATCATAAATACACTCCAAGTAAGGTTAGCCACTGGAGGGAGATCCTATCCAGGGGACCACAGGCAGGGGGTAAAGGCAGAACACTTTATTACAAGTTCAAAGGTAAGAAATGGCAATGGGGAATCCCAGCCTATGGGATGATATTAGGATGACCAGAGTCCTGGTCAAAGAACCTTACCTATCATTCCATAAGGTACTCCCATAGGGATACAAAGTGTACACGCTCTGCAGTAGTAGACCCAGCATGTGGCCTGGCAGCATGACCTACGTATATACAGTCAATGCATCATTTTTATACACCCCTTTAATCCCTTTAGCATACTCACCTGTGTTGGTGAGCAGTGGTCAATCCTGCACAGCAGCATCAACAGGAGGTGAGGCTTCTTCTGTGACTGCAATAATAGTCATATGCCCCTTATGTAAAAAAATAACCAGACTGGCCATGACGCGGCGTCTACATGTCTGACATGTCAACGGATGGACGTAACCAAAGGTGGGCAGAACCTTCCAAGAAGAGAAAAAGCTTTTACCTACCTCTATGTAGGGGTGACCACCGATGATGCAGTCAATGAATGCTGACAAAGGCACTTCTCCATCCCTTGCATCACCAGTGGGCAGGACTGCTGGTTAAATGGCCAATGTCCATTTTTCTTCTGTGATTGCTATATTTTTGGTGGTTGAGGGTTATCTGTGGGAGAACCTCCAGAACCTTTATAGCATATATGTTATCCTCCCTATTTGTGAATTATATTTATCTAATTGCCTTTCAAACCTAACACCTAAAAACAATGTAATGAAGAGTAAAATAAGGACGCAAAGAATTATGTATTATATGACCACCAGATGGCAATGCAGAGCTATTACAGTAAACTGTATACTGTAGAGTAAATATTTCTGTATATTGTACCTATAAGCAGTGTATTTCTATCATAAAAGTGGGAGTGATCAATGATGAAAAATTATGGCTAGTCTATTATACTATTCTTTTAAGAACATCCCACTATAATAAATCACAATCTCACAAACATTGATAATGTCTATATATAAAATCAGAAACAGTAATTAGGTATTTCTACGTTCTTAGGTAGTCATACATTTTGTTTTTTAAATGGACAACCCCTCTAAGAACACTGTTAGCATACACACCTGTCCTCAGTTCTTTGGTTTCTGAAAAGTCTTGTATCAGTGCTGTGTTGCTGGAAGTCCTGTACCTCACATGACAGCTGAATCCAATCCATGGTCTCAGCAGTTGCTGGTAAGGAATCAGTGACGTAACGTTCCCTTTCCAGCAACCAAGAGGACACTGATTGGTCTCTGCAGTCACATGAGGATCAGGACTTCCGTCATTGTGGCACCGGCACAAGAGATGATGGACGCCGGCAGCAGACAGAGCCCTGGGGACAGATGAATATGCTTTTTATTTTACAACCTGCTCCCAGTTTGCTCCAATTCCTGCATAACCCCTTTAAGATATAAATTATGAAATATTATGTATCATTACAGAGCCTGAATATTTTTCTCCTGTTGTTGATTTCTGCATAATCAAGAATTTGTGATACTAAAATATATATTAACACATTTCTATTACAGAAAGAACCCTTATTTTGGTGTGTCCAACAATGGCTTTAAACGCCTTCTCAATCCAGAATATGAGGATGGTATATCACTGCCACGAGGATGGACTCCGAGCCGTCCCATCAATGGGTTTACTCTACCCTCGGTAACATAACTTGGGATTACAGATAGGGAAGGATGGAATTAGGGTTTTTGCAGTTACTTCTAATATTCAGCAAGGTAGTTTGGGTGCAGAGATCATAGCTATAGGAGGTAGCAGACCAGTCATATTCAGGCCCTGGTAAATGAGGGGACCCAAAACTCCTTGTACCTAATAAGAAGACACCAGTATTATAAATGGCCAGGACAGATTTTTATTCATTAGAAATAAATGCTGAATGACCGCAAACATCGATCTTGAAAACTGAGGAATTAATACAGAAAGTATATTGAAAAATGCTATAATTTCCTAATATACAAAGAATACATGTATTTGCTAAACCCGAAAAAAATACTTTTAAGGAAGCTTAAATGGGTTGTCCAGTCACAGAAAGTTTTGGAACAACCACTTAAAATGCTATTACTGTATATTATTATAAGATGTAATACACACCTTATCCATTCTAATCCGATGCTTCCTGGGTCTCTTGATGGTCTCTGTATATAGACTTTGGCACTTTGGATCATTACCGCTGGAGGCAATTACTAGCTGCGTTAGAAACTAGTTTACGGAGATCAACAGGAGACCTGAGAAGCATTGGAATGGGAGTGGGGGAGATAAGTAAGGCTAGGATTACTACATTTATCATTCTAGGTGACGTGTCCAAAATTTGGATAACCCTTTAAATATGACTGATCCACTGCAGCCTGTTGGAGGCAGCCATTTTATTTAAGCCATTTAATGCTATTTAGGTAAGAATTCTGTAACAGTACTAACACTTTTTTTGCAACAGGCTCGTAAGGTATCAGATGAAGTTGTTAAATTATCCACGGACTCATTGAAGCTGAACGTTGATAGATCTCTTATGTTCATGCAATGGGGGCAGTGGTTGGATCATGACCTTGATTTCGCGGTTCCCACCCCAGCAAGTTCATCATTTTTCCAAAATGTGAATTGTAGTAAAAACTGCATTAACCTCCACCCTTGTTTCCCTATAATGGTAAGACTATATTCACATATCAATGCTCGGATCATTTCATTTGTGCAGATTTAAAGAATACAATATAATAAGTTTTCATAATTTGGCATGTATCTGTTTTGTTCTGGTGGATATTTTCAAAAAGTGACAAGAGGAAGTGCAGCTATTGCTCAACAGAGCAGTGTGCATAGAGCCTGTACAGCTACCTAGTACTAGTCTGAGACCCATGGCCTCTGTGTACTCCCATATAAAATGCAGTGCATCCAGGGTGGAATGGGTAATATCTGATGGAGCATTCTACAACTTTCTTCTATTGAATCTGTATGGACAGAAGAATGCTCAGTAAGGCTCAATATGAAATTGGAGGCATAATAAGATACAATAAAAGCCCCATGCACTTGACTAATACTATGGTTTCATGCATGAGGCCTTAGTTCCTAAATTTATAATTTTTTTTTTTTTACCATTTTTTAATCAATGAAATAAAAAAAAGATCTAAATATTGATGATTTAAATGTCGATAAAATGGTAACCACTGATAATTTTCTTTTATCCTCTGTATTTCCAGATTCCACCAGGTGATCCTCGGTATATTAATGGGAGTCAGTGTACAGTCATGGCCAAAAGTTTTGAGAATGATACAAATATTAATTTTTACAAAGTCTACTGCTTCAGTTTTTCTAATGGCAATTTGCATATACTCCAGAATGTTATAAAGAGTGATCAGCTTAACAGCAATTACTTGCAAAGTCAATATTTGCCTAGAAAATGAACTTTATCCCCCAAAACACATTTCAACATCATTGCAGCCTTGCCTTAAAAGGACCACCTAACATCGTTTCAGTGATTGCTCCATTAACACAGGTGTGGGTGTTGATGAGGACAGGGCTGGAGATCAATCTGTCATGATTAAGTAAGAATGACACCACTGGACACTTTAAAAGGAGGCTGGTGCTTGCCATCATTGTTTCTCTTCTGTTAACCATGGTTATCTCTAAAGAAACACGTGCAGTCATCATTGCACTGCACAAAAATGGCCTAACTGGGAAGAGTATTGCAGCTAGAAAGATTGCACCTCAGTCAACAATCTATCGCATCATCAAGAACTTCAAGGAGAGAGGTTCCATTGGTGCCAAAAAGGCTCCAGGGCGCCCAAGAAAGACCAGCAAGCGGCAGGACCGTCTCTTAAAAGTGTTTCAGCTGCGGGATCGGGCTACCAGCAGTGCAGAGCTTGCTGAGGAATGGCAGCAGGCAGGTGTGAGTGCATCTGCACGCACTGTGAGGCGGAGACTCTTGGAGCAAGGCCTGGTCTCAAGGAGGGCAGCAAAGAAGCCACTTCTCTCCAGAAAAAACATCAGGGACAGACTGATATTCTGCAAAAGGTACAGGGAGTGGACTGCTGAGGACTGGGGTAAAGTCATTTTCTCTGATGAATCCCCTTTTCGATTGTTTGGAACATCTGGAAAACAGCTTATTCGGAGAAGAAGAGGTGAGCGCTACCACCAGTCTTGTCTCATGCCAACTGTAAAGCATCCTGAAACCATTCATGTGTGGGGTTGCTTCTCAGCCAAGGGAATCGGCTCTCTCACAGTCTTGCCTAAAAACACAGCCATGAATAAAGAATGGTACCAGAATGTCCTCCAAGAGCAACTTCTCCCAACCGTCCAAGAGCAGTTTGGCGCTCAACAATGCCTTTTTCAGCATGATGGAGCACCTTGCCATAAAGCAAAGGTGATAACTAAATGGCTCAGGGAACAAAACATAGAGATTTTGGGTCCATGGCCTGGAAACTCCCCAGATCTTAATCCCATTGAGAACTTGAGGTCAATCATCAAGAGACGGGTGGACAAACAAAAACCAACAAATTCAGACAAAATTAAAGCATTGATTCTGCAAGAATGGACTGCTATCAGTCAGGATTTGGTCCAGAAGTTGATTGAGAGCATGCCAGGGAGAATTGCAGAGGTCCTGAAGAAGAAGGGTCAACACTGCAAATATTGACTTGCTGCATTAACTCATTCTAACTGTCAATATAAGCTTCTGTTACTCATAATATGAATGCAATTATATTTCTGTATGTGATAAAAATATCTGACAAACACACATAAAAACCAGAGGGCAGCAGATCATTTGAAAATATAATATTTGTGTCATTCTCAAAACTTTTGGCCATGACTGTATACCTTTAATTCGCACAGCATCAGCCTGCAGTCTGACAAGTCCTGTGCGTGAGCAGATAAATGGTCTGACTTCGTTCATTGATGGAGGCCAGGTGTATGGTAGTGATAAGAATCTGGCCAACCTGCTTCGTAATAAAACAAACAACCTGGGTCTTTTGGCTGTTACTCAAAACTTCTCCGACAATGGATTTCCCTTGCTTCCTTTTGAGGGAAATGCACCTGACCAATGTTCTAGCACCAACCCATCATTGGGAATACCTTGCTTTTTGACAGGTGAGCTAATGGAAAGATCTGCTTGAGGAAATTTTCAGTGTACCTACCAAAAAATATCATTAATTCTTAGGCAGCTGTAGATATACAGTATTTTTTATAAAGTACAGTCAGAAATGTAGGGTGTCTAATCTGAGTTTTTGGGTATATATGCCTTTTGCATCTCTCTAGCTGCATATTTTTTTTCTCTCTATCTGCAGAATAGAAGGGCTTTTCCTCAGATCTTAGTGCTGTGCCAGTGCTCTGAGTCAATCAGACAATCAGTACTGTAGCCCCTTCACTGTTCTTCTACACATTGTGACTGTACAGAATCTCATCTACATTCAGTTGAATAGGCTGTGGTACCACAGCCATGCCTTATGTATGGATGCAATTCTGGGTTCAAACAATCCAGTCTGGAGAGTCAGACTCCCACTATTCACATATTGCAAAAAGCTGCATTTTTTTTTTTATATATATATTCTGTGTTTTGAGTCAAAGCCTAAAAAAGATTCAAAAGGAATGGGAAATATAAAGGAGCCACTTCTACTTTTTTTTCCTTCTGCTAAATCCACTTCTGCTTTGACTCAAAATATGCAGCAAACTTGCAACAAAAATCTGCAACTATTTTGCATTGTGTGGCCCAGGGGCATAGCTAAAGTGGCTGCAGAGGTAGCAATAGCTAGCTGGTCCTGGAGTCTGAGGGGATCCAAAGGGCTCTCTACAATAATAAGACGATACCAGCACATGGTAAGTGGGGCCAACTGCAAATTTTGTTATGCCTCAGGTGTGGCCTCAGCCTGAATTCTGTACTGAAATGCCTGGTGACATGACCAGGGTATTGCCAAGTCGCCCAGCTCTTCTCTGTTTTCTTTACCTAAAATAAATACTCGACACCGATGTTGGATTAAATTGGCCACAGCAGCCAGTTTATTAAATAAAATAATTTAACCATTTAAATGCCACAACAAATATTCCCCAAAACACAGGAAATAACCCGACCCGACGACGGAGGACCTCGAGGCCCCAAAACCCAAAATGTTAACCCCATACTTCCTGAGCACCAGCTGTTACCCCTAGCCGTTCCACACCAGCTCAGGGGCACCTATTTAAATAAATCTGCTCGGTGCTCTATTTCCTAAGGCCATAAAGCCCTTAATACCCTTTAACCCTACCGGAGCCATCCAGCCACAGTCCAAATGGTCTGGGGAGTCCAGCCCCTACCGCGGGGCCCTCCCCACCACGACCATTTCCAATATCCCAGCCTCGAGGACCCCCACCGCCACAACGCCCACCGATGACCTCCTTATCGGCGGGCGTCCCGCCACACCCCTAGAACCGTCTCAATGCCCTGCTGCAATCCCAGGCACCACATGTCAATACCCACGGCGTTCAAATGAACCCCGTCCCTTCTCCAAAATGCACCCTCCCCCGATTCCAATTCACTATGGCGCACTGAGACCGCTCCATTCCGTGCCATAAACCTCCCAATGGCCCTATTCACCTTGATACGGGCTTTGTTCACACGTTCCACCGACCGGGCCGCCCTCCACACTTTCCTTGGCACAATATCCGACCATACTGTTACCAATCCCGGAAACAGCGCCCAGAGCCGCAATAAGTCGAATTTGATATCGTTAATCAGCTCCCGAAAAGGGCGGACCCCCAAATCGTTACCTCCAACATGCAGTACCAGTATGTCTGGAGGTCTATCCAGCCTCACGAAGCGATGAAACTCCGCGAGCACCCTGCCCCACACCATCCCCCTTAAGCCTAACCAGCGCAACCGCACCTCCCCTCGCGCAAAACCCAACTGCCTACCGTCTGGTCGCACCGCCGCCCGCACTGCTGTGAACCGAGAGCAAGGCAGGTGGTTTGGTCTCCGCAACCAGAAATGAACGCACACGCGGTAGTTCAAGAAAAGAATATATATTTACTATAAGTTAATAAAGGCTATTTGAAGGTAAAATGACAGGGATAAAGACAAGCAAAATATACAATATAGCATGAACAATTTCAAGGCAAATTCTGCAATGGTTTCTACTTTTACTCTGTCCAATTCTGCAGTATGGACACTGAATGAACAATATACTCAAAACTATCCCTAACTGACCCTGACATCACATTTGGGTGCACCCCCTTTTCCCCAGTGGTCCAGGTGGACCGCTTACAGTCTGTAGAAGCGCGCGGTGGGGCCCAAAGTCGTTCCTTTCTTTTATAGCGAAACGTCCTCTCCTCATGGTTATCAGGATCTTGGGAGAAATGAAGTCCTCTTTAACAGGGAAACCCAATGAATGCAATGTAATCCAACAGCAGATTCCACTCAGCACACTGACAGTCCTGCCGAATCCATACACTGAGCTGGGATGTAAGCCGGGGTTTAGCAGGTGCTGTCCAGTACATCAACAGCACTGCGAGTCTCTATCTGTGGTATCCATATACACAGTCACAATGTCAGTCTCACTGATCAGCCACTGAGCACAGTTCCTTTCACGTGGACTCACTAGTCCTGTTGTCTCTTTACACTCTGTTTGTCTCTGGACCAAGATACAGCTTAGCTGTACAGAAAAATCTCCACACCAGTTCAATACAACACTTGCTAAGATGGCTGCTGCTCTCTGTCTCGTCACTTCCTGCTTCTCTGCTCACATTCTGTCTGCAGAACAGGCAAGCTGACATAAAAGGGGGGGGGAGTCACTCCAGCATCATGTCACAATTACAATGGCTGCTGTCTTAAAGGAACAGAATCACAGAAATACATTCAACATTAACAGTTTATACAGACAAATAAAGCTTAGGACAACATTGGCTGTCTCTTACATATTCCCCCCCACTTTAAGATTGGCAGTCCCTGCCTATGACTGTATATCCAGAGGGTTGTACTTTTATGCACAGGGTGGTAGTATACCGATGTATGGCAGGCCAAACAAACTCATCCTGCGCATACCGAACAGGGGGAATACCAGCATTTGGCCTAGTGGTCCGTCTGAGGACCGGTGGTATATTATGGGGTGCTGCAGCTATGGGCTGAGAAGGACCAGCGGATTCCGCACCAGCGGGGGCACAGGCCGGAGATACAGTAGTCACAGGTGGAACATCCCCAGGAGCAGGGATAGGCCAACAATCATCCTCCTCGTCTGAGGCCCATTCCGCACCTCCATTCTCTGACTGTGGGAGCTCATTCACATTGGCAAGCCCATCATGATTTGTCCCTTCAGAATGACACAGGCGCAACATATTTCGGTGAAGTACTCGAACACAATCAGTTCCTTCTTTCTGGACCTGGTACACTGGCCCATTCGCATACTTGCGGCCAACAACACGATACGGCAAAGCCTCCCATCGGCTTTCCAATTTCCCTTGGGGTTTCTTGACACGAACTAGCACCAGGTCGCCTGGTTGCAATGGTGCTTCTTGCACTGGGGTCTTATCAGGATGGGGATGTTCTTGCAGGCGCTGCCGCACCAATCGATGGATCGTCTCAAGTCTCTGCCGGTGCGCCCGCACCCAAGAGGTTGGATCCCTCGGAGGGAACCCATCCACATCATCCAACTGTAATTCTCCTACACTTCGCCCAGACCGCCCAAAGAGAAGTGTATAAGGAGAGTACCCCGTTGTAGAATGGACCTGATTGTTATAGGCCCACACCATTTCAGACAAGAACTGAGGCCACTGTAACTTCTTGTCTTCCTCCAGAGTCCGCAGCATCTGTAGCAGAGTTCTGTTGAATCTTTCACAGGCCCCATTTCCCTGAGGGTGGTATGGAGTCGTGTGCGACTTCTTTATCCCGTAGATACGTTGAACTTCTTTCATTACGTGTCCCTCAAAGCAGGCACCATGGTCGGAGTGGATGCGTTTAGGGCACCCATATACTCGAATGAAATCTTGGCACAGAGCACGAGCTGCTGACTCAGCTGTCTGGTCCTTGGTGGCGGTTACCACCGCAAATTTGGTGAAGTGATCCACCATTACGAGGCAATACTGGTGTCCGCTATTGGATGGGCCCACCATTAGATAGTCTATCATGACGATTTCTAAAGGTTCCTGGGTCACGATGGTTTGCAGGGGAGCTCTCTGTTCTATTGCCTTATGGATCTCACAAGTTCGACAGCTGCGGCATACTTCTTCGACCATTTGACGAAGACCAGGGCAGTAAATCAGTCGCTGTAACCAACGAAAGGTCTTCTCATGACCAAAATGTCCATTCTTATTATGAGCCTCAACTGCCAACGAGCGAGCCAGTTCACTAGGCACCACAATTTGGTATCGAATGTCGATCTCAGAAGGTAAATAGACCTTTCGGCATAGCACTCCATTTTTCATCTCCAACTTTTCCCACTGACTCAGAACAGATAATATCTCACGTGTCAGTCGTTCTCTTTCCTCTCTACAGGGCTTCTGGCCTTTCTCAACACACTTGATCATCTGTGCCAGCCCCTCATGGGTCTGTTGTATCTGTGCCCATTCCTGTCGTGAGGGACCAAAGAAAGGAGCCATTTCAGTCCCCTCCATCTCAAACTGATTAGTGGCGGTCAAGGCCTGTGAAAATCTGCTGAAGTCGGGCACCTCCACATGCTCCAACTCATGATCCACGTCTACTGTGGGGGTCTGGGCGGTTACCCTAGAAAGCCCGTCAGCATTCTGGTTCTCTGTCTTGGACCGATACTTAATGCGGTAATTGAACTTAGTCATTCGGGCTATCCACCTCTGCTCTAACGCCCCGAGCTTGGCATTTTCCAGGTGAGCTAGTGGGTTGTTGTCAGTCAGTACTAAAACTTCAGCACCGGTCAAATATTCAGAGAATTTCTCGGTCATGGCCCATACCAGTGCCAACAGCTCCAACTTAAATGAACTATAATTCTCGGGGTTTCTTTCAGAATCTCTCAAAGACCGGCTGCCGTACGCTATGACCCTCTCCTGGCCATCCTGAAGCTGGGAAAGCACTGCTCCAAGACCATACAGGCTTGCATCCGTATACAGCTGGAACGGCAAGTGGTAATCAGCATATGCCAAGATTGGGGCTGTTGTCAGTGCATCCTTTAATGCCTGGAAGGCTTGTTCCTGTTCAGGTCCCCACTTCACGGACCGGTTCTTTGGACCACCGGATGTGCCTCGTAGGAGAGCATTAAGTGGTGCTGCTACCTTGGCGAAATCCTTAATAAACCGTCGATAGTAACCGGCTACTCCAAGGAACGCCCTCACTTCTCGCAGGGTAGTCGGTATTGGCCAATCTTGAACAGCCGCTATCTTGTCTCTTGATGGTCTCACCCCTTCTCCTGATACGCGGTGACCCAAGTAATCAATTTCAGATTGGAACAACCGACATTTACTGGGTTTCAATTTGAGCCCATGTTCCCGCAATCTTCGAAATACTTGCCCCAACTGGTGGAGATGGTCTTCAAAGGTCGCAGAATACACTATAATGTCATCCAAGTAGATGAGAGTGAACTCAAAGTTGAAGTCACCGAGACATTTCTCCATCAACCGCTGAAACGTTCCGGGTGCATTTGTCAACCCGAAGGGCATCCGGTTAAATTCGTATAGTCCCATGGGCAAGATGAATGCCGTCTTCTCCTTGTCTTTTGTGGCCATCGGCACCTGCCAATACCCACTAGCCAGATCTAGTGAGGAGAAGTACCGGGCTCTCCCCAGCGCTGAGAGGGACTCCTCAATCCGTGGCAAGGGGTAGGAATCTCGTACGGTGCAAGCGTTTAACTTCCGATAGTCTACGCAAAATCGGATGGACCCATCTTTTTTTCTTACTAACACCACAGGAGCTGCCCAGGGACTCTGGCTTTCTTGGATGATCCCACCCTGTAGCATCTTAGCTAACAGTTCTTTTACTTCCTGATACAACTGTGGAGGAATTTGTCGGTAGCGCTCTCTAATTGGAGGGGTGTCTCCTGTGGGAATCTCATGGTAGATCCCTGTGGTACATCCAAAATCTTCAGCATACCGTGAAAAGGCGGCTCGGTTCTCCCACAACAGTTCATCTACCTTCTGCACACCTTCCAGAGAACATGAACTTGCATCCATCTTCATCTGTTCTCGAATTGCACAGCCATTCCATTCAGAGGTGGGTTCCTCATCTTCTCCCATGGACACAGTTACGGTCCACTCATCCCTTTCAGTCGGCTTCAGCTGCATTGGAGTTACTTTCCTTACTTCCTCCGGAGTCACATAGATGTTAGCCAGCTGCCTCCCTGGGGTCAGGTCCACACTCTGGTCCTGAGTGTTTACACATCGAAGTGGTACTCTTCCATTGCGAACTATTGCCAAGGAACGGGCCACTAGCGGATCAACACCTCCTTCGGCTGCCTGCAGTGGTTCTACCAACACAGCTATGCCCTCTAGTTTCCGACAGGTGCCTACGGGCATAGACACTATTGTCTCCCGACTGGGTGGCAGTGTAACTTTTGTATGCAAAGGAACTGAAATTCGAGCCAGATGACGCTGCGCATCCGAACTTTTCTGTAAGCCACATGTCCGGATCAGCCGCTGGAAAGCTGTTTGAGTAGGCCGATGGGTGGTGGTTTCTTTCCAATAACCGTGACCTTTCTTTTCAAAGAGGATCTGATCTAATTCTTTTAACACATTCATCCCCAAAGTGACAGGGACCTTTACTTCATGTGACTCCTGTACCACCACAATGCCTTTCCTACCCAGATCTTGGCCACATACCCGGACATTCATCCAGGCCACTCCCACGACTGGAACTGGTAACTGGTTAGCTGCGACCACTCGTACGAATGTATGGGGATCATATTTCACATGTTGCTGGAAGTACCGTTCATAACAGTCTCTACTCAAGGTCGTTACTTGGGAACCCGTGTCAATCATCCCGGTAACCGGAATACCCTCCATTTCCACCTGTATAACAGGACTTGCAGCGATCAGGTCATCATTAGGGCATTCTCCCCACATAGTCTCCTTGTCAGTCTCCCCTACTACACGCCCTACAGCAGCAGGGGACTTCAGTTTAACGGCGGTCTCTCATAAGTTTGTCGCTGCTCTGGACATCTAGCAGCAACGTGGCCCATCCGTCCACACTCCCAGCAGCGTATCTCCCGTCGTTCTGGCCATCTATTTGGACCCCTTCGGTAGGTCCTATCCTCATCCCTCCAGCGGGGTGGTGGGTGATTCTGATTTTCTGGGTATGGACGGCTCACCCTTTCACCTCCAGTTTTCTGGAAGTCTGCAATTTTCATAGAATGTTCATCACAACGGGTGTGCAAGTGTTCCATTTGCTCTTGCAGTTTCTGCATTACTGTGAGAATTTCTTTAACCGTCCCCTTTTCTACTGTCTCTGAGCCAGAACTAGCCCCCTGTGACAAAGTAACTCCAACTGCGGTCTGGGGCTTCGGGAACATACTATTGGCACGGGAGATGGCCTCTACCTGTACATCATGGAATTTAGCATCAGTCTCTCGTCGTATAAAATCCTGCATAGTCACAGTTAAACTGCCGTCACGTATCCCCAGGACAAACTGGTCACGGAGAGTCCGATCAGGGTTACAGAAGGCTGGCGAGCCCCCTCTTTCCTTCACTTGAATATCTCGGAGCAGTTCTTGTAGGGCATTTGCATATTGGGGAAGGCTTTCATTCTCCTGTTGTACCCTCTGGAAGAACCGAGCCTGCAGAGACCCCAGCAATGCAGTTTCTCCATAAATGGTTTCTAGAATCTGGACTACTTGCTCAAATGTCTGCCTTTGTTCAAATGGCCTCAATATCACCGTGGTCTTAGCATCCCCTTGTAATGTCAATATTGCTAGCTCTACTAGTACTTCTGGTGCGGTCTGGTACATTCGCTGTATCATTCGTATCTGTTCCACCCACATACTCACTGACATATTATTGCCATCAAATTTAGCTAACTGACTCATTATAGCCCCTGCTGGCATTCTTCCTCCAGCACCATTCTCCCGAACGGGTGCGTCACCGTCCATTCTGGTAAGCGGATCCTGCCGACTACGCCAATTTGTGAACCGAGAGCAAGGCAGGTGGTTTGGTCTCCGCAACCAGAAATGAACGCACACGCGGTAGTTCAAGAAAAGAATATATATTTACTATAAGTTAATAAAGGCTATTTGAAGGTAAAATGACAGGGATAAAGACAAGCAAAATATACAATATAGCATGAACAATTTCAAGGCAAATTCTGCAATGGTTTCTACTTTTACTCTGTCCAATTCTGCAGTATGGACACTGAATGAACAATATACTCAAAACTATCCCTAACTGACCCTGACATCACATTTGGGTGCACCCCCTTTTCCCCAGTGGTCCAGGTGGACCGCTTACAGTCTGTAGAAGCGCGCGGTGGGGCCCAAAGTCGTTCCTTTCTTTTATAGCGAAACGTCCTCTCCTCACGGTTATCAGGATCTTGGGAGAAATGAAGTCCTCTTTAACAGGGAAACCCAATGAATGCAATGTAATCCAACAGCAGATTCCACTCAGCACACTGACAGTCCTGCCGAATCCATACACTGAGCTGGGATGTAAGCCGGGGTTTAGCAGGTGCTGTCCAGTACATCAACAGCACTGCGAGTCTCTATCTGTGGTATCCATATACACAGTCACAATGTCAGTCTCACTGATCAGCCACTGAGCACAGTTCCTTTCACGTGGACTCACTAGTCCTGTTGTCTCTTTACACTCTGTTTGTCTCTGGACCAAGATACAGCTTAGCTGTACAGAAAAATCTCCACACCAGTTCAATACAACACTTGCTAAGATGGCTGCTGCTCTCTGTCTCGTCACTTCCTGCTTCTCTGCTCACATTCTGTCTGCAGAACAGGCAAGCTGACATAAAAGGGGGGGGGGAGTCACTCCAGCATCATGTCACAATTACAATGGCTGCTGTCTTAAAGGAACAGAATCACAGAAATACATTCAACATTAACAGTTTATACAGACAAATAAAGCTTAGGACAACATTGGCTGTCTCTTACACTGCGCCCCAGAACACAAAGGAATGGCCCATCAACCAAACCAAGCACGGCTCAGCACCTGTAAAACATCAAAAGCAACATAACAATAACAGGCCCCAGGCACTAACACACCCGCTCGAACAAAAACCCCCTCTTCCTAACCCACCTACCTGCGGACCTCCCCCGATACAAAATGTGTTTTTGTTCAGACCAGCCCCCCCAAACGGACATATGACCTAAAACGCACTGATTCCCATCGACCGATGCGCTGAATTACGTCCTCCCCCAAACCCCTCCTGGCCGCCTCCGTAGCTGCCCCAATACTGAAGGAGTGACCACTAAAATACTCCTCCCCCAAACCCAGATAACACAAACATCGCCAAAAAACTCCCAAGAATTGAAACCTGGACAAAAACGACCCATCCTCATGGACCAGGAGGGGGCCTGTCGCCCGACCCCTGTCCGAACAATAAGGCCTCAAGCAACTAACAGGACACATCAAACACCCTGGCACCGCGAACAGCCGCACCGCACACCCCCGGCCTTCCTGGTCCGTCTTCGAACGCCTTAACCTAAACTCCACCCTGTCCTTGTACAGGCTCACATCCTCCCAAAACACACCCCCCGGACAAGTCCGGGATCCACTCACCAATTCCCCCAACCGCAAGGCTCCAAAAAAGGCGAGCGAAAACGCCGCCCTGAACAGCAAGACCTCCCACGGGCTCGCCCCCACCGTCCCCAAAGCGGAGCCCAAGCCCAGCAGTATGGAAAAGGACACCGGTCTGCGCGTTTCTTTCGCCGCCTTGAAACGGCGCCAACCTTTTACCGCCTGCCGCACCAGAAATGACTTCGTAAAGTCCGGCATCCCCCTACTCTTAAACCCGAAGGTTAAACCCGCTAAACACGTATTCAACCTAGAAACTGTCCACCCCGACTCCTTACAATGCCCCACAAATAATAATAATGGCATCTCGAAATCCTCTGTCTCCACCCTCAAAGAACCCAACCACTGCTCCCACTGTTCCCAGGCTTTCGTATAGGCCGCCCATGTACCGTCCACCAAAGATGCCCGAATCAAACACTCCGCCGCCCGACCGACACGGTCCACAACTCCGTCGGCCACCGCGTGCCGTTCTCGTCTGCCTCCGGCACCAACCTCCTGAAACGATCCCACTGCAAATGAGAGAGGGCGTCAGCCACATCATTCTGCACCCCTGGGACATGGACCGCTACAATCCAAACATTCAACCTCAAACATTCCAACACCAATCGCTGCAAAACCCGAACCACCGGTGGCGACGCAGCGGACAACCGATTTATCGCCTGCACCACCCCCAAGTTGTCGCAATGAAAGCGAATCTTCTTATTACGGAAAATTTCCCCCCACACTACCACCGACACCAGAATAGGAAATAATTCTAACAAAGCCAGGTTCCTGACCAGCCCCCCTGAAACCCACTCGTCCGGCCAAGAACCTACGCACCAACTACCCTTAAAATATGCCCCAAACCCTACGCTCCCGGCCGCGTCCGTAAAAAGATCCCATTCCCCTGCTACCACTCCCTCCTCCATCCACAGTGACCGCCCATTATATTGTTCTAAAAATGAATCCCAAACCCGCAAATCTTCTCTCAACTCCCACCCCAACCGGATAAAATGCGCGGGAACGGACACACCAGCCGTTGCCGCTGCCAACCGTCGAGAAAACACCCTCCCCATTGGTATAATTCGGCACGCGAAGTTCAATTTGCCTAAAAGAGACTGCAATTCCCTTAATCGCAGCTTTTTTAGCCGACATGCCCTCTGAACCTCCGTCCGCAACCCACATAACTTATCCTCTGGAAGACGACACTCCATACGGACCGTGTCAATGGTAATACCCAAAAAACTGAGAACCGTCGCCGGACCCTCAGTTTTTTCACGCACTAGTGGCACCCCAAAATCTGCCGCCACCCGTTCCACCGAATGCAGCAAGACCGAGCAAACGGAGGAATCCCCCCGGACCAATGCAAAGAAAGTCATCCAAGTAGTGAATGACCGAGGCCCACCCAGAAACGTCCCGGATGACCCATTCCAAAAACGAACTAAACTTTTCGAAATAGGAACACGACAATGAACAGCCCATTGGCAAGCAACAGTCGACAAAAAACCCGCCCCCCCAAAAACAACCCAACAAGTGCTGACTATCTGGATGCACCAGCAGCAGCCTAAATGCCGCCTCGATGTCAGTCCTCGCCAACAACGCCCCCCCGGCCAAAACGCCGGACCCAGAAAATCGCCGCATCAAATGAAGTATACTCCACCGAACACAACTCGGGGTCGATCCAGTCATTAACAGACGCCCCCTTTGGGAATGACAGATGGTGAATAAGCCGAAACTTATTCGGCTCCTTCTTTGGGACCACCCCTAAAGGAGATACCCGCAAGTTCGGCAAGGGAGGCTCCGGAAACGGTCCCGCCATGCGCCCCAGGTCCACCTCCTTCCTCAGCTTTTCTGAGACCACCTCCGGATGCTCCCGTGCCGACCTCAAATTCCTAACCACCCCTGAAACCGCCGCCTCAACAAACGGTATCCGAAAACCCGACTCGAACCCCTCCGACAACAAGGCCGCCGCCTCCCTATCTGGGTACCTATTTAGAAATGGCGCCATCCTTTCCAGCCGCACCGGAGTCGCCCCCCTTCCCAGCCCCATCTGAACCCTTCTGCTTGGAGCGGAAGCACCGGTTGGCTCCATGGGTGCCCCCACAAGAGGAGCACTCATGCTTAAACTTACACTTGAAGCCGAACTTACACCCCCCTTCATTAAATGAGAAACAGAATCCCTTCTGTGCGGCGACCGAGCGCCCCGAAGACTCAGGGCCCCCGGTCCCCCCTGGAAAGGACGGCCCCGCCCTCGCTTGCGCCATAATCCTCAGCCGTAACCCAATGTCTTTATGGTCCCAGCGAATGCTGGACCGAACCGCTTTCCGCTGACGAAATTGTTCGTCATACCGGAGCCATGCCTGCCCCCCATACATCCTATGCGCCTCCCCTATTGCGTCCAAATAACAGAAAAGCGCCGAACAATTTTCCGGCGCCTTCTCCCCTATGACACTTGCCATTATGGTGAACGCTTGCAGCCAATTAGCAAACGTCCGAGGAATAAGGCGGTACCGCCTCTTCTCCTCCTCCTCCTTCTTTTCTTCCTTCCTAGGCTTGTCCAAATTAAAGCGCTCCAAAGGCAAAAGCGAAAATATATCAACATATTCGCCTTTCCAAATGCGCTCCCTCACCTCCTGCTTCAAGTGAGCCCCTAAAGGCCCCTCAAAGCAGACATATACTTCCCCCTTCGCCGCATCGTCTAACCGCGGCGCGTCCCCTTTGTCCTCACTCTGCGTTTGCACCGACACAGACACCCCCGACGCAGAGGAAGCCCCCCCTAGCGATACCGCCGGTGAACTTCCCGCCCCCCACGCCATCGCTGGGGACGACGACGTCCCCCCGCCGCTACCCGCTCCCCACACCATTTCTGCCAACACCCCCATAAAGGCTAACATACCCCTGCTTAGCTCCTTGCGGTTCCCCTCTAAACCCCTCCCCCCTGAAACCGCTAACAAGGGCCCTGTTACAGTAGATGAACGCTCACCTGGGCGCCTGGGTGCTGTGAACCCAGCGGCCGCTGAATCCTGGTCCTGTCGTCCTGTAGCCGTCTCACTGGGGCCCTCCCTCGCCGCTATCCACGTCGGGCCTCCTGGACAAGGCCTCCGCGACGCTCCGCCCCAAAGCGCCCGCGCTGTGGGCGCCATCTTGGGCTGATGTTGCGCTAGGCCCAGCCTGCTGCTCTGCCGCTGAAGGTGCCAGCCCCGCTTCTCCCCCGCGCACAGGGGCTGCACCGGAGATCCTCCTGCGCACCACAGGCCGAGCCGGAGTCACCGCCGCCGCCGGAAGGCCCACCGCTTCCAATCCCGACTCCAACGAGGTCAGTGATGCAGGAGGGGCGACGCGGATTCCTCCCGGCCCGGAACTGCCGCTCAGCAGCGCGCCGAGCGGTGCCCTGGACCGGAGGGTCCTGTGAGGGGCTCCTAATTCGGCGCCGGACCCGAGGGGTCTCCTCGGGGCTGAGGCGCGCCGGAGGCCTGGTCTTCCGCGGCCGTCTTCCAGAAGGAGAGGGGCGGCTAGCCGACTCTCCAGACCCCTGTATCAATCCCTGCAGCTGGGATTGCAGCTATTGCGGCCCCCTACGATCCGCTTCAGCCCTGAGCTGGGCCAGCATATCTTCAACCTCAGACATCCTGGGCAAGCAACAAAACCGCAGAGGTGTGTTGGCTTCACTCACTCCCTGCTTTCTCTAAAGTGGCGGGAATCTTCCCGCCTTCACTTTAAATACTCCCTCCCCCAACCCCCCCTTTCCCAGTTCCCTCCCCTACGCTTCCTCTAAATGGCCAACTTAACCCTTTCCTGTACCCTCAGCTTATGCTCCTGGCTAAACTCCTGTCATGCAGGCCTCCCCTTCCATCCTTCGTCCTCGGTCCGGCCTCACTTTTTGTCCATCTTTGTAATGCCTTCCATTTTTTTCAGGTGACAGTCGTGCCAATGAACAAAATATGTTGACTTCATTCCATACTCTCTTCCTAAGAGAACACAATCGCATTGCGACAGAACTGCATAAATTGAACCCACATTGGTCAGGAGAGACATTATACCAAGAAACCCGCAAGATAATAGGAGGAATCATGCAGGTGCAGTGTCATATTTGAAGTACCTTACCATTAAATAGACAGTATGCTGCCTGTCTTCATTTTTCTAATGCATGGTTTTCTTTGGTAACAGAAAATAGCCTACAAAGATTGGCTGCATCTGCTTTTGGGCAATGAGACGTCAAATGTTCTCCCTACATATACATCCTACAATGAAGATGAGGACCCAAAAGTAGCAAATGTCTTTACCATTGCCTATAGAATGGGTCATACATTGGTGCAGCCATTCGTTTACAGATTAGCGGATGATTACTCCCCCTATGGTCCACAGCCTGTAGTCACACTTAGTGAACAATTTTTTGCTTCATGCAGAATAGTGAAACAAGCTAACCTGACCTAATTCAATCTTTATAATGTAGTATATTAATACAGTATAGTACAGTACAGCAGAAAATATCTACTTACCATATCAGTATTCATTTAGCACCCTGCTTTTCTGGATTACATCCACAGGTGGAATCGATACTTTACTCAGAGGTATGCTGGTTAACCAAGCCAAACTAAACATACAGAGAGGTCGAGACCATGGGTTACCAGGTAGGATCTGAACACTCATGCAATTTTGGTAATAACCAATTTATATTTGAAATCATAACTTTTTATATTATATTAGTGAGCAACACAGAGAAATACAATGAGAACAGTTTGTAGTTTAAAGGGGTTTTACAGGATTTAGATATTGATGACCTAACCTTAGTTCACCAGTATCTAAATTGTGGAAAACTCCTTAAACTATGAGCTGGTCTCATTGTATTTATCTGTATTGCTCAATAATAGGATAGGTCATCAATATTGGATTGGTGTACGTTCAACTCCCAGCACCCCCACTTATCCATTGATATTGGAAGTCATGGTGCCAGCACTAGCACAGTATACAGTGCTGAATGCAGACACTTCCATCCACAGTGTACTGACCAGAATCAGAGGAGCAGCACCTATTGAAGAATGTCAGATCCATAATGTGGTTTCTGCTGAGAACATGACTTCTATAGAATTTTTATACATCTGGGGAAGAAGCCACTCTTGAATCTTTCATAGATTTATTGTCCTGTATAAAATACTTCTGCTCCATATAACAATACTACCAGTTGGACTACATTACTGCCATCCACATATTATTGTGGCTGCAGCAATCATTATTGTCCCGTCTCGTTACTCCCCCAATGCCTCCATAGTACATAGCGATCTCACCAGGGGCATCATTCATGTATGGCAGGCCTTATCTACTACACCAGGGGTAGGCAACCTTTAACTGCAGCTGTTGTAAAACAACTCCCAGCATGCATACTTGCTTTGCTGTTGTTGGAACTCCCATGGAAGTGAATGGAACATGATGGGAGTTGTAGTTTGAGGATCTGGAGTGGTGAAGGTTGCTGACCCCTGTACTACACTTTCCATGCACTCCCCCCTTCCCCTAGATTGCCAATGGGGCTCCTCTACTCCACTTGACCTGTATTTCCCTTGGACTCACCACTTCCACATCCCTATCTGCTCCTCACTGACTGACACAGACCCACCTCCCCTGACGTCCCTCTTGTCCGAGGAGGATCACCATAGAGTGACCTTCCTCCGTTCCCTATCTTTCCAACTCTCCTATAGGTCCTTCTCCTGCTCTATTTCCCCCATCCACTTAGGGATTTTAACTGGCTCGAGAAAATTCCTGACTAACAATCCCCGGAATAAATCTACTTCCTATATACACAACCATTTAATCTCAACCCCACCCCCCCTTCCCTTCAAACCATACTTTGCTGGTGAGTGGGAAAGGGAGTTGGGACTTGTATTGTCACCCTCCGATGTCAAACGTATCCTGTTATGTTCCCATGGTTTCTCTAGCTGTGTCAGGATTCAGGAGAATGTATTCAAATTGCTCACCAGGTGATATAGAACCCTGGTTTTCCTCCGTAGAATTGACTTCCCTCTCTGATTGATGTTGGCATTGTAGCCTGTCTGAGGGGTCCCTCTCACACATCTGGGTCACATGCCCCAAAATGAATCTCTTTCTCAGTCCCTTCTGGGAGGCGATCAAGTCAATTTGTCATGTCGATTTGAAGCCACGTCCCGAAACCATTTTGCTTTGGGCATCCTCTCCCGGTTTCTCTCCCAGATGGTCATGCCTTATCACCTGGTTAATCCAGGCAGCCAAACTACTGATTCCTCTTAGGTGGTGTGAGATGGACCCCCCTTCCATCCCCCTAATGGAAGGTAAAGGTTAATTAACTCTACAGGTTTGAAGAGCTCTGCAGTTGGGGACTCCTAGTTTGTTCTAATTCCCTCTCCACCTAGGAACCTTGGTACCTGACTGGGCATTGCTGATTACGGGGTCCCCATATGAACCCCACAACCACCTTTGATGCACAAACTGCTGGGCCTAAATGCCATCCCCCTCTTTTTCAGCTCTCAACCCCCCCCCACTCTTAAGAATAAACCGAGACCAAAGGGTTGGATTAAATCGGCCACAGCAGCCGTATTTATTAACATACAAGTATAACTTATTATAATTTGCATAACTTAAAATAATTTAACAATAAAGACTTAACCTGGGTAAGAGTCCTTGGAGCTACAAAAAACCATCAATCCCCCCGGCCTGGCGCTAACATAACCACACCATAAATTTACCACCAGCCGCGACCACCGGCTCGGCGGCACCATGAATAAAGACGAACTGCTTCTTCCATGTACCAGCTCCCAGGGCCAACTACCCTGTAACCGTTCACCGTGCGCCAGGCCATCCACCAAAATGTGCAATTACCACCAAATGTATAGGTGGAGCCTACCGTTGACTCCACCCTTTTAGCCAATTGACCACCAACTCCAAGGACCCCACCCGCCAAGGCCACCGTGACACCAACCTGCAAAAGATAAACAAGTTAAAATAGCCACCAAGAAAGAGAAAAATGGGAGGGAGGGACCGCTCGCTAGTATGCCGCGCAGCTCCGGAATGGCCGTTTCCCGGGCTGCGTGGCATAGTCAAAACAAATGGGGTTAAGCCCCGCCCCCAGTTCACGCTCTAGCGCATTATTGGTCCCCCTAGTGCCCGCCCCAAGTCAAGTTCCCTGCACTTCACTGCGCAGCACTCCGGTCTCCCCTTCACACTTGCAGAGATACCGAATTCCCTCCCCCCACATTTAGTATTTGGCTTCCATAGGCCTATTGAACCTTCACCTTCGTACCCCACATGCACTCACATGACTTACTCTGTATGCACTTATCTGGTTTCACTTGAGCCTACCAATCACCCTTTCCCCCCCCCCTTCTGTTGTCTGTTGGTCTTATCTGTTATCGCCTTGTTTTATGTAGTCGGTTGATGTGGTAATTGGTTTCACTGCAGTGCCTGTATGTATCTCTACCACGACATTTTGTCACCTCTGTATGTTCTTTCTTTCCTTTTTTTTGTTTTTTTTTGTTTTGTTTTTTTTGTTTTTATTATATATTACATCAAAAAATTGGAAAAAAAAATATTGTCCCGGAATACGTCTTTAAATAGGATTTATGGTGAACATCCTGTAAAATATACTGGCTGAATTTGTATCAGATCAGTGAATATATGTATTTTCTATTTGTATAATTTTGCTTGATTTTCTTGCAACATTTTTATCAATAAACATCTTAATGTTCTAATTGCCATCTACTAAATTCACTAAAATCTTGATACCTAACTCCAAGGCAACACCATATTGTAGAGAATAATTCTATTTATGGGATTTTCTTTACCTCATAGGATATAATACATGGAGAAGGTTCTGTGGTCTTTCTGTACCCCGTGATGTCGATGAATTGACCACTGTACTAAATAATAGACCGCTTTCCGAAAAGCTCATGGATTTGTATGGAACACCTGAAAACATTGACATCTGGGTTGGAGGAGTCTCTGAGCCGTTAGTTCCCAATGGAAGAATTGGGAAATTGTTAACTTGTTTAATTGGAGATCAGTTTCGTAGGGCTAGAAATGGAGATCGGTATGTAACAATTTTTATGTTGTCCATATAATATGTAGTACTAGTAATGTATGCATCTGTGAGAACAAATCTGGTAAGACTAAACTAGTCTATAAGCATAAACATGGTGTTCCTTTGGTCACTGATGTACAGTACATGTGTGGCAAGTGAGGCGCAGAACAGGATTTGTGGCATACATTTGCCACAAGAAACTGGCATAGAGAGATTGATAGATTTCCTCTAGTATGTCAAATCAACTTGCCTAGATATACATCGAAATACAAAAACTTCTGGAATTGTTGCTTTGCATTAATTGTGTTTAAACGTTCTGTAGCAGATTTATTAAGACTGGCATTTCATAAGCCAGTCTTAATAAAGTCCCTGACTGTTGCAGGGAACAAGCTATTTATGAAGAGGCTCTGGCCTTTTCATAAATCATCCGCACATTCCATCATCACAATGGAAATATACAGTGGTTAGGAACTGGTGTAGATTTCTATTATACTGTAACTCAAGCCATGAAACTGACATGAGTTATAATCAATATGTTGGGCCTCCCCACCTCACTGTGCAATATGCTGAGGAAGATGCGGAACTGGGGTTGTGGTGAACATTTAGTGCAAGAAAGGGTCTTGTGGCTAATGTGCGCTAAAATATTATCCCAGAAAAGTGGCGAAGAAGGATTGATAAATCTCCCCATTGTACACGATATGGATGACAAATCCTTCTATAATTTTCTAGGTACTATTATGAAAATTCTTGGGTGTTCACTTCAGCACAAAGAAGATCAATAGAGTCGGTGACTCTGGCACATACCATATGTGCTAATACCAACATTGAAAAAGTTCCTCAAAATGTCTTTATGTCCAATCAGTTCCCAGAAGATTTCATTAACTGCTCTAATTTCCCAAAAATGGACCTACGTCCCTGGAAAGATTAGATCACAATAGTAAGTATACCTTAATGCAAAAAAAAAATGTGTAAATGGTATGCTTTCAACTTGATGAGCATACTGTTTACATAGATCTAATGGGAGACTGCCATATATGTGTATGGACTCAATGGGGAATAAAAGTACAGATACAGTAATTGTAAAGATTCATCAGGCTTTGGATCAAATTATGTCAGAATAGCACATTTGTAGAACTATAAGAAGTTATGATCATTATCATGGCAGCAAAGACTCTTGTACTAGTTTACTATCTAAGTGGGGATAGGACTTTTACCTCTAGTATAAACCTTATCACTGAATCTGGAATGAAATTGTATTACCCTCCAGTAAGGATGTTTTTAGTTGTTGTGCCACTTCCCTTTCTCAGAAAAAAATATAAAAGGGCCTAAAATATAACTTTTATAATAATCATTAAAATGAATTCATTTTAATGTCAACACTGCATAGGTGGTTGTTCATACTTTACATTCCAGGAGGATGGAAGTGCTGTGAGGCTAAGCAAAGGGTTAAAATTATGCAACCAATTCTCATTACTCCCTTGTCAATAGTAGTTGGACATTGTTCACACTATTCCTGTTTAGAATCAATTTCACTAACAACTTAGTACAGTAAACCGGATGCAGGAGGAAAACTACAGTGATTATTGGTGGTATCCCCTTAGATAGATATTCAGTTGCCACAGGGCTAGTATAAGCCCTATTAATTTATTGAATAAAATAGGAACAATATAAGACTGTTAAATGGAGCAGTAGTAATAGGACTCAAATTGAGGAGTGAGAGACACCTCTCTTTTAAGGGTTTGTTTTAAGTATTCCTTAAAACAACGGATCTTGGGGTAATCTGTATCTTGGGTAGAATATTCCAGAGAACGGGGCAGCAGAAGAGAAATCTTAGAAACTGGAACTCTAATTATGGGGAATGTTAGATCATTGGCTCAATGTAGAGCATGGATAGGCTGAAAGATAAGAGGGATGTAGGGAAGTTCATCATTGTGAAGAGCTTTGCAAGCAAGTTACAATTTTACATTGTATTCTAAAGATGGTTATAAACTCTTGATAGTTGCCAACTATTGCTAATTTAGTGAATGGTGTTGTTTCTTGACCATGCATACTCAGCTGAGTGTGTGAGTGTGTGTGTTCTGAAATCTGTCAGTAACTTACACCCCTCTCTTACACATAACTATGGCAGTGACTTATCACCCCTGAGAACAAAAGAATATAGCAAGATAACATCCTATCCTTTCATTCAACATTTGCCATTGGAGGGAAAGTTGGGAGATTCACACACAGATTAGGTAGCTGGCCAGCAGAGGCATAAGTTGAGGCTCCCGTGCAGTGTGTGTGGGGTGTTTTTTTTTTTTTTTTTTTTTTTTTTATTGAGCCCTCCAGGGTCCAGTAACAACTGCTACGGCTGCAACCCCTATAGCTATGCCTCTGATGGGCAGTCAGAATTGGCAGATTTGGCAGACATCAGGGGAGTAACTACCGGGGTAGCAGTGGTAGCAGCTGCCACAGGGCCCGGGACATTACGGGGCCCCACGGGCCCCCGATGCGTTTTTTTTAATTTTTTTTTTTTAAATAGGCCGTTACTTACTGGATTAACTGCCGCAGGTAACGGGCCCTATATACTTACCGTTCCCCGAGGTCCCGCTCACGTCCACCTGCGCTTCCGATTCTGCGGAGGCGGCTGTGAGCAGGAGCGGGGATCGGTATGTGAGGCCGCGGGCCGAACCCCACAATCTCTGCTATCATTATACTCCGGGGTCTTTGAAAAGACCCCGGAGTATAATAATCGGAGGCCCAGTGGAGGTGAGGGAACATAAAAAAACAAATGTACTTACCTCTCCTGCGCTTCTCCAGGCTTCAGGCCTGTTTGGTGACATCCCAGATGTCAGCCGACGTCATTTTGCGTCGCAACGCAGGCCCGCATCACGTGACGCCGGCCTGTTCCAACATTGAAGAAGGCCGGAGTAGTGCACGGGCATGCACCGGAGCGAGGAACAGGTAAGCAACATTGTTTTTTTTTATGTTTCTCTCCTCCCCTGGGTCTCCGATCATTATACTCTGGGGTCTGAAAAGACCCCAGAATATAATAATTGTTCATGGGTCGTCCACAATGGGACATATAATAGTGTGTGCAGGGGCCACTATGGGGCAAAATACTCAGTGCAGGGGCCACTATGGGGCATATAATAGTGTGTGCAGGGGCCACTATGGGGAATAATAGTGTGTGCAGGGGCCACTATGGGGAATGATACTGTGTGCAGGGGCCACTATGGGGCATAATACTGTGTGCAGGGGCCACTATGGGGCATGATACTGTGTGCAGGGGCCACTATGGGGCATGATACTGTGTGCAGGGGCCACTATGGGGCATGATACTGTGTGCAGGGGCCACTATGGGGCATGATACTGTGTGCAGGGGCCACTATGCGGCATGATACTGTGTGCAGGGGCCACTATGGGGCATGATACTGTGTGCAGGGGCCACTATGGGGCATGATACTGTGTGCAGGGGCCACTATGGGGCATGATACTGTGTGCAGGGGCCACTATGGGGCATGATACTGTGTGCAGGGGCCACTATGGGGCATGATACTGTGTGCAGGGGCCACTATGGGGCATGATACTGTGTGCAGGGGCCACTATGGGGCATGATACTGCGTTTTTTTTTGGGGGGGGGGGTTGGAGGGGGGCGGTCCGGGGGGAGAGGGTTGGGGGCGGCGGTTTGGGGGGGGGGGCCCATGTCAAATGTTCGCCTTGGGGCCCAGCCATTCCTAGTTATGCCACTGGCAGACATTCTAATGTATATGACCATCTTATAGGAAAGGGGAAACCAATGTAGTGATTGGCACAGGGTACATGCATCAGTGTAGTGGTTGGTCAGAAAGATAATTCTTGCTACAGCCATAAGGGGTTATAGAAATCTCAGCAAATTGCTGTCAGAATAATAACTGATCTCTACCCCTAGGGTAGGACTTACAGGAATAGCAGAGCAGTGCTGTTCTATGTGGTTTCCATAACTCCCATACAGTAGAACGTGAGCTACAGAAACAGCTCAGCACATCTAGCTATGCTATTTCTGTAACTGTGAAGCTCCTATTCTCCTGTATGAGAGTTACAGAAACCGCGCAGAGCAGATTGCTCAGATGGTCCAGTAAGGTCTAGCCATAGGGAGCAGTTATTCCCATCTCGGCAGTGATTTTATATGATGGTAAAAACTTTCAGGGAAAAATTGGAGAAGGTGTTTTGTAGAAGAAAACTAGTAATAAATTGCAGTTCCTAGAAAACTGACATTTTACTATTTTTGTCTAAATTACAGATATTCACACAGAAACCTCCAAGAGGCAAAAATGCAAAAAGTCCATGCCATGGAACTTCCCAGTTTATCATGTGTGATCCTATATATTTTTCTTATTGCTTGTGATTCAAATACTATATTGAACTACAATATTTCACTGTTAAAACTTTTACATTTACTCTTTTTACATTGTGGAAATGTTACCTCAGTGTCAATTCAGGCTCATATACACAACAATTGGTAAATCTTTGGTAAATGCTATCAGTGTTATGCTAGTCATACACGACCAACAGCTACCTCTCCCGATCCTCCCATACACATGGACACTCGGCCAATCAGTAAATGTGTACTGGACTGGAAAGTGGAGGAAGCTGCTGCCGGGGACCACTTACCCATGAACAAAACTCACAGTTGAAATCCAAGTGCCCGTTCCATATCTCACCCCAACATCTATTACTGAAGGAGAACTGGCAGAATCTCCATACATATTAGATGGTCATCCAGTCCTGTTGAAGTTGGCGGCTTCAGCGAACAATGTGTTTGGCCAGCATTACACTATCCTTTACAAGACCTTTGTCAAGTGTAGCATTCCAAGTGGTGTTAATACTAGTACAATGACTAGTTTAACCACTGCTGAATGATATAGACACTTTACTTTTCCTGTAAACCACGTATTTCAGACACTCCTTGTTATGATCTCCACCCCATTTCTACAGTGCATTGGGCATATACTGTACTGTGTAAGCTGTACTTGGGGGGCCATTCTGTCCTCTCTGGTGTCTGAAGTGGAATGTGCCCTTCGCATGATGTTTTACACTATTTGTGTAATGGATGATTTGCACTTTGGTTACTTTCTCATGTAATTGTATATTATGAAAAAAACTGTACTAAAAATTAAAACTGTAGAGGTTTTAGTCGGGTTGTAATGGTTATAACAATACCTGTGAATGTATATTCTAATAAAAGCAATAATGAGATATTAAGTATAAATGTTATATTCATAATTCAGTGTTTTGTTTTTTTTTATCTTAAGTGTCTTGAGTGAATGTAATGCCTGTGTATGTAATGTAAGAATGCAGTAATATAGTCAGTATTAATTGGATAGTCTTTCTGAATATTGTCATGTGAAAGGTTAAGGACATTGTATCGAAAGATTTCATTTACTTTTTAATATCTATGCACATATCAATATTAAATTTTAATCCAATAAATTTGATTTTTGTCTCTTAAGGACCTTATCTTTAGACCTAAAGCTGGCCATAAACATTAGATTTTGGATAGCTGTGATGCATAATAGTATGTGCTTTGGTTTTTATAACGCCTTCCCAACATCCACCAGTGGGCCTGCACAAGCTGGGTGGTGATCTGCCGAAGCAGCCAGTAATGACAAACCCTGTATATTTTGCAAGTAGCCAAAAAATATCAAAGGATCTGCCAAAAAAGAACTATAAAACACATGAGATATATATATACAGTCATATGAAAAAGTTTGGGCACCCCTATTAATCTTAATCATTTTTAGTTCTAAATATTTGGGTGTTTGCAACAGCCATTTCAATTTGATATATCTAATAACTGATGGACAAAGTAATATTTCAGGATTGAAATGAGGTTTATTGTACTAACAGAAAATGTGCAATATGCATTAAACCAAAATTTGACCGGTGCAAAAATTTGGGTACCCTTATCATTTTATTGATTTGAATACTCCTAACTACTTTTTACTGACTTACTGAAGCACAAAATTGGTTTTGTAACCTCACTGAGCTTTGAACTTCATAGCCAGGTGTATCCAATCATGAGAAAAGGTATTTAAGGTGGCCAATTGCAAGTTGTTCTCCTATTTGAATCTCCTCTGAAGAGTGGCATCATGGGCTCCTCAAAACAACTCTCAAATGATCTGAAAACAAAGATTGTTCAACATAGTTGTTCAGGGGAAGGATACAAAAAGTTGTCTCAGAGATTTAACCTGTCAGTTTCCACTGTGAGGAACATTGTAAGGAAATGGAAGACCACAGGGACAGTTCTTGTTAAGCCCAGAAGTGGCAGGCCAAGAAAAATATCAGAAAGGCAGAGAAGAAGAATGGTGAGAACAGTCAAGGACAATCCACAGACCACCTCCAAAGTGCTGCAGCATCATCTTGCTGCAGATGGTGTCACTGTGCATCGGTCAACAATACAGCACACTTTGCACAAGGAGAAGCTGTATGGGAGAGTGATGCGAAAGAAGCCGTTTCTGAAAGCACGCCACAAACAGAGTCGCCTGAGGTATGCAAAAGCACATTTGGACAAGCCAGCTTCATTTTGGAAGAAGGTCCTGTGGACTGATGAAACAAAGATTGAGTTGTTTGGTCATACAAAAAGGCGTTATGCATGGCGTCAAAAAAACACAGCATTCCAAGAAAAACACTTGCTACCCACTGTAAAATTTGGTGGAGGTTCCATCATGCTTTGGGGCTGTGAGGCCAATGCCGGCACCGGGAATCTTGTTAAAGTTGAGGGTCGCATGGATTCAACTCAGTATCAGCAGATTCTTGAGAATAATGTACAAGAATCAGTGACGAATTTGAAGTTACGCCGGGGATGGATATTTCAGCAAGACAATGATCCAAAACACAGCTCCAAATCTACTCAGGCATTCATGCAGAGGAACAATTACAATGCTCTGGAATGGCCATCCCAGTCCCCAGACCTGAATATCATTGAACATCTGTGGGATAATTTGAAGCGGGCTGTCCATGCTCGGCGACCATCAAACTTAACTGAACTGGAATTGTTTTGTAAAGAGGAATGGTCAAAAATACCTTCATCCAGGATCCAGGAACTGATTAAAAGCTACAGGAAGCGACTAGAGGCTGTTATTTTTGCAAAAGGAGGATCTACTAAATATTAATGTCACTTTTCTGTTGAGGTGCCCATACTTTTGCCCCGGTCAAATTTTGGTTTAATGCATATTGCACATTTTCTGTTAGTACAATAAACCTCATTTCAATCCTGAAATATTACTGTGTCCATCAGTTATTAGATATATCAAATTGAAATGGCTGTTGCAAACACCCAAATATTTAGAACTAAAAATGATTAAGATTAATAGGGGTGCCCAAACTTTTTCATATGACTGTATATATAATATATATATATATATATATATATATATATATATATATATATAAAATGTTTAGCAAACAATAAGCCATCATGTGACTCTGGGAATTGAAAAATGAAAAAGTTATGGCTCTTGGAATGTGGGGAGGGAAAAATGAAAACGCAAAAACAAAAAATGGCCCGGTCATTAAGGGGTTAAAGATTATATTTAAACATAAGTCTTATTATAAGAATATTGTACAATTAAGAGCAGAATTTGTTAGTTTACAGTGCAAATGTTATCTTTATCTTCGCAACGAAGGCAGCAATTCACAAGGGGAAAAGAACCACTTGATTCAGGTGACCTTAACTCATCAATCTGGGTTGATGTGCTGACAAACTGTAAGTCAGGTGTTTTCTATGCCAGTCTTACAATTAAGTGTGAGTACGATGCTCCATAATTAAGAGGCTACTATTAACCAGCTGGGGGCTTGTTAAAGCTTTTCACCATGCACCTTTGCTCTCTTTTTCAAAGGTGTCATTTACGTTGCATCATTATCCTCTTTTACACATATGCCACTTGCTTAGGAATCAGCCTAATAACACCCTGAGCTATTAGGGAATGTGAGAATAGGTTGTAGTTTGTAGAAGAAAAGGATTTTACCACCACTAGGAGCAAAACACTAACAATGCAGTTACATGACAAGAATCTGCATAACTAATCATATGCAAAATAGTTGCAAGTCAAATTTATGTATGAGAGAGCCAAGATTATTGTCTATAAAATTATGGTAGTCTCTCATTCCAAGCTGTAGTGGATGGTGAGATATGGAGCCTGAAAGTCAAAAGCTGAAAACAGTTACACTTTTGCCCATCAGTGTATATGCTGCTGTAGTTAATGGCATAGTGAACATATATATATTTTTTTGTCGTAGTGCAGTCTTGCTGAAAATCTATTTATAATCCATATATGAATGAGTTTATTGGTGCACCTGAAATTCATCCTAAATTACAATCTCTAGGACTTCCACCCTCCTCCGAGGAAGGGGAGAAGGCTCTGTCACCACCTCTTTACTAGACTGATCTAAGGTTGAAGAGATGCACCATCTCCCTTCTCCAGCCTCATGGATACAGTCCATCTTAAAGTTACAAATAGCATAGAACAGTAAGCAGCATGAAACAAGTCCAAACTTACACTTAAGAGAACCCTTGTATCTGTGTTCCACTGGGACATTGCATATGTCCCAGTTAAGTTACACTTTGTAGACAAAGGCATTGGAACACAACTCCATCTCCTTTCTAATAGGCGTCATGGTCAAGTGTCCATATATTTCTACTTTTGACCATCTAGGGAGATTTAAAATGCTGGTGCCTGAATTCTGACCTGACATTGGCACATTTTGGGTCCAATTCTGACTCAAAGTAAGCTGACTATTAATAAATGTGAAGAAAGAATATGGGGGTGGCACCGAGCTGCCCACACTGAGGTATAGTCAAATACAGTCCGGAGGTATATAGATGGAATCCTCCTCACTTTCTTAGGCTGTGCAATGATTGGCAACAGCCTCTATCCGTACAGTACCTTCTCAACCAAATCGGAGAGGGTAGAAGCAGCTAGAGTCACAACCGCACGTCACCTGGGCGACATCCGAGATGAGATGGAGGGATACCAGTAGCGGACCTGTATCCGAACCCACACCAAGGGACAAGGAACAGGAAGGCTTGTAGAAAGACACAGCGCTTCACCACAGATGGTACGTCAAAATTGCTCTTTAATCCAGACACGAATGAAAAAACACACCTGTGTCTTTCTACAAGCCTTCCTGTTCCTTGTCCCTTGGTGTGGGTTCGGATACAGGTCCGCTACTGGTATCCCTCTATTAATAAATGTGGGCCATACTGTGCTATATTTATTTGCATAGATCGTAAGTTCTTGCTAGCAGAGCCCTCACTCCTATTGTGTGAATTGATTTTTGCACTGCAATGTCTTATTTTGTCTGTATGTGAACCCTATGATTTGTAAAGTGCTGCAGAATATTTTGGTGCTATAAATGTATTTTATTTTTACAAGATTTATTAGAAGCACTTATATTTTTTAAATATATTTTTCTTTTTGTGCCACCATTTGTTTGGCTCATGAAGAAATATAGACTTATGCATGACAGACTATCCGCTTCCTCATACAGCAGTATTGTCAGACAGTCTATCAGACATTGTAAGTGGTTAAGTGTCCTCAGTGTAAACCGTTTTGGCTGCCTGGATTTACAAGTTAGACTAATAAACATGAGGGAGTTATGAAAACCTATGTAGGAGGAAAAAGAATGAAGTGATTTAGTTACTGCTTTAATTTGTCCTGGATGAGGCCATCTGGGTAATACTGATGTGTAATATACTGTAAAATAACCATGCAAATTCATTTATAGCCATTGAGAATATAGTAGTAAGAACTTGTAATAAACCCATATGAACCATTCCAATCATAATTAATGAGGACTTTTCACCACCTCCAAGTCCAGCTCTTCACATCAATTAATAGCTGCTCTGCTGATTCTGGGACAGTTGGAATTTTTTTTTCTCTAGCCTCCCCCCCATTCCTGAGAAATCAGTGCTGTTAATTTTGATGCTTAGTATTCTATTTATGCTGCTATTCGTGCTATTAAAAAAACACAATGTAAAAAAACAGGACATTTCCCCTCCTTTTTGGTTTACATATTCTCAATATTAAAAGACAAAGCATGGGGAAAAAAAATTAAGTCCTATTTATCACCGAATAAAGATGTAAAAATTTGAATAACCCAAGGAAAAACTGTTATAGCCCTCAAAACCACATGTACGAACAAACACAAAAAATGTTTCCAGTCCTGAACCAGAGAAAATAGCCCGGTACTGAAGTGGTTAAATAGCATAGTTGCTCAGAAATGGTGGAGGCTAGAGAGAAAACTTCAACTGCACTGGAGTCAGTGGAGCGGCAACTCTTAACAGATGCTAAGAACGTGAACTGGAGGTGGTGGTGAAAGGTCCTTTTTAAGTACATTCATTTCCATCCATTCATATGTAAGAGACAGCCAATGTTGTCCTAAGCTTTATTTGTCTGTATAAACTGTTAATGTTGAATGTATTTCTGTGATTCTGTTCCTTTAAGACAGCAGCCATTGTAATTGTGACATGATGCTGGAGTGACTTCCCCCCCCTTTATGTCAGCTTGCCTGTTCTGCAGACAGAATGTGAGCAGAGAAGCAGGAAGTGACGAGACAGAGAGCAGCAGCCATCTTAGCAAGTGTTGTATTGAACTGGTGTGGAGATTTTTCTGTACAGCTAAGCTGTATCTTGGTCCAGAGACAAACAGAGTGTAAAGAGACAACAGGACTAGTGAGTCCACGTGAAAGGAACTGTGCTCAGTGGCTGATCAGTGAGACTGACATTGTGACTGTGTATATGGATACCACAGATAGAGACTCGCAGTGCTGTTGATGTACTGGACAGCACCTGCTAAATCCCGGCTTACATCCCAGCTCAGTGTATGGATTCGGCAGGACTGTCAGTGTGCTGAGTGGAATCTGCTGTTGGATTACATTGCATTCATTGGGTTTCCCTGTTAAAGAGAACTTCATTTCTCCTGAGATCCTGATAACAGTGAGGAGAGGACGCTTCACTATAAAAGAAAGGACCGACTTTGGGCCCCACTGCGCGCTTCTACGGACTGTAAGCGGTCCACCTGGACCACTGGGGAAAAGGGGGTGCACCCAAATGTGAAGTCAGGGTCAGTTAGGGATAGTTTTGAGTATATTGTTCATTCAGTGTCCATACTGCAGAAGTGGACAGAGTAAAAGTAGAAACCTTTGCAGAATTTGCCTTGAAATTGTTCATGCTATATTGTATATTTTGCTTGTCTTTAGCCCTGTCATTTTACCTTTAAGTAGCCTTTATTAACTTATAGTAAATATATATTTTTTTTCTTGAACTACCGCGTGTGCGTTCATTTCTGGTTGCGGAGTCCAAACCACCTGCCTTGCTCTCGGTTCACACATATACTGAATACTCATTATATACAGACAGCAAATTTTGATGGATAAATATGAACATTTTGTTTACTTTTTTTCTTAGCATATAAATAAAACTAAAATTAAGAAAACAGATCAAGCATTTACTTCTCATCTATGTATTATATTTCTGCATCTTCTTCCATGACCTGGCTGAACTTTACTACTCTTCCCAGTTCCTTTGCCTTCTCCATTTGCTCTTGCTACCTTACTTATTGGTGCAGTGTTGTGGAGTCACAGTTGTGGAGTCAGGATCACTTTTGGCTAGAGTTGGAGTTGGGGGGAAAAACTCTGGCTTTGATGTAAACGTATTCATTATTAACCCCTTAACGACCCAGGCGTAATAGTACGTCCTGAGTCGCATGACGATTTATGGAGAGCGCTCAGGAGCTGTATAAAACAGCCAGGACCCAACGCTAACAGCAGCGATCGGTGCCTGCACCGATCGCGGCTGTTAACCCTTTAGATGTCGTGGTCAAACGGGACCACGGCGTCTAAATAGCGCAGCCGCCACAGGCATTTTGCTATTCACTGCGATACAGTAGCATCGCAGTGAATAGTATGATCGATCAGACTCCCTAGGTTTCAAGGTCCCTAGGGAGTCTGATCATACAAGTAAAAGTTGAAAAAAAAAAGTTTTTAAAAGTATGAAAAAATTTTAAAAAACACACACGTTCAAATCACCCCCCTTTCCCTAGATCAGATATAAAAGTAAATAAACAAAAGTAAGCATAAACACTTTAGGTATCCCCGCGCTCCAAAATGCCCAAACTATTAAAATATTAAAATATTTATCCCATACGGCGAACAGCGTAGCGGGGAAAAAAAAATCAAAATGGCCAAATAGCGTTTTTTTCGACACTTTGCCTCCTATAAAAAATTGAATAAAAAGTGATCAAACCATCAAATCCTTCCCCAAATGGTATCAATAAAAACGTCATGTTGTCCCACATAAAAAGACGCCTTACCCAGCTCCATACATGTAAATATGAAAAAGTTACAGGTGACACAATATGGCGACGCAAAATTTTTTTTTTCTATTTAGCAAAGTTTTTAATTTTTTAAAAGGTATCAAAACATTACAAATACTATATAAATTTGGTATCGCTGTGTTCATACTGACCCGGAGAATATAGGTAACATGTCATTTTTACCACACAGTGATTAAAAAATTAAAACCCATATGAATTTGGCGCAAATGCAGTTTTTCTCCAATTGCACCTCATTCTGAATTTTTTTCCAGCTTCCCAGTACATTGCACAGCATATTGAATAGTGACATTACAAAGTACAATTTGTTTTGCAAACAATAAGCCATCATGTGACTCTGGAAATTGAAAAATGAAAAAGTTATGGCTCTTGGAATGGGGGGAGGGAAAAACGAAAACGCAAAAACAAAAAATGGCCCGGTCATTAAGGGGTTAAAGATTATATTAAACATAAGTCGTCTTATAAGAATATTGTACAATTAAGAGCAGAGTTTGTTAGTTTACAGTGCAAATGTTATCTTTATCTTCGCAACGAAGGCAGCAATTCACAAGGGGAAAAGAACCACTTGATTCAGGTGACCTTAACTCATCAATCTGGGTTGATGTGCTGACAAACTGTAAGTCAGGTATTTTCTATGCCAGTCTTACAATTAAGTGTGAGTACGATGCGCCATAATTAAGAGGCTACTATTAACCAGCTGGGGGCTTGTTAAAGCTTTTCACCATGCACCTCTGCTCTCTTTTTCAAAGGTGTCCTTTACGTTGCATCATTATCCTCTTTTACACATATGCCACTTAGCATCATACAATATGTGACTTATGGTCTCCTCTGTACTGAATTTTTAAATATGTCCATACATAGTAGGGACCTTCTCACATACCCAAAAGGTGATGGCCCCTTGTCTTCCTGGCCACTATACAAATAAACATGTAGGCCAGGTAATATGTCTGTAGGGAGGGGGTAGGGGGCCCCGGACAAAAGTTTGCAGCCGGGCCCAGAAGACACTTTTGTTATGCCACTGACTGTAAGCATTCAGTTTTCCTCCAGGACCTCAACTGGGGAAACCTAAGCAATACACAACGCAAATCAATGAGTTGTCTGTACATTGCAGGTCAGAACAAGTCCTTTCACAGCAAGAGACGCTCTTTCTAGCCACTCTCATTTCTAGCCAAAAGATCAGAATCCTGAACACGGGACTTCCCTTTATCATCTCAAAATTTCATAGTAAGGTTCAGGATAGTGGGTTTTCTAAAGTGGGCAACCTCTTCAATGTTATCCAAATTTTAAAAAATGGTCACCTATCATTAAGATAGGCCATCAATTGTAGATCAACGGGGGCCAAACTGTCAGGACCCCAACAGGTCAACTGTTTCCTGGAGAGCATGGCTCCAGGCATTGCATACATGCTAGACGCTGTGCTCCTTCTCACCATACTTTTAATAGCAGCGGTTATCAGTATTGCAGAAATGTTTTCATAGACTTGAGTGGGACGCTGTGAAAGATCCTCAGTGCGCCAACACCGCTTTGGCTCACACCTGAGTCTTCTTTCATATAAACCACACTCACCGCCAGTGAGTGCCGGGTTCACCAGATAAATACAAGACAAGCTTTCTAAATTTTATATATTTATTAACCCCTAAATGGGTCGGTATTAATATCTAACACATGCAGTTCAGAACAGATATGTAGATATATGCAAGCATTAACAGTTACTAGTTACAATATACAGTACTTAAAATAAAAGGGAATAAAGGTGAAATAGTTACTTTACCACGCATCTCCTTGATGTGGCTCTATAATCCAACACTCACACATGCTCTGGTATGTGTGAATAACCCAGTGGAGGCTTCTTGGCATGTGGCATCAATCGAGCATGCTCTTCACAGTGGTCTGTCTGTAAAAACTCTGTAGTCTGTGATGGTCTCAGCCCAATCTCCTCCCACAGACCTCTTACCTCATCTTATATACCCTTTATGCCACCTCCCAGAATGAGGTCACCGGCAACAGCAAGTCTGATGGATTAATGCACTCAAGTCCAGATTCTTTGTAAAGAGCTGAGACCAAGTGAAATGATACAATGTTATCAGCCATATCTGATCTACCAGTGCAATGCATGTTTCTTTGATCACTCAGGACTGTATAGGAATTCAATGGAGCCCTGCTGGGATGGATACAAAGCCCCATTTTTACAATGTTGCTACTACTGCCAATATACACCTAGGCTTATAGCTGCGCACATTATGAATAAATGCAGGTAAGAAGGGAGATACTATACCCAGAGATCAAAATACATCTCTGAGTTATAGCCATATTTAAGCAGAATCATCACAGACGCCATTGCAGTACTCATAACCACTTCCGCTAAAAGTACAGCTAGGGAGCCATGCAGGGCCCAAAACAAGATCCAGAGATGCGTGCTCCGGAAAACAGCTGATCTTTCTATGTCCTGTCAGATCCCACCAATCTACAATCAATGGCCAATCTTTTATGCCAGTGAGATTGGTTATAATGAAATCTTTTCCTAGTTCTCAGTTATACACTAGCCTGTAAGGCTGCTGAATACTCCGGGCTTTGTGGCTTGTGGGCACATGGTAGCGCAGTGGTGGAGATAATTTTATCAGGTAATGAGAATTAAAACTTGCGAATGAAATGTTTTAATGGTCCTTATTTTATTTATTTTATGCTTACTTGTATAGCGCCATCATATTCCGCAGCGCTTTACAGACATTGTCAGTCACCTTGAGCAGGTGCAGTGAAGTGTATTTTACAATACCAAGAAAATGAACAAGATTCTGTGTAATCTCATTCATGCATTCCGGAAATAAAAAAAAAAACACTGTTTGAAGCAGAAAGTTATTCCCCTTACGTCCAACAGCAGCACATTATGGGGTATTCCTGCCGCTGTGTACTGGTAGGACAGGTGGAACTTTTAATTAACCTCATTAAATTAAGCTGTATTCCTCTATAAGAGGTGAGAGAGACCTCCCCTCCCCCTGTGTTTTTTTTTCTGTCCTGTGTATGGACAGGTGGGGGAGGTATCTTTTACCTCCCTTTGAAAACTTCTCACTTATGAGGGTTTCTTTTACCTCATTCAGTCAGGCTCCTCTGCTTTACAATGGGGCCCGTTCGTCCCACCGCGCGATAACCGCTGCATATTGGGAGTCTTCGGATTAATTGCGTGGATAAACGGGTATCTTTCCCCACGGAAAAAGTTTCCTTTCCCCCCGCTTTTCCTGGGGTGAGTATCCTTCCCTTCGCTGCTAATTTCTCCCCCTTTGGGAGCTCCGGAACTTCTGTAGCGGGTGCGGCTGGCGGGAACCTTTCTTGGTAAGTATAGTTCCGCCCGGCGCCTATTTCGTGATGCACCCGTGTCACTTCTGGTTTCGTAAATTAAAAAAAAAAGGGCGGGAAGGAAATCTAAAAATAATTTTTTTGTACAGATTATCATTTGTCTTAGAAGCAATAGGTTCTCTACTGTGTTGATTATCTAAATTACCTTGACTTCTCAAGGGTAGTCTCAAGAATTTTTTTTTTTCCGTCTCCTTAACCCCCTCCTCTTCCCTTCCTCCCTTTATTTAGTCCAGGTTTTCAGGTTCAGCATTGACTTGTCTTTGTCAAGTCCTTTGCTGCCTGTTCCTATGGATGGTTGCTGCTACTGATTCTTCAATTTCCTGAATCGGATTCAATAGGATTTAAAGCAACATGGTAAAAAAAAAAAAAAAAATGCTCTGCGTTTTTTAATTTTTTTTCTTTCTTTTAGATGTCTTCCTCTCCTTCTGAGGGTGAGAATGTACCTAGAAGGAAGAGCTCCTCCAAACGCAAGCACCTCACTTGCAAGGATTGTGATACCCCCCTTCCCGATGGGTATGAGTATCCCCACTGTGGTCAGGTCGCGGTCCTCCTCCTGAGGAGCCTTCTATTTGGGATGTAATCTCCTGGGTAAAAGAATACGTGGGAAAGATTTGATCTCTCAGATTGTCAAAAAACCACACCTTGACACCCAGTCTCATTCCATGGATCCTTCTGAGTTGGATTTTCAGGTCCTGGAAGAAGCCCATTCTTCTGAAGACGTGGTTGAGTGGTTTTGCAGTTCCCTCTCTCCACTAGAGAAGATGCCAAAACTACTTAAGTCCATCCAGTCAGGCGATCATGATGTTGATCCAGGGGAAGCCTCATGTTCCACCCATAGGGGGCCAAGGGCCTTCCAAGTGGACCCTACTCAGGAAAAAGCTATGACCATAGAGTGGAAACATCCGGACAAGCCCTTTTTCCTATCTCGAAAGTTCAGGACCCTATTTCCTATTTCCGAGATTCAGCAGATAAAGTTAGCCGCCAAGTCTATGTCTCTTTCCACAGCTGCTAGAAGGCCCCTTTGGCTGAAGCCTTGGAGAGCGGACAACACGTCCAAATATAACATTTGTTCCCTCCCCTTTGAGTCTGGCAGGCTCTTTGGTAAGGGGCTCAATGACATTATGGAGGGCTTAGCAGACAAGAGGGGGAAGTGTCTTCCCCAATCTTTCAGAGGTAAACCTACACCTCCTGGTCGTGGCAGAGGTTTCCTTCGTCAGTCCCAATCCAGACCTCAGTTTCAGATGCGCTCAGGATATCAGGCTAGAAGCTCTGGTCGAGGATTCCCCAGACGGGGGGAAAAGAGGAAGAATGATTTTTTACATTTTCTGTATTCCTTCCCCGGTGGAGTCTTTACCGGTCGGAGGTCGTCTCTCTCATTTTCTCCCCGTATGGCAAAAGTTCATCCAGGACCCTTGGGTCCTACAGGTCATACATCAGGGTTACAGAATAGATTTCTGTTACCTTCCTCAGGACAGGTTTATACAAACCCCCTCTCTATCTGCCCCAAAACAGTTGGTGCTAGAGACTTCCATTCAAGAATATTTAAACAAGCGTGCCTTGGAACCGTTTCCCCTCCTAGAACAGGGGTTCGGGGTCTATTGTCCTGTCTTCCTGGTGCCAAAGCCATTAGGGGACTGGAGAGTGATCATAGATCTAAGATTCCTAAACCAGTTTATCCGAAAGAAATGGTTTCGTATAGAGACCATAAAGTCGGTAGTTTCTTCAGCCCAGCGATTTCATTGTAACCTTAGACCTGAAGGACGCTTATCTATATATCCCGGTGTATCCTCCTCACAGAAGATACCTGAGGATTGCAGAAAAGATGGCCAGCCGGATTCGGTATTTTCAATTCACGGCTCTACCTTTCAGTATCTCCTCAGCCCCTCACACCTTTACCAAGGTGGTGGCTCCTGTAGCCGCGGCTCTCAGACTCCAGGTTCTGTTTCTTGTGCCATATCTGGACAACTGGCTCATAAAGGCCCATTTGGAAGGAATCTTGCGCCGTCACCTACAGTTAACCGTAGGATTTCTCCAGCGATTAGGCTGGATCATAAATTGGAAAAAGTCGGATGTCAGGCCCGTCGGACGGAAAAAGATCCTAGGCTTTGTTCTAGACTCTGACCAGATGACAATTTCCTTGCCTCCCCAGAGGAAGGAAAAAATTATCGGGGCAAGCCGCCATCTATATCTATCCCAGCAGGTTTCCATCAGAACAGCAATGAAGGTTCTGGGTCTCATGTCAGCGTCTGCAGATGCAGTCTCTTGGGCTCTATGGCACATGCACCCTCTCCAGAAAGAAATTCTAGAAGTTTGGAACCGCAGCTTGCTGGGTCTGGACAAGAAGCTTCAGCTCTCCTAGAAAGCCTCAGGTTGTGGTTCCATCTCAAAGACGGGATGTCCACGGTCCAACCAGTCTGGACCCTGTTGACTACCGATGTATCCCTCTCCAACTAGGGAGCGCATCTACTAGATATAAAGGGAACCTGGAATCTCAGGGAGAAAATCAGGTCATCCAATTGGCGAGAACTCAGAGCGGTCCATCTGGCGCTCCTTCATTTCTCTCCCCTTCTTATCAAGAAAGCAGTAAAAGTTCAGTCAGACAACTTGACCACGGTATTGTATCTAAACAAACAAGGAGGCACCCGATCCCCGTCCCTCCTCAGGGAAACAGACCGTATTTTTTCTTGGGCAGAAGAAAATCTAACCCATCTGTCTGCCGTGAACATCAGAGGTTCTCTGAATATACTAGCGGACCGGTTGAGTCAGGGCCTCAAGGTGTCAGGAGAGTGGTCTCTCAATCAGGAGACTTTTCATCAGATCATCCTGAAGTAGGGGCTCCCGGAGGTGGATCTCATAGTCACAAGACTCAACGCTAAGGTGGAGAAGTTCTGTTCCTTTTATCAAGAAGACAATCCCTTGGCAGTGGATGCCCTGTCCATCCCTTGGAGTTTCAGGCTGGCATACATCTTCCCTCCACTTTCCATGATACTAAGGGTATTGATGAAAGTAAGACAGGACCAAGCCACGGTAGTTGCCATCATACCGTTCTGGCCAAAAAGGGCTTGGTTTTCCCAATTCATTCAGATGAGTCAAGGGACTTATTGGAGGTTTCCCCTAATCCAGAACCTGGTAGTTCAAGGGAATCAGTTCTGCCAGGATCTGAGAAGACTCAACTTGACAGCCTGGAAGTTGACCAGTCCCTATGTCAATCAAAAGGACTATCTGAGGCTGTCCTGAAAACTCTATCCTGTTCTAGAGCTGCATCCACAACTAGGAGTTACCAGAGGATAAGTAACATCTTCATAGCCTGGTGCTCCAACAATGAGATTACTACCTCAGATCCTTCTACGGAGGTTCTCCTAAATTTTCTACAAGAAGGTCTAACCAAAGGTCTTACTCCTGAGACTCTAAAGGTCCATGTAGCCGCCCTTTCCACCTGTTTAGGCAGACATTTGTCTCAGGATCCTTTATTTCAAGGTTCCTTAAAGGTGCGGCAAGATTAAGACCCTCCGTACATGTTCCCATTCCTTAGTGGGACCTCTCTACAGTCCTTTCGGGACTATGTGAACCTCTCTTTGAACCCCTGGAAGAGGTGGAGTTCAAATTCTTACTTTATAAGACCACTTTTTTTATTGGCCATTACCTCCACCAAAAGAGTAGGCGAGTTACAGGCCCTATCAGCTGTAGAGCCATACATCTTTTTCCTGACAGAGTCCAGTTGAGGTTTCTTCCTGGTTTTACTCCCAAGGTTCCTTCCTGTTCCAACATTAATCAGGTAATCTTCTTACCGGCTTTTTTTTCCTTCCCCCTCCTCTGAGGAGGAAAATAAATTACACACTTTGGATCTTGTAAGATGCCTTCGTATCTACAGTCATGGCCAAAAGTTTTGAGAATGATACAAATATTAATTTTTACAAAGTCTACTGCTTCAGTTTTTCTAATGGCAATTTGCATATACTCCAGAATGTTATAAAGAGTGATCAGCTTAACAGCAATTACTTGCAAAGTCAATATTTGCCTAGAAAATGAACTTTATCCCCCAAAACACATTTCAACATCATTGCAGCCCTGCCTTAAAAGGACCACCTAACATCGTTTCAGTGATTGCTCCATTAACACAGGTGTGGGTGTTGATGAGGACAGGGCTGGAGATCAATCTGTCATGATTAAGTAAGAATGACACCACTGGACACTTTAAAAGGAGGCTGGTGCTTGCCATCATTGTTTCTCTTCTGTTAACCATGGTTATCTCTAAAGAAACACGTGCAGTCATCATTGCACTGCACAAAAATGGCCTAACTGGGAAGAGTATTGCAGCTAGAAAGATTGCACCTCAGTCAACAATCTATCGCATCATCAAGAACTTCAAGGAGAGAGGTTCCATTGGTGCCAAAAAGGCTCCAGGGCGCCCAAGAAAGACCAGCAAGTGGCAGGACCGTCTCTTAAAAGTGTTTCAACTGCGGGATCGGGCTACCAGCAGTGCAGAGCTTGCTGAGGAATGGCAGCAGGCAGGTGTGAGTGCATCTGCACGCACTGTGAGGCGGAGACTCTTGGAGCAAGGCCTGGTCTCAAGGAGGGCAGCAAAGAAGCCACTTCTCTCCAGAAAAAACATCAGGGACAGACTGATATTCTGCAAAAGGTACAGGGAGTGGACTGCTGAGGACTGGGGTAAAGTCATTTTCTCTGATGAATCCCCTTTTCGATTGTTTGGAACATCTGGAAAACAGCTTATTCGGAGAAGAAGAGGTGAGCGCTACCACCAGTCTTGTCTCATGCCAACTGTAAAGCATCCTGAAACCATTCATGTGTGGGGTTGCTTCTCAGTCAAGGGAATCGGCTCTCTCACAGTCTTGCCTAAAAACACAGCCATGAATAAAGAATGGTACCAGAATGTCCTCCAAGAGCAACTTCTCCCAACTGTCCAAGAGCAGTTTGGTGCTCAACAATGCCTTTTCCAGCATGATGGAGCACCTTGCCATAAAGCAAAGGTGATAACTAAATGGCTCAGGGAACAAAACATAGAGATTTTGGGTCCATGGCCTGGAAACTCCCCAGGTCTTAATCCCATTGAGAACTTGTGGTCAATCATCAAGAGACGGGTGGACAAACAAAAACCAACAAATTCAGACAAAATTAAAGCATTGATTCTGCAAGAATGGACTGCTATCAGTCAGGATTTGGTCCAGAAGTTGATTGAGAGCATGCCAGGGAGAATTGCAGAGGTCCTGAAGAAGAAGGGTCAACACTGCAAATATTGACTTGCTGCATTAACTCATTCTAACTGTCAATATAAGCTTCTGTTACTCATGATATGAATGCAATTATATTTCTGTATGTGATAAAAACATCTGACAAACACACATAAAAACCAGAGGGCAGCAGATCATGTGAAAATATAATATTTGTGTCATTCTCAAATCTTTTGGCCATGACTGTAGTTACAGCATACAGGTTCCCTTAGAAGATCAGAAAACCTTCTGATAAACTACTGCGTAGAAACAGGGGCTTCCTTGGCCAGATGGATAAGGGAGGCAATAAGAGTATCTTTTTCCTCTCAGTGATTATCCTCTCCTGATTTTGTAAGAGCTCATTCAACTAGGTCCGTCTCTACCTCTTGGGGAGAAAGTCTCTCTGTTCCTCCGGACCAGATTTGTGCCGCCGCTTCTTGGGGTTCTCAATTAACCTTTGTGAAACACTACAGATTAGAAATGCGTTGCTCAGAGGCCACTGCCTTTGGGCATTCAGTGTTGAGCACTGTATGTCGAGTGTGCCCTCCCTAGGGGTGTTTTCTCGCTACATCCCCATATTGTGCTGCTGTTGGACGTAAGGGGAATCGTTGATTATATGGATAATCTGTTTTCCCTTAGTCCGAACAGCAGCACAAGCTTTCCCTCCCTTTCCTAAGGTAAATTGTTGGTATAATTTGTTTCTTCTTTATAATTGACACGGGGGGGGGGAGGTCTCTCTCACCTCTTATAGGGGAATACAGCTTAATTTAATGAGGTTAATTAATAGTTCCACCTGTCCTACAGTACACAGGGGCAGGAATACCCCATATTGTGCTGCTGTTCGGACTAAGGGAAAACAGATTATCCATATAATCGATTTCTACCTGCATTTTTCTCAAGTGTTTTTTGCTGAGTTTGTTTCCACTGCATTTTTTTACGCAACATTTTTAGCTACATTGCCGCAACGTGTGGACTTAGTCTTAGAATGACATTTTGCAGTTCATTTGAAGTCTACCCAAAAACTTATGTCATTTTGAGAATCAATTACTTTACACATTTTCATTCATTACATAATGTAATGTCTATTCATACTAAAAGGTAAATTCAGAATTGTGCTTAAAGCAAAATTCTCCATGTTATCAAGATTGGACAGTTGAAAATTATATAAAGAGTTAAAAGATCTATGAAAAGATCTGGTTTTAATCTTGATTTGTATTAGTTGGTACAGTGCTGGCCAAAAGTATTGGCACCCCTGCAATTCTGTCAGATAATACTCAATTTCTTCCAGAAAATGATTGCAATCACAAATGCTTTGGTAATAATATCTTCATTTAATTTGTCTTCAATGGAAAACCACAAAAAGAATTGTCAAAAAGCCAAATTGGATATAATTCCACACCAAACATAAAAAGGGGGTGGACAAAAGTATTGCCACCCTTTGAAAAATCATGTGATGCTTCTCTAATTTGTGTAATTAACAACACCTGTTACTTACCTGTGGCACATAACAGGTGGTGGCAATAACTAAATCACACTTGCAGCCAGTTGAAATGGATTAAAGTTGACTCAACCTCTGTCCTGTGTCCTTGTGTGTACCACATTGAGAAAAGAAAGAAGACCAAAGAACTGTCTGAGGACTTGAGAAGAAAAATTGTGAGGAAGCATGAGCAATCTCAAGGCTACAAGTCCATCTCCAAAGACCTGAATGTTCCTGTGTCTACCGTGCGCAGTGTCATCAAGAAGTTTAAAGCTCATGGCACTGTGGCTAACCTCCCTAGATGTGGACGGAAAAGAAAAATTGACGAGAGATTTCAACGAAAGATTGTGCGGATGGTGGCTAAAGAACCTCGACTAACATCCAAACAAGTTCTAGCTTCCCTGCAGTCCGAGGGTACAACAGTGTCAACCCGTACTATCCGTCGGCGTCTGAATGAAAAGGGACTCTATGGTAGGATACCCAGGAAGACCCCACTTCTGACCCAGAGACATAAAAAAGCCAGGCTGGAGTTTGCCAAAACTTACCTGAGAAAGCCAAAAACTTTTTGGAAGAATGTTCTCTGGTCAGATGAGACAAAAGTAGAGCTTTTTGGGAAAAGGCATCAACATAGAGTTTACAGGAAAAAAAAAAGAGGCCTTCAAAGAAAAGAACACGGTCCCTACAGTCAAACACGGCGGAGGATTCCTGATGTTTTGGGGTTGCTTTGCTGCCTCTGGCACTGGACTGCTTGACCGTGTGCATGGCATTATGAAGTCTGAAGACTACCAACAAATTTTGCAGCATAATGTAGGGCCCAGTGTGAGAAAGCTGGGTCTCCCTCAGAGGTCATGGCTCTTCCAGCAGGACAATGACCCAAAACACACTTCAAAAAGCACTAGAAAATGGTTTGAGAGAAAGCACTGGAGACTTCTAAAGTGGCCAGCAATGAGTCCAGACCTGAATCCCATAGAACACCTGTGGAGAGATCTCAAAATGGCAGTTTGGAGAAGGCACCCTTCAAATCTCAGGGACCTGGAGAAATTTCCAATGAAGAATGGTCTAAAATTCCAGCAGAGCATTGTAAGAAACTCATTGATGGTTACCGGAAGCGGTTGTTCGCAGTTATTTTGTCTAAAGGTTGTGATACCAAGTATTAGGCTGAGGGTGCCAATACTTTTGTCTGGCCCATTTTTGGAGTTTTGTGTAAAATGATCAATGATTTGACTTTTTTTTTCATTCTCTTTTGTGTTTTTTCATTGCAAGTAAAATAAATGAAGATATTATTACCAAAGCATTTGTGATTGCAATCATTTTCTGGAAGAAATTGAGTATTATCTGACAGAATTGCAGGGGTGCCAATACTTTTGGCCAGCACTGTATGTAGTCACATCTTTTTTTTCTGCTAGCCTCTCCTAATGGTAACCATTGTGTTGGCTGTACATGAGAGAAGTTACTGTACATTGATTTAGGCTTAGCATATTTTTATAGTAGTTGCTTTTACCAGACTATATATTGTGGACATTTATATTTGTGTATATCTGTGGATGGCGGTGCTTGTTTTCTAGGGTGGGACTGTCTAATACCTGTCCACACTGTTATAGTTGTTAATTTTAAGTGATATTAATAAATTTATTTTATACAAAAGCAATAAGGCTCATCGCTACTTTCAATCCCACTTCAAAGTTTTTTCCAGTCATCGGTTTTGCTACATTGTGTGCTACGTGACTTAACAGCATAGTTCTAAGTGCACAACCGTCACATGACTTCCCATAATGCAATTCTTTCTGACAACTGGATACAGATGAGGACAGGGGCATAGCTAGGGGGAATAGAATGGGGGCATATTTCCTGAGTGTTGGTTGTCAGTGGGAGGTGCCAACAAACCACTTTTAAGTATTTACATACAAAGTAAAGAGAAGGAACTGAACTTTTGCCCCAGGAAAGGAAAGTCTAGTTACAGCTCTGGGTGAAGATACAGGGTGTGACTCTCTGTAAAGAATCATCGACAAGTAAACTAAATACAGATTCTTTTTTTCTGTGTGTTTGCCTTTACTCTATGTGCATAATGCCGTCTTGGTCCTTTGAAGAGGTTTCTGTCACTTTTGATGGTAAAAATAACATGGCATGCAATGCTACTCTTGCCATCAAAATAACAAAACCTTGTTGGAACCTGATGGACCCAATAAATCAATGGGATTTGCGGGTGCTATTTGGACCTCGTGCAAAACGAAAAAACTCAAATGAATTAAACTGTAAACTCCCAACATGAGCGGAATTGATACTACCTAAAATAATTGTTAAATAGGTTGTCTTACTAGGAGGTGCTGCTTTGGTCTGGTGGGGGAAAGGGGGGAGTGAATACTGTACTGTATGAATACTGCTGTCAGTTACAGTATTTGTTGTGCTATATATAGCTGATTTGCCAAATAATTCCCACTAACTAGGAATATTGAATGCCATTTACTGTATATTTACATAGAATTGTTGTGAAGGAGCTTTCAAAAAAATCTTTATCCTTAGCATAGATCATCAATATTAGAGATGAGCGAATCGAAGCTGCAGAAGTGGAATTCGATCCGAATTTCAGGAGATATTCGAATCGCATCGAATCCGAATTTCCTCACACTTCGTGGTAACGATTCGTATTTAGTTCAAAATGGCTGCTCTACATGGGGCAAGGAACTCTGGGAAAGCGGGATCACCCACAATGCCAAGCGTGCAGCCAATCATCAGCCAGACCTGTGATGTCACATCCCTTTAACTCCTTCGCGACAGCTGTAACTGACAGCTAACACCCTGCTCCATAATCGATCCGGGGTTTTAACAACTTAGATGCTGCGGTCAAACATAACCGCGGCATCCAAGGGGTTCCGTCATTTTGCTGCCCACCCTGGCTCTCTGCAGCCAATAAATAGCTGTTTTAGTAAACGATTCGCAGCGATTTAATTTGGATCGAATAGAATCATATCGCAAAATGCGGCAATGTTGCTGAATTTAATTTTTGAATACTTCGCTCATCTCTAATCAATATTATATTGGTAGGGGTTTAACCCAGGTAAGTGTGAATAATCAAAGGATGCTGTATTCTATTTTTTTTTATATTTATCTTTATCTTTAAGTGATAAACTTGAATGGGACTGAGCTGCAAAACAACCACGTGACTAGTGAATGTTATGTCTCAGTCAGTAAGAGGAAGCCTCAGCACCAAGGCCCCTTCAATTAACTGATTGGCGGTGGTCCCAGCCACCAATCTCATATTGATGACCTATCTTAAAGATAGGTAATTGTTAACCCTTTTGCGACATGTGCTGTAGTATTATGCCGGATGTCAGGAGTTTGAATATGGCACCCACTGATCACAGGCATTTAATCACTCAGATCTCCCAGGTCTACCACAGTAATGTAACTATTGAAGCTTGGCTGTAGCAGGCTTCAAGATTTTCAAAAGGAATTTGCCATAGACTCCAATACAGTAGTACAAAAAATGTTTTAAAAGTTTTTAATAATATTGAAAACATTTATAAAAACCTATCAGTTCAAATCACCCCTCTTTCACTAGATCACCTCTAAAATATAAATACACAAAAATAAACATAAGCACAAAAATCCAAATGTTTTAACTATTAAAGGGGTTTTCCAGGCAGAATTTTTTTTTTTTAAAAAAAGGTCTGTTAATGGGTTAATAAGTGCACCCAAATACCTTTAGCAGCGTTTTGAGTGATTTCTGGGTTTCTCTGGGGGCTCCTGGCATCCTCTGCATTTGTTTACATGGTATAGTTTCCTGCTGTCTTAGCCTACAACTACAATGATGCATTGCATGAGCTGACTCACACTACCTCCCTCTCACTCCCTCCCTCTCTCACACCCCCTCTTTGTCTCCCTAGCTATCCCGCCCACTACTAGCCCTTCCCGACTAACTCCCCCCATCCCATCATACGTACCTGTCTTCCTGTCCAGATCTTCTGGGCCTGGGAGATGACTTCCTTCTGTGGGGACGGCTCCTCCTCCTTTTTGACATTTGCCGGGGCGTGTGCAATAGTACCGGCATTGCGCTGTAGCCGGCACTCCATCTCTACTGCGCAGCTGTGGGAGACTCCTCCGGCCTCCCACACCTGCACAATAGAGATGGAGAGCTGGCAACAGCGCAATGCCGGGACTCCGGCCCTATTGCGCATGCGCCGACAGACGTCAAAGAAAAGAAGGAACTGTCCCCACAGAAGGAAGTCATCTCCCATGCCCAGAAGATCTGGACAGAAAGACAGGTAAGTATGATGGGGTGGGAAGTGGGGTAGTATTTTCTGATCTCAGAAAAATAGACTGTACTTTGTTAATAAATACCAACTACAGAAAACCTTCTTTCTCAGTTTTTAGTTTTTGAAAAACCTAGAAAAGAGCCAGGCTGCTGGAAAAGAAATATGAAGAGAAGGCTCCGCTCCATATTTTAAGGCAGTCTGGGTTTTGGGCAGTCTAATGAGCCTCATTAGCTGTAAGATGAAACCAATCCTTAAGAAATGTGTGATCTGTTCACACAGGGCTCTCACCTTGGGAAAAGCAGGTGATGTTTTCCTGTGGGAGGCATGGGTAATGGTTTGGCCAAATCTGTGTTGCTAGGTAGTAGGTCTGTCACCCTGATACTTAGGGAAGCTATCCTATATAATGTGTGGTCAGTTTGTGGTTTGTGCTGTTCCTGTGATTTCTTTGCTTGTATAAGAATCAGATTGAGATCAGTTTAAAGTGAATATGTTGCTGACTTTATATGATGAAATAATGTTATTGGATGTTTTTGTTACAGCACATCATGGAAATCTGTTGTCCTGCCTCATCCTCCTGGAGCGAGTGCTGTCGATCACCCTCAGGCTCCTAGTAACCCCACAAATCATCATCATTTTCTATAGCTGCAGCTCCCAGGCTCCAAAACATGGTGCCAAGTTTCTCCTACCAGTCCACTTTCACTGTGAATTGTCCATAATGCTGAGAGTCCACAGTTTATAGTTAGTATAGCTGCGGGATAAGAGTGTTAAAAAAAAAAAAAAAATTATAAACAAAATATTTAAATGTTTCTTTTAAACAAAAAATTCAACTGTTTTGGTCTGTCAGAGACCGTGATCCTGTGAGCTAAGCCTGTTACAGTATGCGTTTATGTATGTCTGTAAATTTCAGGGTTGGGGGGCAAAATCTTGCCCTGTTTATTCATAATTACTTAAGGCTGGATTCACATCTGTGTCGGAGTACCTGTCACAATGACTGCTGAAAATCGCCAGATGAAAAAGTGCTGCAAGTCCGACTTTTTTCATCCTGGGCCTATCACCAGTGTGTGACTGCCATTGTCACATGTGTGTTTAAAACCCACAAATCTGACCGACCGTTTACATGGCCATCCAGAAAATGGATGTGCTCTATTTTTCTTCATTTTGACGGTCAAAGAAATAGACATGTGAATAGACATTCATAGGTTTTAAAATGACTGTTGTGTGAATAAGCCCCGCAACAGACTGACATGTCCATTTTTCAGACATTAGGTTCATGAGAAATGGAACTCTTATGTGTGTATGCATAAGGCCTAAGGGCTTATTTGTATGACAGTGAATAATGGCCATGTGACGGCTGTTTTAAAACCCATGAATTTCTATGGGTCTTATGACATGTCTATTTTTATGTTTGTCAAAATGGACAACTATAGAGTATGTTAGGATTTTCTGTTGGCTGTGAAAAATGGTCCATCAAAAAAAAAAAAAAAAAAAATTGACATGTAAATAAACCCATTCACTGTCATTGTCACCATGTCCCTCGCACCGCCATTTTTCACAGTTGTATACATAAGGCCTAAGATAAATCTGGGAAATAAAACCGAGGTTATCGGGGTGATGACTTGGAGTTAAGGTATCAGGAGTCAGACTGATAGGGTTGTGAAGTGGGTCCATGTGTGAAACTGATTAGAAATCCAGGTGTTAGACTGAGTCCTTGTGTCAATGACCAGAATCTTCTCATGAACTTGAATTCCCAAAGTTTTCTGTCATTCACGGAGACTTATAAATCTAACAAGTTATGGTCTGGTTCTGAGAAGTGTTTTCCCACAGGGGTGTCCAGCTGCCATTTTATTGTATGTCAGTGTAGATTCATCCTGGACTGTAGTGTTTTAGGTTTGTACACAGTATCCCGTACACCTTATGGAGGATGTACATGAGAATGTTGCTGTCATTTTATAGTCCTCTTGTGTGTGTGGTATGTGAACAGTGCTTGATGATAAGATGTGGGTACAAGTCTTTCAAATTTTACTGTTATACAGAAATGTGCCAGTTTCTGCTGGTGGTCAGAGGACACTTCTCACCAGGAGGTTACTTACGTTTGGTGGCTGTGTATATGCAAGAAGCGTTAAAAATCCAAAAATATTTCCTTTAGTTTATTGACTTTGTGAAATATGGGTTGGAGGTCAGCAGCAATTTTCCTCAAGATGTTTATATGAGGGTCATATGTAACCACTAGGGGTGTCCTTCTGTTATCCTCCTCCTGTTTGTATAGTAAGAGACTGCTCGTCTTTCTGAACCTGTCCAGACTGTCAGCAGTGTGCTGGAAGTATGCTAGAGGTTTAGCTACACAAGTTGATATAAAGTTGTACTCTGTTCATAGCTAAACTAGAGAAGGACTTATTAAACTTATAAGTCAACCTGCATATCTGAGATGGAGCAACTTATATACAAAACCAACATTGAAATCCATCCTCTACAACCAAGCTCTGCGATACATTGTTCAGACCATGAAGATACCTGCGATCATTGAGGGATACATCCCTACAATAAGGTTACCATCCACACACTATAGATAAGTAGATCCAAGGAGCAGTGTCTTGGAATACAAACAGGAGGACAACAGCAGGGCGCCCCTAGTGGTTGCATATCACCCTCATGTGAACATCTTGAGGATAATCACTGCATTCCTCCAACCCATATTTCATAGTAAACAACGTCATCAAACCTAAAGGTGTTTTCCAGAAATATCAAAATGTGAAAAAAGACTAGAAATGCTTGTTATATGAATGAGTAAGATAACTGAGTACCTTTGTGTGTTTGGACCAATATTGTCAGTCCTCACTTGTCTTGCTGGTGCTGTACTTCTTCCACACTACACCTCCTCAGCACTGATTTCTGGCCAGCCCAATGTTTGCATCATCTTTCCTGTCTATTTCACCCTAATACTCTGTATTCTTTCTGTATTGCTACTTCGTATTCAGCTTCAGTCAGTGGCGTAGCTAAAAGCCTCCCTCCTTGTATATCTGTAACACACAGATCTCAATATACACACTTATGGGTACAATTCTATACATCTAGAGACACGCTATATATTTTCATGTATGCCATAGTGGTACAATACACTGTTATAACAGCGGAGTGTGTATTATATTGTGTTGTGTGTATCAAACCCATGTTACTTGGAGCACAGTGTGACGGATACTGTTATAGCAGGGCTGAGTGGGTATCAAATTGCACAGGGAACTGGTATGGATTTGGGTACTACTCAGGGCAATTTTCTGGTGCCTACCCCTGCCCACCTAGATTCCAAAAAGTGGCGAGCCAGGTGCAAAGGTTGAGATGCACCAAAGTATGACAAGTTGAGCCACAGAAGCTTTAGTAAATGTAGGTCATACTATGAAAAATTTCAAGTTTACCTGTGTGATAAAAAACATGTAGATGGCGCAAGTATTTCAGTAATTTTTTGTTTATAACTATATAACCAGCCACAGCCATTTTTGATTTTTCAGAACTTTTTCCATTCACAGAGCTGTATGAGGGATTTTTCGCCAGATAGATTGTACTTCATATTGGTACCGTTTATTATTTTAGGTGATGTAGTAGGAATCATCAAAAATGGGTTTATGGGTTTTATTTTTTTATAGCTTTCATTGTGCAGCAAAAATGACATGCTCACTATATTCTGCAGGTTGTGATGATCAAGTCAATACCAAATGTATATTGTTTTTGATACATTTAACACCTTAATAAAAATCCAAACATATGAAAAATTAAAGTTCGGACATACTAAAGTATTGCAGTATATTGACTTATCCATTCACTTCCATTGCAAGCTGCATGATGTTATGATCTCCTTCTTGGGGATGGCATTCCTGTTGAATAGGGGGGCACGCATTTAAACGAAGCACTGGAAGATTTATTGCCGGAAATCAGAACAATTGGTAAGGGGTCAAGGCTGCTGATTTTATGATGCAATTTGTTCTAAGTTTCATTTTTGTGAAGATATTTGCCATATTTTCCATTTCCTCCCACTGGTGAATATTTTAATATGTTTTTTTTCTTAGTCAAGGTCTTCAAATCCTTCAATTCCACATCCCAGTCATTATCAATATGTGCCAAAAATAATTCATTGGGGTGAAAAATTAAAGGGGCCATCACTCATATTATCAAATATAACATCTTTACCAGAGAGTAATGTATTTTGCATAATACTTATATGTGCATTGGCATTATCTTCTACTTCACTGCCAATTGCTTGATTTCTAGTTTCCCTAAGAATACTTTTTAACTAGTTTGTCTACTTGACATTGAAGTGAAGACAATTGATTGTGTCCTAATTTCTTTACCTTTTGGTGAGTCTTCAGTAAAATGTTCACTATTGTCAGAAGGTTCAGGATCAGAGGTTTCCTTCTGCAATTCAGGATGGTCATAACTTTCCAATATAACAGTTACTTCCACTGGTTTGTCTACTTCTAGAAATGTATAGTACAGAATTGTTTTATGCACCTTTGCCAAGCATGTTTGCATGTGACATGCTCAGGTCCAATGAAAAGGACTTATATTAATGCACAAATATACTTTGATTACATTTGACTGTGAATTTTTTTTTTCAACTGGACCAATATTTATTTCTTTTTTTGTATTTTTCTTTTTTTTTTTTTGAGGATGTGTAAGATTTTCAACATCCACTGTACATTCAGTTGATGGAACTGGTGAGTAACAGATGAACAATGTTCCAGAGAAGTTTAATCCAGATGTTGTTGGGCAAGAAGATGATGCCACAGCATATGTGATGCATGTAGTTGCTACCACATCACTAAATTTTGGTGAATAAACTTTAGAAAAACTGGTTATTGAGTATGTTGATGCAACCAGTGACAATGGTGTCCTAGCAGATAGCCTACCACTACTGGCAAAAACAGTACACACTATCTGTTTGTAGAGTTTTTCTCATTTATGTAGATACTTGCTGAATGTTCACAGCAGAGGTGTAACTTAATGCTTGAGGGCACCAATGCAGAATCTGTAATGGGGCCCCTACCTACCTTGTGCCATTGAGAATACTGGTATATTTTGGGGGGCAGAGGGACCTTTGAGGCCCCCTCTGGGTCCAGGGCTTGGTAGCGACTGCTACCTCTGCACCCCCTGTTGCTACATCCTTACTCAAAATTGAAAGAGCATATTTGTGAAGTATCTTACACTTACACCAAATAACACCATCTCCACCACCTGTTCTATATTCTTAGTATACTCTGCATTCTCCATGAGCCAAAGTCAAATTTGTGCAGAGTAACATGAAGAACATGCATGATGTTAGATGGTTCCTTTTTTCTTACTGGAAGGACTCCCTAGAACAACACATGTTGGTATGTTTAAAAAAATTGCAGTAAGAAATTAATATTGACATTGAGTCTTTCATAGATATTTTGAAAAGTCTTTCAGCTGGCACCATGAGGAAAAACAAAGAATTAAAGCCTAAACCTTTTCAGAGGTCCCAGGGTTCTATTGCTTCGGCTGTCTGGGTTCCCTAGTCAAAAAGTTGTGTGTGTGACTGCTGAGACAATCCCTATCCTCATCAGTCATGTACTGTTCATACAGATGTGACTCCTGATGCCAGTTATGTTAGTTATCATGTGCGCAACTGCATGTAATGTGGTGATTTTTTTTTTTTTGGCCAAATGATCTGGACACTCGAGGGACCAGAGCTACTGCAGTGGAGTCATGGCAAATCTGCTGTGGTCTCTTCAATCAGCTAGGTCATCAGGCCAGGGCCCCACCTGGTGTAAACTTCGCGGTTTCCCATGGCGGAAACACCATGGGAAAAAAACCACGACATTTTACAGTCACCGCTAAGTGGATGATATTCTAGCGAATCCCAACCCTACTTTGCAGGAAAATACGCGCAGCGTACACGCTGCGATTCCCAAAACCATTGCGGTTTTGGAAATTGTAGCATGTCAATCATACCTACGGAAATGCTGGCAGTTTCCCTATAGGTATAATTAAAGCAGAAAGTCCACAAAGGAAACCTCTGCAAACTTTCTGTGAAAAGCACTGCAGGAAAAACAGCAATGTGTTGCCACTGTGGTTTTTCCCGCCGCTTTTTTGCTGTGGGACGCTACATGGGGCCTTAGCCTAATTCTTTATTTTCCATTTATATGCCAGCTGCAACAATTTCCAAAATATCTATAGAGAGATAGCTATTGTTACTGGGCCCTGGAGCCTCAGGGGGCCCGAAGGCAATTATTATAGATAACATGTGGTAATGGTTCTGTTATATATTTTGTATTGGGGCCCAGGAGCTTCATCTTACCCCTCTGCTTATCTAATAATATAATTGAGATTTGACTCCACATCAACCAATGTAAGCAAATTGGAATATTCCCTTGGATTTAAAGCTTCATTCTTAAGCAGGGTTCACACTACCGTTGGAGTCCGTTATGAAGGTGTCCGTTAAAAAAAAATAAACGGACACCTATCATAACGGACCCTAACTGATGAGCATCAGGTAGTGTCCGTTTTTTAATGTCACATACCGCTAGAAAGCCGACAGCGCGCTGAATTCAGCGCACTGCCGGCTTTCCCGGTATGTGCCCCGGGGCTGGAGATATCGGCGGTGTGGAGTTACATGTTTTACTTTACTTACTGTTTGAAGGGCGCTGTGAGGAACTCCCTCCCTGCCACTTCTCGTTGGTCCATAGCGCTGTACTGAGGGGGCGTTCCTCACAGCTCAGCGTCATCGCCGGGCAGTAAGGAACGCCCCCTCTGACAGTACAGGGCTATAGACCAGTACAGAGAGAGGGGGCATTCCTTACAGCCCAGTGATGACGCTCAGCTGTGAGGAACGCCCCCCTCATACAGCGCTATGAATGAACAGAAGTGTCAGGGAGGGAGTTCCTCTGACAGTACCCAGCTATAGACGAGAACAGAGAGAGGGGGCGTTCCTTACAGCCCAGCGATGACGCGCAAGCTGTGAGGAACGCCCCCTCAGTACAAGTCTCTGAACAAAGAGAAGTGTCGGGGAGGGAGATCCTCACAGCGCCCTTCTAACAGTAAAACATTACACCGCCGATATCTCCAGCCCCGGGGCACATACCGGGAAAGCCGGCAGTGCGCTGAATTCAGCGCGCTGTCGGCTTTCTAGCGGTATGTAAAACCGCATGTGCCTGAGGACACGTAATGTCCTCTAACACTGCTAGTTTTTTTTTTTTTGTTTGTTTGTTTCTCCTTTCTGAGCATGCGCAGGGAAAGTAAACGGACATAAAATAACAGACAGTAACTGATGGCTATCAGTTACTGTCCGTTATATGTCCGTTACCCATAGACTTCAATGTTAAAAAAATAACGGACACTTGCTGTCCGTCAAGAATCCGTTTTTTTCAAACGGACAAAAAGTCCTGCATGTAGGATTTTTTGTCCGTGAAAAAATAACGGACTTCTGACGGATTTGGTGTAAACGGACACAAACGGACATTAACGGACACAATATAAAAACCCATTGAAATGAATGGAAATTTTAACGGATTTCTGACGGTTCAACTAGTGTCCGTAGCTAAAATCTTGTAACGGACAATAGCAACGGACACTACTGACGGACACCAACGGTAGTGTGAACGCTCCTTTACCTGATTTTATCATGGGACACTTCTGAGCTGACATGGTAACTCCCATCATCATAGATGCTTATATAGATGCTGTGAGTACATAATTTCTACAGTATTTAGAATGGTAAAAAAGATGCCATTTACTAATAAGATTTTTTTTACACATTGGAGAGTATTTTGTCATCAGTTTTTGCAAAGTCAAATCAAGGTGTTAGTTTAAAACACATTCGAGGTACAGATCAGGGATCGCCACTGCCGCTTCACACAGCTAATCCATTTGTAAACTGCCTGAAGAAGGAGCCTTTGTGTAATATTTCTGGTCAGTCAATAAAGATATCATACCTACAATAGTTTTTTTTTTTTTTTTTTTGTTACACAAAAGTATTTAATATTGCAACATTGCAACATTTTTTTCTGGCTCACATACCGCACAATTATATATGAATAAGTAAAGTATTCACTTTAATGTTATCTAGCTATCTACATAGAATCAGTAGATTACATTTTGCAACTTTTTTTTTTTTTTTTTTTAATAATAATTTCCTGTTTTCTAACTGACAGGAACCCATCAATAAGCGCTGCCACATTACTGGGCCTGCCCATAGGGTGTATCTGTGTCCAGTCACTGTACCAAGCCATGCCTATAAATTACAGAGTGAGTGGAGAGCTTTTACATCAGGACAAGGAAGGTAAGAGATGCTCCATATTGTCTACAGTGACTCATATAGCAGCTGTTTTCATATATTGTATTTTCTTTCATTTTAAGGTGTCTTAAAATGGATTCTATACATGTTTTTGCTGTATTTCTGCTAGCAAGTGTATTGACCCTGACAAATGCAACATCCAGTCAAGGTAAATGATATAATGCGATATTAATATCTGCTCTTGAACGTTTTGAAAAAAATGTAACAAGCAAAAATTTTATAACTGAATTGTTTAATGTACAATATAATTATTACAAGCATTCTTGTTCCCTATATTTATTTAGCTCCACACTCCAGATTCCCTAGATATATCAAGATCCACATCCACACTCCAGACTTCTGGAGTGAAGAAGAAAAAAAAAACCCCAAATTTATAGGGATTTGTGACTTTTTTGCACAATTTTATGACATTTTGCATTTTTACACCACTTACTTCACTTTTGAAAAGTAGATGGGAAAGTGGCTGTGGATAGCTCTTCTAGCTGCCAAATTTATCAAATGTGACTGTTGGAAAAAGTCACTCTGGTAAGGGGGTGAAGTAGTAAGTGGAGTAACATCTTATAGCTGAAGTATACCAAAATTGCGCCAAATTTATCAAACATTGTGCTCCATTTGATATATTTAGCTCAAATTATGCCAGCACAGAATCCTACAAAACTAATTAATTTCCCTCATGGCCATCCCAATGCCCCCCACCCCCCACCCGCTCACATTATAATTTTTACTTTGCATCAGTTTTGATAGATTTCTCCCACTGTAAAAAAAATCTAAGTACACTAACAGTGTCACTTCCTACAGTCCCAGTCTCTGAAATCTACAATCAGGAATAAAAAAGTTTTGTAGTTATAACCAATATAGCATTACGTTATGTAAGACAAAGAAGCTGCATAGGGCCCTTTTTAATAGGGTATTTCCACTTTACAAATTTATCATGTATCCATAGGATAGGTGATAAGTCAGATAGCTGAGAGTCCAGCCTCTGGGGCATTCATCTTTTTTCAGAATGGGTGTCCCTGTACCCTCTGATGAAGCAGCGGCTTCATCCATGTAGAGAATGAATGGAGTGGTGGCTATGCATGTGCGATCTTTTATGTGGGACTTGTATTTATCAGACATAGATATGCTGTTAATGTCTAAGGCTAGGTTCACACCAGCGCTCGCTCTACATTCGGGGTTTACGTCCCAAAACCTCATTAAAAAATGCAGAGAGAAAAGTCCTGCAAGCATTATAATCTATGGGGTCCACAGGTTTCCGCGAGAAACTGCTTTTTAAGTGGGGTGGGTTTTGGAACGGAAACCCGAATGAAGGTGTGGACCTAGTGTAAGGTTAAGGACAAACAGAACTGACATGATGCAGGAAAAAATGCTGCAGAAAAACAGGATAAATGGCACCAAAAGGTATGGACACATGGCACTGAAAATGCTGTTTTTAGTCTGGGGTTTTAACATGGGGGCAAAAAAATCTCAATAGAAATGCAACTTTTGTGCAGACATTAGTAACTTGGCTTTTTTTTTGTTTGTTTGTTTTAAACTCACCTCACCCCAGCTTGGCTCCAGCTGTCATTAGGCAGATATCTAGTAGGAGACCCCCGTACCTGGGCTATAAACCTGGGGGGCCTCATAGGGATAGGGCTAGCTGGATAGCTATACATTGTGCTGATTCTTTGTGTGCTCTCTGTATACCATATGGGGAATCTGGTTCTATGTCATCACTGTATGAACCAGTGTTCCTTTGTGGTTTTTACCACACTTTATTTTTAGACACAATTATTTGAGCACAAAAACACTATTTTTTGTTTTTTGTTCTATTTTACCGGCTTTGCAATAAAAGTTAGGTTTTATCATTTTTCCTCTCAATTGTTTGTTGAGACCTATGATCTTGTCCAGTGAAAGCGCATAGGTAATGTGACTTCCTCCATCTTTCACCCTATGGCAATCTAGGCTTCAGCTGAGCAGTGAAGGTAATGTATGACACAATTTTCAGGTTTGTCATGCAACAAGTAAATTATTAATTTTTTGTGACTGAGCACTGCAGTTGGTGTTACCTTGGTGTACAAATGATACCCCGTTCACTTACATTATTTGTGACATTGAGAACTTTTGGCGCGTGATGATTGTCACAACCAAGGATGCCATGTAACTAGCCTAGTCTAGTATATGGCTTCAGGTGGTTGCATCAGATGATCGATTTGGGGTTTGAGTGTCAAAACCTAAACAGCCCCTTTTAATCAGTACATCTCACTTTGCAAGTCATATATTAACACAGTACAATGTGTAACACAACCTGAATACTAATGACCACCTGCCATGAGACGACATGTGGAGACGTTCCTTGGCACAAGCTGAGGGGCAGCATTTTTTAAATTGGCTGCTACTTATTGGTTTATTCCAACCGGTAGCAGCTGATATTTAACTCACCGATCCCCGCTCCTGTCCAATCTGGCCTCTGTTTCTTCCTCCAGAGGGTGCTGCAGTGTTTTTCAGCATCCATAGTCTGGAGGTAGAAGTGGAGACCAGATGTGATACAAGCAGGGATCGGTGAGTAAAATATAAGCTGCTACCTATTGGACTAATCAAATAGGTAGCGGCCAAACTTGTGCGGCACCAGGGATGGTGAGTAAAAACAACAAACAGTTATATTCAACTCTCCTGGGCATCAAGTGGTGCTCTGTCATCCTTTTCTGCCCTGCTTCTGACATCACGCACCCCAGGGTCACTAGTGAGGACTGTGATTGGGCCTCAGTGTTCACATGGGGCACACAATGCATCTCAGTAAAAGGGGTGTTATACAGTGTGTGGGACAGTAAAGGAGATAATATACTGTGGAGGAGCCATTAAAGGGGGCATTATACTGTGTGTGGACCAAATAAGCAGAGTGAAGAAATACAATTTTAATTAGGGGGCCTCCATCACAGAGCTAAAGATCGCCAGGTCGAGTATTATTATTATTTTTTTTTTTTTTTTGGGGGGGGGGGGGGGTCGAGGTAGGGCGCCTTTCTATAGGATGCCTCAGAAAACAGAGAGGCTAGGTTCATTCCTGCCAATAGCTAGCGTAAACCAAGCCGTGTCACACTGCGCCAAGGCCATGCCTTGGTCAAACTGCAAGCGCAGGGTGAATCCCTGCAACAGCAGCTGAATCCATTCCCTGCCTATCTATGTAACTGTTCATGCAGATCAAGGGGAGAACAGCCAGCCATTTTAGGTGTGTGTCTGTGACTGGGGAGGAGGGACATCATGTGCAGGCTGCAGCACACTGCCTGCTTCATTAAGTACAGTTCATTATGAAGTGCAGTGAAGGCTAATGAAGTGGTTTAGCCGCTAGCTCTGCCACAAGTACCACGGGCAAATTTAGGGATGGGTGATGAAGGCGGTCGCACCTAAGAGCTCTGGCACCTTCTGTCTCTGAATTGTTATTACAGTACAGCAGGTGGTGGGCACTTCCCCTCCCCCTCTAACATCAGCCCCAGCTCTGAGGACCCACCTCACGCTTGGCTGTGGTGCAGACCATCCCAGATTTTTATTTTAAATGTTCTGCTGGGCATGCTTGCAGTCATAGTGTAGACCACCCAGCTCTTCTCTGGCTACTTGCTGTGGCTGCTGCTGCATTGCTGATAATGCTGGGAGAGACCTCATTAAAAATTATTTTCACTCCCCTAAAATAAAATTCTGGATCCACCCCTGGCCAATACAGGAATTTTGATTGACTGGCAAAGACAAAGTCATGTGAATCTCCTTCAACTGGTGGCAGCGCACAGGCTGGTTATGGGTGATGATGATGACGACAGTATGAAGCGGGATCCAACTGGCACTAGAACATTTTATTCTACTAACCTCACATTGGTGCCAGGACCCCTTTAGTTTGCACTGTGATGGGGCCCCTAACTACAGTACCACCACCAATACTAACTGATGTTAAGTAACTGCACTTAGTCATATAAAAGCTGGGCTCAGGCTTCCAATATACTTATTATTTTTATAATTATTAATCTTTATTTTAGAGCACTATTTATTCCATGGTGTTGTAGCTGTAGCTGAGCATAGCAGCTGCTCCCATGGTAATGTAGTAACAGCAGGGTTATTTTGACTTTCCTCAAGAGGAGGGTTTTCAGGTTGCATATGAAGGTTTTGATGGGTGGGGGACAGTCTGGTGTGTTGGGTAGGACGTTCCTGAGTATGTAAGATGTACTGGAGAAATCTTGGAGATAGATGTCTGAAGAGCTGAAAAGAGGAGCGTGAAAAGAAAGGTCTTGTGATAGGTGTTGATAAAATGACAAGAAAAGATGATGGTTAAAGGGATTTTCCAAGGCTGAATAATTGATGTCTTATCCTTAGGATAGGTCATTAATATCAGATTGGTAACATAGCCAATGCAAAGTTCACAGCCTTCTGTTTCTTGCTCCCTTCACTGTGCTCCAAATAGCTGATATTATTAATATTATGTTAATCTTGTTCTAGTGGTGTTCCGGTAAATGTAAATGTTTTGTGAGTGTTCCAGTAAATGTAAAATATTTGTCTTAAAGGGGTTTTTTCTGTTGTTTAAAAATGGCCTTGGGCAAGTTTTTAAATAACAAAAAATCCAATAGATGTCTGAAAGTGACGTCAGTTCTGTCTACAAATATGCTGCATGATATGTTACTGGAGACACAGCTATAGCTAGGCATTTTTTCACCTAGGACAAAAAGGTTCTTAGATATTTAGAACAAATCTAAAGGATATGTCAAAAATTTTTGATAGATGAAATTTTCACCTCTGGGACCGAGCGTCTCCCAAAATCCCCAGGTATTTGACTGCCCTGAAAATTGTGCAGAATGAAGGAAACATTATTTTTTTGAATGTTGAGCACAGTAAAAGCATTACCCACAAAACAATGGCTGAATTGCATTTTTTTTTAATTTCACCTTTTACAGTTCATCAATAAGTTATATGGATCATGAAATAGTGCCTTTAAAAATAAGTGTCCTAAAAAAAAGCCAACATATGGCTATGATGTCAGAAAAATAAAAAAAATTATTTTCCCTTAACCCCATGAGGGCACAGCAAATTTTTCATTTTTGTGTTTTTGTTTTTTTCTCCACACATTCTAAAAGCCATAACTTTTTTTTACTTTTTTGTTCTCACAGAGTTGCATGAAGACTGATGCTACGTTAACACTAGCATTGCCTCTCCATTGTTCTGGTTCATTGGAGGACCAGAGCAACGGATAGGTGGACTGCTAAAATAGTGGTAACTTACAGAGTCTGACAGATCCCATTGATTAGAATGGGGTCCTTCAGGTGTCCATCATTTTAAAACTGAAACTGGAGGAGAAAAAAGTCCTCTGCGCAGGGCTTTTTCCTCTGCCGATTTTCAGGCAGACATTGCGATGGAGTCTCTGGCACAGATATAGCCTTATTTTTTTCACTCATCCGTGTACAGAGCTATGTAAAGGGTCTTATTATTTAGCAGGGAAAGATGTAGTTTTTATTGATATCCTGTTTTAAAAATGTCTAACATTTTGATCACATTTTATTTCATTTTCTTAGGAAGGCATAACTATGGCATTCACTGTATAGGATTAATATTTTTACATTTTAGTTCAGGCATTTTCAGATGTGGGGTTACCTAAATTTTATTTATTTTTATGTATTATAGGGAAAGGTGATTTAGAATTTTTATTTGAACATTTTTTTTTCAAAACTTTTTAAAAATATTTTTTAGCAAGTCGTGTTTTGTGCCAACATTTGTAACTTTTTTTTCTCTTTTACACCACTCTCCCTAATTTCCTGATAGAGGGAATAGTGAGGGGCATGGTGCAGATAGGGCCACCAGCCCTGTCAGACTTGTGATAATTTCTGCCAGTTTACTGGCGTAAAAGATGCCTGAAATCAGCATAAATTTCAGAGTAGGTAAACAGTCCCACTGGAGAATGCACCTGATTTATGACTAGGTCTGCACCTCATTATACAGTCATATGAAAAAGTTTGGGCACCCCTATTAATCTTAATCATTTTTAGTTCTAAATATTTGGGTGTTTGCAACAGCCATTTCAATTTGATATATCTAATAACTGATGGACACAGTAATATTTCAGGATTTAAATGAGGTTTATTGTACTAAAAGAAAATGTGCAATATGCATTAAACCAAAATTTGACCGGTGCAAAAATTTGGGAACCCTTATCATTTTATTGATTTGAATACTCCTAACTACTTTTTACTGACTTACTGAATCACAAAATTGGTTTTGTAACCTCACTGAGCTTTGAACTTCATAGCCAGGTGTATCCAATCATGAGAAAAGGTATTTAAGGTGGCCAATTGCAAGTTGTTCTCCTATTTGAATCTCCTCTGAAGAGTGGCATCATGGGCTCCTCAAAACAACTCTCAAATGATCTGAAAACAAAGATTGTTCAACATAGTTGTTCAGGGGAAGGATACAAAAAGTTGTCTCAGAGATTTAACCTGTCAGTTTCCACTGTGAGGAACATAGTAAGGAAATGGAAGACCACAGGGACAGTTCTTGTTAAGCCCAGAAGTGGCTGGCCAAGAAAAATATCAGAAAGGCAGAGAAGAAGAATGGTGAGAACAGTCAAGGACAATCCACAGACCACCTCCAAAGAGCTGCAGCATCATCTTGCTGCAGATGGTGTCACTGTGCATCAGTCAACAATACAGCACACTTTGCACAAGGAGAAGCTATATGGGAGAGTGATGCGAAAGAAGCCGTTTCTGAAAGCACGCCACAAACAGAGTCGCCTGAGGTATGCAAAAGCACATTTGGACAAGCCAGCTTCATTTTGGAAGAAGGTCCTATGGACTGATGAAACAAAGATTGAGTTGTTTGGTCATACAAAAAGGCGTTATGCATGGCGTCAAAAAAACACAGCATTCCAAGAAAAACACTTGCTACCCACTGTAAAATTTGGTGGAGGTTCCATCATGCTTTGGGGCTGTGTGGCCAATGCCGGCACCGGGAATCTTGTTAAAGTTGAGGGTCGCATGGATTCAACTCAGTATCAGCAGATTCTTGAGAATAATGTACAAGAATCAGTGACGAATTTGAAGTTACGCCGGGGATGGATATTTCAGCAAGACAATGATCCAAAACACAGCTCCAAATCTACTCAGGCATTCATGCAGAAGAACAATTACAATGTTCTGGAATTGCCATCCCAGTCCCCAGACCTGAATATCATTGAACATCTGTGGGATAATTTGAAGCGGGCTGTCCATGCTTGGCGACCATCAAACTTAACTGAACTGGAATTGTTTTGTAAAGAGGAATGGTCAAAAATACCTTCATCCAGGATCCAGGAACTGATTAAAAGCTACAGGAAGCGACTAGAGGCTGTTATTTTTGCAAAAGGAGGATCTACTAAATATTAATGTCACTTTTCTGTTGAGGTGCCCATACTTTTGCACCGGTCAAATTTTGGTTTAATGCATATTGCACATTTTCTGTTAGTACAATAAACCTCATTTCAATCCTGAAATATTACTGTGTCCATCAGTTATTAGATATATCAAATTGAAATGGCTGTTGCAAACACCCAAATATTTAGAACTAAAAATGATTAAGATTAATAGGGGTGCCCAAACTTTTTCATATGACTGTAAATGAGGCACATTCTGCTGTAGTGCAGGAGGTATGAAGAGCGGCGTTGAATATGCTGGTCTTCATAATTCTCTCCAGACATGCATAATACTGCTACACACGTGGACAAAATTGTTGGTACCCCTCGTTTAATGAAAGAAAAACCCGCAATGGTCACATAAATAACTTGAATCTGACAAAAGTAATAATATATAAACATTCTATGAAAATGAACAAATGAAAGTCAGACATTGCTTTTCAACCATGCTTCAACAGAATTTAAAAAAAAAGAAAACTCATGAAACAGGCCTGGACAGAAATGATGGTTCCCTTAACTTAATATTTTGTTGCACAACCTTTTGAGGTAATCACTGCAATCAAATGATTCCTGTAACTGTCAATGAGACTTCTGCACCTCTCAACAGGTATTTTGGCCACTGATCATGAGCAAACTGCTCCAGTTGTCTTGGGTTTGAAGGGTGCCTTTTCCAGACGACATGTTTCAGCTCCTTCCAAAGATGCTCAATAGGATTTAGGTCAGGGCTCATAGAAGGCCACTTCAGAATAGTCCAATGTTTTCCTCTTAGCCATTCTTGGGTGTTTTTAGCTGTGTGTTTTAGGTCATTATCCTGTTGCAAGACCCATGACCTGCTACTGAGACCAAGCTTTCTGACACTGGGCAGCACATTTCTCTCTAGAATCCCTTGATAGTCTTGAGATTTCATTGTACCCTGCACAGATTCAAGACACTCTGTGCCAGAAGCAGCGACGCAGCCCCAGAACATAACAGAGCCTCCTCCATGTTTCACAGTAGGGACAGTGTTCTTTTCAAGATATGCTTCATTTTTCCATCTGTGTACATAGAGCTGATGTGCCTTGCCAAAAATTTTTATTTTTGTCTCATCTGTCCATAGGACATTCTCCCAGAAGCTTTGTGGCTTGTCAACATGTAGTTTGGCAAATTACTTTTGTCAGATTCAAGTTATTTCTGTGACCATTGTGGGTTTTTCTTTCATTAAACAAGGGGTACCAACAATTTTGTCCACGTGTGTATATGCTACATACATACATTACACATAAATAAATAAATAAATATATATATATATATATATATATATATATATATATATCATATACACATGCATTCAAACACATTAAACATATATACACATATATGCACATATTATACATACTTACCTCTCCTGCAAAGTGCAGTCAGACCCGGGCTGTGGTGAGCAGAGAAAAGCCGGCTTCCTATCCCAGCCACTCTCTGCACTCTTTTCCCCGTCCTTCTTCTATTTGTCCCAAAAGAGCTGCCTCATCTATCAAGACACAGCAGCAGATAAGAAGCCCCAGCTGTTCAGACAGAAAAAGTCTAACTTGTTTCTTCTGTCATTCATTCATTATGTGATTCTTGATGCGTAATAAATTTACAACATCTTGGTCTGTTTTTGCACAAAAATATTGAAATCTGTAGATTTGCTTTATAATGTGTTCCAATTTCTGTTACCCCGCCAGAGCCAGGGCCTATCCATCTAAATCTGCCTATATTTTTTGCCATTTTTGTCACAAGGCTCTAATGTTGCAGGTTTTAGGGCAAATCTACCATGCATCAAAATCTGTTACATTTAACAATGCAAAGCTGGTGCAGATGGCTTTATAAATTCACATGTAATGATGTAGATTTGTCAGTGTGTATTGTATAATCTGACTGATGTTTAATTTTTTTAAGATGGAAAAACCATTCTGAATACTGATACTATTCTCATCTTTATCAAAGAAGCCAAGAAGCTGGTGGATTCTGCATACCTACAGACTAGGACAGAGTAAGATTACTGTAGAATGTGGCAAAAATGATGGAACTAAACATCTATTGATGTATGAATTGTCAAAGATCACCTTAATATGGGACTGTCATTGATCGCTGATTTGCGACTATGTTATGCTACTTTTCTGGCATAGAGGATTTGATAAATATCCCCTTTGTGTGTTAGGCTTCAGTATTAGTTCATCTCCTGATGGCAGACCTGTTGACTATACCTGTTATACAATAGTAGGTCTGGTGTGAACTATAAACGCTATATAATTGTGTCAAGATCTTGGTCTCTATAGGTGGGTGGTGGTGAAACATACACTATTTTCATAATAATGGCCTATGAAACATCCCTCTGGTGGGCCAATAACACTACAGTCCATTGCTATTTGGATCCATCCATTTTCTCTGAACTCATAAGTCCAAGTTTATTATGCCTTGTACGTCAATTTTCTGGCATACAAGACTTGAGAAGTTGCAAATTTTTTTTTGTGCAAGTTGTTTTTTGTGCCAAAATTTTGCAACTTTTTCTTTTTTGCACCACCCTTGCCACTTTCCCAAAAAGAGGACATGGTGGAGGCGTGTATGGGTGCAGGGGATCTTAAAGGTGATCATTATGAACAGGCTTCTAAATAAGTATTTGGGGTGACCAAATTCTCCACCGCATCTATCTTTTTTCCCTTCTGACCTAAGTCATTCATTTCATGAATGCGATATTCTAGAAAAATTTTTGTAAAATAATTGCAAATAAATACAATTTCAGTGTATCTTCAGTTTAAAGGTGCGATCAAAGAGGGAAAATGCAAGACTTTCAGATAAAATGGCATTATTCAAGCAGGCTGTAAGAGCAACTAGGAATGTCGTCCGGTCAGCAGATTACCTGGACCTTACTCGTTGGCTTATAACTGAGAAGCTGAAAATTCTCTACCCAACATCCCCAAATGTTTCAGGTATTAAACATGTAGCTGTAACAGAACGGTGTCATGTGATAGATATCAACTGCACATATTAGCATATCATTAATTGTATTCTTGTCCTTAACCCGCAAACAGTCACATTAAAATTGCAAAAATCTTCCCCATATTGTCACTTTTTTATTGCAGATTTTGAATTTATGGATGAAATAAATATTCCTGGCACATAACTCTGGTGCTTTATGTGTATTTTAACCCTTTAGCTATCTAACATTTTAGTCTCAAACCAGTTACATGCATTCCCGCATTCAAAACTTTTTACAGCGTTATGAGACCTTTTATTTTGTGGATGCATAAGACTTTTTGACCAGTTTTTATTGCTTTTTTGTTAAGGTAGATGATCAGAAAACTTTATGGCATTTATCATGTAGAATAAAATACATATGACTTTTAATTTAGGGGTTGTTACAGATGTGGTTATAACAATTGTGTGTTTTTTATTTTATTTTTTTCATTAATCGGGGGGGGGGCAGTCTATTTTTACTCTTTTCTGTAAAATGACGTAGGTGCTGTGGTGACCGTAGCATATAAGGGGTTAAATGTCATGTATACTTCTGATTGATAATGGGGGTGATATCATGAAGTTCATGGTACCCCCTCCTCTGTTGTTATCTTCAGTGACAAGTGAATAAGAGCATCTTTTTCTCCGCTCCCTGCATACTGCTCATGTTCTCCTGCATACTGGTTAAAGTGAAATTGCGATTATATGCATCTACGCTTTAACCAGTGATATCTCTAAATCTATGGGGACTACCGACATGATCTTGGTATTAGTATAAAGCCAAGATACTGGCGCTAGAGCCATGTCTCAGGGCTGTGTTATTGTGTAAATGAACGTGCCTTGCTTGGGGTGAACCTTAATGCACTTAGCTCAAGCCCTGAGCCCTGCTCGTCCAATACTGTAGTGGGAATCTGTCAGTAGAAACATGGGCTGTAAACTATACACAGAGTACTCTACGGCACTTCACACTGATTGCATTGATACCTTTTTATGGGCATCAGATACTGCCACATTGAGAAATGTATATGTTTGTAAATTACACATATAAGTATACAAATGAATTACTTTCTGATCCTTTGGCCATTTCTTTAGATGCAAGTGCTGTGGCTCTCATCCTAGCTCATCGTCCCTCTGTTGCTTGTAACCAAGTGACACTATGTTCACATTTGTGCCCAAATGTTTGTTGTGGATCAGAACAATGAACACACAGACCCCTAAAAGAGAAGACTTTAACGGTTCCCGGCAGACACCATTGACTATAATGGGATCTGTCAGGTGTCTGTTCTTTTAAACTGAAACTGCTAAACAAAAAAGTTGGACTTGCATCACTTTTTTTTGTCTGGCGATTTTTGGCATTCATTGCAACAGAGTCTCCAAATGGACACTCTAACCCAGATGTGAACCCAGCCTGAATCCTCACCACCTTCAGTCCATTTGGAAATCTTTCACCTGATTACTGACTCTGAATTCTGGCAACAGCTCAGTGCAGTTCTTGTCCCTGGCGGCGTCATGGGCAACTATACCAGTATTTTACTGTCCGCAGTATGTCTGCAAATCCTATCTCAGTAGAGAAGCCTACTAAACTAAACTAGTAACATCATATAGATCTGTGCTGGCATGAGTTCTGGTCATTCAACCAGCAGTCAGGACAGGATTTGCAGATGTGATACAAACCTTTATATTAATAGGTGCCTCTTCCCATGCCCTATATAGTGCTGCCTGTATATAGGAATGATTGTACAATGTGCAGCATCCTTTATTCACTAGTAATACTGAAAAGTATCCAGCTATTATTAATGTGCCTAATTACTTTGTAGATTTTCTGACAGCTGAACAAAATCAGATTATTTCTCAGCTAACTGCATGTGCCTATCAGTACCTGCCAAAAGTGTGCGAGTCTTCACCTTACCGCACCATCAACGGAGAATGTAATAATAGGTAAGAAACCTTGTAATAGACAGAAGACTAGTGAGTAGCCTAATGTGAACAAGCTGAAAATAACATTTGCATATTATATGTATTAAATAAATAAAAAAATCAATAAAGAGATAAGATATCTAGAAATTTCTGGTTTATGTAATCTCTTCTGCACCTAGTTGCCTTTCAAACATTATACCTAAGAACAATGTAATAAAGGTGAAATAACGACTCTAAAGAACAAAAAGAACAAAAAAATAAAGTTTGACGAACTATGTTTTACATGACCACCAGATGGTGATGCAGAGCCATTACAGTATTACTGTATACTGTACAGTAAATTTACAGTATATTGTACCTATAAACACAATGCATTTCTATTGTAAAAGTGAGAGTGACCAATGAAAAAAAAAAAAAAAGCTTTATGGCCATTCCACTTTACTGTTCCACTTGTAGTTTCCCCCAGTTTAAACTGGGGCACCAGCAGAGGTACTTCATACTGTGGGGCAATTGGAGGGGAACATTATAATGTGAGGGCATATAAGGTTAGCGTGGCTGTAGGAGCATTATACTATGTGGGGTACAAAGAAAAATGGATGAGAATGGGTGGAGTCAATGTAGAAATTTGCCAAAGCGCGCATAGCGCGCCACACATTGTATCCCTCTTTCTGTCCTTTGAAAGTTGGGAAGTATGGTACAGCACCTGAATATTTTTCTCCAGTTTTCAATTACACAGAAATCAATAATTTGCGATATTAAATATATATGTTAACACATTTCTATTACAGAAAAAACCCTATTTTTGGTGTATCCAACACTGGTTTTAAACGTCATCTCAATCCAGAATATGAGGATGGTATATCATTGCCAAGAGGATGGACTCCGAGCCGTCCCATCAATGGATTTACTCTACCCCTGGTAAAATAACTTGGGATTACAGTGAGGGAAGGATGGAATTAGCAAGGTAGTTTGGGTGCAAAAATCATAGCTATAAGAGATAGCAGACACCAGGGCCCTGGAGTCTGAGGGGACCCAAAGGCCTTTCTACAATATAAGACGACATGATTAACATAGATATCAAATGGTAAATTGGGGCCCCATGACAGATTTTGCATTGGGTACTTCAAGTTACACCTCTGGCAGTCCTAGTCAGGCTTTGGTACATGAGGGGGCCCAAAACTTAATACGAAGATACCAGTATTTTAATTAGCTCATGGTTAGATGGAGTTAGGGTTACAGATTCGGACACAAATGATACACAGACACACAGGTGCACGACACCTTAGAAGAAATGGCACTGATACATATAACTGTAATCTCTGCACATGTGTCTCCATAACATGTCCAGGTCAGATTATTCTGCTTTGGAAATAAATCCCCCTATTAAATGACAGCAGGCACAGATCTTGAAAACTTAGGAATTAATACCAAACATATATAGAAAAATTGTATAATTTCCTAATATACAAGGAATAAGTTTGTTAAAGCCCCAAAAAATCCTTTAAGGGAGTTTAAATGGGTTGTCCAGTCACTGAAAGTTTTGGAACAACCTCTTAGAATGCTATTATATTATTAGAAGATGTAATACACACCTTACCAATTCCAATCTCATCCATCTTGGGTCTCTTGATGGTCTCTGCATATAGCCTCCAGCGGTGATGATCCAACATAAATATGTGATTGCCGAAGTCAATTACTAGCTATAGGGGCGACATGTCAGCACCATTGACTGTAGCAGCCAGAGAACAACAGGAGATCTGAGAAGCATTGGAATGGGAGAGATAAGTAAGGTCAGGATTACTACTTTTATCATTTTATACCATTCTAAGTGATGTGTCAAAAATTTGGATAATCCCTTTAAATGTGTTCACTGCAGCCTGCTGGAGGCAGCCAGCTTATTTAAGCTGTTTAATGCTATTTAGGTAAGAATTCTGTAACACGACTGTAACACTTTTTTTTTTTTTTTTTTTTTTTTGCAACAGGCTCGTAAGGTATCAGATGAAATTGTTAAATTATCCACGGACTCATTAAAGCTAGACAATGATAGATCTCTTATGTTCATGCAATGGGGACAGTGGTTGGATCATTACCTTGACTTCTCTGTTCCCACCCCAACAAGTTCATCATTTTTACAAAATGTGGATTGTACTAAGAGCTGTGTTAACTTCTACCCTTGTTTCCCTATAATGGTAAGACTATATTCACATCTCAATGCTGGATCATTTCATTGTGGAAATTGTAAGATTACAATATAATACATATTTCATAATTTGGCATGTACCTGTTTTGTTCTTCCTGTTTTCAAAAACAGGAAATGCAGACATTTTGGTTGCCACATTTGACTTGGGCCTCTCAAACTCAACATAGCCTGTACAGCTCCCTAGTGCCGCCCTGAGACCCATGGCCTCCCTGAACTGCAATATAAAATGCAATGCTTCTAGGGGAAAACAGCTACAGAAAGCGATATCTGATGGAACATTCTGCAGTTGTCTTGTATTGAATTCATATATACAGAAAAATCCTCAGTATGTGTGAGAGGCAGGAAAATACACCACAATGTATGCTGATTACATTATATTGTATGGACTAATGCCCGCAGTATTGCCCTTTGGCCGCAAGATGCCACTGTTTCCCCTCAGCAGTTCCTCCACAGACTTTGTTAGAGACTTGTTGGTAGGAGGAAGTTTTTCACAGGAAGCTCTGATGTGGCCATGTTAGTTGGTTAGTCTCCAAGGATCGGTGAAAGGCAGAGATGCTGGAATAGGATCTCTCGCCATCTACGCTGGGGGACTTTCTGCTGGAGCCAAGAGTAGCGCTGGGTGCACAGAGACAACCTCTTCTACACTGCTCACCTTAGATGGAAGAAGATCACGCAGGAGAGCGATGCTGGGGAGCGGGCCTCATGAGGAGCTGCATCGGGAGCTGTGACTGAATGTATGACAGTCCAGAGGCAGTGCCGCTCGCAGTGGATGAGACCCCGCATCGACAGTAGCTGGAAAGGTCCACAACCCTGGTTGGTAAGCCTGAGCTCAGGTTCACTATGCAGTGGTGGTCTACAACGTGCACGCAACAATAGTTAACTTTGGCGCCAAAGTGTAGGATTAGGGTGTTAGCATCTTCAGTTAGTTATTATTTGCATTACATACCTCCCAACTTTTAAAGGACAGAAAGAGGGACAAAATGTGCGGTCCACTATGGGCGCCTTGGCAAATTTAGCTCCACCCACTTATATGTTGACTCCGCCCATTCACATCCATTTTTCCATGTGCCTCCACACAGTATAATGCTCCTACAGTCACGCTAACACTATATACCCCCACATTATAATGTTCCCCTCCAATTGCCCCACAGTATTAAGTACCTCTCCTCGTGCCCCAGTTTAAACTGGCGGAAACTAGAGGGAGATATTAAACTGGGGCAACTGGAAGGGGACATTATACAGTGGGGGTAGTTGGAGGGCGACATTAAACTGGGGACAATTAGAGGCAGACATGTCCCCCTCCAACTACCCCCCACAGTATAATGTCCTCCAGTTGCCCCCAGTTTAATGTCATCCTCCATCTGCTCCCCAGTTTAATGTCCACTCCTCAATCTGCCCCCAATTTGATGTCCCCCATCCATCTGTTCCCATTTTAATGTTCCCCTCCATCTGAACCCAGTTTAATGTCCCCCTTCATCTGTCACCAGCTTAATGCCCCCTTCATCTGCCCCCAGTTTAATTGCCCCTTCATCTGCCTTTAGTTTAATTGTCCCCTACATCTGCCCCCACTTCCCCCCCTCTTGCTCACGCATGCTATCTCTTCTCTCCTCATCTTCAGTAACCGTTCGTTCCCAGCAGCTTCCTCTGTGTAACAAAATGCTGTCCTGTAGTGTCCAGAATAGCTCTGCCCACCCAAGAGTCTGATCACATGGTCATGACGTCATCAAAGGTCTTTTAGCCCACTAGGGTTTAGCATCTACCATTTAGCCTTTACCTGACTCTAACAAAATTTGTTAGCAACAAAACACTTCAGGGGCATAGTGGGACTTCAGGGGCATAGAGGGACAAACTGTAAGCTATCTGGGACAGTGGGACACCAGTGTAAAATCAGGACTGTCCTGCCGGATGCGGGATGGTTGGGAGCTATGGCATTATTAAGGACTCTGGATTCTTCACCATTTTCTGTTGCAACCTAACCTCAGAGGATCCTGTGCATTTCTGGGATATTACCAAGTCCATCAAATTGCCTGTTTCCACTTGCTCAGGACTGGAGACTGATATTCACTAGGGGGAACAGGGAGGTCTGGGTTTAGAGTTTTCTATAAGTTTGTTAGCCCCCGTGCTGCATCACCGGTAAGCAGGCTTTACACACAAAAATCTTTCTCCTTTATCAGAGGTATTAATACGTAATTGGGGCGGCCGTCCTAGATGGGCCCATCGGTAGGCAAACTATAGTGAGGTAGTTTGGACATATAGAGTCTACCAGGTTATGCAGCACAGGGGTCTTGGCTATCCAGTCGAGTGTGTGTTTAATTCTGTGGGGTTCTTTTACCGTGGTGTTAGTAAAATACGTTTTTAGCTGAACTGGTATTGGGTCGTCCTTCTCGTCTGTGACTTCGCTGTATTCTGAGGAGCCCACCCCTGTCACGGCTTACATATGACTCATTATGAAATTGGAGGCATAGTAAAATACAATAAAGACCCCATGCACTTGACTGATCTCTATTATGGCTGCAGCACAGTTCACATTTCTCTCTCAGGAAGGGGGCGTGTACAATAAGGAGCAGTCTGACCCCCTTCCCTATCCATTACTGATACCGTTCTGCAATACTGCCAGTAGTAACTGTACAATAGCAAACAAATAGCTGAGAAAAGCCCAAGTAATATAATATACATGCAGGTAAGCAGCTAAAACACATGAAAACAATATGAGCACAGTCAGGAAAGCTGCTTATTGTCTGTGAATAATATCCCATCTGTAATCATGCAAGCAGTCAGAGGTAGATACAAGTACATAGAAAACTTTATTACATTGTAAACTCTGAGATTTGCAGAATTTTTACTCCTTTGCAGTAACGGTTTGCAAACGTGTGTGGAGACTGAGGAGAATCAACCACTCCATCTGCCTTCACTGTGCGAAGAGAGAAAAGAACCTCCCTCTTAACTCACTGTGATCCCATCTTGCTTATCTAATGTGGATTTAATCTATGGATGAACCTTGCCTAACAGGGAGTGAACTGTAAATTAGCTAGAAGGGAAATGCCTAATGGCAGGAACTTTAGAGAGGTTTTTCAGGCAGAAAGCAGCCACATGTTTTATTAAAGTGTATTACATTTTGGTACAGAATCACATGCTCTATGAAATGAGACTTAGTTGTTTGAAAAGTTAATGACCATTTAAATGCCGGTAAATCGGTACACTGGTCATTTCTTATATCTTATGTTTGTTGTATTTCCAGATTCCACCAGGTGATCCTCGGTATATTAATGGGAGTCAGTGTATACCTTTAATTCGCACAGCATCAGCCTGCAGTCTGACAAGTCCTGTGCGTGAGCAGATAAATGGTCTGACTTCATTCATTGATGGAGGCCAGGTGTATGGCAGTGACAAGAATCTGGCCAACCTGCTTCGCAATAAAACAAACAACCTGGGTCTTTTGGCTATTAATCAGAACTTCTCCGACAATGGATTTCCCTTCCTGCCTTTTCAGGGAAATGCACCTGACCAATGTTCTAGCACCAACATATCATTGGGAATACCTTGCTTTGTAGCAGGTGAGCTAATGGAAAGTTCTGCTTGAGGAAATTTTCAGTGTACCTACCAAAAAAGCATTGACTTCTTAGGCAGCTGTAGATACAGTATTTTTCATAGAGTATGGCCAGAATTGTAGAGAGTCTAATCTGAGTTTTTGGATATATATGCCTTCTTCATCTCCATATTTTCTTTCTCTATCTGCAGTATGGAAGGGCTCTTCCTAAGATCTTAGTGCTGTGCCAGCTCTCTGAGTCAGATGTATCACCACATCTGTGCTCCTTCCTATTACAGCATGCAGTCTCAGACCACAAAAAGAGAGAGGCACTGCTGCAGCATCCTTCCCATTCCTGCATGTCTTCAATGTATTTTTAATTTTAGGGTGTTGAAGTTGTATAAAGTGGTGTCCCAGGAATTTTCATTAATGGCCTAATCTTAAAGCTGATGCCTCTGGTGGAGTGCTGTAGCCCCTTCACTGTACTTCTAGACATTGTGACTGTACAGAATCTCATCTACAGTACATTCAGTTGAATAGGCTGTGGTACCACAGCCATGCCTTATTTATGGATGTGATTCTGGATTCAGAACAATCCAGTCTGGAGAGTCAGACTTCCACTATCCTAAGAATAGGTCATATGAAAATTACTGAAAAAAACCTTTAGGCTAAAGCCGCATATTGCAAAAAGCTGCATTTTTTTGTTCCGATTTTGCTGTGTTTTTTGAGCCTAAGTCTAAAAAAGATTCAAAAGGAATGGGAAAAATAAAGGAGCCAAATTTACTTTTTCCTTCTGCTAAATCCACTCCTGGCTTTGACTCAGAAAATGCAGCAAATTTGAAACAAAAATCTGCAACTATTTTGCAATGTGTAAGGGGCATAGCTAAAGTGGCTACAGAGGTAGCAATAGCTAGCTGGCCCTGGAGCCTGAGGGGATCCAAAAGGCTCTCTACAGCAATAAGACGATACCAGCACATGGAAAGTGGGGCCCAAATGCCTGATGAAATTTTGTCCATCTTTGTAATGGCTTCAATTTTTATGTCAGGTGACAGTCGTGCCAATGAACAAAATATGCTGACTTCATTCCATACTCTCTTCCTAAGAGAACACAATCGCATTGCGACAGAACTGCATAAATTAAACCCACGTTGGCCAGGAGAGATATTATACCAAGAAACCCGCAAGATAATCGGAGGAATCATACAGGTGCAGTGTCATATTTGAAGTACCTTACCATTAAATAGACAGTATGCTGCCTATTTTCATTTTTCTAATGACCGGTTTTCTTTGGTAACAGAAAATAGCCTACAAAGATTGGCTGCCTCTGCTTTTGGGCGATGAGACGTCAAATGTTCTCCCTACATATACATCCTACAATGAAGATGAGGACCCAAGAGTAGCAAATGTCTTTACCATTGCCTATAGAATGGGTCATACATTGGTGCAGCCATTCATTTACAGATTAGCGGATGATTACTCCCCCTATGGTCCACAGCCTGTAGTCACACTTAGTGAACAATTTTTTGCTTCATGGAGAATAGTGAAACAAGGTAACCTGACCTATTTCAATCTTTATAATATAGTATAGTACAGTACAGCAGAAATTATCTACTTACCATATCAGTATTCATTTAGCATCCTGCTTTTCTGGATTACATCCACAGGTGGAATCGATACTTTACTCAGAGGTATGCTGGTTAACAAAGCCAAACTAAACCGTCAGGACCAGATAATGGTTGATGAATTGAGGGACCGTCTCTTTCCAGTGGTTAATAGCATTGGTCGTGATTTGGCATCTCTAAACATACAGCGAGGTCGAGACCATGGGTTACCAGGTAGGATCTGAACACACTGCTTATTACCAAAATTGCATGTGTATTTTTTTGAAATCATAACTTTTTACATTATATAAGGATATGTCATCAATAGGTCATCAATATCAGATTGGTGGAAGTTCCACCACTAGCACAGTGTACAGAGCTGAAAGTAGACACTTCCACGGTGTAGTGGCTGTATTGGGTTATTACAGCTCATCTCGTGTTCAATTGAATTGGAACTGAGCTGCAACCAGGAATGGTCACTACACTGTGGACAGAACTGTTTTCTTCCAGCGTCATACACTGTGCCGGTACCTGGCATCACAGCTTCCAATATCAACAGATAGGCAGGTGTGCTGACTGAGGAACTCCTAAGGACAGGAATAATTGTGCTGAAACTAACAGCAATGATTTATTGGGAATGGTCGGGGCTAGAGAGGAAATTCCAACTGCGCCAGAGACCATGCCAGAATCAGTGGAACCGCACCCATTAAAGCAAGGAATTGGAGTTGATGGAGGTGTTGAAAGGTCCACTTAAAATATAAACTCCCACAGTTTATACACACACTCAGCCTACTCTTTATCCCAAACCCTATAGCTGTTCCTATATTCTATAACACAGCACTTCTTTAACTATCCACAACCCTAAGACAATTAGTCATTGCTAGTGGTCTTTTTATGGCACTGTCTGACCTGTTACATGAATAATGCGGGGTATACAACAATGGTTTACACATAACTTCTGGTCCTATATAGCAGGATTTTGGGAAATTACACACTACTTATAAAAATTGATGTAATTTATTTATGACTGGGAAGGAAGACACTCTTGAATCTTTCACAGTTTTATTGTCCTGTATAAAATACTTCTGCTCCATAAAACAATACTATCAGTTGGACTACAGTACTGCCATTCACATATTATTGTGCTAATGTTGTCTGGGTAAAAGAGAGCTGAAGTTATATCCTAGCATTGTTCATTACACTTGGGGATACTTATATTTATTGAAACATAACTTATTACTAATGTCTTAGAAACTTTTCTTTCAAGTATAATGAATTCCGTCTGAATCCTAAAGAAGTCAGCATGTAGTTAAAGAAGGCATTTTTTCCAGACTTATCAATTGATTACCTCATCAAGAAAGATCAGAGGGGTCCAACACCGGGAATAGGGACCAGCTGTTTGAAGTGTCAGCAATGCTTCTACATGACAGGCCATGTTATGTCAAGTTCATCAGTCGCATGGCCTGTTTGCAGCTGTTTGCTGTAAAATGTGCCTAGTTTTCTGTGAAGAGGCCACAGTGCTCAATGCTGAATGGCAGGGGCCTGGGTGTCGTCCAAAGAATAGATCATCAGTTGATAAGCCCAGAAAAAAACCCTAAGGTCAAATTATCTCATGTCTTCCAGACCAATAGGTGTAAAATAAATTATATTTACCGCCTCCTTCCTTTCCATCATTCACATCCTCTTCTCTCACTTGGTTGAGCTTGATGAACATATATATATAACAGCTATACTGTATATGTAAACAAATTTTGACAGGTTCTAAGAAAAATTGAGAGGTAGGTAAATCCTGTATTTAAAGGGTTATTCCGGACCAGTGATGTCGCTTACATTGGTGAATTGGGCTGAGCTGCAATACAGTACAGCCACTATACAATGTACACGCTGTACTTGGTAAGTAGAGAAGAGCCTGCAGCAATCAATATTATTGTCCCGGAATACATATTTAAATAGGATTTATGGTGAACATCCTATAAAATATACTGGCTGAATGTGCATCAGATTAGTAAAATATATGTATTTTCTATTTGTATAATTTTGCTTGATTTTTAACATCTTAATGTTTTAATTGCCATTTACTAAATTCACTAAAATCCTGATATCTAACTCCAAGGCCACGCTATATTGTAGAGAATAATTCTATTTATGGGATTTTCTGTACCTCATAGGATATAATACATGGAGAAGGTTCTGTGGTCTTTCTGCACCCCGAGATGTTGATGAATTGACCACTATACTAAATAATAGACCGCTTGCCGAAAAGCTCATGGATTTGTATGGAACACCTGAAAACATTGACATCTGGGTTGGAGGAGTCTCTGAGCCCTTAGTTCCCAATGGAAGAATTGGGAAGTTGTTAACTTGTTTAATTGGAGATCAATTTCGTAGGGCTAGAAATGGAGATCGGTATGTACCAATTTTTATGCTGTCCATATATTGATATGATGAGTAGTACTAGTAATGTAATGTATGCATCTGTGATGAAACTTGTAAAGGACTCAACTAGTCTATAAGTAGAAACATGATGTTCCTTTGGTCACTAATGTACAGTACATGTGTGGCGAGTGAGGCGCAGAACAGGATTTGTGGCATACATTTGCCACAAGAAACTGGCATAGAGGGATTGATAAATTTTCCCTAGTATGTCAAATCAACTTGCCTAGATATACATCAAAATACAAAAACTTCTGGAATTGTTGCTTTGCATTAATTGTGTTTAAACATTCTGTAGCAGATTTAGTAAGACTGACATTTCATACACCAGTCTTAATAAAGTCCCTGACTGTTGCAGGGAACAAGTGATTTATGAAGAAGCTCCGGCCTTCTCATAAATCAGCCGCACATTCCAGCATCAGAATGGAAATATACAGAGGTTAGGAACTGGTGTAGATTTCTATTATACTGTAACTGAAGCCATGAAACTGACGAGTTATAATCAATATGTTGGGCCTCCCCACCTCACTGTGCGAGTGTGGGTGCAATGTGGTGAGCGAGGTGCAGAATTGGGGTTGTGGTGAACATTTAGTGCAAGAAAGGGTCTTGTGGCTAATGTGCGCTAAAATATTATTCCAGAAAAGTGGCGTAGAAAGATTGCTAAATCTCCCCCATTGTACACAATATGGATGACAAATCTTTCTATAATTTTCTAGGTACTATTATGAAAATTCTTGGGTGTTCACTTCAGCACAAAGAAACTCAATAGAGTCGGTGACTCTGGCACATATCATATGTGCTAATACCAACATTAAAAAAGTTCCTCGAAATGTCAGAAGATTTCATTAACTGCTCTAAGTTCCCAAAAATGGACCTGCGTCCCTGGAAAGATTAGATCACAATAGTAAGTATACCTTAATGCAAAAATGACATGCTAAATGAAATGCTTTCAACCTGATGAGCATACTGCTTGCATTGATCTAATGGGAGACTGCCATATATGTTATGACTCCTACTTTATGGAGTCAATGGGGAATAAAAGTACAGATACAGCACTTGTAAAGATTCATCGGGCTTTGGACCAAATTATGTCAGAATAGCACATCTGTAGAACTATAGGAAGTTATGATCATTATCATGACAGCAAAGACTCTTGTACTAGTTTACTATCTAAGTGGGGATAGGACTTTTACCTCTAGTATAAACCCTATCACTGAATCTGGAATGAAATTGTATTACCCTCCAGTAAGGGGAGTAGCACAACAACTAAAAATGACCTATCACAGAAAAAAATACAAGAAATGCCTAACATATACAATCATATGAAAAAGTTTGGACACCCCTATTAATCTTAATCATTTTTAGTTCTAAATATTTGGGTGTTTGCAACAGCCATTTCAATTTGATATATCTAATAACTGATGGACACAGTAATATTTCAGGATTGAAATGAGGTTTATTGTACTAACAGAAAATGTGCAATATGCATTAAACCAAAATTTGACCGGGGCAAAAGTATGGGCACCTCAACAGAAAAGTGACATTAATATTTAGTAGATCCTCCTTTTACAAAAATAACAGCCTCTAGTCGCTTCCTGTAGCTTTTAATCAGTTCCTGGATCCTGGATGAAGGTATTTTTGACCATTCCTCTTTACAAAACAATTCCAGTTCAGTTAAGTTTGATGGTCGCCGAGCATGGACAGCCTGCTTCAAATTATCCCACAGATGTTCAATGATATTCAGGTCTGGGGACTGGGATGGCCATTCCAGAACATTGTAATTGTTGCTCTGCATGAATGCCTGAGTAGATTTGGAGCTGTGTTTTGGAACATTGTCTTGCTGAAATATCCATCCCCGGCGTAACTTCAAATTCGTCACTGATTCTTGTACATTATTCTCAAGAATCTGCTGATACTGAGTTGAATCCATGCGACCCTCAACTTTAACCTCAGATGACTCTGTTTGTGGCGTGCTTTCAGAAACGGCTTCTTTCGCATCACTCTCCCATACAGCTTCTCCTTGTGCAAAGTGTGCTGTATTGTTGACCGATGCACAGTGACACCATCTGCAGCAAGATGATGCTGCAGCTCTTTGGAGGTGGTTTGTGGATTGTCCTTGACTGTTCTCACCATTCTTCTTCTCTGCCTTTCTGATATTTTTCTTGGCCTGCCACTTCTGGGCTTAACAAGAACTGTCCCTGTGGTCTTCCATTTCCTTACTATGTTCCTCACAGTGGAAACTGACAGGTTAAATCTCTGAGACAACTTTTTGTATCCTTCCCCTGAGCAACTATGTTGAACAATCTTTGTTTTCAGATCATTTGAGAGTTGTTTTGAGGAGCCCATGATGCCACTCTTCAGAGGAGATTCAAATAGGAGAACAACTTGCAATTGGCCACCTTAAATACCTTTTCTCATGATTGGATACACCTGGCTATGAAGTTCAAAGCTCAGTGAGGTTACAAAACCAATTTTGTGCTTCAGTAAGTCAGTAAAAAGTAGTTAGGAGTATTCAAATCAATAAAATGATAAGGGTACCCAAATTTTTGCAGCGGTCAAATTTTGGTTTAATGCATATTGCACATTTTCTGTTAGTACAATAAACCTCATTTCAATCCTGAAATATTACTGTGTCCATCAGTTATTAGATATATCAAATTGAAATGGCTGTTGCAAACACCCAAATATTTAGAACTAAAAATGATTAAGATTAATAGGGGTGCCCAAACTTTTTCATATGACTGTACCTTTTTTTTTTTAATATTGATTAAAATGAATTCACTTTTAATGTCAACACGGCATAGGTGGCTGTTCAGACTTTATATTCCAGGAGGATAGAAGTGCTGTGAGGCTAAGCAAAGGGTTAAAATCATGCAACCAACTGCCATTACTCCCTGACTATAGTAGCTGGACGTTATTCACACCAGTCCTGTTAGACTGCTTATCAATTCCGCTAACAGTAAACCGGAGGCAGGAGGAAAACACCAGCGATTGTTGGTGGTCTCACCTCAGGTAGATATTCAGTTGCCACAGGGCTAGTATAAGCCTCATTAATTCACAGCTATCAAACCCCAGGACACCAATGACATGTCATATGTCACTGTTCAGACCTTCTAACACATTCCAAGAGGATAGACGTGCTGTAAAGCTAAGTGAGGGGTTAAAATAATACAACCAGCTCACAATACTCTCTTGGCAATAGTACCTGGACATTATTTACACCGGCCCTGTTTAGACCATGTATGGATTCCGTTAACTAGTGAGTATAACAAAATTTATGGAGGAGGAAAACATCAGCGAATATTGGTGGTCTTCCCTCAGCAGGTTATTCAATTGCCCTAGGGCTAGTATAAGCCTGATTAATTCACAGCTCTCTCTCCCCAGGATCTCAATGACATGTCCTAGGTCACTGTTCAGACCTTCTAATACACTCCAAGAGGATAATTCTATTGCCAAGGGAGTAATGTGAGATGGTTGTAGGATTTTAACTTCTCACTTAGCTTCATAGCACTGCTATCCTCATGGGATGTATTAGAAAGTCTAAACTTCCTCCTATGACATGTCATGTTGATGATAAAAGTGAATGAATTTTAATGAATATTTTCGGAACGTCATATATATATATATATTTCTGTGATAGTGCAAATCAAATTCTTGTACCTCTTGACCTATGATCCAGCCTTCTTTAATATAAAATTAGGAAATACACTTAAAGCTGTATGAGCCTGTCACCTAGCCAGTATCTGTACAGATGATGGGAAATTCATTTGGATACATAGCATGTTAGACATGCAGGAGTACTTGATTCAACTTTTCTTGAATAAAATAATAGGAACAATATAAAAGACTGTTAAATGGAGCTGTAGTAATAGGACTCAAATTGAGGAATGAGATACGTCTCCCTTTAAGGATTTGTTTTAAGGAATACTTAAAACTATGGATCTTGGGAAGTAATCTGTTTCTTGGGTACAATATTCCAGAGAACAGGGACAGCGCAAAAGAAATGTTAGAAACTTGAGTTCTAATTATGGGGAATGTTAGATCATTGGCTAAATGTAGAGCATGGATAGGCTGAAAGATGAGGGATGTAGGGAAGTTCAGCACTGTGAAGAGCTTTGCAAGCGAGAGTTACAATTTTACATTGTATTCTGAAGATGGTCATACACTCTTGATAGTTGCCAGCTATCGCTAGTTCAGGAAATGGCATTTCTTTTTGACCATGCATGCTCAGCTGAGTGTGTGTGTTCTGAAATGTGTAAGAGAGGGGTGTAAGTTGCTGACAGATGACTATGGCAGTGACTTATCACCCCTGAGAACAAAAGAATATAGCAAGATAACATCCTATCCTTTCATTCAACATTTGCCATTGGAGGGAAAGCTGGGAGATTCACATACAGATTAGGTAGATGGCCCGCAGAGGCATAAATTGAGGCTCCTGTGCAATGTTTTTTATATGGCAGAGGGACCTTTTGGGCCCTCCAGGGTCCAGTAACGACTGTTACCGCTGCAACCCATATAGCTATGCCCCTGATGGCCAGTCAAAATTGGCAGATTTGGCAGACCTTATTCTAATGTATATGACCAGTTTATAGGAAAGGGCAAACCAATGTAGTGATTGGCACAGGGTACATGCATCAGTGTAGTGGTTGGTCAGAAAGATAATTCTTGCTACAACCATAAGGGGTTATAGAAATCTCAGCAAATTGCTGTCAGAATAATAACTGCTCTCTACCCCTAGGGTAGGACTTACAGGAATAGCAGAGCAGTGCTGTTCTATGAGGTTTCCATAACTCCCATAGAGTAGAACGTGAGCTACAGAAACAGCTCAGCACATCTAGCTATGCTATTTCTGTAACTGTGAAGCTCCTATTCTCCTGTATGAGAGTTACAGAAACCGCACAGAGCAGATTGCTCAGAAGGTCCAGCAATGTCTAGCCATAGGGAACAGTTATTCCCATCTCAGCAGTGATTTTATAAGATGGTAAAACCTTTGAGGAAAAATTGGAGAAGGAGATGTTTGTAGAAAAAAAACTAGTAATAAATTGCAGTTCCTAGAAAACTATTTATTTTTGTCTTACTTACAGATATTCACACAGAAACCTCCAAGAGGCAAAACTGCAAAAAGTCCATGCCATGGAACTTCCCAGTTTATCATGTGTGATCCTATATATTTTTCTTATTGCTTGTGATTCAAAGACTATATTGATCTACAATATTTCACTGTTAAAACTTTTACATTTACTCTTTTGTTTACATCGTGGAAATGTTACCTCAGTGTCAATTCAGGCTCGTATACACAATTGGTAAATCTTTGGTAAATGCTATCAGTGTTATGCTAGTTATACACGACCAACAGCTACCTCTCCCGATCCTCCCATACACATGGACACTCGACCAATCAGTAAATGTGTACTGGACTGGAAAGTGGAGGAAGCTGCTGCCGGTGACTTCTTATCTACCAAAGTACAAAACTATCAGACAGTTGAAATCCAAGCCCCCGGTCCATTTCTCACCCCAACATCTATTAGTAAAGAAGAACCGGCAGGCTCTCCATACATATTAGATGGTCATCCAATCCTGTTGAAGTCGGCGGATTCAGCAAACAATCATCTAATGTGTTTGGCCGGCATTACTGTAAGGGAGTTGCCAGTTGAGCAATTCCCCAGTGCTGCTGCAGAACCCTAGGGGGAGGGGAACAACAAGACAGTGAGCCCTAAAACTGAACCCCCCACACTGTCCCTGGCTAACTTGCCTGATCTGTCCTACGTGACAGCCAGCAACTGGTCGACAGTCCCTTCCTAATATAGGTGACAACACAGAATGCAGACAGGACAAACAACAACAAAGAGAGGTCAGCTAGCCAAGGGGTCGGTAACAATCGAGCAATGCAATACAAAGTCACAATCCAAGAGATTAGTCAAAGACAAAGCCAGAGGTCAGGAATAGGATTACAGGAAATAGCAGAAAGGAGGTAGCAGGGACAAGTCACAAGACAGAATCAATAGCTAGCGACCATATGAGGGCTGACAACCTGTTTATAGAAAGTCAGAACCTGCCCCAGACTGGATTGGTAGACAGGTTGTCAATCACACAGGCAAGGCTGAGATTAACTATTAGAGGAACAGAGAGAAACAAAGGTGCAGGAGACGGGTGTGGCTGAAATTCGATCACATAGTCTAGGACAGTGTTCAGACTGAGCAACAAGCAGCGTGCGGGTGGAGGGTGATGCAGAGACCCGAACAGGCAGAGACGTTACAATTACACTATCATTTACAATACATTAGTCAAGTGTAGCATTCCAAGTGGTGTTAATACTAGTACAATGACTAGTTTAACCAGTACTGAATGATATAGACACTTTACTTTTCCTGTAAACCACATATTTCAGACATTCCTTGTTATGATCTCCACCCTATTTCTGCAGTGCATTGGGCATATACTGTATAGGCTGTTCTTAGGGGCAATTCTGTCCTGTTGTCTGAGGTGGAATGTACCCTTTGCACAATATATATTTTATACAATTTTTAAACTATTTGTTTAATGAATTATTTGAACTTTGGTTACTTTGTCATGTAATTGTATATTAGAAAAAAAAAATTATTACTAAAACAAAATAAAACTAGATGTTATTCAGATTGTAATGGTTATACCAATACCTGTAAATGTACAGTATATTCTAATAAAAGCAAAAATGTGATATTAAGTATAAATGTTATAGTCATAATTCAGTGTTTTATTTATCTTTTTAACCTTTTAAGGTTTTAATTGTCTCGAGTGAATGTAATGCCTGTATATATCACGTAAGAATGCAGAAATACAGTGCCTTGAGAAAGTATTCGGCTCCCTTGAACTTTTCAACCTTTTGCCACATTTCAGGCTTCAAACATAAAGATATAAAATTAAATTTTTTGGTGAAGAATCAACAACAAGTGGGACACATTCGTGAAGTGGAACGAAATTTATTGGTTATTTTAAACTTTTGTAAAAAATAAAAAACTGAAAAGTGGGGCGTGCAATATTATTCGACCCCTTTACTTTCAGTGCAGCAAACTAACTCCAGAAGTTCAGTGAGGATCTCTGAATGATCCAATGTTGTACTAAATGACTGATGATGATAAATATAATCCACCTGTGTGTAATCAAGTCTCTGTATAAATGCACCTGCTCTGTGATAGTCTCAGGGTTCTGTTTAAAGCGCAGAGAGCATCATGAAGACCAAGGAACACACCAGGCAGGTCCATGATACTGTTGTGGAGAAGTTTAAAACCGGATTTGGATACAAAAAGATTTCCCAAACTTTAAACATCCCAAGGAGCACTGTGCAAGCGATCATATTGAAATGGAAGGACTATCAGACCACTGCAAATCTACCAAGACTCGGCCGTCCCTCTAAACTTTCATCTCAAACAAGGAGAAGACTGATCAGAGATGCAGCCAAGAGGCCCATGATCACTCTGGATGAACTGCAGAGATCTACAGCTGAGGTGGGAGAGTCTGTCCATAGGACAACAGTCAGTCGTACACTGCACAAATCTGGCCTTTATGGAAGAGTGGCAAGAAGAAAGCCATTTCTCAAAGATAGCCATAAAAAGTCTTGTTTAAAGTTTGCCACAAGCCACCTGGGAGACACACCAAACATGTGGAAGAAGGTACTCTGGTCAGATGAAACCAAAATCGAACTTTTTGGCCACAATGCAAAACGATATGTTTGGCATAAAAGCAACACAGCTCATCACCCTAAACACACCATCACCACTGTCAAACATGATGGTGGCAGCATCATGGTTTGGGCCTGCTTTTCTTCAACAGGGACAGGAAAGATGGTTAAAATTGATGGGAAGATGGATGGAGCCAAATCCAGGACCATTCTGGAAGAAAACCTGTTGGAGTCTGCAAAAGACCTGAGACTGGGACGGAGATTTATCTTCCAACAAGACAATGATCCCAAACATAAAGCAAAATCTACAATGGAATGGTTCACAAATAAACATATCCAGGTGTTAGAATGGCCAAGTCAAAGTCCAGACCTGAATCCAATCGAGAATCTGTGGAAAGAGCTGAAAACTGCTGTTCACAAACGCTCTCCATCCAACCTCACTGAGCTCGAGCTGTTTTCCAAGGAAGAATGGGCAAGAATTTCAGTCTCTCGATGTGCAAAACTGATAGAGACATACCCCAAGCGACTTGCAGCTGTAATCGCAGCAAAAGGTGGCGCTACAAAGTATTAACTTAAGGGGGCCGAATAATATTGCACGCCCCACTTTTCAGTTTTTTATTTTTTACAAAAGTTTAAAATAACCAATAAATTTCATTCCACTTCACAATGGTGTCCCACCTGTTGTTGATTCTTCACCAAAACATTAAAATTTTATATCTTTGTTTGAAGCCTGAAATGTGGCAAAAGGTTGAAAAGTTCAAGGGTGCCGAATACTTTCGCAAGGCACTGTATGTAGATAGTCAAATACTGTAGATATACATTGTGCCATAAGTGTTATGCACGGGCATAAGTCAAGAGCAAAAGTACATAAAGCCATATAAGTTATATATCTACCAGAGACAGGCCACAACCTCCACCTCGAGTGCCGAACTCTAAAGAATATATCAGTGATTTTCAGATTCACCAACAGATATTGTTTTACAACAGTCTGTAGTCTGCATTCCACTACCAAAATAAAGGGGATATTTATAAAAACTGATGTAAAGGTAAAATGGAGTTATTGCCTATATCAACCAATTGTAATTCACCTCTCTTTTTTTTTTTTGATGACCTTAGAAAAATGAAAGCAGAATCCTGATTGGTTGCAATATTGACAAGTACTCCACTTTTTCATTCCACCAGTTTTGATAAATTTTTGCCATAGTCTATAAAATCCACCAAATCCACACCACAATCCATAACAGGTCCACAATCCACAGTCTCAGGTCTGTATTACAATATACAAATTCACATTCATCAAGCTAATGCATGATTTAATAATTTATTAAAGGACATTAACATAACATTACTGACATCTTAATGGAAAACTTCACATTTTAACAACAAAATTACACTTACAGTCTACATAAAATGACATACGCAAGATTTATCATTCACGTCTAAAGTAAAATTCATAATTCTGCTGGCTTTTTATTACCAGAGAGCAGTGCATTGTGGGCTTAGTTGTCACATAACTGACGGCAGAATTCAGTTAAACTGTTGTCTGTTTCCAAAGGTAACCAGCAGAATGTTAAAAAGTGTTTTAAAGGTGTTGCACTTTCTCCCAGAATCAGTGCCACACCTATCCATGGGTTGCATCTATTATTGCACTATTTTCACTTCAATACCCAGCCATGTGGGTTGGTTACATTATAAGCATTATGCATACCTCCACCATATACCATTTGGGCCTGTCAGTATTCTGCAGTGAACCATTGTTTCAGGTAAACGTGTCCTTCAGAGATCTCATATTCACTTGTTTGGCTGTATTTGGATCCTATAGAGGGGAATGGAAAGAAACAAGCATGCTTGTTTCAGACATGCCCTGGATATGCAACAAATGACTAATCACAAGAATACCACTTAAGCCCGGGGACCCCATGTGGCGTAAACACAGCAGTTTGGCTACGGTGGAAACGCTGTGGTGAAAATCGCAGGATTTTACAGTCACTGCAATCCCATCCAAACATTGCAGAAAAATACGCACAGAGGAAATGCTGTGATTTCCAGAACAGTTGCAGTTATGGAAATCGCAGCATGTCAATCGTACCTACAGAAATGCTGGCGGTTTCGCTATAGGTATAATGGAAGCAGAAAGTCCACAGAGGTTGGGGCTAAGGCCCCATGTAGCTGGTCGCAGCGAAAAATCGCTTCGGGAAAAACATTGGCGGAAACACATTGCAGTTTTTCCCGAAGCGCTTTCACAGAAAATCTGCAGAGTTTTCTTCTGCGGACTTTCTGCTTCAATTATACATATCGGGAAACCGCCGGCGTATAATTGATATACTGTGATTTCCAAAAACGTAACGGTTTTGGAAATCACAGCATTTCTGCTGCGTGTATTTTTCTGCAATGTGTGGATATTTACGCCACATGGGGCCCCGGCCTTAAACAGTGAATTATGAAAATATAATACAACTTGTAATTACATATGTTTTACCCTGTTTAATACAGTCCAATAAAATGTACTTTATTTTCTCTCGATCTCTAATGGATTATTTCATCCATATATCATAGATGCAGTATGACAACAGGTACATAAGAGTGACCAATAGTCATTAGGACATATATTCTTGGCAAGTATTTTATGGCCTCATGCACTTGGCACGGAGGCAGGATGGGCCTCTATTTAAGATGTCCCATCATGGGGAGCTATTCTCCCCTAGAAGCAAAGTTGTTGGAGAAAAACAGTAAGAACTGGGTTCTCACAGGGTCAAGCACAGCCAATGAATACCTACAACAATAAATCTACATAGTAACATCAGCCTTCATATTCACAGATTCGAGTCTGCCAGTGATCTCCACCTTCTAACAACCGTCTAAGCATACCAGAGGCGGATAGCATCATACGTCCAAAACCATTCAGAGTTGCTGACAGAAACCGCAGAAACTCCCTGTTGGAGAAAACGTTACATTAAATATCAGAAGGCCAAAAAATAAGCATCATTTCACACAACATAAAAACAGACATAAATGATATAAGCCACCTTCCCTTATAAATCTGCTTCTAAATTCTTTAAAGTTAAATATTGATGGCCTAACCTTAGGACGGGTTATTAGTATCAGATCAATAGGGGTCTGAAACCCCTACCAATTGGCTGTCCCATCTGTACCTCGTATGGAGCTGGGGGCTTCTGATTCCATACACTATGCAAATAATCAGTGGAGACAATGGGTGTTGGTCTCCCACCAACGTGACATTGATGTCTTATCCTAAGTTTAATACATCAATATCTAAGTCTTGGACAACCCTTTTATTACAACTTTTTTTTTCCTTTTAAGGAATATTATGTGGAAAATGGCCTATTAACCATTCCTGACATTTGCCATACTATTACGGCAGATGTGTTATACAGCGGAGACTCGACAGCAATGCCCACACTGATCATAATCACTGAGAATAAGTCCTCCTAAAGCCTTGGTCAAACATGACCAAGGTGCCATTTTCCAGGCCATTTTGTGGTGGATCGTCAAAACAATATCTTGGGGAGATGATCTATTGCCATGACAGCCAGGAGCCTGTAATAGAATAGTATTAGCATTGCAGTGCATTGCATTAATGATCAGACCCCCTAAGGAGTCTAAATATAACAGTAAAAAAATACTAAAAGGCTCAATCATTGCCTTGTAACTGTTCTATAGTCATCCTTAATACCGACCTAAGCACCTTCTTTGGTCCCAAGCATTGGAAATCACAGCTCATAGAGTACAAGCCATAAAAGGTAGCCTTTATATTTAGACTGCCAAACAGATCACGTGGGTTTAGCTTGTATACATCAAATGTGATTCGTGCAATATCCCGACTGTTCTTTGGTTTCTCTTGTTGCAAGGAATAAGACAATACACCCTGCAGGAAAGACAAAGAATAAGAGCTAAGAAAATGAACGCCATACAGCATCACTTGTATTACACCTTAGTTCACAAGGTGTTTATGGATGTAAAAAAGACCACATCACTTTGGTGTGTCAAAAACTATGAAAGGTAGCAAAAGACACCAACAAAAATGTATCAAAATATGTGGCGAAAATCAGATACTCATTTCTTTTGAATAAGGCCCGGTTCACATCTGCGTTCGGGTTTCCGTTCGGCACTATATGGATATATAGACTATAATGGGGTCCGTGTGGTTTCAGCTCAGTTTCCGCACGAAGCAAGCGGAGAGGAAAGTGCTGCAAGCATGTTTCGTGCGGAAACCGAGCGGAAACCACACGGACCCCATTATAGTTTATGGGGTCCGCAGGTTTCCCAGGTAAACCGCTTTTTTATGCGTATAGGTTTCTGTTCGGGGGGGTCCCCAAGCGGACTCCCAAACGGAAACCTGAACGCAGATGTGAACCGGGACTTACATATTGTCATTTTTATCTTCTATGACGTCATGTGAACACAACCTAAGAGCTATGTTGTAATTATTGTAACAATTATACACAGAAAATATTGTCAGTAAGAGATATCAGTTTGTTTGTAAATTGACTCAAAAGGCTTAGTTCTCATCTGAGATGGGTATCTATCCCATGCACATCTGTCATAAAGCAGCAGACAAAAAAATGCTGCAAACCTGATTTTTATGTCCGGAAATTTCAGTTAAAAAAGACAGACATGAGATAGATATCTCTGTCACATGGTTCTGTTTGTGTTCGTCATAGAACGGATCCATTTGGGTTCTTCTGGTCCTCCGATGGAGAGCATTTCACAGATATGAACATAGCCTAACAAATAGACCATAGATGCAAGTAATGAATGTGGCAAGGGTAAGTAAGGTAGTCTTCTACTGGATATTTATGGCCCTGTCACACTGGGGACTCATTAATAAGTAAGGAACATCGGGGTGAATCTGAAAGGCCAGTCTGATCCTGTTCGGTACTCTAAGCCAACCTCCATGGTGGGAGCAGTAATGGTGACAATACTGACTATCATATTCTTACCATAAGTGTGCACAGTGTTGTATAACTTGCCTGGAGAGAACAACCTATAAATTTATATTAAATTATTAAATGATACTGTAATTCATTAAAAATTTGTAATAAAATTCACCTTTCTTGGATTCCATTTTTGTCCTCTTTCCAGTACCATGATAACTGAACCATCTTCAATGGTGTCAAAGAATTCTTCTGCATCCAGTAATGTCCCATCATCCTCCAATACTAATGTCACAATACCTGTTAGAAAGAGGGCATCCATGGCCTGGCCGAGAGGAAAAAGTAATGTGTGATATGACAAATATTCTCTGCATATGAGGAATTTCTAAGCCGTGGCTATTTTCTAGCCTAGGACAGCGTAGAATGGTGTTTCCATTACTAGGCCACACAATGATGTTTACAATTGATAATTTGTTCAGGTTTTTTAAACCAAAATCAGGATTGGACTCACATCAGAGATAACGTGTAAATGAATCTATTATAGGTTTTCTGGGTGAAACTTCCCCTCTTAGTTGGGGCTTTCTGTAATCTGTTAAATAAAAATGTAGTTCAAGTTGCAGGCAGTATGTTATAGAGAATTCATATATAGGTTTGTGGGAAAAGATTCATTATAACCTGTCATTTATCTATTGAAATCTTTGCCTTTTCAATGTTGAGAAGTTAAGGAGGTGGAGCTATCAGTGATTGACAGCTATCTTGATATACACAATCACTGATAGCTCCGCCTCTTGGACTTCTCAGCATAGAAAGAGCAGAGATTTTAATGGATAAATGACAGGTTATGTTGAATCTTTTCCCACAAAACTATATATCAATCTGCTCAGCGTATTCTGCTCTATAATATCCTGCCTGTAGATTGGACAATGTTTTCCATGTGACAGGTTCCCTTAATAAAAAAACAAAAAACTGTGCCCTGCAGTGATGTGCCATTAAAGCCAATGCAAGGCTTATTGTATGTCTCATTTACTCCAGGAACAATAATTGTGTCCTCACTATTAATTTGGATATAAATATGTTGATATTATTTCATACAACTATAAAATTATCTATTAATGTTTTTTTTCCACTTTTAGCCAGGGCTACTCAGTAATATTTAATTTTAGGTCATGGCAGTCATCCTATTGTGACTTATAGTTACTTAGAGTATTATCAGAAATCGTCTAATACACTTCAGTTACCTGAACCACTCCCTTTATGAGTGTGAGCAATTCAGGGAAAAGGACAAAGCAGCTAAAAGAAAATCAGATTTTCCTGCCCTTACGACATTTGTTCTCTGCCATAGAAAAGAGCAGTGTTTATCATGATATTCGTCAGCACATTGCTACATCTGGTTTATCTGTATATCCATAGAAAACACATGACAGCCTCATGTATATCACAGTACTACATCTCTGTACATAAACTGCCAGAGACAGCATTGAGTTTGTCACTGTATAATTCCTATGCAGTTAGCTCCCTCTAGTGTCAACTACAGGAAACAAAATTTATAACTAAACTATCAAACAACTTTTGATTTTCTGACAGCATTGGAGGAGGTCAATAAGGAATATTGCTTTTCGCTGTGTACAGTGTATGGGCCTATGTGGGTAAAACAGGGAATATAAGGGTGGGGGTCAATTCCAACAGTTGTAATAAATGTATATTACATAATATCAAACCATAACCCATAACCAACCTAGACCACCATTGATAATGAATATCAATGACCTTCATCATCTAGTGCACTCTAGACCACCAGGGATATTACAGGTATTCAAAACCATGTCATATAAACATGTGTATTTTGCTGTCTTCAACAAGGCCACTAACACATGTAGATCCTGAAAAGGTCCAATATCCTTCTCTGACTAACCTTTGCTATGAGCTCTCGGAGGGAGCCGGCAGTAACTCCTTTACGTACGGACCGGTCATGGCTGCAAACACGAAAAGGTCTCTGTGGTGGTGCAGAGGCGGTTTTCACTCTTCGAGTTATTTCTGAGCCTACCGATGAGACAGACCTAGAAAACACATATATAGCACATTATTGAGTATTGAAATATATATTGATATCATATGATCTGAATGAGAAGTAATTCCGATAAGACATTTGATTATATGACCTATAAAGTGACTACCAGATGAAATCTGTTCCATAAATTGGGTCCAAAAATCTATATAACCTGTAAAAGATAAGACTAGGGGGTGGCATGAATATGATCATGGGGTGTAGTAGTACTCACAAGTCCTATATATGATGTATAGGTCTGCATTCAAAAGCAATACACAGCCTTATACTGTATCATACCCACAGGTTCATATCATGTAGATGTATGTCAAAAGAGTGCCATAAGCACATGTACTTTTTATATGAATAAAAAAATACCAGATTGATCTAGACCTACTGGGGCAGAGTTATGAAGTCTGGCGCCCTGGCCTCTTAATAAATCAGGCACATGTTCCTGTGTCAGAATGGAGATCTAATCCAGTTAGGAACTGGTGTAGATTTCGCTTATAACTCAGGCCAGAAAACTGGCGTGAGTTATAATAAACATGTTGTCCAAGGCTTCTCGTTCTCCACCCCAGTCCTCCCACATTCGCTGAAAGTGGCGAGCGAGGTGCTGAAAGGGGAATGTGTCACACATTTGGTGTAAGAAAGACCCTTGCAACAGATGCCAGCCACATTATCACACATCTGTGCTAGTAAACTGACATAGATGTGTTGATAAATTCCCCCCACTGTATGGATATATGTTTTAAATACTGTGCTGCTATAGACCTTTTTTGACAGATGATTGGCGGATTAGTACAAACATATATATATTCTTTTGTCTTTGCCCTTTGTAAATGGCTTGTATATTTTAGTAAATACTTTTATTCCAATGTAGAATATCTTATTGGAACTTTGGTATCGTTATTGTAACTCTGCAAACTCTTCAGTGAATTGTTCCTCTTTTATCCCTCTTGGAAATGTAAGAATAATTTAACAACTGAGTGTTACCATGTGTCCTTACCCAGTCTGACAATATCAGCACCGTACAGGGGCAGGCTATGTAGGGACACAACTCATTGACCAAAACTGTCATGTAAGGAAGGAGAGATGACAGCTATGCTCTGACTGAGCTTCTAATATTGATCTCAGTATTGTCGTATAGTTTTACAGTGTGTGACAATATTAGAATGTAATATAATCAATGTTTTCTTCTTTATTTGGGCCATACCCTGGTGGTATGATCCAACCATGAGGTAATAATTGGTCATTATGTGGTAAGAATGTCAATTTGACTGCGAAGAGATGTCCAGTACAGCACTTCCATAGAGATGAATGTAGTGCCAGCGCACATACATTAAAGGGGTTATCTACTTTCTAGTATTGAGAGCTGCGCTGCTCACTTGCCATACCAACTGTAGAGATGAGTGTAGGTACTGTAGTGCTGTCCCATAGACCCTAGACCTACAGCAATATTGATGGCCTATACCCCCAATGATCAGATAGACATGCCCACTGTCCTTTATTGTCTCTGTATCTGCTTTTTTATGGTGACCTGTATTAGCACCACCTTTGATCAGTGTGACATATGTTTTCTAATCCCCATACTGAGATAGCAAAAAACCAGCGCAGTGTGATCTTTCTCCTTGGTACAGTAAATATCAGAATCGTATAACACAAGCTAGTGTTACTAGTCATATGCGGTGTACTTATCAGGGTAATTGTCACATAAAGCAGTAGTATAATGCCATATATAACCATCAGAACCACAAAATATTGGCATAAATCACATGTAGAACTGAGCAGAGACCTAACTTTAGACTACTAGACCCCAGTGCAAAATCTGTAAAGAGCCCTCTAACTACCATGCATGAATTATATTACTGGTCTTCTCCTGGGGCAGAGGGACAATATATGCCCCCTAAGCCTCCTGGGCCCAGGTACGGTTATACCTGTGTTACCCCTACAGTTATGTCCCTGACACTAAAGGTTTTTTAGACAATAGACAAATTGGACATTAGACACATTTTACTTTACAATTGATCAATAAGGCACAAACCTGAATGCGCCAGCACCGAGGTTGGATATAAAATCCATTTGATCCACTGAAAGAAGGCTAGCCCCTGCTTCTGTACAGCCCAGTAATTCTTCAGCCAAATGTCATGGACTATGAAACTTTCCAGCAGACAAACAAAGGAGCAAAGTTCAACTGAATGGAATAGACTCTGGATTGTGAGATTGAGAAAGATTCAGTGACATCACATGAATGTTAGCAACACTGGTATCTAGTGTCACAGTCATTTCCCTAGAGATAGCAATACTATTATATGGCAGTGGTTCATTGTGGAGCAGCTGGACAGTATAATACAATTCTCTGACGTACTACACTACATATTATTATAAGGTTAGCTATTTCACTATATAACACCTTCAATTTTAAGAAAAGTTTAGTTTTACGTCCATTGGGCGTTTAGTGTAGACTGTGTCCATACCTTTCATCAGGTATTAGGAAGACTTTCAGGCATACAATAATGTGCAAAACTTTTAGGCAGGTGTGGAAAATATTCTGCAAAGTATGAATGCTTTTAGAAATACAAGTGTTAATAGTTTATTTTTGGTAAATCACAAATTTGAATCTAGCACGGGTATGATACAGTTTATTTTGAGGTGCTGGAGCTCGTAGTTGATGGCGCCGGCACAGCTACTGTGGCTATGCCATCACTGGATTGTAATAATATCCTTGTTAGCAAGAATGACCCGCTTACTGTCCCATACTGTTATGGAAGGGGTTAATTGTTATATATATTTGTGTCTTCTTCCGCAGCAGAAAGGCTAAGATCACCCATGGTCAGTCACTAAACACAGAGACATGGATACAGCTAGGCAGCATAGTCATCACCTCTGTGACCAGTGATGTCATGATACAACTAGCCAACAAGAGGTGGCTTTGTGATATATCTGACCCACTCAGTCAAGGAATAGCACCATTTCTTCCTCCACCTGGTCCTTTCTACTGTAACTTTCAGGATTGATTCCTAGGAAGTCAGGAAGATGTAATAGAAATCAGGGGTGCACTTTCCATGAGGCGACCTGAGGCGGCATTGTGTTATTGTAATAGGTAGTGGCTGGTAATTTTTATTCACGTGTCTAAGCTCCTGTCCGGACCACCCTCCACTGCCTCCTCTAGGTGGTGCAGCACTTATGTCACAATGCTGAAGTATGCCAGGACGCTACGTTCAGCTACAACTCTCAGAAGTCAGTTAATTAGTTAATAGAGTCCAGCTGTGTGTAATTTAGTCTTAGTATAAATACCCCTGTTCTGTGAAGGCCTCAGTGGTTTGTTAGAGAACACTAGTGAACAAACAGCATCATGAAGACCAAGGAACTCACCAGACAGGTCAGAGATAAAGTTGTGGCGAAGTTTAAAGCAGGGTTAAGTTATAAAAACAAATCCCAAGCTTTGAGCATCCCAAGGAGCACTGTTCAATCCATCATCCAAAAATAGAAAAAGTATTCTACAACTGCAAACCTACCAAGACATGGCTGTCCACCTAAACTGACAGGTCAAGCAAGCAGAGCACTGGTCAGAGAAGCAGCCAAAAGGCCCATGGTCACTCTGGAGGAGCTGCAGAAATCCACAGCTCAGGTGGGAGAATCTGTCCACAGGACAACTATAAGTTGTGCACTCCACAAATCTGGCCTTTATGGAAGAGTGGCAAGAAGAAAACCATTGTTGAAAGAAAGACATAAGAAGTGCCGTTTGCAGTTTGTCACAAGCCATATAGGGGACACAGAAATCATGCAGAAGAAGGTGCTCTGGTCAGATGAGACCAAAGTTGAACTTTTTGACCTAAATGCAAAGGGCTATGTGTGGCGGAAAAGTAACACTGCTCATTCCCATGAACACACCATCCTCACTGTGAAACATGGTGGTGACAGCATCATGTGGGGAGGCTTTTCTTCAACAGGGACACGGATGCTGGTCAGAGATGATGGGAAGATGGATGGAGCTAAATACAGGGCAATCCTGGAAGAAAACCTGTTGGAGGCTGCAAAAGTCTTGAGACTAGGAAGGAGATTCACCTTCCAGCAAGACAATGACCCTAAATATACAGCCAGAGCTACAGTGGAATGGTTTAGATCAAAGAATATTCATGTGTTAGAATGGCCCATTCAAAGTCCAGACCTAAATCCCATTGTGCATCTGTGGCAAGACATGAAAATTGCTGTTCACAGACGCTCTCCATCCAATCTGGCTGAGCTTGAGCTATCTGTGCTCATTCTCTAGATGGGCAAAGCTGGTAGAGACATACCCCAAAAGACCTGCAGCTGTAATTGCAGGGAAAGGTGGCTCTACAAAGTATTTATCTGGGGGGGCTGAATACTTTTGCACGTCACACTTTTCAGATTTTTATTTGATTAAAATTCAGAAAACGATGTATGATTTTCCTTCCACTTCACAATTATCTGCTACTTTGTGTTGGTTATCACTTAAAATCTCAATACAATACTGTACATTTAAAATTGTGGTTGTAAGGTGAAAAAATTTGAAAAAGGGATATGAATACTTTTGCAAGGCACTGTATAACATTTGAGGCCCCACTTTTATTTTTTCCAGTGCCTTGTCTAAAACTGACCCTGCATTTGCCATATATGCTAGAAGCTTTCACAGTATATGCACCAAGCATAGGACCCAGACACAGTCAGCACAGAGACTTAACAATTCTCCCAACATATTATTATTGGAAAATCTATATTTTCTGAACATAGTCTATCCTACTAACTGAAGAGTGAACTTATTCAGATTGCTGCTTAACAAAAAAGTAAGGGGGCCACCAAAATTAATAACTGATGATCTGAGATGTTCTTAGATATTTTCTTTAAGAAAATACCTGTGAAACATATTTTCTTTATTGAACACTAGAGGGCAGTGTAATATTACTCTAAAACTTCTACAAGTCGTGTCAATTTCTGCAACATTTTATTATATATATATCTGAAAAACCAAATGGTATGGTCCATATTGAAAAGAAAGCATGGCATTTCTGTTCAAAAAGTGTTCAAACCGAAGTTTATGTTGATTCTTTTTTCAGTTAAGTTAGGGACTGTAATAGTAATTCTGTATGGTGGTCTGTCTTTTCCAGGATTATTGGCACGTTCAGTGATATGCAGGCAAGTGGCATCACAAAGCCAAAGCACTGACTCTGACTCCTATTTTTCTATAACCCAACTCTAAATCCTTCCTTGGTCGGACAGAAGCTGTAAAGCTCCTCTATTCACACATAAAGCTAATAATTCACTTCCTATGAAAGTAAATATGCAACAAACTATACATCTAATTATATTATACCAATAATTGTATAATATCATTAAAAAATTCTGCCAATAATTCTATAATGTTATTAAAAATAAGAGATCATTTTATCTTGAAGCCGATAACTTTCTTCTGGCTCTGACTCCATACAAAAAAGGCCCCATCTCAGAGTCTACAGGCCGGGTGGCATGTCCCAAAGCCGCACACAAGAATGGCACAGTAATTTTGGCACACACAGCAAATAACTGAAACAGGTATTGCACAAGCAGGTTTGGTGGTTACATCAGTCTTACATCAGGCAACAGGTTTAGTAATTGCAAGGATCTGTCCAAAGAACTGCATGTTATACAGACTGTATTCTGTGCAATGGCTTTGTTCTGTAAGCTGTGCCATCATTGATAGACTGTTTTGTAACCACCAAGCTACTTGCCACTGGTTAGCTTCTGTAACCATTAAGCCAATTACCTCTAGTAAGACTTTTTGTAACCAGTTGCCTGTTTGTGAGTAAAGTCTTTTCCAAGTTAATCTGCTGCGTACACCTGCGTGCTTACACTATCCTTGAGTAGGCACCCAGTATACAACTCATAGGGCAAAAGATAGCCAAAAGGTCTGACCTGACCGTAGTAAACAAGATGAGTTGTGGGATGGGAAACTGAACATCAAGAATGTGCTATCAGTGAGTCAGTGGAGGCAAATCCTGAAAACAGAGGACTGAAAGTGCTGTCTGGGGTCTGAATATTGGTCCAGCATTATGTTGTTACTTTTGAGGAAGTGAGCATAGTGGTGGGGAATAGGTACATGGCAGGGTGATCAACAAAGACACCGTCTGAGTATAGGAGGTGGATGTAGATGGCTGCTTATGCTGGGTACTCTGGCACCATGTTGTAAATCCCAGCACACACTATGGTGGCGAGCCAGAATCACCTAGGATCCGGCTATCATCAAAAGTGGATCATGTGGTCTAGTGCACCTACCAGAGAATTGTTCTACCGTCCAGTGGTGATCACTGAGAAATTACCCAAGTGGAGAGGAAGACAATATAGACAGGAGTAGTGCATAGGACAGTACCTATTAAAGGGGTTTTACAGGATTTACATATTGATGACCTATCCTCAGGATAAGTTATCAATGTAATGTGATCAGTGGGGCCCAACACCAGGGACCCCGATCAATTAGCTGGTTGAATACACTATAGCATTCAGGTCATTGCTGTCTTCTCTTCACTGATTACCAAGCACAGCATTGTACATTTCATAAGGCCTGTGGTTAGTATTGCAGCTTCATTCACCTGAATGGGACTGAGTTGCTGCTGTACCATGTGACCGTTGAATGTGAAGTCATCAGAACAGGGAAGAAGCGCACGTGATGTCACTCTAGCACTTAGTTCCAGAAGAGTTTTAATATTTTTACTTAGTGGAAGAGTGAAGAAATCAGGCGATACCTTTTAGAGGCTAACTGAGTATATTTGATAAGTAAGCTTTCGGAAGTTTAGCTCCCTTCATCAGACATGGTGCTATACAAGAACCTGAAAATTCACATTATTTATCTGTTATCTATCTGTAATGAGGTGGTGATTTGTGACCCTCCCAGGTCATACATAGTGTGACATGAAGCTGGCATGAATATTAAGTCCAAATTGCAAAGTTTGATATTTTTGCATTAACTTGTACTACCATTGTTTCCTCTGATTCTGTGTCTTAAAATGTCCCATTAAAACCACAACCCGCAAATCTTCAATAGAGTGGTCTTCTCTGGAGAAATGTGCGGCCACTGGGAGATCTTTTCTGCTGTTATTAATGTTGGATCTGTGTGAGTTCATTCACTGACTAAGTCTCTGCCCTGTTTCCCCCACATAGAGGCCTGTGGTGGGACATTGCACACACATTATGAGGTACACCACATTGGAAGACCTGCAGGAAAATGTCCCCCTAATTCTGAGCACCTGTTGTGACTGTGGGATAGGTACACTGTCAGCGGTGTGGATGTGCTTGCAGGTCATGCACCTGTTCTGCAGGCAAGGTGAGGTACCATTTTCAGTTGGGGCCTTCAGGGTACTCCGGGCAATAATACGCCTCAGGTTTGGTGGTTGTCGAAAGGAAAGGAGAGGAGGGACTGGAAATATGTCCTTGAGTCTGTTGTCCCTATGTAGCACAGGTTGGAGCTCCTTGGCAATCCTTCATGGGATCATCAGCTGTGGGTTGTAGGTGACAACTAGGGGCACTCAGGCTTCTTTCCGGGTCTCTTTATATGTGAGCAGACTGTCTCTGTTAATGGCTGCTGCTTTGTTTAATTGGTTGTCCGTCACTTTTGGTTTGTATCCCAATCGGATAAATTTCGTCCTCAGATCCTGGAGGTGCTTGCCCAGGTCTGTTTTGTCAGAGCAAATACGATTGTATCGTATAGCCTGGCTGTAAATAATAGATTGTCTTGTGTGCTTGGGGTGGAAGCTGTCGTTTCTCAGGTAGGCCGTTCTGTCTGTGCAGTGGTGAACCTAGCCTCTTTGCTGCCTGAGGCGGACTATAGAAAGACGCCACCCCCCCCCCAAAAAAAAAAAAAAAAAACTGAGTTTCCATGCTACTAGTTTAACACACTGTTATCGTCGCATAATATACACAATACACAAAGTTATAAAACAGTTTTTAAGAATTCTTCTTCCTGTATTACTTCAGTATCAGATCAACAACACGGTATTAACAATGAAAGTAACTTCACACATCTGCTTGGTGGATGGACGAGGCCACGTGGCCCCCATTCTCTATAATAGGAGCCCCGCAGATAGCTGAGTACTGGACTTCGGCTATCTTTGGCACTCCCATTGAAGTGAATGAGAGCCACGTGGGTTCATCCATCCACCAAGTGACACACCTATCTATATGGCTGCAGCCAGGCTGGATTCCCACCTAGTGGGGGGGAAAAAACCCAATTCTCAGGCTCAGTGGGGGTCTCAGCAGACAGACCCCCATCAATCAGGTATTTATCCTCTATCATTTAGGTGTATACAGTGCAGTAACATTCTGTGACTTACAGGTGACGTCTCTGACTAATCCTTCACATTTCCCCTCTCTTCCCTCTGGACCGCCATGACCACTTCTTCCAGCTGTGACTTGTCTCTGTAAAGGTTGCAACACAGACATCTTTGGCTCCTCACTTTTCCAGGCATCAAACCCACATTGTCCTCACGTACACAAAGCCCCCATCCTGCTGCTACCCCCAATTATATAATATATGATATAACCCCCCATAATGAATAATACCCCCAAGTGCATCTTTATATTAATAATGTCCGTGTGTACCCTGTATAAATAGTGCCCCTTATTAATAATACCCCAGGTGTTAACTAATTAAAAGGTTTTCCAGGTCATTAATAAACTAATCAGTGGGGTTCAAAAACCCAGGACCCCTACTGACCAGCTGTTTGAATGGTACCTGTGTAAGCGCTGTGACCGCTTCTCTGTTTACATAGTGTAATTCATCTCATAGCGGCCATGTAATGTAACTGCAGCCTCGTCCTGTACATGTCTACAGTATGTGACAAGGCTACAATTACATCACACGGTCACTATAAACAGACAGCGTATAATATAAACAGGTGTCATAGCCCATGTTTATAGCGCCTCATTTACACACACTATAATGTTCCACAGCAGCCCCTGCACACAGTATTACACAGTGTTATGGCCCGCAGCGGCCCCTGCACACTGTATTATGCCTCTCAGCGGCCCCTGCACACGGTATTATGCTCCATATTGGCCCCTGCTCACGGTATTATGCCCCGCATTGGCCACTGCACACGGTATTATGTTCCACAGCAACTCCTGCACACAGTTTTATGCCCCATATTGGCCCCTGCACACGGTATTATGCTCCATATTGGCCCCTGCACACGGTATTATGCTCCACAGTGGCCCCAGCACACGGTATTATGCTCCATAGTGGCCCCTGCACTGGTATTATCCTCCATAGTGGCCCTTGCACTGGTATTATGCTTCATAGTGGCCCCTGCACTTGTATTATGCTCCATAGTGACCCCTGCACCTGGTAATATGCTCTATAGTGGCCCCTGCACTTGTATTATGCTCCAGAGTGGTCCCTGCACAGGGTATTATGCCCCATAGTGGCCGACCCATGAACTATTATTATACTCTGGGGTCTGAAAAGACCCCAGAGTATAATGATTGGAGACCCAGGGGAGAATACAAACATAAAAACCAGAGTTACTTACCTATCCTGGACACCGGTGCACTCCTTGCAGCTTTCGGCCCTGTTTAATTGCGCACACACGTCACGTGATCAGGCTGGCGACGCGACCTGATGACGTTACCAGAGGCCTCAAGCCTGCTCGGAGTTACATTGGATCGCAGGAGGTGAGTAACACTGGTTTTTATGTTCCCTCACCAACCCTAGGCCTCCGATTATTATACTCCAGGGTCTGAATAGACCCCAGAGTATAATAATAGTAGTATTTGCGGCCCGCGGCCTAACTTACCTATCCCCGCGGCCGCTCACAGCGGCATCCACTTCCCTTTCTGCGTCCCATAGCAGAAGGGGAAGCGGCGGCGGCCACGAGCAGACGCGGGGTAGGTAAATAAATAGGCCCTGACCTGCCGGGGACACTCCAAGAGGTTACGGCCTATTTATATATATAAAAAAAAGCTATACTCACCTGCGATGCCTTGATGCAGCCGCCGCCGCCTCCTCTTCTTGTCCGCGACGTCTGTGTCTCAGCGTAGGCGGCGTGATGACGTCATTGTATCGCCGCCTGCGCTGAGATGCGACGTCTTGTAAACCAGCCCAGGACAGGCCGCGCTCAGCTCTGTTTTTTTTTTTTTTTTTAAAGCGGCCTGTCCTGGGCTGGTTTACATTAAATAGTAAAAATGCCGCCCCCCGGACAGTAACGCCCGAGGCGGCCGCCTCATTAGCGGTGCGCCCCTGTGTCTGTGTGTTTGTGGTATATTGATGTGAGTAGCCAGTGGTCTTTGATGTATATTGTGGTGTCCAGAAAGTGGATTTCACTCTCTGAATAGCAAAGTTTAAGGTTGATGGTAGGTGAAAGTCATTGAAGTCAATGGAATTTAAGTAGGGCCTCCTCACCTGCAGTCCAGATGACAAGAATATCATCAATTTAACAAAGGTAAATCATAGGTTTGGTGGTGCATGTTGATAAATATGCTCCTTCCAGTTCTGCATAAAGAGATTTGCATACTGGGGTGCACATCTGGTCCCCATTGAAGTTCCCATTCGCTGTAGATAAAGATCTTCTCCAAAAGTAAAATAGTTGTGGCTAAGGATGAATTGTATGAGTTGCGTTACTGGTTCTGTTGGGAGGTTTTGTTTTTCCAGGTGTACCCGACATGCTGCAACTCCATCCTTGTGGGGAATGTTGGTATACAGGGATTCCACATCCATGGTGGCTAAAATGGTACCCTCAGGTAGTGGGCCCAGGGCATTCAGTTTGTTAAGAAGGTCAGTGGTGTCCTGGATGCAGCTTGGAGTATCCCTGACAAGGGGTTTTAGGAGATTTTCCACCCAACCCGAGATGTTTTCCGTCAGTGTCCCAATGCCAGAAATGATAGGCCTCCCAGGGTTGCCATCCTTGTGTATCTTTGGGAGCATATAGAAACAGCCCGGCCTGGGATCCTCTGGGATAAGTCCTTTTATCTGCTTCTGGACCTGGATTGGAAACTTCTTGATCATACTCTTTAGTTCTTTCATATAGGCCTTTGTGGGATCACTTTCAAGTTTGGAGTAATGGATGCGATTTGACAATTGCCTGTTTGCTTCCTGGATATAGTCTGAGGTGTTCATCATGACTATTGCACCCCCTTTGTCAGCCAGTTTTATTATTATATCCTGATTTTCTTTCAGTGAAGTGATGGCCCTCTGTTCCTGCAGGGTTAGGTTATGCACCTGTTTCTTTTGTTTCTCCAGGATTTCTGAAACAGTCAATATATTTATCCAGTGCTGTGTTAGTTCCAGGGCGTGGGGTCCAGGTAGATTTTTTGGTAGGATTCCTTATGGGCTGTTCTATCTCAGAGTCGCTGCTGTATGGAAGGTCTTTGTCATAAAAATATTCTCTCAATCTCATTTTTCTAAAAAACTCCTCTATATCATTGCAGAGTTTGATATGGTCGGTGTGTGCTGAGGGCAGGGCCGGCGTTAGGGGGGGGCAAACTGGGCAATTGCCCAGGGCCCCGTCCCCAAAGGGGCCCCCGGGATCCGGAACCTGATGACTCCGGATCCCGGAGTCAGGCCCGGACAAATCAATAACAGAAAGGGACCGCAGGGCCCCTTTCTGTGGTGAGTAAAAATAACAAACATTTTTACTCACCTGTCCTTGGCGTCCGACGTCATCTTCTGGCGTTCCGGATGTCACCGCTGAGGCCAGGCCTCAGCCTTAGCGATCACGTGGGGCGTGCTGACAGCGTGCCTCACGTAATCGCTGAGGCCCAATCACAGGCCTCAGCGGTGATGTCCACAACGCGTGACGTCAGCCTCAGAGAAGAAGAAGCCAGCGCCGGCGGGGATAACGGAGCAGCGCGAGGAGGCCCAGGAGAGGTTTGGCAGGGTAAGTATAACTGTTTGTTATTTTCTCTCACCTCCCCCGGGCCTTCGATTATTATACTCTGGGGTCTGATGAGACCCCAGAATATAATATAATAATAGCACTGTAGGGCCCCTGTGGATAGCATATTATACTGGGGAAGGGGCCCTCTCGATAGCATAATATACTGTGTGGGGCAACTGTGGAGCATTATACTAGGGAAGGGGCCCTCTGGATAGCATGTTATATTCTGTGGGGCCTCTGTGGAAAATTATAATGTGGGGGGGGGGGGGCTCTGGAGATAATGTTATATTATGTGGGGTCACTTTGGAGCATTATGCTCTCCAGAGGGGCCCCCCAGTATAATGCTCCACAGTGGCCCCACACAGTATAATATGCTCTCCAGAGGGGCCCCCAGTATAATGCTCCAAAGAGGCCCCACAGAATATAACATGCTCTCCAGAGCTTCCCCACTTTATAATACTCAATAGAGGCCCCACAGAATATAACATGTTCTCCAGAGGGCCCCCTCCCCAGTATAATGCTCCACAGTGGCCCCACTCAATATAATATGCTCTCCAGAGCCCCCCCAGTATAATGCTCCACGGTTTCCCCACACAGTATAATATGCTCTCCAGAGGGGTCCCCCAGTATATTATACTGTGCGGGGCCACTGTGGAGCATTATACTGGGGGGGGGGGCTCTGGAGAGCATGTTATACTGTTTTGGGTCACTGTGGAGCATTATACTGGGGGGGCTCTGGAGAGCATATTATACTGTTTTGTGCCGTTGTGGAGTATTATACTGGGGAAACCTCTCTGGGCAGTATATTATACTGTGTGGAGGCCATTTCTGGAGCATGTTATACTGAGTTGGGTCACTGTGGAGCATTATTCTGGGGGGGCCATCAGCAGAGCATATTATATTGCATGACGCCATTGTGGGGCATTATTCGGGGGGGACTAAGGAGCATTATACTAGGGGGCCCTCTGGGGAGCATATTATACTGTGTGGGGCCTACTGTGGAACATTATACTGGGGGGACACTCTGGGGAGCATAATATATTGCGTGGGGCCACTGTGGAGCAAAATACTGGAGGGGCACTGTGGAGCATTACACTAGCGGGGGCCCTCTGGGGAGCATATTATACTATGGGCCACTGTGGAGCTTTATACTGGGGAAAGGGACAGTGTGGGGAGCCTGTTATACTGTGTGGGGCCACTGTGGAGTGTATTATATTGTGTGGGGCTTTTCGGGAGCATATGATACTCTGTGGGGCCATTGTAGAGCATTATACTGGGGGGACTGTGGGGAACATATTATACTGTGGGGGACCACTGTGGAGCATTATACTGGGGGAACCCCTCTGGGGAGTATATTATTCTGTGTGGAGGTCATTATGGAGCATTTTATACTGTGTTAGGCCACGGGAGCATTATACTGGGGGGAACTGTGGGGTGCATATTAAATATTGTATGGAGCATATTATATTGTGTGGGGCTGCTGGGGAGCATATTGTACTGTCTGTGGAGCATTATATACCATGTGGGGAAACTGGAGGGCTCAGGAGAGCATTTTATACTGTGGAGCATTATATACCATGTGGAGCATTATACTGTTGGGGAGGGGCTCACAATTCCTGCTGGCAGCCCTGTGTGCTATGTCTGCATCACAGTTCCCTCACTATAATCTTGCACATACGTGTAGTGCCCCATGGTCATGTCAATCCCCATACAGTACTGTGCATGAGCTGGCCATGGAGTTATTGGGGCCTGCACAGTGCTATAGGGACTGACTATACTGGGAACATACTCAGTAACACCAGATAGTCAGCACATATGTAAGACTTCAGTGAAGGAGCCGTGGTGTAGGCTATTAGCAGGAAGCTGTTGAGTGCCCCCATAACAAGATCCTCTGGTGGGCCAAGGCCCTTCAGTTCGACACTGTATAACGGAGAACTATTATATGGGATGGGTTACTATATATAATTGGGAAACGTAAGTATGAGGGGGCTATTATAAGGGGGAACTATTATTTATAAGATGGGCTATTATTTATAAGGGGGGAACTATTATATATAAGGCATCCATTATAAGGGGGAGCTATTATTTATAAGAGGGGAAATTTTTATAAGGGGGGTATAATTACTAAGTGGGCTTATTTATAAAGGGGGCTATTAGTGATAATGGGGACTATGATTTATAAGGGTAACTTATTTATGAGAGGGCTGTTATTTATAAGGGAGCAGTATTATTTTTACGGGGTGTCTGTTACTGATAAGGGGGAATATTATTGATACAGGGCACTATTTATCATTTATAAGGGCGCTATTACTGATAAGGTGTAATATTATTTATAAGCAGAGACTATTATTTATAAGGAGACCCTATAATAACTGATGACCGGGTGCAAAAATCTATTAGGTGGTACAAAGGTGCTCATTTGAATTGAGTGTGGTAAAATGGGGCTTATTACTTTTTTGTTGCCAGAAAGGAGGCGTTATTATAGGGGTTGCCCCTGGAAGATGATGGTGTTGTTTGCATATCAGCATTTGGGGCCCCGCTTTTAATTTTGCCCAGGGCCCCACTTTGTCTAAAACCAGCCCTGGCTGAGGGGCAGAAGGAGAACTTTGGAAAGAACTGACATTTTGTGTTTGTTTGGCTCATAGGAGGAAAGATTCACAACACAGCTTTGTTGAGCTGGGCTGGTAGTTGTGGTTGCAGTAATGAGCATAGCTCCCAACTGTCCAGCATCTGGCGGGACAGTCCCGATTTTACACTGCTGTCCCGTGGTCCCGGATAGCTTACAGTTTGTCCCACTATGCCCATGAAGTGTTTTGCTGTTAACAAACTTTATTAGGGTACGGTAAAGGCTAAATGTTGGATGCTAAATCCTAGTGGGCTAAAGGACCTTTGATGATGTCATGAACATGTGATCAGACTCTTGTGTGGGTGGAGCTATTCTGGATACTGCGGGACAGACTGTGATGTTACGCAGAAAGCTGGGAACAGAGAGTGATCGAAGATAAGTAGGAGAGAAGAGAGCATGTGTGAGCAAGAGGGGGGAACTGGGGGCAGATATAGGGGGCAGTTAAACTGAAGGCAGATGTAGGGGGCAGTTAAACTGAAGGCAGATGAAGGGGGCAATTAAACTGGGTGCAGATGAACGGACAATTAAACTGAAGGCAGATTAAGGGGGCAATTAAACTGGTGGCAGATAAAGGGGGACATTAAATTGGTGGTAGATGGAGGGGGCAATTAAACTGGGAGCAGATGAAGGGGGGCATTAAGCTGGTGACATGAAGGGGGGACATTAAATTGGTGGCAGATAAAGGGGGACATTAAACTGGGGGCAGATGAAGGGGGGACATTAAGATGGTGGCAGATGAAGGGGGACATTAAACTGGGTGCAGATGGAGGGGGGACATTAAACTGGGGGGGCAGATGGAGGGTGACATTAAACTGGGGGCAACTGGAGGAGGACATTAAACCGTGGGGGTAGCTGGAGGAGGACATGTCTGCCTCTATTTGCCCCCAGTTTAATGTCCCCCTCCAACTACCCCCACTGTTTAATGTCACCCTCCAGCTGCCCCATAGTTTAATGTCCCCCTCCAACTACCCCCACTGTTTAATGTCACCCTCCAGCTGCCCCACTGTTTAATGTCACCCTCCAGCTGCCCCATAGTTTATTGTCACCCTCCAGCTGCCCCAGTTTAATGTCCCCGTCTAGTTTCCGCCAGTTTAAACTGGGGCACAAGGAGAGGGACTTAATACTGTGGGGCAATTGCAGGGGACCATTATAATGTGGGGGCATATAATGTTAGGGTGACTGTAGGAGCATTATACTGTGTGCGGGCACATGGAAAAATAGATGAGAATGGGTGGAGACAACGTAGAAGTGGGTGGAGCTAAATTTGTCCCTCTTTCTTTCTTTTGAAAGTTGGGAAGTATGTTAATGAGGCCTTTTTGTCTCAGTCTGTGGAGCTCTTTCTTTTTGTTGCTAATAAGTATGTCCTGAAGTTTCTGGGAGTATATGTGGAGTTTGGCCTTCATTTCCTCTGTGTCATGATCCAATGATGTTTTTAGGGCCTGTATCTCCTCCTGTGTTCTTCTTTTGTTGTTATAGGAAATTTTTATCATATTGTTCCGCAGCCTTTCAGAAGTCCGAATACATAGTTGTTCTGCATATCTGCTGTTGTAGGTGTGTCGGGTTGGTTACATAAATTGAAGCCTCTTGGGATGAGTCTCTCCTTTTTGTATTTTGTCAAGAAGAAGATGTCGCTGTTGAGTTGTGCAAGTTTCTTAAGCCGGTTTTTCAGTTCCATTCTTGTTCGGTACGTTGTGGTATCTTCCAAGTTGCTAGTAGTATAATGTTGTATCGTGTTAGCCATAGAAAGTAGTGGAAGAGTGAAGAAATCAGGCGATACCTTTTAGAGGCTAACTGAGTGTATTTGATAAGTAAGCTTTCGGAAGTCTAGCTCCCTTCATCAGACATGGTGTTATACAAGAACCTGAAAATTCACATTATTGATACATACAAAAGGCATGGATCTTCAAAAGGATTCTTGGATTAACAAAATGCAATATACGTAGAGAAGTTATTTATAACAGGTCAGGAAATAAACAGTCTAAAATTTGTGGTGCGTGACAGAGGGATCTGTTATCTATCTGTAATGAGGTGGTGATTTGTGACCCTCACAGGTCATACATATTGTGACATGAAGCTGGCATGAATATTAAGTCCAAATTGCAGAGTTTGATATTTTTGCATTAACTTGTACTCCCATTGTTTCCTCTCATTCTGCGTCTTAAAATGTCCCATTAAAACCACAACCCGCAAATCTTCAATAGAGTGGTCTTCTCTGGAGAAATGTGCGGCCACTGGGAGATCACCTTGCCTGCAAAAAAGGTGCATGACCTACAAGCACATCCACACCGCTGACAGTGTACCTATCCCACAGTAACAACAGGTGCACATAATTAGGGGGACATTTTCCTGCAGGTTTTCCAATGTGGTGTATCTCATAATGTGTGTGCAATGTCCCACCACAGGCCTCTATGTGGGGGAAACAGGGCAGAGACTTAGTGCATGAACTCACACAGATCCACCATTAATAACAGCAGAACAGATCTCCCAGTGGCCGCACATTTCTCCAGAGAAGACAACTCTATTGAAGATTTGTGGGTTGTGGTTTTAATGGGACATTTTAAGACGCAGAATGAAAGGAAACAATGGGAGTACAAGTTAATGCAAAAATATCAAACTCTGCAATTTGGACTTAATATTCATGCCAGCTTCATGTCACACTATGTATGAACTGTGAGGGTCACAAATCATCACCTCATTACAGATAGATAACAGGTCCCTCTGTCACGCACCACAAATTTTAGACTGTTTATTTCCTGACCTGTTATAAATAACTTCTCTACGTATATTGCATTTTGTTAGTCCAAGAATCCTTTTGAAGATCCATGTCTTGTGTGTGCATAAATAATGTGAATTTTCAGGTTCTTGAATAACACCATGTCTGATGACGGGAGCTAGACTTCCAAAAGCTTATTTATCAAATATACTCAGTTAGCCTCTGTGAAGAATATCGCCTCGCCCAGCCGCCTGGCACGCCTGCGATCAAACTTCTTTCTTAACCTCCCACTCACACACCGTGAGTAGACCGGGTCATAGGATAAAACGAAATGAGCGATATAAATTTTATATGTTTAATAACCCAAGTGGGTCGGTATGAATTAATAGCATATACAGAAATATACAATATTAATACGATCAAGCATAAACATACAAGCAAAGGAGCGATGATACAATACACAAAAATAAACAGGGGAATTAAAAGATAGAGAAAATACCGGCATAGGCTTGTAGTCCGTTTCTCTAGGCCACAGCAGAGTTTTGGGCCTAGGGCGCAAGCTTAAACAAGTTGCATAAAACAATCCTTCTACATGCTGTCCAGAACTAGGCCCTCAAAGCATTCCTCAGTAGGGCAGGCCCTCTCATCTTCTCCCAGATCAGAGCTCCTTACTGCCTCTATGCTGAATGACCCCAGAATCCAGGTCTGCCCACAGCATATGGTTAGTGCTCCACCCACCCCTTGCACCCAGGCAGCCCCCCTTCTCCCACCTTTGCAGAACCCTCGGAGAGAAGGGTGAAGTTAAGGCTTGCTATCCCCCATCCCATCTGGCCAGGGATAATAAAAGTGCCTGGCTATAGCAAGCCATCTCCAATGAACACACATAAAACCAGTGAAGCGTATCGTCCAGCAATGTGGACTCAACTAAAGCACCGCATTCCAAGTGGGGGAAGGACTGACCTAAGCAAGTAAAACACACTTCCAAGAAAGATATAAAACTGAGGGTTGGTTCATCACACCTCCCCCTTTTAGAGCGTGTCGGGAGGAAGGACGATCCTAAGATCGCCTTCCGCGGACACCTTGGCGGCCTCACCCCGCCGGGACCTGCGCTGGTCCCTGACCATATTCCTGGCGTACTGATACCCTCTTCCTCTCCTGTCTGAATGGAGACTCTTCTAAGGTTCAGGCTCTGAATTAAGTAGACCTGGCTACCTCCTGCTTGCTCTGGGTCCCTCCCCCGAGTGCTGGCGTCCCTCAGACCCACACTCACAACCCCAGGCCCTTGTGGTACCGGTGCTGAGACCCCATCCCGGCAGTCTCCGCCCACCTGGCTACCCCCGGCCTGCACTGGGACCTCGTTCTGAGTGCTGGCATCCCGCAGATCCACACTCGCAACCCCAGGCCCTTGTGATACCAGTTTAGAGACCCCTTCCCGGCAGTCTCTCAGGGTCTCTCCCACACTAGCCGCTAGTTGGGAGAGTTCTAGGGGATTCTGCACCTCCCCCTTTGCTTCCAAACCTAGGGGCACCTCTGGTTCTGGCACAGGTATGTTTGGACCCTGTCCTCCCTCCCAGACGCCTTGCCCCTTTGGGCCTACACCCTGTTCCTCCTGTACTTGGGTGGGTGATGGTGATACCTTGGGCAAATGACTGAGATTATGCTTCCCCAAACCATCCCTCCACAATACATTGACAGGTAATACATTTGACACACCCCCTTCTTGGGTCCCACCTCCAGCACCCCATGCCGTCTGCACTTGGGCCATGGGCACGACTGGCACACCTTGGATGGCTGTTTCTCCTTCCCAGGACTCTTTCACAAGAGTTAGGGGCCCCCGTACACGTCTCCCGTACAAGAGCTCAAAGGGGAAGAACCCCGTTGAGGCTTGCGGCACCTCCCGGTAAGCGAACAGCAGGTGCGGGAGATAAGACTCCCAGTCGCGCCCGTGGGACTCGACTAACATCCTGGGCATCTGCTCCAGGGTGCCATTGAACCGTTCACACAGGCCATTGGTCTGTGGGTGATACGGGCTGGACACCAGATGTTGCACCTCTGTTACCTTACACAGGCCTTGCATCAAGGCAGACGTGAACTGGGTACCTTGGTCTGTGAGCATCTCGCTGGGAAATCCAACACGGGAGAAGATGCCTACCAGAGCCTTGGCCACTACATCAGCCCAGATGGAAGACAGAGCGACAGCTTCCGGGTACCTAGTAGCGTAGTCTACTACCGTTAATATGAAACGTTTCCCGGTGCGGCTGGGAATGGACAGGGGTCCAATGAGATCCACAGCCACCCGCTGGAAAGGTTCGGTTATGATGGGCATAGGTATCATTGGTGCTTTGGAGCCTTGCCCCGCCTTGCCCATCCTCTGACAAGTGTCACATGAACGGCAGTATTTAGCTACATCTGTCCCCATCCTAGGCCAGTAGAATAAGTGGCTGAGGCGAGCCTTGGTCTTAGCGATCCCCAGGTGGCCTGCCAGTGGAATATCATGAGCAATCCGCAACAACTCCACCCGGTAGGGTTGGGGTACCACCAAATGTTTCTCCCTGAGCCGACTTTCTTTTCCCTTTGTGGGGATCGTTTCCCGGTACAACCTCCCTTGCTCCCAGTACACGCGGTCCTTGTCCGACTCCAAGGGAGGTTGACCAGCACGCTCCTTCAATGCATCCAGACTGCGGTCAGCTTGGACAGCGTCCCTGAACTCCTGACTGGAACCAGACAGAAGAGATGTGCATGTCACATACCCGCCGGGCTCCTCCGGCTCCAGTGTGGGGAGGTTAGTCACGGCGGCCTCAGTGCCATCTCCGGGTGACAGAGGGAACGGCTCAGGGGTCGGAGCGCCTTCCACCCCTCTAGCACTCTGGCTGCGGGTTACCACCGCAACACCAGCAGTCCGTCCCTCATCCGGATCGGCCCCGAGATCCCCGTGACCCACCTGACCACCTGGCACATTGTCCTCAGTTGGGGTTGCCCCCAGCATCTCAGAAGAGCTACCCTGTAAACCTGCAAGGCAAGAATTAGCAATTACATTGACATTGCATTCATTTATTGATTCACAGTGAACTGCATGGGTGAATGGCTGAGCCAGGGTCACACTGAGGGGGCTCTCATCACCCGCAGATGTGGGCGGGGCTACAGCCAGGTCAGCATTCCACAATGCCTCATTCACATGCTCACTGATTACTTTAGCTGGACACACAGCAAGGGGAGACAAAAGGCTAACCCCTCCCTCTGCCTGTGTGACAGGCTTCAACACCTCATTAAAATCATCCTTCAGTACAGACATTTTGTCACAGCGAGGTGGGGCTACTCCCACCCCATATTGGGACACCAAGGGCCCCAAATCTCTTCCCAATAGTACATTGGCAGGCAGATCAGACACTAGCCCCACATCACGCATCCCTTTTCCCGCACCCCAGTCCAAATGGACGCAAGCCATGGGCACAGTTACGCGTTCTTGTCCAATACCATTCAGGGTCAGAGTTTTTCCAGGGACAATACTGTCCGCAGGGACCAAGTCAGGTTGCACCAGAGTAATCTGCGCCCCAGTGTCCCGAAATCCCATGACCACTTTACCCCCCACAATGACCTGTTGACTGTTGGCATCGGATTGCAACCCCTCCCTCCCCACCAAGTATACAGATGGGCCAGCTGCCGTGGCTGGGGAAACAGGGGGGTTCTTAGAGCGGTTGGGGCACTCCGCCTTGAAATGTCCTGGCTGGTTACAGGCGTGACATCGCCGGACCTCTCCTTGGGACTTGGAGGGGGTCCCCGGGGCGCCCAGAGTTCTTAGGACAGGGGAAGTAGAGGGGGCACCCAGGACAGAGTTTGTCTTACCCCACTTGGAGACCGCAGGCTGTGGTGAACTCCAACTTTGCCCCTCCTTCCCGCTTGGGGGTCTCTGCAGTGTGGCTCCTCTCTTGATCCCTTGCTCCCTGGTGGACACATAGTCGTCAGCAATCTCTGCAGCCTTGTCTGCTGTTTTGGGTTTCCAGTCACACACGAACTGGCGGACCTCCAGAGGGCACACCTGGAGAAATTGTTCCTTTATCATAAGATCCCCAATTCCCTCAAACGTGGTGACAGTAAGTCCTTTGATCCACTGCCAGAATGTAACCTGTAAGTGGTGCAGAACATCCGCATAGCTCTCTGTGGGACCCCGCTGGATATTCCGGAACTTTTTGCGGTACACCTCCGGCGTGAGCCGGTATCTCCGGATCAGCGCCGCTTTGATGGTCTCATAGTCCGCGTCCACTGGTAAGCTCGTGGAAACATCCAGGCCTTTTCCCTTCAGCCGGGGAGACAGGTAACGGGCCCATTCTGCCTGGGGAATATGATGCTGCTTACACACCCGCTCAAATCCCCGCAAAAACGAGTCCAAGTCCCCGTTATCTTCCAAGATTGGAAAGCCCTCGGATTGGATCTTTAGTGCTCGGGCTCCTGGAGTTGGTGCAGGGGAAGGTTGCGCCTGCTGGCAAAGTTCCAGCTTTTTTAGCTCAAGCTGATGCTCCAACTCCGCCCGACGCTCTGCAGCAGCGGCCTCTCTTTCCGCCCGGCGCTCTGCAGCAGCAGCAGCGGCCTCTCTCTCCACCCGGCGCTCTGCAGCTTCTCGGTACTGGAGAATCACCTGCAGACGGGTGCTATAGTCACTGGCGTCTATCTGCTGTAAGGCCATTTGCAAGTATAAGTCCGTTACCCCCACAGAACTGGGGTTACTGGTCCCTCCAGGCACAGTTACCTCTGGGGTCCGGGCACCTGCGGAACCATCTGGCATGGTGATGTTTTCTGGTGCCAGCCTCTCAGGACTTTGCTCCGCCTCCTGCATGGCTATGGTAGCTTCCATATCTGCCATCTCCTGGAGTTCAGCAGCAACCAAGTCCTGCAGACGTTTGGTTATGCTTCTGGTCCCACCAGCCATCCACTGGAAGCCGTTGCCAAATAAAAGATAGGACAGAAAAAAGAAGAAGGGAGGGAACAGTACTGTACCAAACTTTCACCGTATTTTAAGCTTGATCTCATACCGCGCTCGTTCCATAGGATTGCCGCAATCCCCAGTGTCTGCGTGATACCACACCCACACACTGTTATCCTAAGATCCCACAACGCTGCCACCACTGTGAAGAATATCGCCTCGCCAAGCCGCCTGGCACGCCTGCGATCAAACTTCTTTCTTAACCTCCCACTCACACACCGTGAGTAGACCGGGTCATAGGATAAAACAAAATGAGCGATATAAATTTTATATGTTTAATAACCCAAGTGGGTCGGTATGAATTAATAGCATATACAGAAATATACAATATTAATACGATCAAGCATAAACATACAAGCAAAGGAGCGATGATACAATACACAAAAATAAACAGGGGAATTAAAAGATAGAGAAAATACCGGCATAGGCTTGTAGTCCGTTTCTCTAGGCCACAGCAGAGTTTTGGGCCTAGGGCGCAAGCTTAAGCAAGTTGCATAAAACAATCCTTCTACATGCTGTCCAGAACTAGGCCCTCAAAGCATTCCTCAGTAGGGCAGGCCCTCTCATCTTCTCCCAGATCAGAGCTCCTTACTGCCTCTATGCTGAATGACCCCAGAATCCAGGTCTGCCCACAGCATATGGCTAGTGCTCCTCCCACCCCTTGCACCCAGGCAGTCCCCCTTCTCCCACCTTTGCAGAACCCTCGGAGAGAAGGGTGAAGTTAAGGCTTGCTATCCCCCATCCCATCTGGCCAGGGATAATAAAAGTGCCTGGCTATAGCAAGCCATCTCCAATGAACACACATAAAACCAGTGAAGCGTATCGTCCAGCAATGTGGACTCAACTAAAGCACCGCATTCCAAGTGGGGGAAGGACTGACCTAAGCAAGTAAAACACACTTCCAAGAAAGATATAAAACTGAGGGTCGGTTCATCACAGCCTCCAAAAGGTATCGCCTGATTTCTTCACTCTTCCACTACTTTCTATGGCTAACACGGTACAACATTATACTACTAGCAATATTTTTACTTGGCATAGTGACTAGAGATGGCTGAACTTCACGTTATTCATTTTGATAAATGTTAGTTAGGTTCAGCCCTCTGGTTCGTTTCAGGCTTAACTTGTTTGGCACAAACATAAGTGCCATTATTATATTTGGGGGTCTTCTCATACTCCAGAGTATAATAAGTGGAGGTCCTGGAGGGGAGATAAGTAAAAATAAAAGTTATACTCTCCTGGGCATCCTTGTGTCGTTTGGTGGACCCTCCTCTTCAAGCCACTTCCACACTCTGACAGACATCACATGCCTTGGGGTCACTGCTAAAGCCTGAGATTGGGTCTCAGCGGTCATGTGGGGAGCACTGAAGTAATGACACTGGAGCGTAGTGTGAATAACAACAGCATGCCCCACGTGACCACTGAGGCCCAATCATAGGCTTCAGCAGTGACCCCGGGGCGTGTGATGTCAGTCAATGACTGGAAGAGGTCTGAACCTCTTATCTGTTATTTTTTACTCACTTTCCTGGGCTCCCACTTATTATACCCAAATTTCACCTTAGATTCTAAAAGTATAATAGTGTATCATGCGTGGTGAACCCCAGAAGTCTCAGGCTTGGGTAGAACCCAAAACTTTTGGAAAATTCTGCTCGAACTGAAACATTCACTCATCCCAAATAATGACAAGATTTTTTGTACAACACTTCCAGTAGACCTCCTGCAACTGTATTCAACACTACTCACTAATGGCTAAAATACATCCAATAAACCTAAATTGCAGACTATACATTGCCCTGGTGTTATTCATAAAGCAGCAATGTGTTTCCGGTCTAGAATTTCTTTGCATTTGGCGTTCAACTATAAATAATCAGCAATAATGCTCTCTCTCTGCCTTTTTTTTTGTATAAATATAGATCCTGAGTGTGTTGGGCCAATTTAACGGTATCTTTCCTGGACAATCCAATTTTTCATGTATAGTCTATTGTATGCACTGCAGATGACACATATTTTTGTTGTAAACCAGTAATATCTTAATGACATTTCAGAAGACAACAACTATCATATCATTGCACTGCCCTATCATTACTTTAGTAACATATCATTACTAACATATGTTCAATAACCTGTTCAGCACTTTCTGTGGAGGCTCAATGAAAGCTCACGCTTGTCAGAACATAGTCTCTGTATACATGAATAGTCCGCTTCTAGTTCCACCTCTTGAAAAAACATCAGAGAAACTTCCTGTCACAAAGTAACCCAAAAAGAATAAATCCATCTTACATGGGTTTCTTGGAATTTATAAAAAAAAATGTAGCTAATGCCAGGAAAAGGGTTTAAAAAAAGAAAAAAAGACAGCACTTGCCTATTCAATCCCCTGTTGCTCCAGTGCTGCTGCTCTGATCATTTACAATCACTAAACCCAGTGGTGATGCTGGCATACACGGTACACAGCCACTGAGGTCATGTGGATGAGTATAGTTTTTTTTAACCTATTCCATCTTCTTGGATATTTTTTTTTAAACTTGTAAAACCCTTTAAATATAAATAATCACCATGTGATGTCAGAAGGCCAAGGTAATTTTTGGATGGGTAGTGTTGATGTCCTCCAGATAACATAATTTGCTTATTATGAGTTCTGAATATATTTAACTGTCCAAGTACACAACTCGAACAAAAGGCAATGTAAATGAAAGCCACCTACTCCAACCATCAGAGGCACCAGCGAGATCTCTACACTATATTTCATAAAGATGAGTTATGTACACATCCTATAACTATATGGGGAAATGGGATAAAACTTTATTTGGTCTATAGAGATCTTGTATAAAATATGGTATCTCAAAGCTATTTGGATTTTCTTCTCCTATTGGTGTTCATTCCATATTCTTAAAAATGTATATTGCAGCAGTGCTGAATATGTCTAGTATGTGTTTCTATTCTACACTAAATTAAATCGCAATATCATAGAGTCAACCATAAAACTGCTACATCATCTGAAGGCATATGAAGTGACAAAAATGTAATGAAAGTGATAAATTCAGATCTGCTACGTCTGTACATGTTTAGCAATATCATGAGTTTGTTATAATTGAAGTACCAATTATACAGTATATGTACTAGAGCAAAGCAACATCAAAACCATGAAATGCATGTAGTATTAGGAAAGTTACATTTAGCCTCTCAGGAGGTCCAGCAACCCCACCACAGAAAGTAACGCTCACAGACGTCAAGTCAACGCACAAGGTCCCTGTAATCCTCGAACCCTGTAAGAGGATCCATGGCATCCAGGCCGCAATGAAGGACTCATGCATGTCTCTGAGGCACGCAGTAAGATCCTCCATGCCCTGGATGTCTTCCACCTTACAGATCCAATGTAGGAGAGAAGGTGAAGTGGAGGACTTCCATAACGCCGGGATGCAGGCTCGAGCCATATTGCCCAGATGCTTCAAAGATGATTTATGATAAGCCCGGAGTTAGAAGTCAGAGAGGTGGAGCAGGTAGAAGGCAGGTGTTTTAGGGGGGTTACCTGATAGACCTTACAGATGGTCCGGTGCACCCCATCCCAGAAGTCCCTCAGCCCTGCACACTCCCAGAAAATCTATAATACACCAGTATCTATATCCAGACTCACACATAGAAGGCTATGGAGAGGTGAGGGGGAGGAAGAGGCTGCTCCCTGCTAGTAACTGACTTATACCTCATTCTGTTATAGCATTCTCCTACTATATATAGTAGAGCTATCAAATGAGCTATCTTTTACTAAGTTACTAGTAGAGTTCAGCAGTTGCAGTATATTTATTTTCCAATAACCACCTCCTCCCCTCCCCTCTCCATAGACTTCTATGGTAGACGTAGCTCAGCCTGATAAATGGACAACAAATCCCTATTTTTTTTCCCTAATAAGTTACAGATGTAGTAGAGTTAACCCAAACTTCGGCAATTAGTTGAACTGCTGTAGTCTGATATCTACTCACAGACAACAACAGAAAACAAGAAAAAGTCATTGGAAAAACATTTCTCAATAAGTTTTCATTGTGCTTTGTTGTCTTCTGTGATAAGATACCACACTGCAACAGTTTAACCATTTGTAGAAGTTCTGGTTAACTTTGCTACATCTGTATATTGCAAAGTTTCTGATATTTATTTCTACTATTCATTTATAAACAATTGTTTTTCTGTTTTGCCTATAGGGGTGTCTTGTCTGCAGTGATTTTGTCTTTTTTGAAACAAAAGTATTTAACATTGCATGATGTTTTCTGGCTGACACGGTGATACACTATTTTTACTTTACTTTTATTTCAGTTAGCCATTAAAAGGTATCATAGGGACAAGACTGCTATTTTGTATCTCTTATTGACAGCAATAAGACACTATGCCTGTAAAAAGACTATCCACAGTCTGGTTGGGTAGCTAGAAAACAAGAAAGAGATATAACTTATAGGAAAATGTATGTTATGTATAAAGCAATGTGAGACTGTATCTGGAATACCGTGTTGCGCTCTGAAGATCCCACCTACAAAAAGACATAGATAAAATGAATGGGTGCAAAGGTGGGTTACAAAATTGGTAGCGGGTCTGAAGCATAAAATATATCAAGATTGGCTTAAAGAACTTAATCAGTATAGCCTTGAGAAAAGAAGGGAAAGGGGGGACACAACAAATAAGAGTACAGTAAGGTTCAGGAGAGAAGTGTTTTTAATAGGAAAACGGAACGCAAGAACAAGAGGCACAATATAAAATCAGTCGGGGTAAATATCAGAAGCAATGTCAGGAAATATTATTTCACTGAAAGAGTAGTTGAAGCTTGGAACAAACATCCAGCAGATGTAGTTGGGAAATCTACAGTAAGTAAGTTTTAGAAAGCCTGGGATAAAAACATGTCTGTCCTAAGATATAATGGAAATAATATAAGGGCAGACTAGAAGGACTATGTGATCCTTTCTGTGTTGTCCTTCTTCTATCATGGATATAATATCGGACAATATGATTCCCCTAATGCTTTGAAGCTTTTTTCTTTAAAGGGTATCTCCAGTACAGCTGACCTTCATGTCTACTGATGAATTATAAATGTGAAGGTGGGAGGTACAGTCGGCAGACTGGTGGTTCTGTTGCCGAGGCAGCTGTACAAAGCCTGAAACATGTCCTGCAAAGATCCACAGCAGTAAAGGCTTCAGACATTGTACAGTTGCCTCAGCAACAGGTTTATCACCATCCAATCTGCCAACTGCATCTTCCACCATCCCATTTAAACTATTGGCAGAGACGCGAACTTCAGCAAACAAGCTTACCCTCAATATGGCATTCAACCACTGTATGACCACTATTTCTTAAAACACTGTTTTTACTCAACAGATTGCAGTATAATGACTACTGGGTCAGGTTTCTACATCATGTAACACTTACATAACATTATAAAACATTTCTGACCAATTATCCATTTAGGAAAGTAGAACATGTTGTGGAATGAGGACAGTCCAGCTCTCCACAGGGTGTTCTTTCCCTCACTTGAGTGCCAAGGCACGTAGAGATTTACTGCTCTACACAGCATTGCTGTACTCACACTACTTAACTCTATGTGAGGTTTGTGTTAGTTTACAACAAGTACAGATATTGTGAATCACATTCCACCCTGTTAGATTTCCTTGACACCATTGAAATCAGTTCATAATAAGAGCTTTCATGTCCAAGGCAATGAAGAGGGACTCAACAAAGCAACCAAACGTCTGGGGCCTTTCTCGGAAATGTGTCAGGGGGAAGGCATTAAGAATCTGTCCAAGTACACAGCTAGGACAAAAGGCAATGTAAGTGAAAGCCACCTACTCCAACCATCAGAGGCACCAGCGTGATCTCTACACTATATTTCATAAAGGTGAGTTATGTACATATCCTATAACTATATGGGGAAATGGGATAAAACTATTTAGTCTATAGAGATCTTGTATAAAATATGGTATCTCAAAGCGGTTTGGATTTTCTCCTCCTATTGGTGTTCATTCCATTTTCTTAAAAATGTATATTGCAGCAGTGCTGAATATGTCTAGTATTTGCTTCTGTTCTGCACATGTATAAGTTACAGAGCTAAGATGGTTCAGGAAGCTCACCTGCTGTCCTATGGCAACAACAGGTAATACAATGTCATATCTTGGTGGGTTTTGGAATGTATATACATGTAGACATGCTATACATGGTTTAAAAAACATATCTTACTGCTGAAAGTTTATGAAGCTACTACTCCTTGTATACATACTGTACAGGCATAGAAGAGCTCATATATCCATTGTTTCAGGATGGAGTTTGTCAATTGGAACATCACATTGCAATATCATAGAGTCCTCCATAAATCTGCTACATAATCTGAAGGCATATGAAGTGACAAAAATGTAAAGAAAGTGATAAATTCAGCTGTGCTATGTCTGTACATGTTTAGCTATATTATGAATTTGTTATAAATTAAGTACCCATTATACAGTATATGTACTAGAGCAAAACAACATCAAAACCATGAAATACATGTAGTATGAGGAAAGTTACATTTAGCTGGATCATTTTATGGCCTTCATAAGCAACTCTTCATTCAATGAAACATTATATATTTTCATGATACAAATAGTATTCATATTCGGATTAGAAGAGGTTCTGAAAAGATTATTACAGGAGAGTCACCAGTATGGGAAAGTAACCTGTAGCTGTCAGTATCAGAATGTAACCTGTAGCTGTCAGAATCAGAATGTAACCTGTAGCTGTCAGTACGGGAATGTAACCTGTAGCTGTCAGTATAGGAATGTAACCTGTAGCTGTCAGTACGGGAATGTAACCTGTAGCTGTCAGTACGGGAATGTAACCTGTAGCTGTCAATGCCAGAATGTAACCTGTAGCTGTCATTATGGGAATGTAACCTGTAGCTGTCAGTATCAGAATGTAACCTGTAGCTGTCAGTACAGGAATGTAACCTGTAGCTGTCAGTATGGGGATGTAACCTGTAGCTGTCAATGCCAGAATGTAACCTATAGCTGTCAGTATGGGAATGTAACCTGTAGCTGTCATTATGGGAATGTAACCTGTAGCTGTCATTATGGGAATGTAACCTGTAGCTGTCAGTATGGGAATATAACCTGTAGCTGTCAGTATGGGAATGTAACCTGTAGCTGACAGTATGGGAATGTAACCTGTAGCTGTCAATATCAGAATGTAACCTGTAGCTGTCAGTACGGGAATGTAACCTGTAGCTGTCAGTATGGGAATGTAACCTGTAGCTGTCAGTACGGGAATGTAACCTGTAGCTGTCAGTACGGGAATGTAACCTGTAGCTGTCAGTACGGGAATGCCTGTCGCACCAGAATGTAACCTGTAGCTGTCATTATGGGAATGTAACCTGTAGCTGTCAGTATCAGAATGTAACCTGTAGCTGTCAGTACAGGAATGTAACCTGTAGCTGTCAGTATGGGGATGTAACCTGTAGCTGTCAATGCCAGAATGTAACCTATAGCTGTCAGTATGGGAATGTAACCTGTAGTTGTCATTATGGGGATGTAACCTGTAGCTGTCATTATGGGAATGTAACCTGTAGCTGTCAGTATGGGAATGTAACCTGTAGCTGTCAGTATGGGAATGTAACCTGTAGCTGACAGTATGGGAATGTAACCTGTAGCTGTCAATATCAGAATGTAACCTGTAGCTGTCAATATCAGAATGTAACCTGCAGCTGTCAATATCAGAATGTAACCTGTAGCTGTCAATGCCGCAATATAATCTATAGCTGTCAATATCACAATATATCCTGTATCTGTCAATACCAGAATGTAACCTGCAGCTATCAATGCCACAATATAATCTATAGCTGTCAATATCAGAATGTAATCTGTAGCTGTCAATGCCATAATGTAACCTGTGGCTGTCAATGCCGCAATATAATCTATAGCTGTCAATATAACAATGTAACCTGTAGCTGTCTATACCAGAATGTAACCTGTAGCTGTCAATAACTGAATGTAACCTATAGCTGTCAATATCAGAATGTAATCTGTAGCTGTAAATACAGGAATATAGCCTGTAGCTGTTAATATGGGAAAGCAACTTGTAGCTGTTAATACTGGAATGTAACCTGTAGCTGTTAATATGGGAATGTAATACTATTGCTGACAATACAGATATGTAACCTATGACTGTCAATACAGGAATGTAACCTGTAACTTTCACTATGGGAATGTGTGGTAATATGAAAATGTAACCTGTAGCTTTCAATTCGGGAATGTAAACTGTAATTCTCATTATGGGAATGGAACCTGTAGCTGTCACGTTGGAAATGGAACCTGTAGATGTCACGTTGGGAATGTAACCTGTGACTGCCAATAAGGGGATGTAACCTGTAGTTGTCACAATAGGGATGTAACCTGTAGCTGTCACTATGGGGATGTATCCTGTATCTGTCACTACGGGGATGTAACCTGTAACTGTCACTATTGGGATGTATCCTGTATCTGTCACTACAGGGATGTAATCTGTAGCTGTTAATATACAGGAAAATAACCTGAAACTCTCAGTATGGGAATGTAACCTGTAGCTGTCAATGTAACCTGTGATTGCCAATATTGGAATGTAACTTGTAGCTGTCAATATGGGGATGTAACCTGTAGCTGTCACTATCAGGATGTAACCTGTAACTGTCACTATGGGGATGTAACCTGTAACTATCACTATCGGGATGTAACCTGTAACTGTCACTATGGGGATGTAACCTGTAACTGTCACTATGGGGATGTAACCTGTAACTGTCACTATGGGGATGTAACCTGTAACTGTCACTATGAGGATGTAACCTGTAACTGTCACTATGGGGATGCAACCTGTAACTATCACTATCGGGATGTAACCTGTAACTGTTAATACAGGAAAATAACCTGAAACTCTCAGTATGGGAATGTAACCTGTAGCTGTTAATGTAACCTGTTATTGCTAATATTAGAATGTAACTTGTAGCTGTCACTATAGGAATGTAACCTGTAGCTGTCACTATAGGAATGTAACCTGTAGCTGTCAATACGGGGTTGTAACCTGTAGCTGTCACTATGAGGTTTGTTACCTGTAGCCGTCAATATGGGGATGCAACCTGTAACTGTCAATATGGGGATGTAACCTGTTGCTGTCGCTACCGGGATGTAACCTGTAGCTGTCAATATGGGAATATAATCTGTAACTTTCACTATGGGAATTTAACCTGTAGCTGTCAATATAGGAATTAACCTGTTATTGCTAATATCGGAATGTAACTTGTAGCTGTCACTATAGGAATGTAGCCTGCAGCTGTCAAAATAGGGATGTAATCTGTAGTTGTCAATAAGGGGATGTAACCTGTAGCTGTCACTACGGGGTTGTAACCTGTAGCTGTCAATATGGGCAGATAACCTGTAGTTGTCAAAAAGGAGATGTAGCCTGTATCTGTCACTACGGGGATATAACCTGAAACTGTCAATAAGGGAATGTAACCTGTAGTTGTCACTATGGGGGTGTTGCCTGTAGCTGTCAAATGGGGATGTAACCTGAAGCTGTCAATAAGGGAATGTAACCGGTAGCTGTCACCATGGGAATATAACCTGTAGTTGTCCCTATGGGAATGTAACCTGTAGCTGTCAACATATTTCAATAGTGGCCATAAATAATAATAATAATAATAACAACTTTATTCATATAGCGGCAACATATTCCGTAGCACTTTACAAATCAGAGGACACATGAACAGACAATATGAGACATTATAATGTGACAAAGAAATAAACATATCAAACAATAGGAGTGAGGGCCCTGCTTGCAAGAGCCATGATATCTTGGAACCAATAGACACAACAAAAGATTGTGGTGCCATAGGAAATTATAAGCTTTGCATGCTTCAGCTCCATGCTTGCTTTTCCTTGGAGACATGAAACAATAAACATTTGGATTAAGAAGCAATCTGCCACTTATCCTTATGACATGTACAGTATGATGGAAGAAGGTGATTGTTGAAATAAGTATTTCTTAGGACAAGCAAGTTATTGCTTAATGTCTGTCTACAAATGTTATTTATAACTACTCCTATAGATATTAGCTGAGCTTTTGGGTGAAGTTAGGCCAGACACATGTGTGGACAGGTAATGCTTTGTCCTTACAGTCTTTAATGGTTAGTTGCATTTTTTTTTCTATCATTCCACTGTTGATCTGGTATGACCTTATGATCTTGACCCTGATCTTTTCTTGTCAGTTACCTGGTTTTCCATTCATTGCCAATCTGGTCAAACCTTTAACCTGCCGTCAATCTTTACCTGGGGGTCTACCAATGTCAGTCCAAGAGTGCTACATTCTTTGGCACTCCAAAACTGGTTTCCATACCCCTCTAGCTATGCTGTAGCAATGTCAGAATGCTGCAGGGTATATATTGTCCCGCAAAGCTTTCAGGGTCAGAACTGTAACTTTATCAAGATGTCCTTAAGTCATAGGGTTTACCATCCTATAAGGTGCAGGAAGTGGCAGCTTATTGTGCAATAACATCATGATATGTTATGATAGAAAGGAGAATTACCAACCACTCCTTCAAGTTCTCCTTCTATTGTGTCCAGGATTTATTATTAGTAGATATTTGTGTTTAGAGCTGGCAAATGTAGCTGAAGAACAAGTTCTGCTCTCATTTCCTGCTAATGACTAAATATTTCGTATCATCAATACCCACGGGTACTTTTTGTTTGTTTTGTATTACATTTGCATTACTTATTGTGGCACAATGTAATTCTACTGTATATAGTAGTTTGTGCATGAATTAACACAGAATCCCCAGAGTATGGTGATTGTCATGGTATGTAAATACAAGCCTACTAAAATACCACATATGGCAATGGTATAAAAACTCAATACATATGGACCTTATGGGGTGCTAGACATAGAGTATCGTATTCATGATTCTTCAGAAATCCCTCACCAGTGTATAAATCAACCAGTAATTCTGGATGGGTGTAATTCCTTATATTGTCTATGATCGCTACGGTTGTGCTCAGTTTAGCTGATCATAGAAGTAGTGCTATACCCCACATTCAACCACTTTTACCTTTCTCTAGTGGACATAAGTCATTCAGGAGTGCACACTAAATGATATTTGCAACAATGATAATTTTTCCTTGTGTCAATGTGTTCCCAATGTGGCACATACTATTCATGTGTATTGTTATACATCTGTTTCTATGACTGGGTCCTTAATAGTACAAGCAAGTTCTATATCTGAACGATAGTAATACTTGTCACAGACTGGAATGGATTGTATTGGCACTGCAGACATAATACTGCAATTCCATTCACTGTAAATGAAGAATCAGATTAATGATAATGGTTATCTGTTCGGCCAGCCTGGTCATTAGATCCAAGTCATTGTCATGATTTGTTATCTGCAGATATACAAGGGACTGCAGGTAAATTTACATTATTATTAAGATGCACAGACAATCCGACTACAAAGAGTTACAGCTCTGCTACAAATCTCTACATCAAATACAAAAATAAAATTAGGAACTTTGGTATTACAAATACCAATAGTATGAAACTATGAAACCTAAGTGTACTGAGAACAGATATAAATGTGAATGTAAGATTTTTTTTTCTTAATATAAATCGGACAAATTTAATCAGTTTTACTCTATAATCACAAATTAATGAGTATGATCATTTATTTCTAGAATAGTATATTCATAGAAAGAAACCCAGGTGGAGACACTAATTGTCAGAGAAAATATTAAATAAAACTTCACTTTTATTATGATACAAAAATAAAAAAGATTGTTCCAGGGCACAATTCAGGGGCGCACCGCTAATGAGGCGAAGTGAGGCGGCCGCCTCGGGCGGCACTGTCCGGGGGGGAGGCATTTTACTATTTAATGTAAACCAGCCCAGGACAGGCCGCTTTAAAAAAAAAACCAAAAAAAAACCCAGAGCTGAGCGCGGCCTGTCCTGGGCTGGTTTACAAGACGTCGCATCTCAGCGCAGGCGGCGATACAATGACGTCATCACGCCGCCTACGCTGAGACACAGACGTCGCGGACAAGAGGAGGAGGCGGCGGCTGCATCAAGGCATCACAGGTGAGTATAGCTTTTTTTATCTATATAAATAGGCCGTGACCTGCTGTAGCATCCCCGGCAGGTCAGGGCCTATTTATTTACCTACCCGCGTCTGCTCGTGGCCGCCCCCGCTTCCCCTTCTGCTATGGGCCGCAGAAAGGGAAGCGGATGCCGCTGTGAGCGGCCGCGGGCATCGGTAAGTTAGGCCGCGGGCCGCAAATACTACTATTATTATACTCCGGGGTCTATTCAGACCCCGGAGTATAATAATCGGAGGCCTAGGGTTGGTGAGGGAACATAAAAAACAGTGTTACTCACCTCCTGCGATCCGATGTAACTCCGAGCAGGCTTGAGGCCTGTGGTGACGTCATCAGGTCGCGTCGCCGGCCTGATCACGTGACGTGTGTGCGCAATTAAACAGGGCCGAAAGCTGCAAGGCGTGCACCGGTGTCCAGGATAGGTAAGTAACTCTGATTTTTATGTTTGTATTCTCCCCTGGGTCTCCAATCATTATACTCTGGGGTCTGAAAAGACCCCAGAGTATAATAATAGTTCATGGGTCGGCCACTATGGGGCATAATACCCTGTGCAGGGACCACCGTAGAGCATAATACCCTGTGCAGGGGCCACTCTGGAGCATAATACCCTGTGCAGGGGCCACTATAGAGCATAATACCGAGTGCAGGGGCCACTATAGAGCATAATACCGAGTGCAGGGGCCACTATGGAGCATAATACCAGTGCAAGGGCCACTATGGAGGATAATACCAGTGCAGGGGCCACTATGGAGCATAATACCCTGTGCAGGGGCCACTCTGGAGCATAATACCAGTGCAGGGGCCACTATGGAGCATAATACCGTGTGCTGGGGCCACTATAGAGCATAATACAAGTGCAGGGGTCACTATGGAGCATAATACCAGTGCAGGGGCCAATATGGGGCATAAAACTGTGTGCAGGAGTTGCTGCAGAACATAATACCGTGTGCAGTGGCCAATGCGGGGCATAATACCATGAGCAGGGGCCACTATGGAGCATAATACCGTGTGCAGGGGCCGCTGAGAGGCATAATACAGTGTGCAGGGGCCGCTGCGGGCCATAACACTGTGTAATACTGTGTGCAGGGGCTGCTGTGGAACTTTATAGTGTGTGTAAATGGGACGCTATAAACATGGGCTATGGCACCTGTTTATATTATACGCTGTCTGTTTATAGTGACCGTGTGATGTAATTGTAGCCTTGTCACATACTGTAGACATGTACAGGACGAGGCTGTAGTTACATTACATGGCCGCTATGAGATGAAATACACTATGTAAACAGAGAAGCGGTCACGGCGCTTACACAGGTACCATTCAAACAGCTGATCAGTGGGGGTCCTGGGTTTTTGAACCCCACTGATTAGTTTATTAATGACCTGGAAAACCTTTTAATTAGTTAACACCTGGGGTATTATTAATAAGGGGCACTATTTATACAGGGTACACACGGACATTATTAATATAAAGATGCACTTGGGAGTATTATTCATTATGGGGGGTTATATCATATATTTTATAATTGGGGTAGCAGCAGGATGGGTGTGTACGTGAGGACAATGTGGGTTGGATGCCTGGAAAAGTGAGGAGCCAAAGATGTCTGTGTTGCAACCTTTACAGAGACAAGTCACAGCTGGAAGAAGTGGTCATGGCGGTCCAAAGGGAAGAGAAGGGAAATGTGAAGGATTAGTCAGAGACGTCACCTGTAAGTCACAGAATGTTACTGCACTGTATTCACCTAAATGATAGAGGATAAATACCTGAGTGATGGGGGTCTGTCTGCTGAGACCCCCACTGTGCCTGAGAATTGGGTTTTTCCCCCCACTAGGTGGGAATACAGCCTGACCGCAGCCATATATATAGGTGTGTCATTTGGTGGATGGACGAACCCGCGTGGCTCTCATTCACTTCAATGGGAGTGCCAAAGATACCCGAAGTCCAGTACTCAGCTATCTGCGGGGCTCCTATTATAGAGAATGGGGGCCACGTGGGCTCGTCCATCCACCAAGCAGAAGATGTGTGACGTTACTTTCATTGTTGTTGATCTGATACTGAAGTAATACAGGAAGAAGAATTCTTAAAAACTGTTTTATAACTTTGTGTATTGTGTATATTGTGCGACGATAACAGTGTGTTAAACTAGTAGCATGGAAACTCAGTTTTTTTTGTTTTTTTTTGGGGGGGGGGGGCGTCTTTCTATAGTCCGCCTCAGGCAGCAAAGAGGCTAGGTTCACCACTGGGCACAATATATAAAAACATACAAAACCGCTTGATAGCAGCAGGGCACTTCAAACCGCCTAAAAGCAGCAGTATATAATAACCCAAAATGTGTTACAATGTCTGAAACTCGCAAACCAACTGGGTTTCTTTCTGTGAATATGGTCTAAGATTGGGGACTTCCACCATTAAGGATCTGTGAGTAGTATTTCTAAAATAGCAACCAAAAATCATTCATTAGGGTATAAGATACAGAGCATTGCTGTAATGGACACAGTATTAACATCACAGGACAGATTTCCCTTTCCCACAAATGGATGAATCATTATGTCTCAACTGCGGTATTATGTTCACACCATCAGCAGCGGGTGTAATGTACCTCCTACATCTCAATGTAACAGCCAGGATTGGAGATGACTCTGATTCCACTGTCCCATAACACAACTATGAATGCCAGTAGGTTATCTAACAAAACCCCCTAGTTCAGCCATAGCTATTAACCTATTAATAATAATAATAATAATAGTCCTTTAATAGTCCCACAATGGGGAAATTCAGTGTGTTACAGCAGCAAAGATAAGCAGATACAAATACAAATACAACATGTACAGGAATGTTCCAAGGTGAGAGGCATTACATTAATAGCAGACAGACAGATAGGACGTAGCAGAGGAGGGGGGGGGGGATTTAACAGGCAGAGAGATATTTCAGTTCTCTGTGTGTATTGATCTCCGCTTAGGTCGGTGTTGGTTGTACAGCCTAACCGCGGTGGGGAGGAAAGACTTCCGATAGCGCTCCTTCTCACACCTAGGGTGGAGCAGTCGGTCACTGACAGTACTGCTCAGCGCGATCACAGTCTCATGCATGGGATGGGACTTCTTCTTCTGCATGGAGCTCACCACGGACAGTATCCTTCTGTCACCCACCACCTGCACTGGGTCCAGTGGGCTCCCCAGGACAGAGCTGGCCCTTCTAATCAGCTTGTCAAGTTTATTTCTGTCCCTGGTTGATATACTGCTCCCCCAGCAGGCCACTCCAAAGAAGATGGCTGATGCCACTACCGAGTTGAAGAAAGTTCTAAAAAGTGCCCCCCGGATTCCAAAGGCTCTCAGTTTCCTAAGCAGGTAGAGCCTGCTGTGGCCCTTCCTGTACAGGGCCTCCATATGATCTGCCCAGTCCAGCTTATTATTAAGGAGCAAACCCAGGTACTTATAGGTGTTCACAATCTCGATGCCCGTCCCCAGGATGTCCACTGGATTTGGAGGGCATCTGCCTTTGCGGAAGTCCACCACCATCTCCTTGGTCTTCCCCGCGTTAATCTTCAGGTGGTTCCGGTGGCACCATTCCAGAAAAAAAGGCTCTCATAAAAATTAACATAAACGTGAAATTAATTTATTTAAAAGGGTCATCCACTTTCTAATATTGATGGCCTGTCCTTAGAATAGGTCATGAATATTAGATATGCAAGGGTCAGACACTTGGGACCCCTGCAGATCAGTTGCTTCTGGACAGCATGACTCCCAGGAATATTTACATGCTGGGAGCTGTGCTGCTCACTCACTGTACAAACCGAGCAGCAGCTTTAGATATTGCAGTGCTGCCCCATAGACTTCACTATCCCCTTTAATCACAAAAAATACATACAGTATATGGTATCTCCGTAATCCTAACAATGACCACAACCACACATTATTTAACCCTTTCCCAACATCTGCCATAATAGTACGGTGGATGTAGGGCATTTAAATATGGCAACTGCTCGGGAGCTGAGCGATCACCATAGCCGCTGGGTCTCTGCTGTATAATACAGCAGAGACCTGGCGCTAATGCCAGCAATCACTGCCTGATCTGATCGCAGGCATTAAGGTCAAAGCTGACCAAGGTGCCATTTTTCGCCACTATTTTGCCTTGAATCGCCGGCACCTGGAATGAGGGGCCAGCGATCCATTGCCATGACACCCAGGAGCCTATTGAAGGCAAGCTTTCATTTTGCTATGTCAAGGGAGAAAGCAAAACACAAAAATATTTTTTTCATTAAACACGGTCGTGACCCAACACATAATATAATTCATATCAGAAATTGGATAATAGTGATATTCTACATGAGCCCAAAGATACACTTAAGAAGTGCATGGTGCATCTATTGGCATCAGGCTGCCAGTCCAAATAAAAAAATCCCCTTTTTATATATATATATATATATATATGTATATATTGTAATAATCAAACCAATCCATACAAAAAAAGCTAACATATTATTTATACTGAACATGGTATAAAATGAATCATATCAATCAGATATGTACCACAAAACTAGGACTTGAGAGACTTGTGTCTTTATCCAACCTTATCGACTATGTTACTGTGTAAAATGGTGCCAATAAAACCCAGAACTTGTTGCTGATCAAAAATAAAAGAGGTATAGCTCTTGGAATGTGTTCATGAAAAAAAACTTGGAGAAAAAAACCTACCCACTTCCTGATCCCAACGGAACAGGCTCCAGTAACTTTCAAGTGGTAAATAAAACAGAGTACAAATAAAGTACAGTAAAGGAGAGATTTACAGGTTAATACGTAAAGAAAAAAAATCACCTTGCCTCCATTGTCTTCCATTAGAAGACATTTTGATTTTTGTATAAGATTCGTCATCTGCCTCCGTCCAACATCTCTTTTTTGACACCCCAATAACTACAGCATGATACAATGCTATGGATGCATTGAAAATATTTCGTAAAAAATAACAACATTTCAATTCCATTTTTTATCATATAAAGGGCAAGTAACCAGAGATGAATGCTAACTATACTGTATACCTACATTTCACCAACAGATACAACCATGCATAAAAACACACAGGGACTGATTTACTAATTCTGTCTAGGGCCTTATACACATGGTCATGTGTTTCATATGTGTGCTATCCAGATTTTTTTACCCATACTTTTTCTATGGCCCCATATATTTGACTGGGTTTGTCACGGGTATGTGTAGGAGGCTGTGAGACCAGACCCAAAACTGAGGACAGGTCCTATTCCTGAGCATTATGCAGTCCAGGATTATTTATTTAAGTCTCTGGGTCCGTGGAGAACATGGACAGCACACAAATGCTATTCATGTACCGTCCATTCTGTTTTTAAAGAATCTGTACAGAGCACACAGTTGTGTGCATGTAGCCTATTACCTAGACAGTGTAAGCTTAGACTAGGCAGTCTAAAGATGTGCCAAATTTATCACAGTGACTGATGTTGGATGATACACTTGATGCATCTTTAAACACCTTTGTCTATCTTATTTTAAGCAGGCCACAAAAAACCATAAGCATAAGTACACTTTTATTTATTGTTTCATAAATCAATAGTGCAGGTGAAAGGAAAAACTTAGCAATATACTTCACTAAAGGAAAATGCCTGTGTCTTTATAAGTATTTCTCCAGTCTCTACTTCCTATCTGATTCATGCTGTCTGTACTCTGTACACAATCAGTCTCAGTTTACAATGGGCTCTATGGAGGGGGAGGGGGGAGAGAAGAGGAATAAAAATATTTGAGGTAGTTTACAGCATTTAAATGAGCCATTCCTGCCAGGAGAAGGTTCAATAGTAATTCCTGACAACCCAGCTATGTTCTAAAAGAGATCTCTATATATTGCTGATGTCTCTCCGTTTGAGGAGCTCTCCAGTCTTCAGATCTCAACCCCATAGAAAACCTTTGGAGGGAGTTGAAAGTCCATGTTGCCCAGCGACAGCCCCAAAACATCACTGCTCTAGAGGAGATCTGCATGGAGGAATGGGCCAACATACCAGCAACAGTGTGTGCCAACCTTGTGAAGACTTACAGAAAACGTTTGACCTCTGTCATTGCCAACAAAGGATATATAACAAAGTATTGAGATGAACTTTTGTTATTGACCAAATTCTTATTTTCCACCATAATTTTCAAATAAATTCTTAAAAAATCAGACAATGTGATTTTCTAGATTTGTTTTCTCATTTTGTCTCTCATAGTTGAGGTCTACCTATGATGACAATTACAGGCCGGCCTCATCTTTTTAAGTGGGAGAACTTGCACAATTGGTGGCTGACTAAATACTTTTTTCCCCACTGTATACATCAGTTTTTTGGTACAAAACAAGCAAAAATCTCCCCCAAAGATAAGTATGGTGTTCCAAGGACATCACATTTCTTGTAGCTTCCTATAAAATAATCAGCGGGGTGACTATACATCAGTAGACATCACATGGTTCACCACTTATTGATATGTTGATATGTTTGTTAGCTCCCAGTATTGGTATACACTATGACATCGTCACTTCTTCAAATGACTTCTTGAGACAGCAGACACATTCCTCTGTGTCACATCTCTTAACATTTGATGTGGCTGTGTGTACTTTGTGGGGTTTGATATCAGTTTTACAAATACTTGTGTTTTTCTTGAAGCATTGTTCCAGGTACTTATTGTTTAGCTTCCCATGATGAAAGGTTCTGGAGAGATACAGATGACCAGCCAATGTCTGTTATCTATGGTGTAATCCTTCTGTCTGACATATTATTTTGCTCAATAATCTGACTGTACTAGTTAAACAAGCTACCTGTATACCATTGTTGCCATGTACTAGTTATTTCCCCAGTACCGCTGGACAAATGTGTAGTTAACACAAACATTGATTATAAATTGTAAAGAAGATAATCTTAACAGTGCCTGTATTTCTGCATTATCTATTCCCTCCTGGTCCTCCATTGTGTCACATGATCAAAAATAAGACTGTCCAACTGACACATGTGGACAGAAAGTCAGTTTCTCTATTCATTCCTATGAGACTCATATCAAGGATGACTTCTATTATTATCAACATGAGCACCCAAATCTAACACTGCAATGTTTTTCTCTAAACTGGACCATGGATATGCACATTTCATCTACCCTTACAATCAGTAAAATAATTTTGCTTCTGTTTTAGGAGGGTGAGGGGGCATAAGTGACACCTAAAAAGCAATAACCACAAAAACATGTCAAAGTCATGACATTGGGGCCCAGAAGCTATAAGTTAAACCAGAGCAGAAGTGATTCACAGAGGACCTGTTAGCGATCCATAAGTAGATTGCAGTCAACTGGTTACCTATTCAGTGTATAAATCTATATGTCTCTTGAACTGGGACGGGAAGATTAAAGAGATGTCAGTGTTGTTAATTCATGAAAGGCATTTGTGACATGGTACACAAATCCACTATTGCAGCGTCTCCGATGAGAACAATCCATGTAGTCAGCAAATAAATAAAGGAGCAAAGTAGGATGAGAGATTTTGCTCAGCTCTGCTTACAGGAATGAGAGAGATGACAATATGACATGATACATTTCATTTCTATGCAGGACCAAAGACTTCATAAGGCGATTGGTACTTGATGAGTCTTAAAAATACCTCTTTGGCATTCCTAATAGCAGCACTGAGTAATTTCTGTGAACTTACTTTTAAACTCGGAAACTACTGCAAAATTTCAGAAACACTCCCAATAAATTTGTCATACTCCAGTAAATAGGTGGGATTTATTTGTACCTCAAAACCCCACCCAAAAGTGGGTATTCTCATCTGGATTAGAAATTATCCCAAGGGCTAGACTTAAATGCCCTGATTTTGCCAACTGAAATGTAAGTAACTGTGTCCTTTGCTGCTTTATAGGCATGCATACTGTATGTGTTCAAGATTTCCTGTTCTTTGGACATATGCAGATTTGTGTGTCATGAGATAACTAGCTTTTGAAGAAATGATGATTTTGCGATATGGTATCACAAAGTGATGTGCTATATGTGGCACCTCGTGGTTGTGTTGTGAGTTGCAGCCTATCAAGGATCTTGCTAGCATGTTGCAATATTGTAGACTTGGTTTCATGAGAAATTTAAATTCTTAAAGGGGTTTTCCCATATCAAGGTTTCACCTGCTCTCTTGTCTCCTCTCTAATCCACTTCCTGGTTTCATTGACAAGTTAGTGGTTGGGCTTAGCCTGTGTGATGTACAGCTCAGCACTGTGATCCAAGACTAAACTACATGTATTTACATATAGAGGTAACAGAGAAACTTATTGTTGTAGCCATTTGCAGGGCTCAGCAGCTAATTGCAGTTTAACCCCTTCCCGTTGCAGGCATTTTTTGATTTTTATTTTTCACTCCCTGCCTTCAAAACCCCATAACATTTTTATTTTTCTGTTCACAAAGCCATATGAGGGCTTAATCTTTGCGGGACAATTTTTTTCTTCATAATGGTACCATTTATTATTCTGTACAATGTACTGGAAGCTGGAAAGAAATTCAGAATAAGGAGGAATTGGAGAAAAAGTACATTTTTGCGACTTCCTTACAGGCTTCGTTTTTAACTGTGTTCACTGTGCAGCCAAAATGACATTTGTATTCTATGTTATGGTACTATTCCAGTGATACCAAATTTATATTGTTTTATTTACATTTTAACCCTTTAAAAGAAATCCAAAACTTTGCAAAAAAAAGTATATTCTGGTACCCATAACTTTTTTATATTTCCGTGTACGGGGATGCATAGGGTGTCTATTTGTGGGACCAGATGTACTTTTTAGCTATACCATGTGGGGTACTGTCTATTGCTTTGATTGCTTTTTATTCAAATTTTCATCAGAGGCAAAACAGCAAAAAAATAGTGGTTCGGCACTTTTGATTTTTTTTTCCCACTTTTTTTCTCAGTTTGTAGAACAGGCATTTTCGGACATAGGAATACCTAATGTGTATGTGCTTCTCAGTAATTTTTTACTTTTATATGTATTCTAGGGAATTTTAAATTTTTTTTTAAATTTAATTAATTAATTAATTTTATTTTTTTTAAATACTGTTTTGAACCCCGGGAGTCTCATCACTAATGCAATGCATTACAATGCTAATTCGATACAATGTATTGCAAATACCGGCACTTCCATTATAGGCTGCATAGAGCAGCCTATAATAGAAGTAATGCTGAGACACGTCTGGGAGTCTTCAATAGATCGGGCACTGATCGCGGGCATTAGTGCTGGTTCTCTGCTGTATAATACAGTAGAGACCCGGTGGCTATGGTGGCCACTCAGTTCCTGAATGGCCGCCATATATAAATACCTGAAATTCGGATGTCGGGAAGGAGTTAAAAATATTTAAATACCCGACGTCCACCGTAATAGTAAGACAGATGTCAGGAAGAGGTTAAAGAGCTGATAGAAGGCTCTGGGACCTTCCCGAGATAGCTGAAGTGTCCTAGGCAACAAGCTGTAAACTGAGGACACATATTTAGCTATATCTGTCAAATGGAGCAAGATAGATAAAGCAATGTATTGGGTAAAAAACGTCAGTTAGCTTAAGCTACAAGTTTAAGTATGATACTGGAGATGGGAAAATCCCTTTGATGAACTTAGCTAAGTTTGAGCTAAGTGGTCACATCTTTAATTTTTGTCATTTTGCCTGCCCCACATATATATACTGTACATAGGGTGTGGAAAGTATTCAGACCCCTTTAAATTTTTCACCCCTTTCATTGCAGCCATTTGCTAAAAGCAAAAAAGTTAATTTTATTTCTCATTAATGTACACTCAGCACCCCATCTTGACAGAAAAAAAAACAGAAATGTAGATATTTTTGCAAATTTATTAAATAAGAAAATCTGAAATATCATATGGTCATAAGTATTCAGACTCTTTGCTGTGACACTCATATTTAACTTACAAGCTGTTCATTTCCTTCTGATCCTCCTTGAGATGGTTCTACTCCTTCATTGGAGTCCAGCTGTGTTTAATTAAACTGATTGGACTTGATTAGGAAAGGCACACACCTGTCTATATAAGACCTCACAGCTCACAGTGCATGTCAGAGCAAATGAGAATCATGAGGTCAAAGGAACTGCCCAAGGAGCTCAGAGACAGAATTGTGGCAAGGCACAGATCTGGCCAAGGTTACAAGACTTTCTGCAGCACTCAAGGTTCCTAAGAGCACAGTGTCCTCCATAATCCTTAAATGGAAGAAGTTTGGGACGACCAGAACCCTTCCTAGACCTGGCCGTCCAGCCAAACTGAGCAATCATGGGAGAAGAGCCTTGGTGAGAGAGGTGAAGAAGAACCCAAAGATCACTGTGGCTGAGCTCCAAAGATGCAGTAGGGAGATGGGAGAAAATTCCACAAAATCAACTATCACTGCAGCCCTCCACCAGTCGGGGCTTTATGGCAGAGTGGCCCAAAGGAAGCCTCTCCTCAGTGCAAGACATATGAAAGCCCACATAGAGTTTGTCAAAAAACACATGAAGGACTCCCAGACTATGAGAAATAAGATTCTCTGGTCTGATGAGACGAAGATTGAACTTTTTGGTGTTAATTCTAAGCGGTATGTGTGGAGAAAACCAGACACTGCTCATCACCTGCCCAACACAATCCCAACAGTGAAACATGGTGGTGGCAGCATCATGCTATGGGGGTGTTTTTCAGCTGCAGGGACAGGACGACTGGCTGCAATTGAAGGAAAGATGAATGCGACCAAGTACAGAGATATCCTGGAAGAAAACCTCTTCCAGAGTGCTCTGGACCTCAGACTGGGCCGAAGGTTCACCTTCCAAGAAGACAATGACCCTAAGCACACAGCTAAAATAACAAAGGAGCGGCTTCGGAACAACTCTGTGACCATTCTTGACTGGCCCAGCCAGAGCCCTGACCTCAACCCAATTGAGCATCTCTGGAGAGACCTGAAAATGGCTGTCCACCAACGTTCACCGTCCAACCTGACGGAACTGGAGAGGATCTGCAAGGAATAATGGCAGAGGATCCCCAAATCCAGATGTGAAAAACTTGTTGCATCATTCCCAAGAAGACTCATGGCTGTACTAGCTCAAAAGGAAGGGGCTTCTACTCAATACTGAGCTAAGGGTCTGAATACTTATGACCATGTGATATTTCAGTTTTTCTTTTTTAATAAATTTGCAAAAATATCTACATTTCTGGATTTTTTTCTGTCAAGATGGGGGGCTGAGTGTACATTAATGAGAAATAAAATGAACTTTTTTGCTTTTAGCAAATGGTTGCAATGAAACAAAGAGTGAAAAATTTAAAGGGGTCTGAATACTTTCCGTACCCACTGTACATGTACCTGGATATGGCATATCTAAGAACATGTCCGCCTCTTGTTTCAGATGAAGCATTATATAACAGGAGAGAGATAAAACAATCTTGGTGTCACCAATTTCAGGAGAAACAATATAAAAAGACAAGATGAATTTGATCTGGCAGGCAGTCCCCATGGATGTCAGCATGTTGGCAGACTGCAGTTAAAAACTTACTTTGCTTGCCCCTGACGTAAGCTAACTTGTCTGGTATCTTTATAAATATGTGGTTTCCAGCCTGTTATGAAAGAAAAGGCTCCCCAGGACAGAGCTGGCCCTTCTAATCAGCTTGTCAAGTTTATTTCTGTCCCTGGTTGATATACTGCTCCCCCAGCAGGCCACTCTGAATAAGATGGCTGATGCCACTACCGAGTTGAAGAAAGTCCTAAGAAGTGCCCTCTGGACTCCAAAGGCTCTCAGCTTCCTAAGCAGGTAGAGCCTGCTGTGGCCCTTCCTGTACAGGGCCTCCATATGATCTGCCCAGTCCAGCTTATTATTGAGGAGCAGACCCAGGTACTTATAGGTGTTGACAATCTCAATGCTTGTCCCCTGGATGTCCACTGGTTTAGGAGGGCATCTGCATTTACGGAAGTCCACCACCATCTCCTTGGTCTTCCCCGCGTTAATCTTCAGGTGGTTCCGCTGGCACCAGTCCACAAAATCCTGGTTCAGTTCTCTGTACTCCTTGTCATCATCGTCTGTGATGAGGCCTACTATTGCAGAGTCGTCAGAATACTTCTGTAGGTAGCAGCTAGATGAGTTGCATCTAAAATCTGCACCTGTCCTGAGTTTTGGGGCCCTGACCGTTGGCCCGCACACTGATCCGTGTATTACACGGTCATGTGCGTGGGCTGATATAAATGGCTGGGTCAGTTTGCTATCTGGGAAAAACCCAGATAGCACACTAACCATTCACAGAAGTGACACTAAAATTGTACTGACTAATTCTGGATTTCTCTAAAGTGGATGTTTAAATGGCAAAACATCGCAAAAGGCACAATAACTGATCAATGTCTCTGATCACTTACAGTATAGCAGTGACAATGTAAAGCTACATTGATTTAACTCTTACAGAATTCAATTTAAGTCCCAACAAATCTGCTACATATAAAAGGAAAAAAAAACAGACATATACAATAGATAACATATAAATTTGGCCTTTTTCCTGGATTTCAGAAGTATCTCTTTGTTATACAATAACAAGTTGCCAGATTTTTCCACTAAAATGTGCTTATTTATCACCCTTGTTCAGTTTCAAAATTGTCCAGCAGGTGGTGATAGAGAACACAACCAAAGAATTGCAAAATGTGGACTGAATTGATGCAATGATGTACTTGGAGAGCTCCCAGAATAACTTCCATTCAGAGTAGGAGTGAAGCTTTAAAGCCACATCATTATGCAAATATCTGTGCTCATGCGAGAATGTCCCAACAGTTGTCTTATGCCATTGGTCAGCATGCTGATCTAAGCACAGGACGCACGTCCACTTTGTTTCGTATCCAGCCAATGAAGCTCATGCCATCTAACCATTTCATTTATCTTTTGCAGTTGTGATACAGGCTGTGTGGCAGGAGGACAATCTCCACCCATCATTCTGTATAGTGAGATTGGACTGTGACCTTGACTTAGAAATGCAGCTTGACAGAAGATCTTTCAAAACACACCTTGATAACCTCCCACCATCTACCTCTGCACTATATCAATGTGAGGAATCCTAGGGTAGTCACATCTGCAGAGCACTTCAAGGACTGCACCTCTGGTTCTTCCAAGAGACAACTTGGATCCCTAAACTGTATCTATATATCTTCCCCATATGATGGCACCATGTGTGAAGCGTCTTCTGAGCTGCAAGCGGTTTTTTATTCTGTTTGCAACACCCCTGTTGTTGCTACCACTACCCCTTGTTATCCGTACAAAGGTGAGTAAGTTTTAATATATTGACATACCATTATATTATTATTATGCATTTATTAGTCACCACCTGTATACTATATATATATATATATGTGTGTGTGTGTGTGTGTGTGTGTGTGTGTGTGTGTGTGTGCGCACGCATTTATACATATTTATACAGTATATTTGTATCTAAAGAGTTTAACACAACAGGATATTTTTAGAATGACAAAAATTTTTTATTATTAAACCATTGTGATAAATATTGATCTCAATTATACGTAACACATTTCTTCATGCAGAATGTATACTATTGGATATGTAAGTTAGAATTTACTGCTGGAAATAGCCAAGGCTGTACTCGGCTTCTCTTACACAGTCCCATAGAGATGAATGGAGCAGCAGTGCTCATATGTGACCTACCACTCAATTCATACAGGACATATGGGATCCCTGTTCTTGTGATCAGTGGGGTGCCATACAGTCAGCAGTTATTCTCCATACTGAGGATAGCAGATAACTTGTATTAACTAGAATAATAATGTAAAATGAATATTATTAGAATCAACATTATTATTTTATTATTAGTTTATTATTATTAATTATTCTTACTATTATTTACCATATTAGCATATTTTCTAACATTTTATTTAAGTACTATATGTTACACATGTACAGTCATATGAAAAAGTTTGGGCACCCCTGTTAATCTTAATCATTTTTAGTTCTAAATATTTGGGTGTTTGCAACAGCCATTTCAATTTGATATATCTAATAACTGATGGACACAGTAATATTTCAGGATTGAAATGAGGTTTATTGTACTAACAGAAAATGTGCAATATGCATTAAACCAAAATTTGACCGGTGCAAAAGTATGGGCACCTCAACAGAAAAGTGACATTAAAATTTAGTAGATCCTCCTTTTGCAAAAATAACAGCCTCTAGTCGCTTCCTGTAGCTTTTAATCAGTTCCTGGATCCTGGATGAAGGTATTCTTGACCATTCCTCTTTACAAAACAATTCCAGTTCAGTTAAGTTTGATGGTCGCCGAGCATGGACAGCCCGCTTCAAATTATCCCACAGATGTTCAATGATATTCAGGTCTGGGGACTGGGATGGCCATTCCAGAACATTGTAATTGTTCCTCTGCATGAATGCCTGAGTAGATTTGGAGCTGTGTTTTGGATCATTGTCTTGCTGAAATATCCATCCCCGGCGTAACTTCAAATTCGTCACTGATTCTTGTACATTATTCTCAAGAATCTGCTGATACTGAGTTGAATCCATGCGACCCTCAACTTTAACAAGATTCCCGGTGCCAGCATTGGCCACACAGCCCCAAAGCATGATGGAACCTCCACAAAATTTTACAGTGGGTAACAAGTGTTTTTCTTGGAATGCTGTGTTTTTTTGACGCCATGCATAACGCCTTTTTGTATGACCAAACAACTCAATCTTTGTTTCATCAGTCCACAGGACCTTCTTCCAAAATGAAGCTGGCTTGTCCAAATGTGCTTTTGCATACCTCAGGCGACTCTGTTTGTGGCGTGCTTTCAGAAACGGCTTCTTTCGCATCACTCTCCCATACAGCTTCTCCTTGTGCAAAGTGTGCTGTATTGTTGACCGATGCACAGTGACACCATGTGCAGCAAGATGATGCTGCAGCTCTTTGGAGGTGGTCTGTGGATTATCCTTGACTGTTCTCACCATTCTTCTTCTCTGCCTTTCTGATATTTTTCTTGGCCTGCCACTTCTGGGCTTAACAAGAACTGTCCCTGTGGTCTTCCATTTCCTTACTATGTTCCTCACAGTGCAAACTGACAGGTTAAATCTCTGAGACAACTTTTTGTATCTTTCCCCTGAACAACTATGTTGAACAATCTTTGTTTTCAGATCATTTGAGAGTTGTTTTGAGGAGCCCATGATGCCACACTTCAGAGGAGATTCAAATAGGAGAACAACTTGCAATTGGCCACCTTAAATACCTTTTCTCATGATTGGATACACCTGGCTATGAAGTTCAAAACTCAGTGAGGTTACAAAACCAATTGTGTGCTTCAGTAAGTCAGTAAAAAGTAGTTAGGAGTATTCAAATCAATAAAATGATAAGGGTACCCAAATTTTTGCAGCGGTCAAATTTTGGTTTAATGCATATTGCACATTTTCTGTTAGTACAATAAACCTCATTTCAATCCTGAAATATTACTGTGTCCATCAGTTATTAGATATATCAAATTGAAATGGCTGTTGCAAACACCCAAATATTTAGAACTAAAAATGATTAAGATTAATAGGGGTGCCCAAACTTTTTCATATGACTGTATATATTTCCAATAACCTCTACTGTCCATAGTCCAACGTCTCCAGGCTCATGTCCCTTCACAGGATACTGCTTTGAAATTTTGTATAGTAATGTTGATAAGTTATAAAACATCCATCTACTAGTGGCTGTGCATCAATATTCTAAGTATTGCAAGTAATGATATATGCCACATATCAGTATAGGGACTGTGTCAGCACCATAGGTGTTATGTTTGGAGGTTATACTGGTAAGACTCCAGCTCTAACAGGCATTTCTGACTTAAATGCTGTTTGTAGAAAAAAACACTTAGGGTATGTTCACGCAGAGTTTTTTGCAGGCAGAAAAAATCAGCTTCAGGAATTAGGAAATGGTTTTTTGACATGTTTTTTGACATGACGCGGTTTTTGACGCGTTTTTCTTGACGGTTTTTTTTGCTCCAGCACACTGTATGGACCTGGAAACTTCTCTTTAAAAAACGCTAGCAGCTTTTGACGCGGTTTTTGCAAAAAAAAACTGCGTCAAAAACCGCGTCAAAAAACCGCGCCGTGTTTTTTCCACCTCCCATTGACTTCAATGGGTTTTTCCAGGCGAAACCCACCTGAAGATAGGTCATGTCGCTTTTTTTCCACTAGCGGAAAAAAAACGCTAGAGGAAAAAAAACTGCTATGAATAGGAGGCATGCAAAAAACTCTGTTTGAACACAGCCTTAAGGCTAAGACCCCACATTGCGGAAACGCAGCTTTTTTTGTTGCAGATTTTGTTGCGGTTTTTTGAACCAAAGCCAGGAGTGGATTGAGCAGAAGGTAGAAGTCTAAGTACTTTCTATATATTTTCCATTCCTCTTGTAGCCATTGTTGGCTTTGGCTCAAAAAACAGCAGCAAATTCTGCAACAAAAAAGCTGCATTTCCGCAACGTGGGCCTTCAGCAGAGGTCACACATTACAGAAAAGCTGTGTTTTTTGTTGCAAATTGTTCTGCGTTTTTTTGGAACCTAAGCCAAAAGTGGCTTTAAAAGGAATTGGAAATATAAAGGAAAGATTTATACTTTTCTCTTCTAATATATCCACTTCTGGCTTTGGCTAAAAAAAAATGCTGCAAAATATGGAACAAAAATACAGCTTTCTGCAACCCGTGGTCGAGAGTAAAGCTGAGGCCCCATAATGCGGAAATGCAGCATTTTTTTGTTGCAGATTTTGCTGTGTTTTTTGAGCCAGTCAGGAGTAGATTAAACAGAAGGGAGAAGTATATTTATTTATTTTCCATTCACTTTTCAAGCCACTCCTGACTTTGGCTCAAAAAAGTGCTGCAAAATCTGCAACAAAAAATATTGCGTTTCAGCAGCGTGAGGTCTTAGCCTAAAGGGGTTTCCCTTGTGGACATTTATATATTCACAGAATATCCCATAAATCCCACACCTTTCTTGAGAATGGGGGTCTTCAGGTCATAGGAGTTCTTGTGGATATACCATAAATATTTGAGGTAGGAATTCCTCTTTAACACCTCTGTTGCAAACAGATTCACATAAAAACTGCTATAAAACTACAACACATGCCCAGTGGGCAGCTGCAGCTTTTGTTAGGAAAAGATGAACTATATGCTGCATGTGAAGGCCTCAAACTCTGTATTGCACCGAGCATTGACGGCATACACAGACTTCTAAGGGGCTCTATAGTACCTTTATATGCCAGCGAGTTCATTGAGTTTTTTAAATATTAAATCTAACCAGCATTGTTGGGGATGTTCCAGGGGAATAGCTCTGGCCTATGGTGCCACACACAGCCCTGAGCCACTGGGGATCCCATTTGTCATCATATAGACTCCCACATATAGCTCTGTCATTTTCCTGAGACATTTATACAGTGAATAGACAATTTAGCGCATGTGAAACCATAATAACAATAATGTAATATATGGCATTAGGATGAAGACATCAGCCCACACCATCAATTACAGTCCAGCCCTATCCTCCACCCTTTAATATCCGTTCCACCATTAAGAGTTTTAATTATACTATATATAAATATTCACTGCCCGTGATTTACAATACACAAGAATGTTTGCAGAGAGTTTTTGGAGGAAGTTCAGCAGGGCAGGACCTGTCATACCATTAGAACCACTGGCAGGTAAAGTACACAATGTGGATTATCTTGTAACAATGGCACCTGTCAAAGCAGTGGAATATATGAGGCAACAAGGGAGCAGTCAGGTCTTGAAGCTGATGTAAAAATGGGCAAATGTAAAGATGTAAGTGACTTTCACAAGCAACATACTGTGATGGCTACATAAATGTGTCAGAATATCTGTAAAACAGTAAGTCATGAGCATCAGAACTGGACCATGAAGCAATGGGATAGGTGGGATAGGTGGCCTGTTCTGATGAAGTCTGTTTTCTTTTCCATCATTCCCGGTGCGTCGCTTAACTGGGATGAAATGGCACCAGGGAAGAAGGCAAGTAAGCAGAGATGGTGTGAATATCTGGATAATGTTTTGCTAGGAAAACTTCAGTACTGGCATTCATGTGGATGTTACTTAGACACATACCCCCTACCTAAACATTGTAACATACCAAGTACATTCCCTTCATGGTAGCTGTATTCTCTAATGGCAGTAGCTTTTTCCAGCAGGACAATTCCAGCAATATTCTGGAATGGTTTGAGGAACATGACAAAGAGTTCAAAGTGTTCATTTGGCCTCCAAATCCCTAAGAGCTCAATCTAATCGAGTATCTGTGGGATGGAGAAACAAGTCCAATCCATAGACTCCATATCAAAACTTACAAGACTTAACGGATCTGCTATTAATGTCTTGACACCAGATACCACAGGACATCATCTTGTGAAGTCCATGTCTTACTCGTTCAAATATGTCTCAGAGAACTAAAGGAGACATACACAATAATTGGCAGGTGGTTTTAATGTTCAGGCTAATTGGTGTATAATGTTTAAGTGGGCTACCTGACAGTCTCCCAATGACTGCTATAGGGGGTAAACATTAAAGAGGAACCACAGCACATACTTTGTTGAAGATGCAAACTGGAAGGCCAAGTTATTGAAAGAAACAAACTTATATAACACTCAATGTGTGTTATTTAGTATTTAAACAGTAGCAGAAAAAAACACCTTCCACCATGTAGAGGGTAAATCGAGATCAACAAGCATTAGGCGACATTTTGGTCATCATTGACCTTTATCAAGCCAGGTTTACAAGGGACAGAGGGTCTAGTGCCCGAGGAGGCCAATAGGATTGTTATGGATCACAAGTTGTGTGCTTTGGTTCCTCTGTACTGCTATAGGAGGAGAAAAACGGTCATGTGTAATTTTGTCCTTTGAGATAAGTTCAAGGATAGTTCCCCAAGCATAGGTCATTAATATCTTAGTTCTGGAATACCCCATCAATGTCTGTGGCTAGCATTGGGAGTCATATACAGGAACGGACTGAGTGGTACTTTACTTGCAATGTGGCAAGGTACCTCTAATACCTTGAGGTAAGGAGCCTTAGTAATACAATATCAGTACAATGAAACCAAAGGTGAATGGGTCATAAAACTAGTTTACAAACTAATGTAAACTAATAATCTAAAAACTAATAGTATTATAAGTAAAAGATAGTCAGAGCTATGAAAGCCTACTTGGATTACATTACATTTAGTTTTCATGGTATTTTATTTCATTTGAAATATTCCATTTCATCACAAACTATTCTTTATGGCAAGCAAAGGTTGAAATTAAGCAAGAATAGCCAGGCTGTTTGTTTTTTGTTTTTTTTTTAATCCAAAGTAAAATGGCTTTTATTCAGCTTACAAGTGGAACAAAAAATAACAAACAGCCTGGCTCAGTCAGTCCTTTCAGGACCCAGTCCTGTTGGGACAGACCGCCTGTCCGTCTCCGACTGGTTCCCCGTCTCCCTGCTTCCTGCAGGTCTCCACAGCACTCTCTCCTGCTGCAGACACTCCATCTGGAGTTGGTGCCCCCCCTATGGGTGTGGCTGAGGAGCTTTTCAAGCCTGGTTCTAGGTCGCTCACTAGCGCCCTCTGGGTTCACATTCTCACAGTGTGCAGAGGGAAAAAACTGCATTGCAAGTCATTTTAATGGCCATAAATTGTGCTACTCTTCATGTACAGAGACATCACAGCTTATTTTGAAAAGTTGCCCAGGAAGTTTGGCATGCTTAAAGTTGTTTTTTTTTAGCTAAAGCTGAATTTTGGCATGTCTCATAGTAATATGGATTTTTTTCCATTGCTCTCTGGTTCTATTCCTTCTATCTACACTATGTTGAAAAGTGTCAGGTGATCGGTTGCCTTGGGTTACACTTTATACTATCCCATTAACTGCCCTTGAGTCATTGCTGAAAAGTAAGCAAACGGGATGTTCTGAACGAATGAAAAAGTGAATGTTATGTTCTGTTCATTGATGAATAAACAATAAGCGTTTCTTTGCCAGTTGAAACTTACTACGTACATAGTACGGGGATTGGCTACACTCTATTTCTTTAGCTAAATCATTCTCTTTAGCAATCCCTTCTGTGAATAGGTCGTAAAGACTTTGGAATCAAAGTTGTACATTCTTTGGTTGTGTCCCTGTAAAGATTGCTTTAGTGCCCCTCAACTTAAAAAAAAACCCATTGAACACAGCCACTGGAACTATGTATTCTGTCAGTTCTAGGTAAAGATAAAGAAGGTTAATCAAAGTTAAGGAAAAATATATCACTACTAATAGAATATGTGCCAGAGCTTCATATAAAGTACCAGTTTTTGACAGGTTTGCTTAAAATTGGAAAAAATACAGTATTTATCCAGAGGTAGCGATCTTTATTGAGGTTGAACTCAACTCTAATAACATGGAAGATTTTTCTTTAAGGCCTTTATTTATGCTTTAGAGAAGTGGTGTACAGCCAAAAATGCGGATCTGTGTAGCCCCCTGAGCATCCGAACAGACATGCTTGTTTGTATTCCAATATTTCGGAAAGACACGACTGTCACATCTTCTTGACGCAGAGAACTAACTGTTATAGGAGGCATTCTTGGACTGGCACTACTATGGGGCGCTGTGTACTTCACTAGTGGGAAACACTGTGAGGATGACACTAATGGGGGCACTGTTATGGGGATGTTGTGTGACTGGCACTATTAGGTGGGGCACTATATGGCTATATGAGTTTATTTTCAAGCAACATAAGGGACAAATCCAGGCAAAACTGTTACTGTGTTACTAGTACAGGCCTGTAAGCCTCCAGCGCTGTAAGGCTATTGTGCTGCCCTTCTCTATCATATAAACCTATATATCACAAAGCTCAGCTTCTCTTCTTCTGTCATATAAACCTATATATCACAGAACTCAGCTTCTCTCCTCTATCATATAAACCTATATATCACAAAGCTCAGCTTCTCTTCTTCTGTCATATAACCCTATATATCACAGAGCTCAGCTTCTCTCCTCTATCATATACACCTATATATCACAGAGCTCAGCTTCTCTCCCCATCATATAATCCTATTTATCACAAAGCTCAGCTTCTCTTCTTCTGTCATATAAACCTATATATCACAGAGTTCAGCTTCTCTCTCTATGTGTAAACCTATATATCAAGAGCTCAGCTTCTCTCTATATATCATATAACCCTATCTATCACAGAGTTCAGCTTCTTTCCTCTATCATATAACCCTATATATCACAGAGCTCAGCTATTCTCCTCTATCATATAACCCTATATATCACAGAGCTCAGCTTCTCTCCCCTATCATATAATCCTATATATCACAGAGCTCAGCTTCTCTCCTCTATCATATAACCCTATATATCACAGAGCTCAGCTTCTCTCCTCTATCATATACACCTATATATCACAGAGCTCAGCTTCTCTCCCCATCATATAATCCTATTTATCACACAGCTCAGCTTCTCTCCTCTATCATATAAACCTATATATCCCAGAGCTCAGCTTATCTCCCTCTATCATATAACCCTATATATCACAGAGCTCAGTTTCTTTCCGTCTATCATATAATCCTATATATCATAGAGCTCAGTTAATCTCCTTCTATCATATAATCCTATATATCACAGAGCTCAGCTTCTCTCCCTGTATCATATAATCCTATATATCCCAGAGCTCAGCTTCTCTCCCTGTATCATATACACCTATATATCACAGAGCTCAGCTTCTCTCCCTCTATCATATAACCCTATATATCACAGAGCTCAGCTTCTCTCCCTCTATCATATAACCCTATATATCACAGAGCTCAGCTTCTCCCCCTCTATCATATAACCCTATATATCACAGAGCTCAGCTTCTCTCCCTCTATCATATAACCTTATATATCACAGAGCTCAGCTTCTCTCCCTCTATCATATAACCCTATATATCACATATCTCAGCTTCTCTCCCTCTATCATATAACCTTATATATCACAGAGCTCAGCTTCTCTCCTCTATCATATAATCCTATATATCACAGAGCTCAGCTTCTCTCCCTCTATCATATAACCTTATATATTACAGAGCTCAGCTTCTCTCCTCTATCATATAATCCTATATATCACAGAGCTCAGCTTCTCCCCCTCTATCATATAACCCTATATATCACAGAGCTCAGCTTCTCTCCCTCTATCATATAACCTTATATATCACAGAGCTCAGCTTCTCTCCCTCTATCATATAACCCTATATATCACAGAGCTCAGCTTCTCTCCTATATCATATAACCCTATATCTCATGAAGTTCAGCTTCTCCCCCTCTATCATATAACCCTATATATCACAGAACTCAGCTTCTCTCTATATATCATATAACCCTATATATCACAGAGCTCAGCTTCTCTCCCTCATCATATAAACCTATATATCACAGAGCTCAGCTTCTCTCCTCTAGCATATAAACCTATATATCACAGAGCTCTGCTTCTCTCCCTCTATCATATAACCTTATATATCACAGAGCTCAGCTTCTCTTCTCTATCATATAACACTATATATCACAGAGCTCAGCTTCTCTCCATGTATCATATAAACCTATATATCACAGAGCTCAGCTTCTCTCCTATATCATATAACCCTATATCTCACAAAGCTCAGCTTCTCCCCATCTGTCATATAACCCTATATATCACAGAGCTCAGCTTCTCCCCCTCTATCATATAAACCTATATATCACAGATCTCAGTTTCTCCCCCTTCTATCATATAAACCTATATATCACAGAGCTCAGCTTCTCCCTCTATCATGTAAACCTATACATCACAGAGATCAGCTTCTCTCCTATCATCCAAACCTATATATCAGCTCAGCTCAGCTTCCCTCCCTCTGTTGTATAAACTTTAGCCTCTCTCAGGTAGGACATTATTAATGACCTGATAGGTTCTCTATGAGGGCTTGTTTTAATGAGACAGCCCCTTCAGGTGTATCAGAGCCCTCTCTTGTAACAGACCATGCAGCTGTGTGAACAGCAGATGATCTGACAGGTTTTCAGAAACTGAACACAAGCAGGGGTTTGGAACACAAACGCAACAAGGCAATGAGACATTATATTATTACATTGAATTATGAAAAATTACTTGGTTGTTTTATGAACATATTGTGCTTTAAGCTGGAAAACATTTTCTTTACAATATACAGTAGTACGTGGCAGAATTTATCATATGTGCCTAAATATGGAATTCTTTACTGGGAGGGTACGTAAATTATACATCATATAAACAGGCAGTAAGCTGGTATGAGGTAGCGCTCAGTTCTATAGTCTTGGATTTACGGTATAGTATTTCTTTGTTCATCTTGAAGTCGTATGTGTCAGGATGAGGTTGTTTGAAACAGTAATTGTCATGACTATGTTGTGTAATATAATAAGACCTCAAGATTTCATCTATAGATCAGTTGTGGTTTGTTTTTCAGTCTTAAGGAACTTGGATTCAGCATCATATCTACATGAGTAATAATGTTACAGTGGGGAAAAAAAAGTATTTAGTCAGCCACCAATTGTGCAAGTTCTCCCACTTAAAAAGATGAGGCCGGCCTGTATTTGTCATCATAGGTAGACCTCAACTATGAGAGACAAAATGAGAAAACATATCTAGAAAATCACACTGTCTGATTTTTAAAGAATTTATTTGCAAATTATGGTGGAAAATAAGTATTTGGTCAATAACAAAAGTTCATCTCAATACTTTGTTATATATCCTTTGTTGGCAATGACAGAGGTCAAACGTTTTTTGTAAGTCTTCACAAGGTTGGCACACACTGTTGCTGGTATGTTGGCCCATTCCTCCATGCAGATCTCCTCTAGAGCAGTGATGTTTTGGGGCTGTCGCTGGGCAACACGGACTTTCAACTCCCTCCAAAGGTTTTCTATGGGGTTGAGATCTGGAGACTGGCTAGGCCACTCCAGGACCTTGAAATTTCTTCTTACGAAGCCACTCCTTCGTTGCCCTGGCGGTGTGCTTGGGATCATTGTCATGCTGAAAGACCCAGCCACGTTTCATCTTCAATGCCCTTGCTGATGGAAGGAGGTTTGCATTCAAAATCTCACGATACATGGCCCCATTCATTCTTTTATGTACACGGATCAGTCATCCTGGTCCCTTTGTAGCGAAACAGCCCCAAAGCATGATGTTGCCACCCCCATGCTTCACACAGTAGGTATGGTGTTCTTTGGATGCAATTCAGCATTCACTCTCCTCCAAACATGACGAGTTGTGTTTCTGCCAAACAGTTCTACTTTGGTTTCATCTGACCATATGACATTCTCCCAATACTCTTCTGGAACATCCAAATGCTCTCTAGCAAACTTCAGACGTGCCCGGATATGTACTGGCTTAAGCAGGAGGACACGTCTGGCACTGCAGGATCTGAGTCTCTGGCGGCGTAGTGTGTTACTGACGGTAGCCTTTGTTACGTTAGTCCCAGGTTTCTGCAGGTCATTCACTAGGTCCCCCCCGTGTGGTTCTGGAATTTTTGCTTACCGTTCTTGTGATCATTTTGACCCCACGTGGTGAGATTTTGCGTGGAGCCCCTGATCGAGGGAGATTATCACTGGTCTTGTATGTCTTCCATTTTCTAATTATTGCTCCCACAGTTGATTTCTTCACACCAAGCTGCTTGCCTATTGCAGATTCAGTCTTCCCAGCCTGGTGCAGGTCTACAATTTTGTTTCTGGTGTCCTTCCACAGCTCTTTGGTCTTCACCATAGTGGAGTTTGGAGTGTGACTATTTGAGGTTGTGGGCAGGTGTCTTTTATACTGATAACAATGTCAAGCAGGCGCTATTACTACAGGTAATGAGTGGAGGACAGAAGAGCCTCTTAAAGAAGAAGTTACAGGTCTGTGAGAGCCAGGAATCTTGCTTGTTTGTACGTGACCAAATACTTATTTTCCACAAATGGTTTCTTAAAAAAATCAGATAATGTGATTTTCTGGATTTGTTTTCTCATTTTGTCTCTCATAGTTGAGGTCTACCTATGATGTCAATTACAGGCCTGCCTCATCTTTTTAAGTGGGAGAACTTGCACAATTGGTGGCTGACTAAATACTTTTTTCCCCACTGTATCTGGAAATGTGTGAGATATTAGCAGCCCAATGACTAAACCATATTACTGATAGTATATTCCTACAGTGTCTCAGAAGCTTTAAAGGAAACCTATTCACAAAGACCCTGGTAGAGGTAGAATAATATCCACAGGAAATAAACCCGCAAACAAACTAACTCCCAATATTCCCTCTCCCTAAACCTATAATCGAACTTTTATTTAAGCAACTAAACCCTACTTAGATCTTAGACTTTATTAGAGCACCTAAAAACTTAGGTATAGCTACTATAGGTATCTGGATCCTTTTTGTTTCCGACCACTATTTGGCCAGAGGTAGATATTGCTGAGGTTGATGATTTTGCCTGCCACATCATCACGAGGCATAGATGCAGCTACATTGGTGTTTAAAAGGGTTGTCCAGGAATTTTTAGTTTTGTGATTGGAGAGCGTCCCACAGCCAGCACATACAGTCATATGAAAAAGTTTGGGCACCCCTATTAATCTTAATCATTTTTAGTTCTAAATATTTGGGTGTTTGCAACAGCAATTTCAGTTTGATATATCTAATAACTGATGGACACAGTAATATTTCAGGATTGAAATGAGGTTTATTGTACTAACAGAAAATGTGCAATATGCATTAAACCAAAATTTGACCGGTGCAAAAGTATGGGCACCTCAACAGAAAAGTGACATTAATATTTAGTAGATCCTCCTTTTGCAAAAATAACAGCCTCTAGTAACTTCATGTAGCTTTTAATAAGTTCCTGGATCCTGGATGAAGGTATTTTTGACCATTCCTCTTTACAAAACAATTCCAGTTCAGTTAAGTTTGATGGTCGCCGAGCATGGACAGCCCGCTTCAAATTATCCCACAGATGTTCAATGATATTCAGGTCTGGGGACTGGGATGGCCATTCCAGAACATTGTAATTGTTCCTCTGCATGAATGCCTGAGTAGATTTGGAGCTGTGTTTTGGATCATTGTCTTGCTGAAATATCCATCCCCGGCGTAACTTCAAATTCGTCACTGATTCTTGTACATTATTCTCAAGAATCTGCTGATACTGAGTTGAATCCATGCGACCCTCAACTTTAACAAGATTCCCGGTGCCGGCATTGGCCTCACAGCCCCAAAGCATGATGGAACCTCCACCAAATTTTACAGTGGGTAGCAAGTGTTTTTCTTGGAATGCTGTGTTTTTTTGACGCCATGCATAACGCCTTTTTGTATGACCAAACAACTCAATCTTTGTTTCATCAGTCCACAGGACCTTCTTCCAAAATGAAGAAGGCTTGTCCAAATGTGCTTTTGCATACCTCAGGCGACTCTGTTTGTGGCGTGCTTTCAGAAACGGCTTCTTTCGCATCACTCTCCCATACAGCTTCTCCTTGTGCAAAGTGTACTGTATTGTTGACCGATGCACAGTGACACCATCTGCAGCAAGATGATGCTGCAGCTCTTTGGAGGTGGTCTGTGGATTGTCCTTGACTGTTCTCACCATTCTTCTTCTCTGCCTTTCTGATATTTTTCTTGGCCTGCCACTTCTGGGCTTAACAAGAACTGTCCCTGTGGTCTTCCATTTCCTTACTATGCTCCTCACAGTGGAAACTGACAGGTTAAATCTCTGAGACAACTTTTTGTATCCTTCCCCTGAACAACTATGTTGAACAATCTTTGTTTTCAGATCATTTGAGAGTTGTTTTGAGGAGCCCATGATGCCACTCTTCAGAGGAGATTCAAATAGGAGAACAACTTGCAATTGGCCACCTTAAATACCTTTTCTCATGATTGAATACACCTGGTTATGAAGTTCAAAGCTCAGTGAGGTTACAAAACCAATTTTGTGCTTCAGTAAGTCAGTAAAAAGTAGTTAGGAGTATTCAAATCAATAAAATGATAAGGGTACCCAAATTTTTGCACTGGTCAAATTTTGGTTTAATGCATATTGCACATTTTCTGTTAGTACAATAAACCTCATTTCAATCCTGAAATATTACTGTGTCCATCAGTTATTAGATATATCAAATTGAAATGGCTGTTGCAAACACCCAAATATTTAGAACTAAAAATGATTAAGATTAATAGGGGTGCCCAAACTTTTTCATATGACTGTACTTGGATTAGCTGTTTGGAGATCCATCCAGTCTGTGTACTATACAGTGCAAGGAGCCAGAAGCAGTTGGCTCCTTGCCCTGTATATTGGCCGGGAGTTGGTAATGCAGCTCAGCCCATTGAAGTTCCTTATTAAAGAAATATGTTTCCTTCTCCACTCATTAGGATGTTTTCCTCCAACTTATCTTCACTCAGAGTGTTTACGTGTATAGAATCCATTTCCATCCTCACCTCATATACAGAAGTCTATGGAGAGGGGAGGGGAGGAGGAGGTTGCTGCCAGCTATATGATTTTTGCCTCTTTCTGTGCAGTGTGAAGTCTTATCTTGAAAATTACAGCAGTGTCAAATGAGTGTAGCAGAGTTTAGGAGATGCAGTTATATGTGCTCTTTTCCTGCCATCTCCTTCTTTTATTTATTTTATTTATTATGCTTTCTTATATAGCGCCATCATATTCCGCAGCGCTTTACAGACATTGACAGTCACTGTCCCATATAGGGCTCACAATCTACATTCCCTATCAGTATGCCTTTTGGAGTGTGGGAGGAAACCCACGCAAATACGGGGAGGACATGCAAACTTCTTGCAGATGTTGTCCTTGGCAGGATTCGAACCCAGGACTCCAGTGCTGCATAGACTTCTATATAAACAGAACTCAGCCTGATAAGTGTAGAAAAACATATAGCTCTTTCATAAGACAAATTATAGAGTTTCTTATATTCATCTGTGCTATTCATTTATGGTATGTTTTAAGGAATGCAAGTATTTACTAGAATAGACATGACAGGAGAGCTGACAGGTTCCTTTTTAAAGAGCAAATGCATTAAAGTACCGTATATGCCGGCGTATAAAACGACTGGGCGTATAAGACGACCCCCAACTTCTGCCCTAAAAATATAGAATTTGGTATATACTCACTGTATAAGACTACCCCTCTCCCAAATGAAAAAAAAGTCTGCTTTGATTTCAACATGTTAATTTTAATTCAAATGCATATGACATGCAGGTACTGTATATAGCAGCAAAACTGTCACTTATAAACATAAGGTTGTTTCAAACATGTACGGTAAAGCTAAGCTCTTCATTAATATCACAGCATGGATGCGAGGGGAATCTGGCGTTACTGCACCGCCAGCTTTCCCCTCGCATCCATGCTGTGATATTAATGAAGATCCGACATGCTTCTGTAAGTGCCGCCTGTGACCCCCAGCTCTGTGACGCTGACCGCTGTGACGGGGCGGCTGCATTAGCATACAGCGCGCCGCCCCGTCAGCGCGTACTAAGCCTCTTCTAATGACTGTGAGAGGGCGGATTGCCGCGCATGCGCGGCGGTCCCAGGAAGCGGCTCTCTACGCGCTGACGGGGAAAAAAACACCTCACACAGTGCAGCCCCCGTATATCCGGCGTATAAGACGACCCCCCACTGTAGCCATTATTTTAAGGGGTTAAAAAGTCGTCTTATACGCCAGTATATACGGTACACTAGTCTAGTATGCAGAGAATATCCCAAGTTGATAGAATAGTGAAATGAAAAGAGCTGGTTATATATTTAGGAGTCCACCACCACCCTGCGTTCAAAACATATTTGAGATGTTTTGACTTTACTGGTAAGATTCAGACAGGATTGTCCAGGCCATCTACAAACATCACCAGAAGATGTTTCAATATTAATACCTACAATCACATTTTGAAGTCCTATTTTGGAAGTTTGGTCCTATTACATTGGAGGGGTTTTCCAGTCCCAAATGGAGTTTTTATATTGATGATATATAGTTCAGTATATGATGTATAGGAGTCGAACAGTGGGTGATGTGGATGGGGAGCGCGTGCAGACTGCTCCTTTTCAAGTAATAGGAGCAGAGCTGCAATTTCCTGAAACCACCCCTATGTAGTGCATAGGGCTGCTGCTCTGCTGCTATTACTTAAACAGGAGCGGACTGCACGTACTACGCATCCACTGCATCAGTTTCTGGAGGCTGGAGGCTGCCCGAACAGCATATCTATGCAGGGTTAGGTATCAGACTCCCACATATCACATACTGATACCTACGTATATTGTGAATAGGTCATCAGTATGAAAACTCCATTTGGGGCTGGAAAATCCCTTAAAAAATCAGTTTAATAGGTTAATGTCATCAAAGCTCCTGAGTAATAATACATTGGTATATGCAATTATTTATAAAATAGGAATTAACATCTAAACACAAATGAGACTTGCTGACTAAAACACAAGACAGCTTACAATGAACTCAGTCAACTGAGAAAATGACAAGAACTTTGCACTAATTATTACATGAATGAAAAGAAATGAGTCAGGTAAAATAGTTCATCTAGTTAATGGATTTAGTTTAATATTGTCCAGGCCATGAAACATGTGTGGCCTTCTTATACTTGACTTGAAACCCGCCTGATTCAGTAAATTGCTAATGTTAAGGATGCTTTTCAATATAACAATATGAGAAAAAAGCTATATAAGATATATATATATATATATTTTTTTTACTATGGAAATTACAGGGGTTGTCTAACAAACAACACCTATCCTCTATCTACAAAGAACAAGATAAGTATCGATGGGTGTCCTGCCAGGACCCCTGCTGATGGGAGTCCCTTCTCCCCCACTGGAATACAGTGACGCTTGTTCATGTCCACTGCAAAGCACTATACTTCCTAGCTTTAGCAGCCCCACAAAGTTGAATGGAGTAGTAGCGGATATGTGTGACTGCTATTCCTTTTAGACTGGTGGGACCACCAGTGATCAGACACTTATCATAAGGGATAAGTGTAGGTCATTGGAAACCCCATTTATATGAAATGTTTGTGGTTATGCTATGTATTTATTTTTTTTAACTAGAAACAATAACACTTTTAGGCCATAGGCTGTGTTTTGTATTGCAGCTCAGCACCTTTCAGGTAAATGGGCCTCAACAGCAATACCAGAAACAGTTCATAGATAAACGTGACCATGGAAAAAAAAGCAAACCTTTTTTTCTAGTGCTCCGTATTGTACACTGTAGTGGTGGAGACAGAAAACTGTAGTCCTGCAGTATAGTATAAGGCTTCCAGAGGCCACATCAGCTGATTGGTTCGGATAGGGGTGTCGGACCCCGACTGATCTGATACTAATGACCTATCCTGTGGAGTATCATATATATGAAGAATCCAAACAACCCCTATAAATAGGACTATTCTCCACCATTACCAATTCACGTTCTTAGCACCTGTTACTAGGCGTTGCTCAACTGATTCCAGCACAGTTGGAATTTTTTCTCTAGCTCCCACCATTCCTGTATAACAAGCGCAGGTAGTTTTGGTGCCTGGTGTGCTATTTAAAGAGGACCTTTCACCACCTTCAACAAGTCCAGCTCTTTACATAAATTAATAGCTGCCGCTCCACGGATTCTGGTGCATTTGGAATTTTTTCTCTAGCCCCCACCATTCCCGAGCAATCAGTGCTGTTAGTTTTAGTGCTTCATATGCTATTTATGCTCTGTACTGTCAGGTGGGTGGTGTCAGACAGGAGCAGGCAATGAGTTGTGACTCTGAGCTCTGACACTGGCTTCCTCTGATTGGAGCTCTGAATCACGCCCCGCCTGTCTAACACCGCCCTTCTGACATCTGATATTGACGATCTATCATAAGCATTTTTAGGAAAAACACTGCACGTATTTGTTGGGGTTTTTTTGCTGTTGTTGCTTAGCAAAAAAACCTTGCTGCCATTCACTGCAAGTGGAATTATGAAACACATAACCATGATTCTTTGGTGCTTACATTTGTGCATTTCAGCCATTTTGGCTCTTTTGTTTCAAAGTACAGCATGTTCTAGGAACGGTATTTTTTTAAACCATTTTAACCCCTTAACTTTAATGCTCAGCAATTTTTTTTTCATATTTTCCATCTCCAATATTCATAACTTCTTTATTTTCCAACTAACATGGCTATATGAGGGCTTATTCTTTGTGCAGTTGTACTTTTAGTTGGCACAATTAGCTTATTAATGTTTTTAGGGATCTGCAAAACCCTGCACCCCAATCCTCAAAAAAAATGTACAATTTAGTAATTAATAGTTTTGTTTTTATGGAGTTCACCCTGTATTAAAAATGAAATGTGATTTTATCTGACAAGCCATTACAGTTAAGAAGATACTATATTTATATTGGTTTTAATGTGTTTTAGCACTATTACTGAATAACACGCCATTTTGTTAAAATAAACAATTTGCCTGGGTTTACTGTATTCTGATCTCCATAACTTTTTCTTTTTTTTGTTGACAGAGCTATGTGAGGGCTCTTTTTTTGTGGGACAAGTTGTAGCTTTGATTAGCACCATTTTCTGACATGTACAACTTTTTGATCACTCTTTATTGCTTTTTTGGGGAAAGACAATTCATTTTTATATTACGGTATTTATTTATTTTTTTTTTTTGCAGCATTCACCATATGGGATAAAGAATATTATTAATTTTTTAGACTAAAAATAAGTAAACTTTTTTATTGTCAACAAAGGGATTAGAACCTGGGATTGCTTGATCCCCTGTACATTGTACTGTAACAATGCAGCAATGTGGCTTCCTGGCTACCAATCTCATTGCAGGGGAGCCACAGAGGTTGATAAGATGTGATCACTATTAATCACAGCATCTGAGGGGTTCGACTGTGTGTATTACAGCCATGTAAACTGGCACAGCTATTACAGCCCTGAGCTTTAATACACTCAGGACAATGCAATAGTACGTAGGAGATTGTTAATGGGTTAAGTAGACTTTTCTATAGAGAAAAAAAGACTCCTGAAAAAACCACATCAATTTTTTTTTTTACAAGCCCCAAAAAAACACAAAAAAGTGTGTGTGAAGGAAGTCTGAGGGAAACACAGAAGTCCTGTCATTGTGTTAAGTTTGCAGTTTTGGCATTGAGGAAAGTACCGGCTAATCATATACTATCATTTGTCATTTAATGTAATGACATGTTTTGGTTACGCAGAGTAAGAATTCTGTATCCACCTGACTCTTATTGTGATTCTTTTTATCTGGATATCCATGCTCTATAGCAGGGTTAGGCAACCTTTTTTGTTCGGCGTGCCGATTTTAATAAAAAAATCAAAGATGAGGTACTCAGAGTGCTGGGCAATAATTGTAAGTCTGATGACCCCTAAACTAAAGTTATACACCACAAACCATAACACAGAAGTGCTGCCACCAGATGCTTCAGGACACATGCGTTTACTGCTATTTCCTGGGACGCTCCTGTACTTTCCGATTAGAAGCAATGAAAGTCCATGTGCAGCCCCCAATTAGTGGTAAATGTGTCCAGGAGCACCGTATGGCGGCATCCTCAGGGTGGTGACACACTATGTATCTGCATGCAGATATAGTCTTAGGCCACTGGAACTTTTACTTCAATGTAAAACTGCGTTCACATGGTGCATTTTTGCACAAAAAAAAAAAAAATGCCTTTGTTTTCTGTGCAAAAACACATCCTTAATGCAGAAAACACACCGTTATACAGAATAATGTCCCATAGCGGCCCCTTCACACGGTATTAGGTCCCATAGCGGTCCCTGCACACGGTATTAGGTCCCATAGCGGTCCCTGCACACGGTATTAGGTCCCATAGCAGTCCCTGCACACGGTATTAGGTCCCATAGCGGTTCCTGCACACGGTATTAGGTCCCAAAGCAGTCCCTGCACACGGTATTATGTCACATAGTGGTCCCTGCACATGGTATTAGGTCCCATAGTTCTCTTCAGAAGTGACAAACATAAAAAAAACAATGTACTCACCATTCCACGTTCCGCAGCTGCTCTGTGTTCTCTTCGGTGCTTCTGCCTGTAGTCAGCGACCGCTAATTGAGTCTCAGGGGTCACGTCGCGTCATTATGCGTAATGATGTCAGACGCAGACGTGACCTCTGAGGCCCTGTCAGATGTGTCGGCAGATCGCACAGCCGCCGCGGAGCGCAGGGAGCAAGGTGAGTATCATTGTTTTTTATGTTTCATCACCTCTCCTGAGCCTCTGCATATTATACTCGGGGTCTGAAGAAACCCCACAGTATAATAATTGCAGTTTCGTTTCGGCTGTGTTTGGTCCGATCGAATCTGCTGGGTGAGGACTCGGGCTGCCGTGCCAGTGAATTAAGCCTTGCGTGCCACTCTTGGCACGCGTGCCAGGGGTTGCCGACCCCCGCTCTATAGAATGGTCATTCATAGTTTCTGGAAATGTTTCAAACCACTAGTAAATAAATGCTACGTATTTGGACAAGGGCCCCACAAAAGCCCTAGAATAACTCATGTGGTTTGGCCCAGAAGTACACACAAGCCTCATAGTTACTTTTCTCCCAGTATGATACTCCACGTCCTGAATCATAAAGCACCTCAGATGCACTTTTCACTTGAAGGGATCAAACAAGCTTTCATTTCCAGTCTTAGCAGCCGCTATGTCCTGAACTGGCTAAAAAAGAACATTTTAGGCACAGTTAATCCATTTAAGCAAAGACTAGTGTCTCACTGAGAAAATAGGGTGTGATACAGAACTTTCTATGTTCTACAAATAGTGTTACTGCTATTAGGATGTCTTATTTGAGATTATTGAAATAGGTATAATATATACTGTATATACAGTGTGTGTACATATATATCTGTGTATATATACACACCTTACATATATGTATATAATATATATACATATATATATATATATATATATATATATATATATATACACTGTAATTTTGATGAATAGACCCTTATATTAGATTAGACTTCAGTGAGCATATTATAAAGTGGTCTAAAATATAATTTTATTGTTAGCCGATAAAAATAAATCATCTACAAATGATATATATATATATATATATATCAAAAAATAATAATAATGTTAAAATTATTATTAGCAGCATAGGGATTGATCTGTATAATATTGTGTCAACACAGATCTGTCCCTTGTAATAGCCAAATCATGGCACTATAGTGTTATGATAGCAGCACCATGCATGGTAGTCCTGGAGTGGACTCCATCTAGAGCTGATGACTTTTGTAAAGTTTCACAAGGTATTATTGTAAATGGCTAATATGAATTAGCCTTTTACTAAGCAAGTAGTTGTGAAACTCCCTCTATAGCAGGGGTCTCAAACTCGCGGCCCATGGGCCAACTGCGGCCCTCGGGACAATAGTTTGCGGCCCCCACCTCAATATCAAAGTTTAATGTTAGTGCGGCCCGAGTTTGATACGAATGGCACCAGGGGCGCACTGTCTGGGGGGTGGCAATTTTTACTATCTAATGTAAACCAGCCCAGGACAGGCCGCTTTAAAAAAAAACAACGCTGAGCGGGGCCTGTCCTGGGCTGGCTTACGAGACGTCCGCATCACAGCGCAGGCAGCGATATAATGACGTCTTCACGCCTCCTACGCTGAGACATAGACGTCTCGGACAAGAGGAGGAGGCGGCGGCTACATCAAGGCATCGCAGGTAGGTGAGGAAAAAAATTTTTTTTTTATTTATATAAATAGGCCGTGACCTGCTGGAGTATCCCCGGCAGGTCACGGCCTATTTATTTCCCTACCCGGCGTCTGCTCGTGGCCGCCCCCACTTCCCCTTTTGCTATGGGACGCAGAAAGGGAAATTGATGCCGCTGTGAGCAGCCGCGGGCATCGGTAAGTGAGGCCATGGGCCTCAAATACTACTATTATTATACTCCGGGGTCTTTTTAGACCACGGAGTATAATAATCGGAGACCCAGGGGAGGTGAAGGAACATAAAAACCAATGCTACTCACCTCTCCTGCGATCCGCTGTCACTCCGAGCAGGCTTGGGCGCTCTGGTGACGTCATCAGGTCGTGTCGCCGGTCTCATCACGTGACTTAATTAGACAGGGCCGAAAGCTGCTGGGAGTGCTCCGGTTTCCAGTATAGGTAAGCAACACTGGTTTTTATGTTTGTCACCTCCCCTGGGTCTCCGATCATTATACTCTGGGTTCTGAAAAGAACCCAGAGTATAATAATAGTTCTTGGGTGGGCAACTATGGGGCACAATACCGTGTGCAGGGGCCACTATGGAGCCTAATACCAGTGTAGGGGCCACTATGGAGCCTAATACCAGTGTAGGGGCCACTATGGAGCATAATACCAGTGCAGGGGCCACAATGAAACATAATACAAGTGCAGGGGCCACTAGGGAGCATAATACAAGTGCAGGGGCCACTAGGGAGCATAATACCGTGTGCAGGGGCCAATATGGAGCATATTACCGGTGTGGAAAACCTGATGCGGCCCAGCCTCACCCAGACTCTACCTCCAGCGGCCCTCGGGTAAATTGAGTTTGAGACCCCTGCTCTATAGAGTTCTTCTACTAGGCCTTCACCCCCTCCCAAATGAGGAACATGTAAATTCACACTTATTGCCATCTGTGATATATGCCAAACAAGCACATGTCATTGAGAAGTGAGGATGCCAATAACTGCTCCCCTTTTCTATGTAGCTGGGATCCAGCAGGAGCTCAGTAATAATAACCTATTAAAACAACTGCCACTTTGCTAATACAGAATATAATGGATCATGGATTAGGATCCAAAACGTTGCACAAAAAAGGGACACGTGGGGACCTGTTTGTGACATAGACAGGAGGTCAAAAGCACTGGCATGAGAACTATAAGTCTTGTTGTAAGTAGATAATCTACATTTCAACTGCCCCAACTGTGGAAAGAGCTGGAGAAGGACCAACAATGTCTGTGTGTTGCCAGCAGGACATCAGATCAGTAGCTAGCAGAAAGTGTCTGTGCTCTCCATTCGATAGAGTCATAGTCGAACAGACTTAGCCCACTCTATATTGAGGTTAAAGCCAGAAACCCATTTCCACTGCAATAACAGGAATATGTGGCGTAAATATGAGTTTAAAGCAGGGGAGTCTGTCAGAAGGAAAATTGTTATACAGCTAATGACAGTACATTGTAGGGCGCCTTCTACCCTTTCCAAAGATGTCTTTCTTATTCTGCATTGCAACTTCATTTTTATGAAAATCAGTGTTTTCTTTATACAAATTAGCTGAAGGGGCTTTAGGGATATGCCTTCTGCCAGGGCTTCGTTCTCTACTCCAGATAATGACCTATAACTGCAGACAAAATGTGACAAACTGGCAGATGTAACTCAAAAAATGGGGAGAAGAGCTAGGAGGGCAGTTAAGGGCGATTATCTAGAGCACAGAGCAAAGCCCCAGCAGGAAAAGAAACGCCCCAAAAGCCCTTTTCAGTTAATTTGCATAATAAAATGCTGATTTTCATGCATATGAAGCTGCAATGCAAAATAAGAAAGATATCTTTGGAAAGTGTAGAAGCTACAACCTGATACCATTTTTTCTGCAGACGGACTCCCTTTAGGGAGAATGTATGTTGAGAAAATGAGTATTTAGATCATGTTTTTATTATGTGCATTTTTATTAAAACATTTTTGGTGTTGTTTCCTTCACATAAAAAATTCTGAAACATTCTAGTTGACAAAGGTTTTGCAGCTCTTCTAATAAGATATTTTACAGAGTTTGTTATCTTCCCTTGTGTTGCTGCTTTAAGGAAGGTTGTTTATGATCAGAGGAAAATATCAACGTGATAAAATAGTTATGTTTGACAGAAAGGATATGGCAAAGATTTTATATTTACTGCAAAAACATAACTTATATACATGACATCAGAATTTAGTTTTATTGTTTCATCTGCATGCCCAACCAGCAGACAGGGAAACACACACCATTGGAGTATCCCATGAGTATTTTTGGTATACATCATTATATTCACTTTCAGCTGGGCTATACTATCAGTAACTTTTTACATTCACCAAGAGAGATGTCAAGAATAATTGCTTGTAATAGAGCCGTATGATACATAGGTCTCTTTGTAAGGTGGACCAAATATTTGCAATTTTTGAAATTCTGTTTGAAAAAAACGGCAGTGTTAGGTCAAAGGTCGTAGCAAGTTAGTAGAAGCAAAAAGTATTCATTGTCATTAGCCAGTTTGGGAATAAGTTACATGAACGATGCAAATACAGGGGCTTTAATGCTTTTTTTCTTAATTAGAATCTATCAATATCAGATCGACATGTAGGTAGATAGATATGATATATAGTTTTTTTCTTACTTAGATTATATAGCTATAAGAAAGATACTATAGATAGGCTGTTTGTATGTAGGATCAAATTTGCAATTTTGAATGGCTGGAATACGCCTTTAAGTTTACCTTAAGGGTTTTTGGTGGGGCTTCTAATACTGATGCCCTCTCCATAGGTCATTAATAGAAGATCAGCTGTTCTCAGCAGTTGTCAGTGCCAGAACTAAAAAGTGGATGGAATAAGAAGCAGACAGCTGTACCCGCTGTGCAGTGACTGTGCCAGGTTAATGCAATGTGTTAGACAATGTGTTAAACCCCTGATAAATGAAGCCAGCGTAATGTCACATGTGTTAAGTCGCCATCATTTTGTGTCATGACACTGATGTAACTGACCGGTGAGGCCCAATCACAGGTGGTCTCTGACGTTATTCAGAGATGTTTCTGTGAAGAGAAGACGCAGGAAGATCAGCGCTGGAGCCCAGGAGATTTGAGTTACAGTGTTTATTATTTTTAAACACCTCCCTGGAGCCTCTGGTCATTATACTCTGGGGTCTGAAGAGACTTCAGAGTATAATAATGGTTCATGGGTGGCAAACCCCAAGAATTTCAGGTTCTTCAAACCCAAAATTTCTGGAAAATTCATAAAGAAAACTGTATGGGCCACTATAGGGCATTATAGTGTGTGGAGGGGTCACTATGGGGCATTATACTGGATGGAAGGGCCATTGTGTGACATTATTCTGTGTGGAGGGTCCACTATGAGGCATTATACTGTATGGAGGGTCCACTATGAGGCATTATACTGTGTGGAGGGGCCACTATAGGACATTATACTGTGTGGAGGGTCCACACAGTTTTTGATAAATATCCAAACAGAGCAGAAATGGTTAGGGACAAGAATCTCTCACATTGAGGAGAGCACCAGTGAAGGTGTGTAGAGATTTAATTGCCTTTTGCCCTCTACTTAGCATCTACATATCACAAGGCATTATGGGAAAGGAGCTGGGGAGCTCATGCGCCCTCTGTTGGATGTAACAGATCCTCAATTTGCTTTTGACTCACCGAGCCTTGAGACAGCAAAAGGGATTTTAGCCAAGCCAATTTCACTTATCTGCATACAGCGCTGTTTCCGGATTGTTGTCCTTCATCAGTACAGAGCAAAGTGAATTGGCTGGCTTAGTGGGAGGCAATGAGTGGGCAGCAGAAATGGAACATCCAACCAAATATAATTGGCTTGCATCAAGTTCCAAAGACCAGATGGCTTCATTGAGGAGCTGAAATGCCACTGTGTAACATGCTAGGTGAATATAACTTTACATTTTTTTACCAGAACATCGTGTGTTGGAATGCTGCTTCTTCCATGCCTACTTGACACATGCTCAAATGTCCTCACCAGTGGAGATATTTGTAAAGCCACCTGATAAAAGGCCTTCTTTCAACAGAATTGTTACATTACATTGCAAAGGTTTACAATCAAAGAGACATATTCACTTGATATCTTGTATAAGATCATAGTCAAATATTTGCTTAATGTTCTGCACCTTGCACATCTAAAGTACAAATGATGTATACAAGCTGGTGAATATAATCCGATATGTGGTTTTATGTTAGGCTAGATTCACAATTGTCCCTTGTCTTTTTTTCTGCTCTGTCAAGGATCAGAACAACTGACATTAAAGGGATTGTCCAGTTCATATATTCATATTCATTTTATCATTTAATGGTGCTGCTACAGTGGCGATAAAAATAACAAACCAGTACTCACCTCTCCATGGTCCTCCATCTCCAGCTACAGCAACTCCGTTGGTCTGTATACAGGTCTCCTGACTGTTTGTGCCAGGTGACCGCTGCAGAAAATCACAAGCCTCAACAGTCACCTCTTCATAAACAGCACGTAATGTGCCATTTGGTGAAGAGGTGACTGCTGAGGCCTGTGATTGGCTGCAGTGTCACCTAGCAAAAACAGGATGTCACTGGTGATGTCAGCAAGGATACTTATCTGCCTGGTAACGAGCTGTGCACCTGTGTGTACATCACATGACCATGGACTATATATCACATGACCATGGACTGTATATCACATGACCATGGACTGATTTTTATCCACTGGAAATAAGCAGAATGAATGACAGCAAGCATAGATCTAAAAAACCGTGAGGAACTGAGACAGAAAGTATATTGCAGAATTGGTAACATTTGTCTCTCAATATTTGTCTGAAATTGGACAACCTCTTTAACCCTTTCCTAACATCTACCATAATAGTAATTATGGTGGCTGCTGAGGAGCTGAGCTGAGTCTGCTGTATTATACAGTGGAGACCTGGTGGCAATGCCCGCAATCAGTGCCCGCAGGTCTGTATGGAATTAGCTTCTATTAAAGCCAATGCATTGTATTAGTGATCAGACCCACTGAGGTTTAAGACCCTTAGGAGGTTTAATAATTACAGGAAAAAAAAAAAAGAGAAATAATTGAGAGAAATAAAAATTCAAATCAAGCTCCTTTCACTAGTACACATACAGACATGGACAAATTGTTGGTATCCCTCATTTAATGAAATTAAAACCCACAATGGTCACAGAAATAACTTGAATCTGACAAAACCCGAATTTGCCAAACTACATGTTGACAAGCCACAAAGCTTCTGGGAGAATGTCCTATGGACAGATGAGACAAAAATCAAAATTTTTGGCAAGGCACATCAGCTCTATGTTCACAGATGGAAAAATGAAGCATATCTTGAAAAGAACACTGTCCCTACTGTGAAACATGGAGGAGGCTCTGTTATGTTCTGAGGCTGCTTTGCTGCATCTGGCACAGGGTGTCTTGAATCTGTGCAGGGTACAATGAAATCTCAAGATTATCAAGGGATTCTAGAGAGAAATGTGCTGCCCAGTGTCAGAAAGCATGGTCTCAGTCGCAGGTCATGGGTCTTGCAACAGGATAATGACCCAAAACACACAGCAAAAAACACCCAAGAATGGCTAAGAGCAAAACATTGGACTATTCTGAAGTGGCCTTCTATGAGCTCTGACCTAAATCCTATTGAGCATCTTTGGAAGGACCTGAAACTTGCCGTCTAGAAAAGGCACCCTTCAAACCCGAGACAACTGGAGCAGTTTGCTCATGAGGAGTGGCCAAAATACCTGTTGAGAGGTGCAGAAGTCTCATTGACAGTTACAGGAATCGTTTGATTGCAGTGATTGCCTCAAAAGGTTGTGCAACCAAATATTAAGTTAAGGGAACCATCATTTCTGTCCAGGCCTGTTTCATGAGTTTTCTTTTTTAAAAAATTCTGTTGAAGCATGGTTGAAAAGCAATGTCTGACTTTCATTTGTTCATTTTCATAGAATTTTTATATATTATTACTTTGTCAGATTCAAGTTATTTCTGTGACCATTGTGGGTTTTTCTTTCATTAAACGAAGGGTACCAACAATTTTGTCCACGTGTGTATATAAATACAGAAATAGTGTAAAACACATACACATTAGGTATCCCTTTGTCTGAAAAAAGTCTACAAACTTATAAAAATATTTTTCCCATATGCTGAACGCTGTAGAGGGAAAAAAAAAATATCAAAATAACCGAACCAACATTTTTTGCTGTTTTTCAGCTAACATAAAGACATTCCCAAAATTGGTATAAATAAAAACTACATCTGGCCCCACAAAAAAAGTTTATGTACGTTTATAGCACAACCGGCTTCTACAATAACATAGTGACTTGTCTCATTTACTTGGGGTTAGTTTATGTTGGTGAAATGTGTCTTGTTTTTAACTGCTTTAACTTTATTTCACCTAGTTACCTATTAATGTGTATTTCTGGATATGTGCGTTGAACTACAGATATAGCAGAGTTAACCTGAACTTCTGTAATTGGTTACACTGCTACAGCGTGATATGGCAAAAATTAATGAAAATTACAGGTAATTGGAAAATGTTTTTCAATGTCTTTTCATTGTTTTTGTTGTCTTCTTTGATATGATATCACACTGTAGCAGTTTAACCAGTTGCAGAAGTTCAGGTTAACTCTGCTACATCTGTACATTTTAAGTATTTTAAGTATGGATCTTTTTGAAGTTTTTTTTTTACAACTGAGATGACATAATAATAATAATAATAATAATAATAACAACTTTATTTATATAGCGCCAACATATTCCGCAGCACTTTACAAATCAGAGGACACATGAACAGACAATATGAGACATTACAATGTGAAAAAGAAATAAACATATCAAACAATAGGAGTGAGGGCCCTGCTCGCAAGAGCTTACATTCTATGAGGAGATAGGGGGACACAAGAGGTCAGAGGGCTTGTTTGGTACAATGGTACAGCCATCTTTTAATAGAAAAGGTTGTATAACTGAAGCTGTATGAGCCGTCACCAGCCAGTATCTGTGAATAAATAGATACTAAGTGCAACGAGTGCAGTGTAACTTCTAGATGGAGAGGACAGGATCTGAGGAACAGAGAAGGAAGGATAAAAGGTGTTATTGTTCTCCACCTCCGCACACTACGCTGTGATCAGGTCACATGATAAGACTGACCATACAGATGTGATTTTAGGGCAGTTTTGAAGCTGTTGTAGTTGGGGATTAATTGAATTGTCCGCGGTAAAGCTTTCCAGAGCACCGATGCAGCTCGAGAAAAGTCTTGGAGATGGGAGTGCAATGTTCAGATAACAAAGGATGCAAGTCTAAGGTCATGGGCAGAACGGAGAGGACGGTTAGGGCAGTAGACAGTGATGAGAGAGGAGATATAGGAGGGCACAGCGCTATTTATGGATTTGTGGGTCAGTGTGATAATATATTGTATTCTGTGATGGATAGGCAACCAATACAGCGACTGACACAAGGTAGATACGTCTGTGTACCGGTTTGACAGAAAGATGAGTCTGGCGACTGCATTCAGGACAGATTGTAGAGGGGAGAGTTTAGTAAGAGAAAGCCGAATTAGAAGAGAATTGAAATAGTGAAGACAAGAGAGAATCAGAGCAACAATGAGGGGTTTTGATGTTTCCACGATGAAAATAGGGCGATTTCTAGAGATGTTTTTGAGGTGCAGGTGGCAAGAGCGTGCAAGTGTCTGAATATGTGGGGTAAAGGTGAGATCTGAGTCAAATACAACCCCCAGACAGCGGGCATACTGTCTTGGTTTAATAGTAAGACCATAGACAGAAATGGAGATATCAGGGTTAGGTCAGTTAGTAGATGTAGGGAACACAAGAAGTTCAGTTTTTGAAAGATTCCAGTTTCAGATAAAGAGAAGACGTGATGTTAGAGACAGTCATTGGTGTTCTGTAGTACTGCAGGGGTGATGTCACAGGATAAAGTATATAGTTAGGTGTCATCAGCATAAAGATAGTATTGAAAGCCAAATCTGCTGATGGTTTGTCCAGTAGGGGCTGTGTACAGAGAGAAGATGAGGGGGTGTAGGACCGAGCCCTGAGGAACCCCAACTGCAAGGGGCAGAGGAGAAGAAATAACACCAGTGAATCATACACTAATCTTTATGTCCTGACATGACATTTCTTGGAGACTTCCTTTGGGCTAAATCATATTGTTATGATCATATATTTGTAAGAATATTATTGGACATAAACTTGATGTTACCTACCCACATGTTATGTGTATAGGAAACATGGAACCAGTTAAAAGGGTCAGGCATTACCCACTTGGCAGTAGAGGTGTATGATGTCAATTTCCTTGAAATACGGCGAAATTGACAGCTAGGAACCACACGTGTTAAAAAATACCAAAGGAGTAATTTAGGGGTAAAACATTACCAACTTGGCAGAAAAAGTTCTCTGATGTTGATTTTGCTGAATTATTTACTTTCCTTTGATATAGAGAAATTGAATGCTGGGAACCAGGTGTGTTGTAAAGCCAAAGGCATAACCTAGTGGTTAGAACAAATTTCATAATATCAGATATTACACTTATTAATTTATCTGAACTATATTAACTTTGTAAGAATATCTTATTTAAAAGGAGTCTACCACCTCCACCACTGTGTTACGGAGAACACTGCAGTGTTAAACAACATACCTTTGATATGTGTGTTACTTCTGCAGATTTGGAGAAAAACAACTTTGAAGTCTTATGCAAATGAGGCAGTTGGTGCACTGGAGGCGGGCCTTCAGCCCTGGCAGCACTGCTTTTGCTGCTCAAGTAAGATGGGTGAAAGGGAGGATCAACTCTCACTGCATTGGGGTGGTGCAAAAAGGAGATGGTAAAGATTAGACTGGCAAGAGTAGTGCTCCAATAGCTGAAGGCACACCCCTAGGGCACCAACTACCTCATTTGCATAAGACTTCAGAGATGTTTTTCTCCAAATCTACAAAAATTACATACATAACAAAGGTATGTTATATATCACTGTAATTTGCTCTGTAACATGTCAGTGACAGTTAAATATGCTTGAGGGAGGTGGAAGAATACCTTTAAAAAAGTGTTCTGTTCTCTATGTATGAGATTGAGTTACTTTTTACATAGAGGTCTATGGAGAGGGGAGGGGGAGGAGGCTGCTGGAAAATACAAACTGTGCTGCAGTGTGAGGGAGGGAGAGCTCATCTGATGGTGATATTTTTCAAGATAAAACTTATCTTTGTTTTCCAATGAAGTGTCAACACAACCTATGTATCCTCAGTACGCAATTACTGGCAGTGACATGTCAACACCACTAAGGTCACCATTGCATGCAGTAATTGAGTACAGTGGACAAATATTGTGTAGTCATATCATTGCTGGAGCAAAAAGAAGAGTAAGGGAAGCATCAGCACCAGATTGGCAAGGAAATGATAAGCGGAGTATTATTTCTTTTGTTATTTTACACTTTTGTAATCAGTTTTTGTTTAATTAAAAAATTATGTGGTTGCACAACTTCCATAAAAGTATACAAAAAGAGAAGGGCTGGTCCACTAGAGAAAATTATTCAAGTGCCCTAAGCCTATGATACATTTTAACTAAAGATTGAACTCTTTAAATGGATGAAAACAAGGAACCAACATCCCAGTGGATATTGTCCATTAACACAGGAGACAATATATTTCCCTGATTCCTGGCAGTCCCAGTTGTTCAATCCTTAGAATTCAGACAGTTATTTAACCCTGGAATAACCACCAGAAGATAGAGATGAGAAAGGCAGCTCAGTAAGTTATATATTAGAGTTATGAACATCGCAATCCAGTAAGTATTGGTCATCAGTAGATAACTCTTGGCGTCCTCTATATTTTCACTTATGCATAGTATAAGTATAATATTACTGTTATTTGCACCATACATTGCTGGAACCCCCATTGGTCCTGGGTCCTCCATGCCTCCTCATGTCACAAACATGGTGAGGAAGTTGAATGGAGCGGTAGTCAAAGATTTAATGTCCATTCAATATCTATGTTACTGATGGAAATAGCTGAATATAGAGATCAGACTATCACCTATTCTGTGTAATAAATGTTAATGCTGTGAAATCCACTTTAAAGGGAACATGCCATCAGCATGTTGTAGAGCAAGAGGAGCTGAGCAGATTGATATATTTAGAACTTTGTTGACATCTCTGCTCATTCCATGCTTAGGAGTCCAGTGGGCGGTCTCACTCAATGATTGACAGCCTTTATTGTATGAGTGTGTACATATATCACTGCACAGGACCAACCAAAGGACTCCTAAGCATAGAATGAGCAGCAATTTCAAACCTGAAGCTCCTAGGCCCCAGTGCAAAATATATAAACCATATACCAAATGCTATCTATAATACTGGTGTTGTCTTATAATGTAGAGAGGCCTTAGGGTCCCCTCAGGCTCCAGGGCCCAGTAGTGTTTGCTACCACTGCACCATTTATAGCCACATCCCTGCGTTGTGCTGAATAAATTCCTCCCAAAGCTATATATCAATCTTCTCAGCTCCTCCGGCTCAATAACATGCTGCTGGCAGATTAGCCTTGTGTTTTAAATGCTCTCCTAAAATGGGTACTGAGTTAAGCAGGAAGAACACTGTTGTAAAGAACAGCTTCCATTGATAGCATGTCTTACTTAGGCACAGCTATTATTTGTGGGTATATTTTTAGCTGGGAAATCTGACATCTGCATTATATAAACATGCTTTCCCCCATGATACTAGTCTTATGTGTTTGACAATAACTATTTATGAGCACACAACCTTGTGCACCCTTATTGATGTATCTGGGCTACATTATTTTAATGCTATGCTAATGGAGAAGTCTAATGTAGGCACCATAGGTGGCCAGGAAGAAGTGTCCTAGATAGAGGAAGGAACAAACTGGCATGGAACAAACCCAGCGCTGCACTCTTCACATGTTACAGGTTTTCAATAAGACATTGACTATAGCTGTAAATTATGTAGACCAAAATCCTGAATTATTTTCCTTCTGAATTTTCACAAATGCACTTGGCGAGATCTTGTCCTTTACTTCTTTGCCGAGAAGCCAAGATAATATATACTATAAGGCAGATGTAGCCAAGTATAACATGACATTTAATGGGTTAAGTAAACAATTGCTAACCACCTTAGCTTCGCTTTTTTCCATTGCTATCAATGGCTTTTGTTGTTAGTTAACACAGTGCAGCAAGTTATTGGATTCAAGTTGAAGATGGCTAAATCTGAATATAAGGGCACCAAAAAAGCATTCATATTAGTGTCATAAAATTAAGATCACATTAGAAATGAATATGGAGCTTAACATAAATAGTATGGTCATATCTTAAGGACGAGATTTGCTGGACACAGGTTTTATCAAACACCATTGGCACAACATATTACAAAATGGGTTGTTTTAGCTAAATGCAATTCTGTAAATGACAGAACATCTTAGAAAACTGTTCAATAGCTTTACATATATCTGTACTTGCTGGATTGTGTTACTGCTTCATCCTCTATGTAGGTCAGCCACCATTAAATTCTTCATTTTCATAGCAGACATGTAACTATAACATGGCCTTTGAAGCACATTTTGATGTTTCTATAAAAGTACATGTCTGTTCCCTTTCAGGAAGCCAGTTGTGCCTACTCAATAATCCTCATGGCTGTGTTCTGGTGCACCGAGGTCATACCCCTTGCCGTTACTGCTCTGCTGCCAGTCCTGTTGTTCCCAATGTTTGGCATTTTGGAATCAAAGCAGGTAAACAGTTCATTATCAGGGGACATTTCTATGTCAAAGCAAAATTTTTCCATTTGCCTGTTTGTTCTAAGGTGATTCTATTAATGTTGTCCTCATTTGCTTTTATGGAGTTCAATCCCTTTTGCAATTTAGTCTGATAAGACACAAACACAAAGCAGTTGGCAGCCATTTTTATGATAAATAATTTACAATATGTAGCTAAACGTTTGCTCACAGATTTATGGCAGGGGCATCATAAAAATTGGGGTCCTGTGGAGAACTAGTGACTACTATTGTCTCATATTTGTTACTTCCTATTCTTCAAACTCTTATGGTGACCATACAACTCAGATATCCATCAGCCTACAGCTATTTCTCCCAGACCCCCATATTTCAATGTAGGTGTTTCTTCTCAATGAGGAGAAGTGGATAAACCACTATCAGACACGTTTGGTGGTGACTTCTTCTGGGAATCCTGAACTCTAACATACTTAAAGTTTCTTTCCCCAACATCTACGATCAGGTCAGAGTCAGAACATCCATAAACACATGAGATGGTTGATCCGTCCACCAATATCGGCAGATATGTGTGTTACCATATACATCGGACATTTGCCTAATGTATATGGCCACCTTAAACTAACACTCTGACTGTCATCTCATTTCTGACCATTTTTTATGAGCAGTATGTTCATATCGGTGAGGCTAGATAAGATATGAACCCTAAAAAAAAGTCCCCACAAGTGTGCCTGCCATATAGCCCATAGTTCTCCACATGTTATTTCTCATGGTGCTTTAGTATGTTGGTCATACAGGTATCCAACATTTGTCAATAGAAATGCTTTACTTTGTCATTCTGAATTGACATACAGCCCTACCTTCTCGGCAACCTGTGTTCTTGGTTTCAGAAACAGAAAAAATGGCAGAGATGTAGGGCATGAACCCCATATTCCCAACCTATAAAAGCAGAGAAAGCCTCTCTGAGTGTTACATACCCGTAATTGATATATTTAGGTATGTAGCTCTTGGGGGGTCAGGTAGGAGCTGCGCCCAGGTTCTGGGGCCAATTGAATAAATTGCGCCTTGCAGGCAGGGGGAGCTACCTTGTGTTACAGAATTTGTATTGGATTCCAGGATCTTCATGTTACATCTCTGCTGCCTAACACTTTGTGATAAAGTACAGTGAAACCTCTCCAAAAGATCACCCTTTTGAGAATACCAGACCACATTTTCTGTGACAGAGTTTCAGTTTTCCATACTAGCCTGTGCCCAACTTTTTAATGCAGCTTTGGGTGGTCATTTCACTGTATTAGTGTGTATAGCTCACAGAGGATTGTCCATAGTATGATGTAACCTTTGTGATTTTTTTTTCTAGGTTTGTATGCAGTACCTAAAGGACACTAACATGTTGTTTGTTGGAGGATTAATAGTAGCAGTGGCTGTGGAACATTGGAACCTACATAAGAGAATTGCACTGAAGGTTCTGCTCATTGTTGGAGTTAGACCTCCCTTGTAAGACCCCTACTTTGTGCTTCTTCGTTATCCATTATGCTAATTCATTATCATTTTCATATGACAGGTTTAATACTATTTGTGCTTTCAATACATTCACAAAAAGTTATGGGAGAATGCCGCTATCTAGAATATGTTTCACAAATAGAATATCTATGTACAGTACTGTGCAAAAGTGTTAGGCAGCAGTTTAAAACATGCTGCAAAGTAAGAATGCTTTAAAAAATAGAAGTGTTAGTTTATTGTTGTCAATTAACAAAGTGCAAAGTGAATGAACAAAAGAAAAATCTTGTTGTGACCACCATTTGCCTTCTATCACTTCCAGGACTCCTCCTTTTAATGGCGGTCACACAAAATATTGATGTGATTTAGATTTCTCTTTTGTCCATTCACTCATTTTGATAATTGACAGAAATTTTTCCACTGTTTTTTACATACATTTGCAGAGTAGGTAGATATATATATATATATATATATATATATATATATATACAGTCATATGAAAAAGTTTGGGCACCCCTATTAATCTTAATCATTTTTAGTTCTAAATATTTGGGTGTTTGCAACAGCCATTTCAATTTGATATATCTAATAACTGATGGACACAGTAATATTTCAGGATTGAAATGAGGTTTATTGTACTAACAGAAAATGTGCAATATGCATTAAACCAAAATTTGACCGGTGCAAAAATTTGGGTACCCTTATCATTTTATTGATTTGAATACTCCTAACTACTTTTTACTGACTTACTGAAGCACAAAATTGGTTTTGTAACCTCACTGAGCTTTGAACTTCATAGCCAGGTGTATCCAATCATGAGAAAAGGTATTTAAGGTGGCCAATTGCAAGTTGTTCTCCTATTTGAATCTCCTCTGAAGAGTGGCATCATGGGCTCCTCAAAACAACTCTCAAATGATCTGAAAACAAAGATTGTTCAACATAGTTGTTCAGGGGAAGGATACAAAAAGTTGTCTCAGAGATTTAACCTGTCAGTTTCCACTGTGAGGAACATAGTAAGGAAATGGAAGACCACAGGGACAGTTCTTGTTAAGCCCAGAAGTGGCAGGCCAAGAAAAATATCAGAAAGGCAGAGAAGAAGAATGGTGAGAACAGTCAAGGACAATCCACAGACCACCTCCAAAGAGCTGCAGCATCATCTTGCTGCAGATGGTGTCACTGTGCATCGGTCAACAATACAGCACACTTTGCACAAGGAGAAGCTGTATGGGAGAGTGATGCGAAAGAAGCCGTTTCTGAAAGCACGCCACAAACAGAGTTGCCTGAGGTATGCAAAAGCACATTTGGACAAGCCAGCTTCATTTTGGAAGAAGGTCCTGTGGACTGATGAAACAAAGATTGAGTTGTTTGGTCATACAAAAAGGCGTTATGCATGGCGTCAAAAAAACACAGCATTCCAAGAAAAACACTTGCTACCCACTGTAAAATTTGGTGGAGGTTCCATCATGCTTTGGGGCTGTGTGGCCAATGCCGGCACCGGGAATCTTCTTAAAGTTGAGGGTCGCATGGATTCAACTCAGTATCAGCAGATTCTTGAGAATAATGTACAAGAATCAGTGACGAATTTGAAGTTACGCCGGGGATGGATATTTCAGCAAGACAATGATCCAAAACACAGCTCCAAATCTACTCAGGCATTCATGCAGAGGAACAATTACAATGTTCTGGAATGGCCATCCCAGTCCCCAGACCTGAATATCATTGAACATCTGTGGGATAATTTGAAGCGGGCTGTCCATGCTCGGCGACCATCAAACTTAACTGAACTGGAATTGTTTTGTAAAGAGGAATGGTCAAAAATACCTTCATCCAGGATCCAGGAACTGATTAAAAGCTACAGGAAGCGACTAGAGGCTGTTATTTTTGCAAAAGGAGGATCTACTAAATATTAATGTCACTTTTCTGTTGAGGTGCCCATACTTTTGCACCGGTCAAATTTTGCTTTAATGCATATTGCACATTTTCTGTTAGTACAATAAACCTCATTTCAATCCTGAAATATTACTGTGTCCATCAGTTATTAGATATATCAAATTGAAATGGCTGTTGCAAGCACCCAAATATTTAGAACTAAAAATTATTAAGATTAATAGGGGTGCCCAAACTTTTTCATATGACTGTATATACAGTACAGACCAAAAGTTTGGACACACCTTCTCATTCCAAGAGTTTTCTGTATTTTCATGACTATAAAAATTGTAGATTCACACTGAAGGCATCAAAACTATGAATTAACACATGTGGAATTATATACTTAACAAAAAAGTGTGAAACAACTGAAAATATGTCTTATATTCTAGGTTCTTCAAAGTAGCCACCTTTTGCTTTGATTACTGCTTTGCACACTCTTGGCTTTCTCTTGATGAGCTTCAAGAGGTAGTCACCTGAAATGGTTTTCACTTCACAGGTGTGCCCTGTCAGGTTTAATAAGTGGGATTTCTTGCCTTATAAATGGGGTGGGGACCATCAGTTGTGTTGTTCAGAAGTCAGGTGGATACACAGCTGATAGTCCTACTGAATGGAGTGTTAGAATTTGTATTATGGTAAGAAAAAAGCAGCTAAGTAAAGAAAAACGAGTGGCCATCATTACTTTAAGAAATGAAGGTCAGTCAGTCCGAAAAATTGGGAAAACTTTGAAAGTGTCCCCAAGTGCAGTGGCCAAAACCATCAAGTGCTACAAAGAAACTGGCTCACATGAGGACAGCCCCAGGAAAGGAAGACCAAGAGTCACCTCTGCTGCGGAGGATAAGTTCATCCGAGTCACCAGCCTCAGAAATCGCAGGTTAACAGCAGCTCAGATTAGAGACCAGGTCAATGCCACACAGAGTTCTAGCAGCAGACACATCTCTACAAAAACTATTAAGAGGAGACTGTGTGCAGCAGGCCTTCATGGTAAAATAGCTGCTAGGAAACCACTGCTAAGGACAGGCAACAAGCAGAAGAGACTTGTTTGGGCTAAAGAACACAAGGAATGGACATTAGACCTGTGGAAATCTGTGCTTTGGTCTGATGAGTCCAAATTTGAGATCTTTGGTTCCAACCACCGTGTCTTTGTGCGACGCAGAAAAGGTGAACGAATGGACTCTACATGCCTGGTTCCCACCGTGAAGCATGGAAGAGGAGGTGTGATGGTGTGGGGGTGCTTTGCTGGTGACACTGTTGGGGATTTATTCAAAATTGAAGGAATACTGAACCAGCATGGTTACCACAGCATCTTGCAGCGGCATGCTATTCCATCCGGTTTGCGTTTAGTTGGACCATCATTTATTTTTCAACAGGACAATGACCCCAAACACACCTCCAGACTGTGTAAGGGCTATTTGACCAAGAAGGTGAGTGATGGGGTGCTATGCCAGATGACCTGGCCTCCACAGTCACCAGACCTGAACCCAATCGAGATGGTTTGGGGTGAGCTGGACCGCAGAGTGAAGGCAAAAGGGCCAACAAGTGCTAAGCATCTCTGGGAACTCCTTCAAGACTGTTGGAAGACCATTTCAGATGACTACCTCTTGAAGCTCATCAAGAGAATGCCAAGAGTGTGCAAAGCAGTAATCAAAGCAAAAGGTGGCTACTTTGAAGAACCTAGAATATAAGACATATTTTCAGTTGTTTCACACTTTTTTGTTAAGTATATAATTCCACATGTGTTTTGATGCCTTCCGTGTGAATCTACAATTTTTATAGTCATGAAAATACAGAAAACTCTTGGAATGAGAAGGTGTGTCCAAACTTTTGGTCTGTACTGTATATATATATCCACTGTATATATAATCTACTGAGTTGCCATAGCAGATACATTCACTACCAAATGTACAGTGCTGCACAAACAATACAAGGGACATGGCGATAGCTGATCAGCACGTGTGCTGGGAGTCAGTCTTAACAAATTAGATATTGATGGCCTAACCTTAGCATAAAGTACAAAGAGAAGCTATAACATTTTTAGTGGATATGTCTGAGGGACCTGATCTAAAGTCCCAAATGCAAAGTCAAAGAAGTAGCGAATAAGCGCATGTAGCAAAAAACAGCTAAAAATGCTGCGGAAATAAATACAGTGAAAACGCATTGTGTTTTTTTTTCCACAACGTTTTTCATTGCATTTTTGCTGCATTTTCCTCTGCAGTTTTTCTTCCCTTATTGAATCTATAGGGGAAATGCCTGCGTTTTTCAATGCACAGCTTTTCCCGAGCAGTTTTTTTCTACAATGTGTGGATGGGATTAGCCAAAATCTCATTCACTTTGCTGGTACTGTGAAACAATTTTCCAGCTGTGTTTCCACAGCATGCAAAAACGCTGCATTTTCACAACGTGGGGCCTTAGAGGATATGTCACCGCTCTTGACATAGCTGTCTTAGTAACTACTTGCATTCCTCATGAAATAAAAATTACGAAGCATATCTTCTTATAAATGTATTGTTGTTCTTCTTCTTTTATTCCTATTGGCAGTTTAGCAATAAATCGACAAATGGGTGTTACCAGTAGAGGACATGTCCCTGCATACTCTCAGATGGTTTAGTAAGTGCTGCAAGTTTCAGACTGTGCAGGAACAGTCTTTGTCCCCTAGGGAGATTCTAATACCCAGTTGTCAATTTATTCTCACATTTCTAGGAGGAGTAAGAGAGGAACAGAGAACACAGGATTAATATTAGAGATTATCCGTAACTGTTAATTCAAGAGAAAATACAGATATTCACTAAAACAGACATATCAGTAGATATTGACTTTATTATCATTGACATATCAGTAGATATTGACTTAATTATTATTGACTTTGAGAAAGGCAGCAGAATTGTGAATGCAGCTCAGGGAGATACTGCATATACCATACAACTCTGGATAAGTGTACAATAAATAATGAATTTCTAATGTTACCCAGCATTACATAGACATGATGTACATAAGTGAACAAATACTGTATATTACTTGTATCTAAGTAGAACAGTGTAGCCATGGAAGTTTTTTCATTATTAACAGTTATTTCCTCTGGATTATCCTTAGATTAATGTTGGGGTTCATGGGAGTCACCGCTTTCCTGTCTATGTGGATTAGCAATACAGCAACCACAGCCATGATGGTCCCGATAGTTCAAGCTGTCTTAAGTCAGCTCAGTAACACTAAGCAGGAACCTTCCATTTTGGATGCAGAGGGGCAGACAAATCCAGCGATGCAACTAGATGAAAAGAACGCCATTCCCATGACTGATGTACAGGGTAAGGACAGGGATTTTCCTCCCTTTTATTGTATGAAATTACATTAATCTTTTCCAATAATATCAGTGCATATATATATATATATATATATATATATATAGTGTGAGTATGTGAACCAGAGGGCGCTGTTGAGCGACCCAAGCCCAGGCCAGAAAAGGCTCTCAGCCACGCCTTTGGGTGGGGGCGTGTATCTCCAGAAGGCTGGAGAAACCTGCATGGAGTAGGAAATGGTGGAACCAGCTGGACAGATAGACGGTCTGTGCCAGGAGGGTTGGGGTCCACAGGGGACTTTTGCTAGAGCTGAGCAGGAGTCAGGCTAGTTAGGGGCTCAAGGAGTGAGTTAGGGCCCTAATGGTGGCCTAGATTTTTTTGTTGTTTTGCTATGTTGCACCTATGCTGAATAAAGCCAGTTTTTATTTTACACTTGGACCGTCTGAACGCTATCTATCCGGCGCCCAGTACCACGAACCACCGCTGTCCGGACCAGGAGACTGCCGCCATTTTGAGTCTAATTCCCCCAAGTTGTCACAATGGGTATAGCTCTGTTCCATTTTCAAGCATAGTTTCTAAAGCAGGCCCACGCCTTGAATACACAGATATTATCTTTTCTCATCATTTATATACTTAATTATGACATATTTAATTTGATGATTATTAAAATTAATGCATACTTAGAGTTGTCATACCTGTTCATTGCCTCATATATCCTCAGGAAGTGAAGTGGTACCACCACCCTCCATTGTAGACCAGGAAGTGCCAGGGGCAGCTACACGCATTATTGCCAAAATAAGAAGAGAGGGCGGCACTCACCATCCATAAAAAGGCTTCTTTATTGCAAGGACACAGTCACAGTACAGACACACAATAGTCTCCTTCTGCTACAATGAATATTTTTCTGATGATGGACTTTTAAAGGGGTTGTCTGGTTTAGAAAGCTCATTTCTATATAACCTATTGGGAACTTTAGTAGACGGGATCTCATGTCAGGATCTTCATCTATTGGCCACAGTGGAGGACAGCTACAAGCAAAGTGTCTCACTCAGGAGCACCTGTCCTGTCCTGCATTACATAGAAAACCTGTTACTATGAATGGGCATTGTGTAATAATTTGTTTCCCCTGTGAAGGCGCTTTAAGAAAAATGAATACTTACTGCCTGCTTGCCCCACAGAGTTCCCATCAGGGGGGGTTCTTAGTGATCTGCTTATTATCAAGGGGTCCTAACCAGTAGGGAATACCCATATTACATTTAATTAATGTAATAACATAACACATTTTTGGGCATAGTAGGAGATATTTCCAATACATAGAACAGAGAAAGGAGAATAATTAATATAAGAAGTCTAAATTAAATGACATTTAGACAGGAATCAGACTCAGTCTTTTTGCTATAATCTTTGCTGCAGTTTTACAGTAAATTCTGGCTAATCCCATCCACATATGGCAGAAAAATATCCGCAGCTGACATGCTGTGATTTCAAAAACTATTGCGTTTTTGTAAATCGCAGCATGTCAATTATACCTACCGAAACGCTAGCATTTTCTTTATAGGTATCATTGAAGCAGAAAGTAGACAGAGGAAAACTCTACGTACTTTCTGTGAAAAGCACTGTAGGAAAAACCATGATGCGTTGCTGGGAGTATGAACCCTATTATTGACCTATGTCTAGAAAGAAGTAGCTGCATTGTAAAGGCTCAAATCAGTATAAATCTCAGTTAAACAAACTGAAAAAAATCACAGATTAACCAAAACTAGAACATCTGCTGACCGTGGAAACAAACATTTTTCTATTTTTCTTACGCACAGAATACAGTTGTTCCCAGGGATTATATCATTAAGAAAGTGGAAATATTTTCTTTGGTTATCAATTGTTGTTTTTAAGGGTTAATATTGACTTAAGAAATAAGACAGTTACGTTACACAGTTTTTTGGTATATTTAGTCTAAAATTACTTATTTAACTTCACCAATTAAACATTGACGTTAGGACTCTCCTAAAAGGTAATCTCAGAGTCACTTCTGGACTTTTGAACCATTGAACTTCTGCCGAACAGTGATTTACATGAATGGCACTCACGTACAAATGTAGCAAAGTTTACGTTGACGATATTGTATGGGGCAGTACCTAAACCCACCGCTACACTTTGTATGATGAGTGAGCAGTGCAACTTCCTGCATGTTAACATTACTGGGAGCCGCCTTGCCTGGATACAACTGATCCGTGGGGGTGTTAGACTCCAGCAGATCTAATATTGCATCAATATTAAAAATTGGATAACCCATTTAATTCTTCATGGTTTTCAAGATCTCTGTTTGTTGTCAATCTTTGTTTACTTCAAGTGGATAAAAATCAGTTCATGGTCATGTGATATCCAGTCCATGATTATGTGATGAACACACAGGTGCACAGCTCGTTACAGTCAAAGCACAGCAATCAGACATCTGCCTGGTAACGAGCTGTGCACTGTGTCCATCACATTGACCATGGATTGTATATCACATGACCATGGACTGTATATCACATGACCATGGACTGTATATCACATGACATGGACTGTATATCACATGACATGGACTGTATATCACATGACCATGGACTGATTTTTATGCACTGGAAGTAAGCAGAATGCATAACAGCATGCAGAGATGTAGAAAGTCATGAGGACTGAATACAGAAAGTATATTGGAAAATTGTACAACTTTTCATTCATAACATTTATTTGCTGAAATGTTAATGTACCCCTTTAATGTAGTGTAAAACTCGCCCCCTTCAGATTTTGAAGTTTTTTCATATGCTACATAGTGTTTGATCTATAGGCATCCTGCACAATCATTGTTCTATCTATGATTAGGAGTCCAGAGGGATTGACAGTCTTTTTGTATGCGTGTATATACATAGATGGCTGTCAGTCACTGAGTAGAACTGCCCACTGGACTTCTAAACATAGAAAGAGGAAAGATATAAATAAATTAAATACAAATACTGAATATTTTCCCATAAAATATATGTATATCGATCACCTCATTTCCACCTGCTCTATAACATGCTGCCCACACGTAGGACTGTATGTACTATGTAACATGAGTGCAAAACAAAAACTGCATAAAAATGCAAAGTATGAACTCAGCATAAGGCGGCTCACAAGTGAGTATCCTGGCCCACCATCAGGGCCTCGGGAAATGCAGGTAGAACTGAAATTTTTACTTTTTCCTTTGCTACTTGCCGACCTCCAGATGATCCCAAATAGGGGGAAACACATAGGGGGTTAATAGAGGCAGTGGGGACCATTTATCCTTGCAGATCCCTACTTTCTTCTTTCAGATTTAGCTGAGACTATGTTACTTTGTCAGTTCTAGGCAGTGGTGAACCTAGCCTCTTTGCTGCCTGAGGCGGACTATAGAAAGACACCCCCCCCCCCCCCAAAAAAAAAAAAAAAGAGTTTCCATGCAACTAGCTTCACACGCTGTTATCGTCGCACAATATACACAATACACAAAGTTATAAAACAGTTTTTAAGAATTCTTCTTCCTGTATTACTTCAGTATCAGATCAACAATACGGTATTAACAATGAAAGTAACTTCACACATCTTCTGCTTGGTGGATGGACGAGCCCACGTGGCCCCCATTCTCTATAATAGGAGCCCCGCAGATAGCTGAGTACTGGACTTCGGGTATCTTTGGCACTCCCATTGAAGTGAATGAGAGCCACGTGGGTTCGTCCATCCACCAAGTGACACACCTATATATATGGCTGCGGTCAGGCTGAATTCCCACCTAGTGGGGGGAAAAAACCCAATTCTCAGGCCCAGTGGGGGTCTCTGCAGACAGACCCCCATCAATCAGGTATTTATCCTCTTTCATTTAAGTGAATACAGGGCAGTAACATTTTGTGACTTACAGGTGACATCTCTGACTAATTGGTCACATTTCCCTTCTCTTCCCTCTGGACCGCCATGACCACTTCTTCCAGCTGTGACTTGTCTCTGTAAAGTTTGCAACACAGACATCTTTGACTCCTCACTTTTCCAGGCATCCGACCCACATTCTCCTCACCTGCACACCCATCCTGCTGCTACCCCAATTATAAAATATATGATATAACCAGCCATAATGAATAATACTCCCGTGCATCTTTATATTAATAATGTCCGTTTGTACCCTGTATAAATAGTGCCCCTTATTAATAATACCCCAGGTGTTAACTAATTAAAAGGTTTTCCAGGTCATTAATAAACTAATCAGTGGGGCTCAAAAACCCAGGACCCCTACTGATCAGCTGTTTGAATGGTACCTGTGTAAGTGCCGTGACCGCTTCGCTATTTACATAGTGTCATTCATCTCATAGCGGCCATGTCATGTAACTACAGCCTCGTCCTATACACGTCTATGTGACAACGCTGTAATCACACAGTCACTATAAACAGACAGCGTATAATATAAACAAGCGCCATAACCCCTGTTTATAGCACCCCATTTGAACACACTATAATGTTTCACAGTAGCCCCTGCACACAGTATTACGGCCCGCAGTGGCCCCAGCATACGGTATTATGCCTCGCAGCGGCCCCTGCACACGGTATTATGCTCCAAAGTGGTCCCTGCACACGGTATTATGCTCCAAAGTGGTCCCTGCACACGGTATTATGCCCCATAATGGCCCCTGCACACGGTATTATGCCCCATAGTGGCCCCTGCACACAGTATTATGCTCCATAGCGGCCCCTGCACACGGTATTATACTCCATAGCGGCCCCTGCACACGATATTATGCTCTATAGTGGCCCCTGCATTTGGTATTATGCTTCATAGTGGCCCCTGCTCTCGGTATTATGCTCCACAGTGGCCCCTGCACTCGGTATTATGCTCCACGGTGGCCCCTGCACACGGTATTATGCCCCATAGTCTTTTCAGACCCCAGAGTATAATGATCGGAGATCCAGGGGAGGATACAAACATAAAAACCAGTGTTACTTACCTATCCTGGACACGGGTGCACTCCCAGCAGCTTTCAGCCCTGTTTAATTGCGCACACACGTCACGTGATCAGGAAGGCGACGCGACCTGATGACGTCAACAGAAGGCCCAAGCCTGCTCGGAGTAACATCGGATCGCAGGAGAGGTAAGTAGCATTGGTTTTTAATGTTCCCTCACCTCCCCTGGGTCTCCGATTATTATACTCCGGGGTTTGAAAAGACCGAATAGTATAATAATAATAGTATTTGACGCCCACGACCTCACTTACCGATGCCCACGGCTGCTCACAGCAGCCTCCGCTTCCCCTTCTGCGTCCCATAGCAGAAGGGGAAGCGGAGGCGGCCACAGCAGGCGCGGGGTAGGTAAATAAATAGGCCGTTACCTGCTGGGGATACTCCAGCAGGTTACGGCCTATTTATATATTAAAAAAAAAAGTTATACTCACCTGCGATGCCTTGATGGAGCCGCCGCCGCCTCTTTTTGTCCGCGACGTCTGCGTGTCAGCGTAGGAGGTGTGATGGCGTCATTGTATTGCCACCTGCGCTGACATGCAGAGGTCTTGTAAACCAGACCAGGACAGGCCCTGCTCAGCTTTGTTTTTTTTTTTTTTTTTTTTTTTTTTTTTTAATGCGGCCTGTCCTGGGCTGGTTTACAGTAAATATAAAGTAAAAAATGCCGCGCCCCAGATAGTGACGGACAGTGCCACCTGAGGCGGCCGCCTCACTTTACCTCATTAGCGGAGCGGCCCTGTTTCTAGGGGTCTAGTTTCAATCTATCTATTAGCTCTATTTATTCATCAGCTCTTTGTGGTTCCCTTGTTCTGAGCTTGTGAGGAATAAAGGGAAAGACCACCACAGAACAGCCTGTAGCCAGTATTTAGGTACAATCTGGCGGTGTATCAGAGAGTGGAAACAATGAATCCCAATGTGCATTCCTCTTAGAACAGGGGTCAGCAAATTCAGCACTCCAGCTGCTGTGAAACTACAACTCCCAACATGCTCCATTCACTTCCATGGGAGTTCCAAGAACAGCAGAGCAAGTATGCATGCTGGGAGTTGTAGTTTTACAACAGCTGGAGTGCCGAAGGTTGCCTACCTCTGTCTTAGAACAAGCAGCTTCATTTAAGAGCATTTTTTGGACAATATATTTCCTTGGGAAAGTGGCTGGGATGAGACTATATGGCTTTTAATATTGTGTGGTATATTTAATATTTTTCTATTTTAGCTGAGTTATATTAAAAGTTATGTTTTAGTTACTTCATTTTGTAACCTATTTTCAGCATAAAGTCTGATGCAAATGGCAGAGATGTGTGCACAGACCATGTATATCATCATGTGGAGCTATTAAGTTACATAGTATTGAGTGTTAGTTACTCTGTATGCCGTTTTGTGCGTGAAAGTATTGACCCCTAGAAACATAGGAAAAAATATTCACATGGAACATGCCACAATATGTTTTCTCAACGGTCCCATGTGAATCTGTATGTGCCTCCATACTGAATGGGCCACAAGGCTCTGTACAAGTGAGAACATGCCTTTGAGGACTAAGAGGGTCCTGAAAACTATTGTAACTATAGGATGCTTTAAATGGACTATTTACTATACCAATAAACTATACCCAGTAATAATCTTTCTGTATCTCCTTTTCTGTAGTATATCCATAAGACTTACTGACAGATCAGAAATTTGCTTTTTTCCTGCAGTTGTGGCCAATGGACATACACAAGATATTTCTTTAGATGCTAAAGAAAAAAAGGAAAAGAAGGCCATTAACAAAGGCATGATGCTATGTGTGTGCTACGCAGCCAGCATTGGAGGGACCGCCACACTAACAGGAACTGGGCCAAACCTTGTGCTAAAAGGACAGTTTAGCTCGTAAGTAGATACAAATCTATGAATCTGTATTAAAAGAAAGTAAAGAAAATTAGTTTGGAAAATTCCAGCAGTGAATATTGGCATTATCAAGAGGAAGAAGATGACAACAGTGAAGGATCACATTTGTAAAGCCACATTGTTATCTTTAGTATGAACTGTCAAAGCTGTGTCTGAGGGTTTGTGATGTTATGTGTAGGTCTGAGTTTCACGCTATTTAAAGGGAACCTGTTGCCATGAAATAGCTGTTTAACCTACTATACCTTTATGTTATAGAGCAATATAATCTGATCAGTATGATATATAGTTTTGTATACCTAGTATAACTAGTAACTATTTTGTTTTAATTCCTGTTACTTTCTATGCTTAGGAGTCCAGTGGGCGGTCTCACATGACTGGCAGCCTTCCCTGTATGAGTATGCATAACTGTCAATCACAGGTTAGGACCGCCCACTGAACTGAAGCTATATGAAAGGTTTTCCTACATAACTATATATCAATCTGCCCAGCAAATGCTGCTGTATAACAGGCTGCTGAGAGATCAGCTTGTATGTTTAGTGTAACAGGTTGCATTTAAAGGGAACCTGTCTGGTCGATTTGGGACACTAAACCACCCACAGTTCCTTAGACATGCAGACTGCAGAAGCAAAGTATAGCAATTTTTTTAAAGTCAAAATCAATTGCAAATATTTTCTTTTTATCCCATAATACAGCTGAGGCAAAACTAAATTTGTCTCAAAACTATCTATAGCTCTTTTGCATCTACACTGGTGGGTAGTCTGGCGAAGGTGTTCTATGTTCTTGTCAAATCTGGATGGTATTTCAGCAACAAAAGTTCTTGAGGTGTTGTTGAGAGCTAGAGTATGTTTGGTAGAAAGTTCTACTTTATGACTTGAAGCCTCATATCTCAACCATCTTAAGACCCCATACACAAAAGATACTGACTTGATTGGAAGTAGGCGAAAGCTGATAAATCAAATAGTGCAGTATCTAAATAGGGTTCCCTGTCTAGGTGAAGGACTTATTGGTTACTGGTTGTATAAAAAACAGTCAGTGGTTTACACATTCATCTAAACTTAATATTGTCTACTCTCTCTGTACATATATTAAGCGATAGAAATAACTGCCTGTCTTTTATATACTAAACTGGTATTGGCATCTCTATATCTATTTTGTGATGGTTTCTTCCAAGGAAAATGTTCTCAGTATAATTGTTCTACAAAAATGCTTATTTAAACCTTCAACGCACCCGAGTGAGCAGAACAGATGGAAATAGTTTTATTGTATTATCCAAAGGAAAGTTAGATATAGCATTAGTGGGAACATGTTTTACAAAGATATTGTCTTTGTACTATCATGAAATGTAATAATGTCTCCACCTCACCTCTTCTCATTAAAACAGTTATAGTGCACTTTAAGTAAAATATTATAAGGCTGTGAAAATGTTGGAGGTATCAAGAATGGATAAGGATACAGTTATACTGAATAGATTTTAGTTTGGTTCACCTTGCCCTGATATTGGTACATAGTTACATGGTTACATAGTAGATGAGGCAGGCGTTGGAGACAATATTGTGCCACTAAGGTATATTTTTAATAGGCTGGTTCACAAAGATCTATATTATAACCTATATTATTGCACATATATATGCAATAATAATAATAATAATAATAACAAAAATAATAATATGCTTAAATGTGGATAGATACATGTCATGTGTAGATTGAGGGTCTAAATGTACTCCCAGCACTCCCACATCCAAAGTTTCTCTTAGGAAAAAGTCAGTAGTTCCTAGCATTGTACAATGAATGAAAAGTTGTTTTTTCGTAGTGTTTTTTCAGTACTACAGTGAGGGTACCCCTGACAAGGGTTTAGGTGGGATAGTCTTTGTCTCCTTGACAGTTTTTCTTCAATAATTTTTTTTGCGTTATTTTAATTTCCTACAGGATTTTTCCAAACAATGGAGATATTCTGAATTTTGCTTCTTGGTTTGGATTTGCTTTTCCCAACATGGCAGTGATGCTGTGTATGGCCTGGCTCTGGCTCCAGTTCTCATTCATGGGATTGAAGTAAGTCATATTTGTTGTATCTAAAGAACTGCTATCATAACCAATGTGTGTAGATATTGAAGGGTGTTAGAATTAGGTTTAGTTTATCTGCAGTGTTGCATTGAACTTTGTGCTGATGATCACAAGTAGTAGTCCAATGTATTCATGAAATGCACCCCCCCCCACTTTCTCTGCATATTCTCTATAGGGAAAAATCTGTCAAATAACCGTAGGGCTTAGCATTGATGACTCCATGTTCTGACAAAGAAAAGGTTAAAATTAAAGCGTATCTAAATTTGGGTGGAGATTAGATGCTCTGATGGAGAAAACGGGAGAGGGTAGATACTAGCTGCTATGATGGGTAAAACAGGAGAGGGTGGAGACTATGTACTATGATGGAGAAAGCAGGAGAGCGTAGAGACTAGCTGCTATTATGGGGAAAACAGAACAGGGTAGAGACTAGCTGTTATGATGACATATTCTTAGAGTAGGTCACTAATATCAGACTGGTGCAACATGACAGCCAGCACCTCCAATGATCATTTCATAAGAGTAGCTGTGGAGTCAGAAGTATCGCAGGGTACGGATTTGGGAAAACACAGCTCCACCTTCTGTGTACTGGCTGTGCTTGGTTACTACAGATCAGCTTTTATTCACTTGAATGGTTGGCTGCAAGAATCTCAACATAGTCACTATACAGTAGACACAGTGGTTTTTCCAGCTGTGTACACTGTATTTCTATAAACGACATGGATCCTGCTATGTAGTAATGGAAAAGGGTGCCAGGCCCGCTTCTGATCTGACATGATGACCTATCCTGTGGAAAACCCTTTAATTGCTAACACCTGAGTACTATAATTTACCTGTTTGGTGAGTGCAGTACTGCTTCTGCTTTTTGTGAATACACTCCAATATACAATAATGAAATAAAAACAGCCTTATCACAACTATAGACCCATAATCATTACATTGCATGACAGTGAAGTGTGATTAAAGGAAATAAATAGTATACATTATTTAATAATATTATTTATTATTTAAGAAAAGGAAATATGCCTGGTGATGCAAGTGTCAAGTTTACATATAGTAGTATAATGTTGTACCGTGTTAGCCATTGCAAGTAGTGGAAGAGTGAAGAAATCAGGCGATACCTTTTAGAGGCTAACTGAGTATATTTATAAGTAAGCTTTGAGAAGTACTAGCTCCCTTCATCAGACATGGTGTGATACAAGAACTGAAAATTCACAGATTTTTTATACCTTATACACATAGTCTTCAAAGGATTTTAGAGTCCTTAAAAAAACAAAAAACAAAATGCAATCTAAGTAGAGAAGTTATTTACAACCGGTCAAACAAAACAATCTGGAAAGTTGTGGTGCGTGACAGAGGGATCTGTTATCTGTTTGCTATCAGGAGGTGGTTTGTGACCCTCACAGTTCATACATAGTGTGACATGAAGCTTAGTTAGCCTCTAAAAGGTATCGCCTGATCTCTTCACTCTTCCACAAGTTTACATATAGACAAAGAGAACTCTAAATGATATCAGTATTTGGTAGGGCCACCCTTTGCCCTCCATCAATTCTTCTATGTACACCTGCAGACAGTTTTTGAAGGAGTTTGGCATGGACGTTGTTCCAAACATTTTGGGAAACTAAGCACAGATCTGTGGATGTGGGCTTGCTCAAATCCTTCTGTTTCTTTGTGCAATCCCAGACAGACTGGATGATGATTAGGGCTATTTGGGAACCATATCATCACTTTCATTATTAATTATTGATGTGATTCAGATTTTTCTTTAGTTCATTCACTTAAATTTTATAATTGAAAAATCAAGAAATAAAGAAATTAATAACACTACTATTTCTGAAAGTAATCTTACTTTGCAGTGTTCTTTCCCCACACTTGCCTAAAACTTTTGCACAGTACTGTATATGGATGTTTACTCATATAGTCCTATATAGATGTTGAGGCTACTTTGAACACACGTGACTTTTGGAAATCTCATTTTTTTTTTAAAAAGAATATTAATATTTCTAAGCCTAATTTGTTTGCAGTACTATTGGTCTCAGTGACCAATTTGACTAGTTAGGTTGGAGTCTGCTTGATCTTTTACAGTGTCATCTCTACTATTCTTTACTTTTTATTCTATTATTAGCTTTTCTGCCTACTGCTTTATTAACTACTCTCCTTTCTATTATTCAGTTTCCCTTTCTCTATCTTCTCTTTCCATAGGGAAATCTACTGGATTAACCATTCAGTCAGAAATTCAGGCCTGAGTTATAGTGTTCTTCCTGAAACAAGATTTATCTCTTCACTTAGCAGTAATTTCCTCACCTTTTCCTCATATTAAGCTTTAAGAAGACATGGGGCTGTGGCACTAAGAGTTCGGACAAGGAACGAGCAGCTTATAACGTGATCCGGGAAGAATATCGCAAGCTGGGTCCTATTTCCTTTGCAGAGTCTAATGTGCTTCTGCTCTTTACTCTTCTGGTCATCCTTTGGTTTACAAGAGATCCCGGCTTTGTGAAAGGTTGGGCTACTGTACTCTTCAATAAAGACAACATTGAGTAAGGAATTCTGAATTTCTTATAAAGATTTCTCATTTTTCTAGCATGTCATTCTTATACATTAAGTATTTTTGTCAGTTATGACCCATATGCAAACTGAGATCATCACTTTCTCAGTCAATCCTTAAAGAGGTTTTCCCATATCCCTGTTTCAGCAGCTTTGCCTGCTGTCTCTTCTTCTCACTTCCTGTATTCCTGCAAGCTGGGGGGAGGCGGCTTTGACTGTTTGAGGAACAGGACACTATGACGTATCACAATATAGACTTTGCCTTGAGAGTTTTTTTATAATGATTATTAGAAATCTAATATCAATGCAGAACAAATAATATGCACAGTAAATGTATATTACATCACACAGGTTTGTATACAACACTTACCATGCTTCTAGAGATCGGACTCAGTGTTATCTTTGTGTTTACATAGAGAGATAACAGACAGGGCTTTATCAGCAAGCTGCAATTATCTGAACTGATTGTCCTGATGGTAGAGCTGTACATAGGCCAGGCTCCTATTGGAAACAATGTGTAAACAATGGGAGGAATAATTTCACATAGCAGGCAAACATTGCAGCAGTATTTAGGAACACTCTTGAATTTACATTAGCAAGCAGTATAGATAGGAATGATGGGAATACCCCTTTAATGCAGATGAAGATCACACTGACATATACTATGGGGTCCTTCATCTTGTAGTCAGTGGCAAAGTTAGAGTTAACAATTGCATCAAGGCCCTCAGGAGAGTCAACACACCACCACCTTACTCTTGTGATGGGGTGCTGCTTTGACTGACATTCATCTAATTTGAATGGCCATCCTAAGAGTCAGCACTGTCAGGCAACTTTGTGTAAATAAAATGAAACTACAAGAATAAGGCCATTGGCCAAAGAGACCGCGGCTGTTTGTAAATGTGTAGTATCATTTATAAATGTTTACCATGATAAAGTGCAGAAAAGCAATTTCATTTGTTATGTATATGTAGTTGGCATGGAAATAACTATGATCCTGCTATTTGAGCAGTAAACACCCTTCTCTAGAAATAGGAAAGAGCATGTACAGACATATAATGTGTGTCATAATAGTTATTTTTGCTCAGTTATGCTTTGAGTAGTGTTTGTCTCTTGGTGGGAAATGACTAGGTGCTCAGTAATTGACCATTATTATAAAAACAAGACAATCCATCAATCCATAAGCGTTAACTTTCTCCTCTCTTTAATTGTAGGTATGTTACAGATGCCACGGTTGCAGTTTTTGTAGCTGTCCTTCTTTTTGTTCTACCAGCAAAAATCCCTAGATTTTCATGTCACAAACAAAACAGTTTTGATCTTGAAGATCCAGAAGAAGGTAAAACTTCAATCCGCATCATTATTATCCAATACTACATTATTCCAAGTGAACAAGTGTTTTATATGTGTAGGCTTCTATGTGTGTTTTTAAAGTATACTAATGTATTAGACCCCATGCACACGACTGAGTGTGCAACTGATGTGGAGCCGAATTTGCAGCGGAATGCACTTGTAGTGACATCCAAGTGTCATCTGAGTGCATTCCATTTTGCATTCACATCTATGGGGGCATCAGATCCATTCCGAATGAATCTGAAGCCCCCATAGAAGTGAATGCATAATGGAATGCACCCGGGTGATACTACGAGTGTCATCTGAGTGCATTCCGCTGCAAAATCGGACCCACATCAGATGCATACCCTGTTGCGTGCATAGGGTCGTATTATCTTTACTGTTTGTATTGATATTCAAAATTTACAACTTTTATCATTTTTTGTTATCCAAATTTACTATAAATTATGGCATAAATTGGCATAAACTATATCTCAAATCTACTTCAGCATCTAGCTGGCGTATATTTAAGTTTCTGGTGCACAGAGACCAAGAGATGCACATCTCACTCTAGTCTTGATAAATCTCCCCCATAATCTTTTAAGGGATTGTGTGATCACAAACAGCTGCTTGCTGTGTTTCTCTATGAAATGCAGTGTTATGTGTGCACATTTAGATGTATAGATGTTTCATATTCATACAGTGTGGAAAAAAAAGTATTTAGTCAGCCACCAATTGTGCAAGTTCTCCCACTTAAAAAGATGAGGCCGGCCTGTAATTGTCATCATAGGTAGACCTCAACTATGAGAGACAAAATGAGAAAACAAATCCAGAACATCACATTGTCTGATTTTTAAAGAATTTATTTGCAAATTATGGTGGAAAATACGTATTTGGTCACCAAAATGTTTTCTCATTTTGTCTCTCATAGTTGAGGTCTACCTATGATGACAATTACAGGCCGGCCTCATCTTTTTAAGTGGGAGAACTTGCACAATTGGTGGCTGACTAAATATTTTTTCCCCCACTGTACTTTGGTTCATATATGATGGTCTTGAGTGGGATTCCCCTTTAGGACTTCCATATTCCCTAGGTTTTTTCTGCGGACTTTCTGCTTCAATTTTACCTATAGGGAAACCGCCGGCATTTCCATAGGTATAATTGACATGCTGCGAATTCAAAAACCATGACGGTATTTTTCTGCAAGATGTGGATGGGATTCGCTACAATCCACCTTGCAGTGACTATAAAACGCCATGTTTTTTTCCATGGCATTTCCGCCACGGTTTCCGCCATGTGGGGCCCTGGCCTAAGGCTTTGGCTCAAAAAACGCAGCAAAATCTGCACTAAAAAAAGCTGCATTTCCGCAATGTGGGTCCTCAGCCTAAAACTCATTTCAAAGTTAAGATTTTGATTTGAACAACCCTGGCAGAGAGTTTTTCAGAAGAAAAGGAACATCATAATGAAATAGCATGTGCAGTAAATGTTACGGGGGATTTAAGCGATGATTTTTGCATCCCATTTAGCAAAGGAGAATTGCCACACATTATACCCTATGGGAGATACAGAACTGCCAATATTGATATACCATAAATCCTTGCAGTGGTTAGCAACAGTTTTCTTACTTATTTATTTTTTTTATAGAGAATGAATCATTTATTTCTGCGCCATTACTGACATGGAAAGTGGTGCATAAGAAGATGCCTTGGAGTATTGTAATTCTTCTCGGTGGGGGCTTTGCATTGGCCAAAGGGAGTGATGTAAGTACCAACATACTTTAATAATGCAAACCCTTGCATAACCCATTTCCATATGGGAAGTGATAGCTCCAATGACGAAGCATGCTGTGAAAGGAAAGGGCTATAGCCGCAAAGTATAAAACAGGCACATTTATTACTGATGTGCGCCACTTTGTTGCATTGTTATGTTGACCTTGCCACTTTCCTGAAAGGGAGTATGGTGAGGAGCGTGGTGTGGGAAGGGCCACCAGCCCCATCAGATTTAAGATCACTTACGACAGTTTACTGTAAATGATACCTGAAATCTATGCCAGCTATGAGTTGCCATAGTTTTCAGTGCAGGCGCAGGGCCTGGCAGAGGTTGCATCTGATATATGAGGAGGCATGTGTAGGTCATCAGTATCCAACTCCTGAACAACCCCTTTAAGGTTTTAAAAATAACTGGAATTCACTCTGCTGTCTTTTCAGGCTTCAGGACTGTCATCTTGGCTTGGCGAACAGATGACATTTTTGCATAACATTCCTGCATGGGCCATTGCTATCATCTTGTCTTTGATGATTGCAGTCTTTACTGAATGTGCCAGCAATGTTGCCACAGCAACTCTATTTCTGCCAATTCTTGCATCCATGGTAGGACAATCCTTCTTTTCAATGTAAGATGTCATATCAATGTTATACACAGTGAAACTTCTCCAAAAGACCACCTGTTTGAGACCATCCTCTTATCCAGACCAGATTCTCTTATGAGTACTGGCCATCTTTCTTGGGAAAACAGTTCACCTGGACAGGGGCGTAACAACCATTGGGCCACATAGCAAAACCTAACCAGCAGCAAGTTCAGAACTTGAAAAGTGTACAATTATTTTGGAGTCCTTTACACACTGGGATCACACACTTAGATATTTTACAGTATAGACAACGCACACAGTGAGGTCACAATTCAGGAATAATAAACATAGTGATGTCACATTACAGGAATAATGTACACAGTGATGTCACAGTATAGCAATAATATACACAGAGATGTCACAGTACAGGAATAATGCACATAGTGATATCACAGTATTGGGATAATATAGACAGTGATGTCACAGTACAGGAATAATGCACACACAAATGAGGTCACTCTGCACACTGTGACATCACAGCATATGAAGTAAGCAACTGCCCCAGTGAAGTAATGGAGGTGTTTTCAGTTTCCACATCCTGTTCATCATCCATAGTTATCACTAAATACACCATAGGTCTCAGTAGAAATGGCCCCTTAGTTGTTGGGCCCCATAGCTATTATGTCTGCTACCCTGCTGGTTACACTCATGCCCCTAGACAATCAATTTTCAATGCAGTTTCGGGTGGTCATCACTGAGAGATTTCAATGTATTATGAAACGAAAGGAAATAAAATCTAAATAGTTAGTATAAAGAACTGGGCTTTTCACTTGTTTCCTTTATAGCTTTGTGAAAATGCAGAGTTATAAGTAAAGATTACATATGCTTCTTTGCCAATAGTTACTAGCACATTACCAGCTGGGTATGGCGTCCAAAACAGTTTTGTGGTTTATGTATTTAATAAATTATGGCGTCATCATCACTTCACTGATCCATATTGGAAATCTGCTCTGGTGGGCTCAACATGACCATGTATTTTATGTTTATCAATTCATTGCAGTGGTTCCCAACCTTTTCACACTTTTCACAAGCTTTCCTCAGGGCACCCTACCAAATATTTTTTTTTTACCAAAACATAAAAAATGTCCTAAGGATGTAGATAATGTTGCATGAAGGCATGCGGTCATCTTCCCAACCCAGCGTTGCAGCACCCCTAGGTGCCACGGCACATGTTGGGAATCATTGATTTATTGAATAAACACAGAGTAATACTACATATCCTCTGCAGCTGCCTCATGGAGCGTACTTGAAGTATAATATCTGTCCCCCACAATCACAAGCTTCAAGAAGACCCTGAAGACTCACCTATTCAGGAGGGCCTACAACCCCCAATAACACTACTGTCACCACACCACCACCTGAGCAGCCTCTACCCCCACCTTCTGTCTCTATCCCTCATAGATTGTAAGCCCTTGCGGGCAGGGCCCTCTATCCCACTGTGCCAGTTGGTCTCTGTTAGCATTATCTGTTTTGTATATCTTGTGTACCGTATGTAAATCCTCAAATGTAAAGCACAATGGAATTAATGGTGCTATATAAATAAACAATAATAATAATAAATAATAATAATTGGTGGTGATCTGATCAGTTGGATCCACAGTGATCAGCTGACAACCAGTGCTACTTTGTTCTAAAAGGTTTTCCCATAAAACTGTTCTACTATTCACTTTTTGATTTGTTTTCTCATTCCAGGCAAAGTCAATCATGGTAAACCCACTATATATTATGATCCCATGCACTCTCAGCACTTCCTTTGCTTTCATGTTACCTGTGGCTACACCACCAAATGCAATTGTCTTTTCATACGGACATCTTCATGTGTCAGATATGGTAACTACCTTTACAGTGTTTTGGGTATAGGGGGCATCTATGAGCATGGTTAGGCATGGGACATAGCTTACTGATCCCCAACTGTTCCTGTTCTGATACTTCCCAGGTCCCCTGCTGGTCTCTACTTTCTGATCCCTCTTGATATACAGGAAATAACCACTCTGCCCATCTCGATGCAGTGACTGAGGAGACCATTATATCCACTGATTGGTTGGGCATTTTTTCCTGTGTTGATAGGAACTAGGAAGTAGAAACCAGAGCAAGAAGTGGGAAGTATTGGTACAGGATAGGCTGGAGATTGGTAAAGTGATTATAACTTATATTATAATTTCACACCATTGTGAGTCTTTTTAACTCCTTTAAAATCTAAAATTTTAATTCAAAGAACATCTACATTCAAAATGTTATACTTGGTCCCAGAGGTTGGACCCCTACGATTATAATGATATGGCATATCCTAATGATATGTCATAACATTCTATTATAGGAATACCTACAGATAATTTTATGCTAACACAAATAATTTTATGCTATGCACAAATCTCATAATGTATTTATTCCATTTTAGGTGAAAACTGGCATTATAATGAATATTATTGGTGTCTTATGCACTACCATAGCCATCAACAGCTGGGGCCGTCCCATGTTTCAGTTGGATACGTTCCCAATCTGGGCCAACAGTACAGATGGAAATTAATGGAAATTCATTTTAAGTGCAGTCACAGTCCATGCCCATGAGATATGACTTCATTGATCGTGAAGAAGACTACCATGAAATCTTGTGAATAAATACCCTCAATATGGGTAATGGACTTGTCAGATATACTCATGATATACCCCTTACAATATCAAGATCAATGACATCCAAGCAAAGAAAAAGCAAAGACAATTGATCAAAGAACAAAGATTATGTTGATACCTTAATTATACAACAAACTTTCCAAGGAGATTACATGGACTGATTTTAGACATTTTTAGGAACGCAGATGTCCACTTTTTGTAAATACTTATTTTGCACAATTTTTTGGCATTATTTTTGCTTCTCTCGTTTGGGGAAAATAGTTTGTAAACTGATATGGACCTGACAATGGGCAACACATGCAAGGCAACAAATACATTGGCTCATCTACTGGGGAACTTATTGTTCTGCAGGGCAGGATAAGGCAGAGATCTGTCTTACATTCAGGGAGTATTGCTGTCTTCTAGTTGCTAATTTGTGTGAATATCACAGGTCCTCCTTAGGGTAAGTTCACACAAGTTTTTTGCTGCTGGATTTTTGAGGCGGAATCCACCTGAAGATACCTTGCAAGCCCCACTGAAATTAAAAACCGCTAGCGTTTTTTTTTTTTTGCTTCCCATTTTTTTCAATGGGGTTTGCAAGGTGGAACCCGCCTGAAGATAGGTTATGACGCTTCCTTTTTCCTCTACCAGTAATTAGCTAGAGGAACAAATCTGAATGGGAGAGTTGGGAGATGTGTTTTTAAGGCAGATTTTGAGGTGGATTACGCCTCAAAATCCACCTGCATAAAACTCCATATGAACTTACCTATGGCTGTCTACATGGCAGCAATGCCCATTCTATAAGAGATGGAGCACAGATAACTCGATAACTCAGTGGAAATCATTTCTCCTCCATCTGTTATTTACTGCCCAGTTTAATGGGCCTGAAGTTTCCAGTTATGTATATATACTGTAGATGTGATTCCTTGCTAAGTTACTACTCTCATTATATTATTTTCCAGTATTTACTACAGACATAACTTCAGATGACTATTTACCATGACCGATTTACTGATGTTTTTAAAAAAAGTGTGTCCATACTTGGCCAAAGTATTATAACGGTACTTGACAGTAAGTGCGGCACAGTCAGAGTAACTATCATAGTGGATTTATGCTCACTATAGTGAGCTATCAGTTTAGTTTCACGTATGTTTAACCAGTAATAAATGTACTGTATGCACTATCAGGTGTTATGTAATATCTGCAATGTAGGAATGACCCTGAAACAAAATATTAATGAAAGGTGGTTGCTTAGACTTAAAAAGGATCTTTCGTCACCACCAACTCCAGTTCTTTGATCCCTTAACAGGAGTTGCTTCACTGATTCTGGCACAGTGGTGGAGAGTGTCAGCAAACTCAGAATCACACCCTTGTCTGCTCTGACCTGAGATAACCTGTCTGACAGTAGAGAGCTTTATTAGCACATCTGGCACCAAATAACGTCATCCTTTATGCAAAAACAGAGGGGCTACAGAAAGAATTCCAGCTGTGCCAGAATCTGTGGATGGGCACCTATTAAAGGATGCAAAGATCTGGAGTTGGTGGAGGTGGTGAAAGGTCCCGGTCATTGAGCATGTTTACTAATATTGTCTAAATCTTAGAGACAGTAAAAAACATAGATCAGGAAGTCTAAAGATGCACCAAATTGATCATAGTGGCTGATGATAAATTTGATGCATTTTTAGACACTATTGTCTAACTTCAACTGGTGAAGGACTCAGCATTATCGAGTATAGTATTGGATAGCTGACCCAGTGTTTCGTAAAGAAATAGAAACAACAGGAAAAAGAACAGGTGAAAGGTTGACACTTTCATTCATAGAATATGAGATTTGATTAGAAACTTTAGTTTTGGGCAAAGTTTCTCTTCAAATAGGCACACTGTAATACCCCGCATTTACCCTGAAGTGTCTGCTATAGGAGTAAAGTCCAGCTGTCCTCAGCTTCTCCAGTGATAAGAGCCACCAAATATGTGGTGATCGGCAGACCTGCAGCTCCTCAATTAGAAAACTTTAATCCGGTTACCAATGTTGACCCAAAAAATGACAGTTGGTGAACAAGTCACCTAATGACCTGTTTGAACTTACATTATATCATGAAGTGTTTAAAAGTTGCCTACATAAACTTCTACGCGGACACAGCTCACCAATAGACCTACAATTATAAAAGGTCTATAAAAGTTGCCAGAAGTGATTCTCGCATGAGACTAGGAAAACACGCTCTTAACCGAAGCTATATACTATATAAAATGCCAGAGATTTCTTTGTGAATATATTTGCATTCATATACTTAATGGGAATCTGGGGGTTACTCTTTATTGGCATATGACTTATGGGCCATGCAATGTTTCTCTGGGAATAAAGGTATACAAATGACCTATTTCCAAAAAAGAAAACTGGGTCTCTAGCACCTCCAGTTGGAAAGCAGAAGGCATTACATAGGATATAAGACTCCTTATATCTGTGTGATGCTGTTCCCAAGCAGAAACAGAACTTCTCAGATCCCTGTCAAAGGCCTCTGACCCAACCAACCAATACTCTTCTCTACACTGGGACAAGCACCCTGATAGAGGTCGCAGCAGATGAGTGTCTGGTTTAGCTTACATCCTAGGCATATTATGAGGCCTGTTTAAAGGGTTGGACAATGGCTTATAGGATAGATGCTTTCTAACAGCTGGCACAAGTAAAAGCACAACTTTATTTTTTGGAAAGAGAGCCAATTTGCAGACTAGCTCCAGTAGACAAAATCTCCTCCAACTCATTTAAAACAGGAGGTCAATAGGAGAGTGAATGACCTGCACTTGACTTGTGGCGTGAGGAATGATCATCATTGGTCACTGACCATTATTTACACATGACACATACAACATTTCTATGACCCAGTTGACATTTATGGGTGGGAATTTAGTGGGTAAAATGCATTTACTAGCTAATTTCTAACATGTATTACTAGCTCATTATACAATGTACTGTACAGTACCTATGCCCCACATATCTGATGACATCTTGACGGCTTGACAACAATTGAAGTGAAAACTATTTTATCTGCACAATTGTGTACAAACAGTACATTCTGTATATTTCTAAGCTCATCAAATGCATCTCTTGTGAATGCTTCCCTAAATCAATGTATTTAATTAACTTATATAAAAGATGCTTGTAGCGTGTTATAGAATTTATGTATTATATTTATGTGTCATACATGTTCTTGATTATTGGATAGTATCATAAATTTTAAAAGAGTAAAATAGATTTTCTTATATTAATATTCAGGCAGTAAGTGATTGACATTGAATATGTCAGGTGAATTCTGAGTAAACTGCAGAGTAAATCTTGAAAGGACTCTTAGGGAAGCCAATGAGAGTCCTGCTTACCCAGCCCACATTCGGTAACTGACAGCTATCCTTGCATCAGTATGTAGTGCCCCTTCATTTCCAATCAGCTGTGCTTGGTTCTCCTTGCCTGGCCAAGCAGCTGGTCTATGAACTTTCCAAGAACTTGTACACTACGCATTGTGCTGAGTCTGTACACAGCTTGAGCTGAGCAGAGCTGATCATTATAATTAGAGATGAGTGAATCGAATCTGTAGAAATGGAATTCGATCTGAATTTCTAGAATTATTCGATTCACATCGAATTCGAAATTCCTCACACTTCGTGGTAACGATTCGCATTTAGTTCAAAATGGCTGCTCTACATGGGGCAAGGAACTCTGGGAACGCGGGATCACCCACAAAGCCATGTGTACAGCCAGTCATCAGCCAGCCCTGTGATATCACATCCTTTTAACCCCTTCGCGAGCTCACACGGCATGTCCGACCGCTGTATCCAAGGTGGTAAATCCCTCCGATCGCTTATGAATGGAGCAAGGTGTTAGCTGTAACTGACAGCTAACACCCTGCTCCATAACCGACCCCGGGGGTCTTAACACCTTGGATGCCGCGGTCAAACATGACCGCGGCATCCAAGGGGTTCCACCATTTTGGCACCCACGCAACCACCCCAGCCCTCTGCAGCCAATAAATAGCTGGTTTTGTTAAACAATTCGCTGCGATTTAATTCGGATTGAATAGAATTATATTGTGAAATTCAGCGAAGTTCCCAAATCGAATTTTTGAGAACTTCACTCATCTCTAATTATAATAGTAATTCTCTGGTGAACACTATTATAGACACTAAAATTGCAGAATAGTTCTGTAATAAAGGGTATCAGAATGACAAACCTTATAACACAATAAGAAGTAGCAATTCAATTAAATAAAGTGTTTGTCTAATGTAAATCATATAACCCTCAATAAAGGGAGCCTGTCACAATAAGAATGTTGTTTATAGATCGGCAGAGCAGAACAGATTGATATATAGTTTTGTGTGAAAACATTCAGTATGCCCTAACACTTATCCATCAAATTTTCTGCTCTTTCTATGTTGAGAAGTCAAGGAGGCGGTCCCATCAGTGATGGCACCATCTCTTGTCATCATATAAAAAAAGCTCTTTTTGCTCAATAACATGTTGCCTACAGTTTGAGCAGCATTTACCATGCGACTAGCTCCCTTTAACTACGTACATGAAGAACTTACCGTAATGTAATGTTATGGTAGACTTGTTGATTAAATTGAATTGTGTTGTTCAGCTGAATTCTCTGACTTGGTAGGCAATGTCAGTCATGTGCCTTTTGTAATTTCTATTATATATAATTTTTATTATATTTAATATTTAAAATCATACATGTAACAGGCAGCTCAGTCTTGTGGTTCTGTATGCAACTAAACCTGAACTGGATTAAGCCATTAAGTGACTTCTTCTACATAATGTTACAAATGAAGCGTTGTAATATCACTGAAAATTGCTATAGATGACACAATGTATACAGACAATAGCTTCATTAAAACTAGTTTGATTGTTAAAATAAATAAATGTATCTATATTATATTTGGTATATTATTATTATTTATGCTGATTTGTTCTGTTATACAACTGTTTGTTGTGTTCATAAGCAAAACTAACACATGGGGTGGACATAAGTGAAAATCTCTAAACTTAAAAAAAACAAAAAAAAATGCAATCTTTAATAAAAATTTTAAACTTTAACATCAATTTAAGGCTGAGGCCCCATTTTGCAGAAGTGCAGCTTTTTTTTGTTGAAGATTTTGTTGCCTTTTTTTGAGCCATAGCCAGGAGTGGATTGAGCAGAAGGGAGAAGTATAAGAGTTTCCTAGATATTTTCCATTCCTTTTGTAGCCATTCTTGGCCTTGGCTCAAAAAAATGCAACAAGATCTGCAACAATAAAAGCTGTATTTCTGCAATGCCTTAGCATAAAACAGCAAGCAGCCAAAAACTGTGTGGCCACAGCTCCATTTACTGTTATTAGACTGCTGAGACAGTGATCACTGGCATTCCCATACAAATAAATGGGGAACTCAGGGGAACCTGATCTTCGGGAGGTCCCAGCAGTCAGACCCCAACTATCACACATTTCTCACCTTAGGATAAGGGATAAGTGCCTACAGGGAGGACAAACCTTTTAGGTATATAGGGGAGTTTCTATTAGTAATTTATATTTAACATTGGGGGCAATGCATTGGGAAAATTGCAATAGTAATAAGCAAAAATATAAAGCAAATAATGTTACACAAACAATATAATGTATAATAGCGTACCTTTACCTGTACAGCTTTACATGAACTCTATTAATGGTCTCCAGTACAGATCCGAGGACTGTCCCCTCTGGCATACCTTTATAAGAGTCTATTTTACTGACTGGCACTAATACATTACAATGCAATGGTGTTAATCCATTCATTTTAAAAATAAAACTCAAGAATAAACGTCCCTTAGTGGTTCAATAAAATAAAAATATCTTGGAATTTACAAAAAAAAAAAAAAAAAGGAAGGGAATATGACGAAATAAAAAATAATGAGTACAGATTTTCTAAATCCCCTGCTACTGCAGGACCGCGCTCCAGCAATGAATTGGCTGTAAATCTATGTTACTGCTGCATGAAATCACTGTCTGAGTGGTCCTGTGCTGTACTTGTAGATATCATTACTGACACCAGTGACTGGCTGCAGGGGTCACATGGGTGAATGGTGGATAACATCAGAGCAGGGAATTTAACAGTGTTTTTTTTTTTTTATTTTATGATATTCATTGCTGTTAGACTACTTTTATTTTACATTCTTGGACAATGTATTTTGTCTATTTTATTATATTTCTTTTTTATTTATGGTTTTTGTTTTACTGTTAGACAAATTCTTATAAATCCTGGTCCACCCTTTTAAATGCTAAATAATAATCCTAAACAAAATGGCTACATCAAAAAATACTCAACCCACAAAAAACAAGATCTTATATAGTTGTGTCAATAACAGTAAAAATAAAAACTGTCTGCCAGAATGAGGAATGCAAAAACTAAAGAATTTGATGCATCTTTACAGGAGTTGTTCAGGATTTCCTTATGATAGGCCATAATATCTGATCAGTGGAGGGCTGACAGTTGTCCCCCACATGAATCATCTATCCGGGGTTGTTTCCAATGCCCATACTACAATAGACAGAATCAGAAGCCAACAGCTCCACATCTGCAAAGTGGCTGGATCCCTTTACTGCAGCTCAGCCTCACTGTACAGGGTATGGAGCTATCTGCTTCTGGCTCTGGGCAGTGTATAGTATAGAGCAGGGGTCAGCAACCCCCGGCACTGGTGCCGGAGTCGGTACCCAAGGCATATCTACCTGGGACAGGATTCTCTCTGCTCCAGGTGGCAATCTCTAATCGTCCATGTAAATGCAGTCGGAGGGGAGAATGCACTGGTAGGTGGTGGGAACATGAGGCACAATTGTCTAAGTGTCCAGGCCAGTAGCCTAGTCAAACGGCAACAATTGCCTGTGCAAAGTATAATATGAAAGAAAAATTTGCCTTCATTCATTTCAATAAGACTGTAAAAATTTGTTTGGATTTCTTCAACAAAAAGACTAGGCTGTGTGATGGGCACCCTCTGCCCCCATAAAACAGGCTTACTGCAGATTACACTTAGGACAAAAAACGTCCCAAGGACGCAGATAACATTGCATAAAGGCCTGGGATCATCCTTCTAAATACTTCTAGAGTGTTGAGGCCCCCTGTTGGTAATCACCGATGTAGGAGGGCGACCCTTACACTTATTACATGGCGCACTGAGTACTTCATCTTTTGATTTCTTTTTCCAAATCAGCACCCCAGACTAAAAAGGTTGCTGACCCCTGGTATAGAGCAGAGCAAGCAATTGTGATCAGTTGATCATAAAAAAATTCTGGAAACTTAAGGGGTTAAAATCTGCTGAACCTATAAAATAAACTCCGCCATTCCATTGCTGATCTGTACAAGTTATAGGAATGGTGCACTCAATACTGTATTTATTCTTGGCCTTAAAAATGGCTGTAAACATGAAATTACACAGAAGATGCACCTGCAATTTGCACTAAATAACTAATATTTGTTTAAATGAGAGAGGGATGGGATTTGCACTATTTCCATCCCTTTCAATAGAATAGAAGCTAGAAATTCATCATGTTGGGTCTTTGATAATAAGCACGTCTGAACTAAAAAAAGATTAAAATTGCTACATGATTGTGGGCAAACATATATTTACCTCTCACTGCAAAGTGTAATATGTACGTAGGTAAAGCTCTATATTTTATACAGCTTTTTAAGTGCAACATAGACAAAATGTATGTTATTGTAGCTAGCTGGAATGCATGAAATGTGAACGTCACTGTAAATAACCTTTGAGGTTGCACATTAACACTTTTTTAGGTGATGTACAGTAAAAAATGCTTAAAATGTGAATCCACTTTCCCTCAGTTCCTGAATACACTGAGATAATAATGCTCATATGACGCAAATGCACTTTGGGAGCCAGAAATAAAATTTCTTCAATTTGCTTCTATGGAAAAACATGGATGATACCCCCTACAAGGGGACATTTCAAAGCCTATGGTCATTAATGTAAATCTGTAGTATTTAAAAAGGGTTCGGTCGGTAAAAAATTTTTTTTTAAAGGGTTAGAATGACATAAAAAAAAATTAAAGAACTGAAACTCACCTCAGCAATCCCCTGCCGCTCTCATTTCAATGCTTCCTGGGTCCCCCATTGGTCTCTACTTCATGGTACTACTTTACACACAGGAAATGGTCTCAGCCAGTTACTGGCTAGTTGGTCATTTTCTGCAAGTCTCGACATTGGACAGATCATAAGTAAGGACCTGCGAATAACCCAGTAACTGGAGCAGCAATGGATCACTGAGGCATCACTTCTGTTTTTGTTTTTTTGCCATTCTGACCCCATGAAAAATACAGCCTGGACAATCCCTTTAATGCAGACTACTGCATGGGGACAACATAGAAAATTTGAAACGTTGGTGGTGCGTGCCTGCCGGCATACTCCCCCTCCTGGTGGGCATGGTTGCTGAGTTACATGCACTCCATGACATGCAGTCGCCATTCCTCCGTGCTTCTGTGCCACTTCTCTCCTTCCTTCAATACCTACTGCTGCCTCAGTCTCCCTAAGGCCAGTTGCAGACGACCATGGGCTGCCAGCCAGCCGTGATTAATATCTGAAGTGCTACTGAAATAAAATGTAAGCAGTTTTCCCTCTCTGTTATGTATTATTATTATTTATTTTTTTTTTTTTAGCACATTGATAATAGACCTTTGGAGGGGGGGGGCATTTCAAATTTTTTGGAGGATTTCTCTTGTAACTGGGGCTGATACATACAGCCCCGTTACAGCAGGAATACAGCCTCCTATGCTGTACTCCAGAGCTGATATGGGTCCTCTAGAACCTAATAGCTCTAAGAGTTCCTGTTTCCTTAGCAGTCATGTGACCGCCGGGTCAGAGGGGAGCAGCATAATGGCTCCCATAGCCAGGGTCGGACTGGCCCATCGGGGAACCGGTGAATCCACCTGTGGGCCCCGAGCCCCGACTATTAGCCCTCATGTCATGGGGGCCCGATCGGGATCCTGAACAGTGGCGTAACGATCGCGGTCGCAGGGGGTGCGACTGCGACCGTGCTCGGCGGGGTATGGGGCCCGTGGCTGGAGATGGTTGGGGCCCCGGAGGGGAGGTGACTGAAAATAATAAATACATATTCTCACCTCTCCTGGTCACAGCTTTCTCTCCGCCGCTCCTTGTGACTGAGGCCTGTGATTAGGCCCCAGCGGTCACATGGGGCGCGGCCGCGTAATGACGTCAGTGCGCCCCCACGTGACCCCTGAGGCCCAATCACAGGCCTCAGCAGCGACGTCGGAAAAGGGCCTGAAGACGCTGAAGACGACAAGTTGGAGCGAGGATGCCAAGGAAAGGTAAGGCAAGGTGAGTATGAGTGTTTGTTATTTTTAATCACTTCCCCTGGGCCTCCGATTATTATACTCTGGGGTCTGAGGAGACCCCAGAGTATAATAATAGCACCGAAGCGGAGGGGGGCTATTGGGCACATATAATACTGGGTGGGGGCCACTGTGGAGCTTATAATACTGGGTGGGGGCCACTGTGGAGCTTATATTCCATACAGTGGCTCCTTCATTTTTTTTTTAATTACAGCGGGGCACGTGAAAAAAAACAAAACAAACCCCCCCCCCCCCCAAAACTTTCTCTCCTGTCCCCAGTGTCTCCCAGCGCAGTTCGGTCCTGCAGTTCTGTTTTTTTCTTCCAGCTGAAGTTCCCCCTGCACATGACTACCTGTGACGTCACATGACCCCTGAGGCCAATCAGCAGCCTAAGGGAAGGGACCTGGGACGTCACAGCCAGTGAGGACGTCTGGCAAAAAGAAGACAGCGGACCTGCAGGACCGGACTGTGCTGGGAGGACACCGGAGCACCGGAGACGGTTGAGTATGTTTAGTATGTTTTTTTTTTTTTGGGGGGGGGGGGGGTGGGGGGGAATTCACCTCCCCTGGACTAATTGTAAAAAAGAAAAAAATGATACTGGACAACCTCTTTAAAGTGTGGCGCATTAGGTGGGCCCTGGGGGGTATATTAAAGGGGTTGTCCAGGCATAATTTGTTATGGTTTATCCTCAGGATAGGCCATAGATACCTGATCTGTAGGGGGCTGACCCCGGACTGATCAGCTGTATGGAGCCACTTCTGATGCCCGTCCTGTACACAATACAGGGCCAGAAGCAGAAAGCTGTATCACTGTATCTCAGCACTTATTGAAGTCAGTAGGAGCTGAGCTGCAGTGAAGGCGCCGGGCTGCTTTACAGCGGATGGAGCTTTCAGAGTGTACAGAACGGGCTCCGGAAGTGGCTCCGAACAGCTGATGGGGCCGTGTGTCAGCCCCCTACCGATCAAGTATTTATGGCCTATCTTGAGCATAGGCCATAAAAAAGATTAACCCTGGACAACCCCTTTAATATGTCCCACACAGTTTAATGTTCCCCCCACAGGATGTTAGCCCCCATCACTGCTCCCACACAATATAATGACCCCATCACTGTTCCCTATACAGTATTGGGGACCAGTGAAGAGGCCCAGACAACCCCTTAAAAGAGGTTGTCCATGGGGGGGCGGAGCCTAGCCGTGGAACGGAATGGCCGCATAGTTGCAGAGCTCTCAGCCTGAGTCTCTTCAAGCGACAGGTTTAGCGACGTGCTAGTGGGCTAACCGCATCTAATTTAAAAACATAAAGGTATCCTACCTTCAGGGATGCCAAGAAAACGAAAATCGGCGGTGAAACCGCTGAAGATTTCTGACTTTTACCTCCCCCACGGGGGAGGGGAGGAACAAAATGGCGAAGGCCCGCGCTTGGACGCGGCTTCTAGAGCCTCGACTCCCTCTAGTGATCCTCCGGAGGAGACGCTCACGCTCTCCGCTCAAAGGAGAGCGCCGTCGGCCCCTTCTTTACCACAGCTGCTGGACGGTGTGGACCAGGAGATGCCTGGGCCTTCTCCCCGGCGAGCCGGGGCCTACATAAACCACGGGCCTCCACAAAAAGACGCTCCGGGGCCTATAGCTGAATCCAGCCTGGAGACAAATTACTCACCTACCGCTAGTCCGGTCAAGCAAAGACCCAGGCTCCAGGAAATCGACTCTCAGGAGGAGGAAGTGAGCAGCAAGATACAGCCTACTTCTCTACTGATTTTTTTGCAGATATCCCTGCGACAGAGAATTTACTTACTGAGGCCTCCATGAAAAATATGCTTATGGCCTTCTGTAAATCACTAACAACAGACATGTCTCTCATGGTTAAACCACTAGATAGAGATATTAAAGAGCTGAAAAGCCGTACGGTTCACGTCGAATCTAAAATGGCGGAATTTGCGACATCACACAATGCGCTTATAGATGCTCACTATGAGGTGGAGAGAGATGTGTCTTTTCTGAAAGCCAAAATAGCCGACTTAGAAGACCGTTCTAGAAGAAATAATCTAAAGTTTAGAGGGATTCCAGAGTCAGTATCTACGAGTAATTTAACTGCATTCCTTCAGGATCTGACACGAGCGTTATTACCGAACCTCACGGAGATGGACTTAACTATTGATAGAGCTCATAGAGTTCCCAGACCATCCCATTTAGATGAAGCTATACCTAGAGATGTTTTAGCAAAGATTCATTTCTATCGCACTAAAGATCTGGTTCTGTCGACCTCCAGGAAGGCGGGTCGCTTACCTGAACCATACCATAAAATAGCCATTTACTTGGACCTATCAGCCACAACGCTACAATCAAGGCGACAATTCATCCCTATTACCACAGCTCTACGCCAACACCATATCTTGTATAAATGGGGATTCCCGGTCCGCGTGATCATTTCCAGGGACAATATAGTACACATCATCAAAACTCTAGAGGAAGGAAAAAGCTTGCTAGCCACATGGAACATTTCGATTGTCGATCCACCACCTAAACAAACACCTGGTCCCGTGTCTGATGGTTGGCGCCAAGCGAAGACCCAAAAACGTCCACCTAAAGGGCTACACAGCTAGAGACTCACCTTTTCTTGGATTCCGTATGTCCACTGTTGTTGAACTTATCCCCCCAGGATTACGACAGCTGCTGGTCCGCTGTACCACGTTCCTTTTTGTTTCTTTCTCGATTTTGCTCAGATGGTTTATCCATAGGTTCTGTAACTTGCATGGTTTGTTTCTTCTTTGGTTCTGGCACATTGGGCGAAGTGAATACAAAGGGTGGAGACAACTTCACTTCATACGAACCGTGACACCCCCTGGTAGAATTGGTTGTGGTAAGACTTTTATAGCATTTATAAACGTACGTTATGGTACTTAAAATTGTATCCATGAATGTCAGGGGTTTGAACTCCCCTCAGAAAAGAGCCAATCTATGGCGTGAGGCCCGAGCTCAAAACTGTGACATTCTTGCAATACAAGAGACACACCTTTTAAGGGCAGACGCTAATCGCGTTCAACACCCAGCGTATCCACATGTGTTCCATGCTCACTATTCCTGAAAGCGTAGAAGTACATTGATTGGGATTAGAGACTCAGTAGCGTTCCAATTATTGTCGCAATATGCTGACCCGGGGGGGCGATTTATAATAATAGTATGCATTCTTAACAATGTCACCTACACATTGGTATCAGTTTATGCCCCAAATAAGAAACAAGTGGCATTCCTGGGGAGACTTGTAAGGGCGGTAGAAAAGAGGAAGCAGGGATGTTTGATATTAATGGGAGACTTTAATATGGCTCCAGACCCGCTAGCAGATACCACTTCTGGCAGGGTGACACGTCACCCCTCTTTCTCGCAAGCTATATGGAGCCACGAATTATTTGATGTCTGGCGTATTCTCCATAATACCGAAAAAGATTATAAGTATTATTCTACTGTGCATAATAGCTACTCACGAATAGACTTATTCCTAATAGAGCAGTCTAGCATTCCCCTTGTTAAGAAGTCTGAGATTTCACAAATAACATGGTCGGACCATGCAGCCATAACCATGTCTATAGCAGAAAAATACGAATGCGCAAGAGCGTATATATGGAGGTGTAATGAATTTTTAATGTCACAGCCAAAATTAAAAGCAACGTTAGAGAATGATTTGAAGGAATTCTTTCAAATTAATGCCCCCTCTGCCTCTGGCCCTGATATACTGTGGAACTCTCATAAAGCTTTTATTAGAGGAACGTTTATCCGACTGGGGCATATCGAAAAGAAAAATAGAATGGCAGAAATAGATTGATTGCTTCATCAGATAAGAACTATTGACACTAGCAACAAACAATCTCCTTCTTCCTCAAATGCAGCGAAATTAATGGCATTACGTCATCAGTTGACCGCTTGCTTACTGCATAAATATGAGAAAAACCTGAAGAGGGTTAGAGCTATGTACTATTCTCAATCTAACAAGGCAGGCAAACTCCTGGCATCTAAGCTGAAACAAAAACATGCGAAATCTAGAATCCCATTTATTCACAGTCAGGATGGTACATAGAAAATTTATGACCCAAGTGGCTTCGCTAACGCCTTTAGAACTTTTTACAAAAGCCTATATAACTTGGCAGACGACTCCTCTGTGGTCCCCCCAACAAACTATGACATTGAGCAATTCCTTAGAACTGCTCAGCTACCAACACTCACTGAGTCACAGCTGGACTCCTTGAATGCACCTATTACCTCGGCGGAGTTGTCGGCCATAGTTAAGTCACTGCCATCTCGCAAGTCTCCAGGCCCTGACGGCCTTACTAATGACTATTATAAATGTTTCTTCCCAGTCCTGATGAACCCGCTGCTGGCATTTTTGACGGCTGTGGTTGATTCTGGCACTATTCCAAAAGAAAATCAAGAAGCCCTGGTAGTTACGCTGCCAAAGCCTGGCAAACCCGCCACCAGCCCCCAAAACTTCCGACCCATATCGCTATTGAACTCAGATCTAAAGATTTATGCCAAATTAATAGCGAACAGATTGGCAGCCTGTCTTCCAAGTTTAATAAATCATGATCAGGTGGGGTTTGTTAAGGGGAGACAGTCATACGATAATACTAGACGCATTTTAAACCTCATACATCACATTGACTCTAAGAAGGAAGAAGCGGTGATCCTCGCATTGGACGCAGAGAAGGCGTTCGATCACATTTGCTGGTCGTATGCCTTCTCGGTGCTTAGAAATATGGGGTTCTCTGGAGCTATTATAAGAGCGATTGGGGCGTTATATTCTGCACCTTCTGCGAGAGTGTTCATTAACGGAGTAGTATCAGATCCTTTCCTGATAACGAACGGGACCAGACAGGGATGCCCCCTGTCGCCCCTGATATTTGTTCTTTCTATAGAACCATTAGCTCAAGTACTTAGATTAGATCCGGGAGTGGGAGGTATTGACATAAGAGACAAAACTCACCTTATATCACTTTACGCTGATGATATTATTCTCACTCTGTCTAAACCGCAAACATCTATTCCTCGCCTTATGGATACTATTAACAATTTCGGGCGATTATCGTATTATAAATTAAACATGGCCAAATCACAGGCACTGCCTCTGAATGTTCCCCAACACATGCTCCAACATTTGCAATCGATTTATAATTTTGACTGGAGGGAGGACAGCGTTCAATATTTGGGGACACAGATGACAGCGTCCCCAGGGTCCCTCTATAAAAGTAACTATACCCCAATGTTAAAAACACTGCAAGAAGAAACTGAGAGAATGTCTAAAACAGACGTCTCCTGGATAGGGCGGGTAGCTGCTTTTAAGATGTTGCTATTGCCTAGACTCTTATACCTGTTCCGCACGCTCCCAATATTCATCCCTGTTTCCTTCTTTGAAACAGCACAAAGGGTGATCTCGAAGTATATATGGAATGGAAGCAGACCTAGAATTAATAAAAGCTTTCTATTCAAACAGCGGGAGGCAGGAGGACTGGGGGTACCAGTAGTGAGGAACTATTATATAGCATCGCTGGTCACTCAATGCGCAAGGTGGAAATCAATGGATACTTCGGTTCCATGGCTGCACATAGAGCAGGCGTTTATATCCCCCGTAAAATTAGAGGATGCGCTATGGTTGCCCTTTTGGAACATCTCGGCCCCTGGATCCTTCTCTCCAGTCATGTGTGCCTCGTTATTGGCATGGAAGCTACTTCATGGGAAAGCAAACCCTACGAAGTATTTTCATATTACAGAAATGCCCTTATCATTGATGGCCTGGGTGATTAGTGACTTGGAGGTCTCGGATTGGGAAGCGAGGGGGATCACGCAGATTTCTCAATTATATTCTGAATCTAGGCAACCTATACCGTTTTAAGAACTAAGACGACAATACGGGATTCATACTGGCGATTTCCTGAAATATTTTCAAATATGGCACTTTGTGTCTAAACACCCTGCGACGACATTACCCCATAATAATTCACTTTTTACCTGGCTGTCGACTAATATGAGGGGACTGCGATTCTTATATGAAAAAATGGATGAAATATCGACTTTCACTAGATCTACCCCGTTCCGCTGTTGGGAGAGAGACTTGGGGATAGCCATTACCCCAGACGAATGGCAACAAACAATTAGATCCATTTGTCTTTGAAATGCAGCACCCACATAGAGACGGCCATGAAAATCATCTTAAGATGGTATAGGACCCCGTCTACCTTACAATTAGCATATCCTTCCGTGTCTGGGAATTGTTGGAGAGGATGTGGAAGCAGGGGAACACTTCTCCACATTCTGGGAAATTGCCCCAAGATTCGCAGCTACTGGGATCAAGTCTTTGAGTTGCTCTCGGAGCTGTTTAACCTTCAGCTCCCCTATGCCGTACCTATGGCTATCCTGTTGTTTGGGATTCCCGGTGAGCTGAACAGGTATAAACAACTCATCTGTAAAATTTTGACCATAGCCAAATTAATGTTGGTGCAAAGATGGCGGACGGTGGCTCCTCCGACACGGTCGGCTCTGGTCTCAGCCATAAACAACACATACTCCTATGAAAGGGTGATCGCAATAGGAAATAACTCTTTTCATGGCTTTGAAAAAATGTGGGATGCGTGGACCCACTCTCGATTCACCATGTAAGGAACCTAAATTGTTACAAGAAGGTCAATCGCGGGGGAGCAGCAGGTATGGGGATGGATATCAAACTCGCTAACCCCGTCAAAAACGGAGTAGGGAAGGAGTGCAGGGCGCGGCAGGTGTGTGTGTCGAATATCATGTGCATGAGCATAAAACCCGTGAATAAAGAAAGGTCTCATACAGAGAAATTTCCCCTGAATAATTCATGATAGCCCTATGAATGTGCCAAAATGTTAGTGTTACTGTTTACTCTATAAGTAATCTTTCTTATTTGTTTCAGTGGTATACGGTTTACAGAATGTGACTTGATAAGAAATATATTCTATTGTATGTCAAATGTATACTGCACTGTATGTCAATGCTGTTCTTTCTTTTATTCTCTGAAAATTTTGAATAAAAATTATTGAAACTAAAAGAGGTTGTCCATAAACTGGAGTGACCACTATGTCGACCGGCAGGGAGGTGTAAAAATAAGAAAATTAAAAAAAAAAAAAGCATACTCACCTGTCCCCAGCACCCCGTTGTCCCCTGCCTGTGTCTGTTCGGTCTCATGGCGGCGCCTCATTTCTGGAAATCCTGTACCTAATTGGTCTTAGCGATCACATGAGGTGCAGGACTCCCAGCAAGGAGTCGCCGGCATGAGACTGAATGGACACTGGCAACGAACAACGGAGCGCCGGGGACAGGTGAGTATGCTTTTTAATTTACTTATTTTTTACTTTACACCTCCCGCCAGCTACATGGGTTGCTCCAATTCCTGGACAACCTCTTTAAAGCATTTATCCATCTTTCTAATATTGATGGCCTGTCCTTAGGATAGGCCATCAATATTACATCTGCAATGATACAACAGCCAGGACCTCTGCATATCAGCTTTTCCAGGACAATGCGGCTACAGGTAAAGGTAACAATTCTTGGAGCCACGCTGTTCACTTGCCATACAAGGTGTAGCAGTAGGTTTAGGTAGTGCAGTGGTGTACATGGTATAGTGGGTGAGCGACATGGCTCCCGGCATGTTATTACCTTTAGTCGCCCTGTCTCGGTATCGCTGATCTGCAGGGGTCCTGATGGTGGGCCCCTAGAAACAATTCCACTGGTGGGCCCTAGACATCCCAGTCCGACACTGCCCATAGCTGTATACATAACACTCATTGAACACTGTGTACACAGCGATCGGGATGGCAGAGACGGCAATAAACCATCCCTGCATTTCCTATGGGATGTCCGGCTGTAGTAACAGACAGCATCCCTATATCATAGCTGCATGATTTTGTGCAGCAGGCTAACCTTGCAATTACATATATATATATATATATATATGTCCTTTCAGGGTTAGAGGTGGACTGCCGAGATGTATAAAATCTATGGGCAGTCTGGAAGTGGTTAAAGGGCCAGCTAGTGCATCCTCAAATCCTTCCATTCCCAAGCTTGCTTACACATATCTATTTTAGGTACCTTCCTTGGTCAAAGGGTGTCTGTGCAATAAAGTTTCTAGCTTACTAGTAACCTGCAAAGGTGTTCCAGATACTGTCTGTTTCTACTCTGTTTTGACAGTGGCTTGTTAAATGACTTTGTCCTGTCTACTGTCCTCTACTCTGCTATTAACCCGCATTACAGAACTTGGCCTGCCTATGACCTTCCAACCTGTGCAACATGCCCTGGCTATTTCCTTGTCCACTGACTCTGCACATATACTGCCAGCCCTGACCTCAGCCTGTTTCCTGACACCTCTACTGCCTGATGACTGATCCGTTGGTGTCTTTCACCAGTGTCTGACCCACCAAATCAGCTGTCACCAACACTGAGACTATAAGTGGCAGTGACCTAGTGGTTCCCCTGCAATGATGTCCAGATCCCCATATTGGCTTTAAAGGGTGAAAGCCAGGAGAGCCACTTAGACAATGCCCTTTGAAGTAGACCTAAATGAAACAGTTTTGATGACATAATGGGTCCACATATTTACATTACATTTTGGCTGGGGCAGCATGGTGGCTCAGTGGTTAGCACTGCAGCCTTGCAGCGCTGGAATCCTGGGTTCGAATCCTGCCAAGGACAAAATCTGCAAGGAGTTTGTATGTTCTCCCCGTGTTTGCGTGGGTTTACTCCGGTTTCCTCCCACACTCCAAAGACATACTGATAGGGAATGTAGATTGGGAGCCCTATATGGGACAGTGACTGTCAATGTCTGTAAAGCGCTGCAGAATATGATGGCGCTATATAAGTAAGCATAATAAATTTAGGCTAATCTATTTATGTAGTTCCCATCCAGGGGCTTACAATTGCTACAAGCCTTCTATCTTAAAGTGGCTCTCCTGTTTCATTTCCCCTCACTTCCTGGCTCTCAGGTTAGGCCAGCTTGTTCTAAATTGCACAGACAACTCTGGATTTACATACAGAGATAACACAGGCATTGACCAAAGAGAGAGAAAGAGAAGAGAATATAGGTGGCCAGGAACAGGGACTCATGAGCCACTACTGCAAGATAACAGAGGTGTAAACATGAAGGACACATAATGACAAACTGAGCAAGATAGATGACGCTATGTAATGGGTAAAACACTTCAGTTAGTTTAAAAGGGTTGTCCTGTTATGGACACTTATTCCCTATCTATAAGACAGGGGATAATTGCCCAATCGCTGGGTTCCCCAGTGATCAGGAGGACAGAGAGCCAAAAGTCTCCCTAAGGTCTCCTTGTGAATGGAGCGCCAATGTGCTTGGGTGACCAGCACTCCATTCACTTCAATGGGACTGCGGGCACTGCTGGGGATTACATTCATCATTACATTCACAAGTAGGCCTTACGGAGACTTTTAATGGTAAAGAATCAAGCAAGGTGAGTATTAGGTTTATTTTTTTTTTTTGTTTGATGCATTACATTATACTGTGAGGGCACTAGAAGGGGGACAATATATATAATGTAGGGGCTCCAGCAGAAGGACATTATAATGTGGTGGCACCAGGAGGAGAACATTATAAGGTGGGGCATATTAAGGGGAAGCTATAAGTTGGGGGGATATTCATAGGGACATTATAAAGTGGGGGGAATATTCAGGAGGACACTATAGGGTGGGGGCATACTCAAGAGGTCATTATAATGTCAGGGAAAATTTCAGGGGGAACATGGGGCCCCATGTTCAATAACGTGGGGCCTTATTCAGGGAAAAACTATAAGGTGGGGCCTTATTCAGGAGGACATTATAAGGTGAGGGCATATTCAGAGGGACATTATAACACGGGGGTATATTATAATGTGGGGGCCACAATGAGGGTGTTATTATACCATAGGGATATTAAGGGTACATTATACCGTATCAGGGCCATTATAGGGGAGCTGTACTTTGTAGGGGCACAAACGGACATGGATGAGAATGGGTGGAGCCAAATTGTAAGTGGGTGGAGCTGAAGGTGAAGTGTACTATTCAAAAATTTGCTGTGGTGCGCTATGCACGCTGCACATTTTGTCCCTCTTTCAGTCCTTTGAGAGTTGGGACGTATGCATTAGGGAGACTATAATAGTAAATTTATGTCCCTACATAGGGTCTAAGTAGATAATGACATTAAATATTTAAAAATGTCACAGAAGATTACAATTTATAACCATATATTTCAAGTAAGGCTATTTAGTTTAGGCATACAGAGGTTTTTTCCTAAAGAATTACATTAAAATGTATGATTAAAAATCATGGATCATTGAGACACCTTACAGCAGTGTGCACAAAATACTACTAAGGCTTCAGGGTCTGACAGCCAGAAAGTTCTAACTTGAAAGAACACATTTTCTGATTCATTTTCCCAAGAAAAGGGATATACCAGAAACTTGTTTTGTTCATGGAAATGGAGAAGTAAGAATGTATTTCAACCACATGTGTAATAATATATTTTCATCATGAAGTTTGTAAGAATTTGTTATTAGGGAAATATCTCAATTCTAGATAAAAAAAAAAATTACATTGAGACCAGACAAAAAGAGATGGTAAAAAATTAATTAAATATAAATATATAGCCGGTCCTCTAGGTGTACTAAGGAAGTCACATTTTAATATATTTATTATATTTTACCAAAATATAGCACAAAGAAAATAAAATTATACAGCCGTAATACATAAATCTCATGTGACCACCAAGCAGTCTATTCTCTGCAGCTGGTAAGTTGGCTGCCGGTCATCCTTCACTGGAGGACTGCCTATATACTTATACTGGATTACCATATTTATTTCTCAATAACCCATTGGATGCTAGGATAATAGCCAATACCCTTGCACATTCCACATCTCTCTTGGGGTGAGCAACCAATAGTATAAGGTAAAAAAGGAAACATTGGGAAGAGGGGAGATTAATAATGAACTAAAAAAATCTTTACACAGATAGTTTATGAAATCTTCGGAAATCTGTAGCAATAGATTATAATATGGCATTTTTGGGCTGTTACCTGGGGCCCAAGGCTCCTGGGGGGCCCATGGTCACCCAAATAAACTTTCAAATCAAACCAACTTTACAAGTGTCCTTTGGTGGCAGTAGAATTTTACATGTGTCTGCAAATACACACACGGCTGCAACTAGTCTTCCTATAAGCAAGAGAGTGGCATCATTGTGTGTATTGTGTGTGCCTAGTCCCTGTATAGTGAGGGAGTCTGCTGCTCTTTCACACAGAAGTCCTCCCTCCTGTACCCTGTGACTATTAAAAATTGCCACAAGTTACACTCATCTGATCCCTGGGTTTGGCAGCATCCCCGGTGTATGTTGTACTCACTGCAAGTGCAATGTATAAACCCAACCTAACAGTGGGATATGATTGAGAATGAACATTCCTCTGAATGTTCATTCAGCTGATAACTAGATAGAATTAAAAGCCCTGTAAAGTTTAGTCTGGTAGGGGAGCCCACAGTCTTCATGCAGCCCAATGCCCATGTTAGTCTACTTTTATTAAAATACATATTGTCATCCAACCAGTGATATTAGTCAGAACTCCATCCCAGCCCCCCACCCACAGTCTTGAGTAACAGGCTTTGATTCATGTACTCCAGCAATGACATCGATCAATTTCCATGCAGCCTTAGCAGTCACATGCAGGAGTCAAGTATGTCATCGCTACAGCCTGGGCCCTCTCCAGCAATAATGCTAACTTTTTTGGTGGCCTGGAAATCCCCTTTCACTTTCTGACTCAATAGGGCATAGTATAGCTACTTGGTCTACTCTTCCCATAACTGTAAATACCAGTGGAATTAAAAAAAAAAAACTGTAAAAATCTAGTCTTTAGCACCAAAATGACTTTAATTAAAGGGGTATTCCAGTTTCAGCAAATATATTACTTTTCTTGTATAATTTAAACTTATGTAATATTCTCAATATACTTTCTGTATAATTTTCAGAATTGTTTCCAAACATTTGTTCCAGATTTCTTCAAGTCTAACTTTTCTGGCTCTGAGATATTCACCTTAAATAACCTTATACCCAGCATGTCTTTGGTTATATTTGAGTCTAATGGATATATGAAGGGAAGCTTTTTTTTATTTTGCTAGTGGCCTGCAAGGTCTTCATGTAAAAATTGTATCTACATACCCGACAGGTAAAAATTATTCTTCACGTGCGTGTACTGGATAGAGGTTTATATATTGTTAGTATGGAATAAATGTAAGAATAATGTTGGATGACCTGCAGAGATCACACGCCATGAGTCCATTATTATGTTCATATACGACGTAGCTAAATATATAAACTCTCACGAAACACATATAAAAAATTTGAATATATGAGCTATAAGGATTGTCTCTACTGTAACATAGATTTGACACTTTTGTAGTAAAATGTGTGGTTATGGAACAATTACTATTACTATGTAGAAAATTAAAGAGTTTCCCAGCTAAATACACAGCAGGGGTTACGGACAGCACCACATTTATCATATGATATATTATTTTTGGTCTAACCTCTCAAAGGAGAAAGAACATGAAATCACAGCCTGCACGTACAAATTACACATTCCCAGAGAGAAATAGAACAGTCCAACATATTGTATATTACAAATATAATAATCTGTCAACACAAACGTTAGTAATGCAAAAAAGAATGATCTAAGGCAATGCTAACACCATCACTACTCCTACCCATCACCACAACTACCACAAAAAATCATGTGCTTATCATTTCCTATACATTTTACTTCATTATTTCCATTGCCTTAACATAACATATGAGATCATATTTTAATGGTATAAAAATAAGGCTGAAAGTTTTAACTCCCGGTAATAATAATACACGATGCTACTTACCCCATCATAAAGTCACAAGTATAAAAACAAAATGTTAAGTAAATCTTACAGTTTATGTAAGGGGGTTGTCCTGTTATGGATACTTATTTCCTATCCACAGGAAAAAGAATTAAGTGTCTGATCGCTGTGGGCCCCACAGTGCTCAGGAGGATGGTAGACCGAAAGTCCCCTAAAGACTCCTTGTGAATGGGCTCTATTGGGCTGCCGGGACTGTAACCTCTGGCCCCATTTACATGGTGGGGATAAGTATTTCTTTACATTTGTATATCACATTTTCTCTGTGTTTGTCCTCCATCTTGTGTTGAGGCTTGATTATGTTTAGAGTTTTTCTCTCTCTGTTTAGGGTAATAGTTCCCTTTGGGTAGAACTTGTATTTCACCTAGTGATATAAGTATATAAGTATATATGTGAGAGTATTATTATTCTTTTGATCTATATGTGATTTTGGCATTATTATACTGCTATTCTATCCTTACCATGTATTCTGTGATGTATTACTGGTACTATGGTTGACCTTGCAAGTCACTCCTCTTATTGTGCATAACATTGGCACTTTTTATTTGCTAATTTGTGTCCGTATCTATGTTTTTATTGATACTAATAAATATTTATATTTTATATTAGTGTGGATTTTTCATTTGTTTAGTGTTCAGACTGAGTATCAAGAACCTTAAGCAAGGAATCAAACTGAATACGCCTCCTGCGCTGCAGTGTGCAAGCGAAGGGCGGCGCAGAGACTCGAACAGGCAGAGACGTTACATCTACACAGAAAGAGACATAAGCATATCACCAACAACTGTTTGGTGATCCTGTTTGGTTAACTGAGAAACAGTGTCCTAGACAACCAGGGAAGTGGGAAATAATCCCTCCACTATTTTAGACCACTGGGAAACCAGAAGACATTATTGACGACTGGTCTTCTATACCACCAGGAAAACCTTAAAGGAATCCAAAGAAGCGAACCATAATCCCTCTACAACATGTGTACAACACCACACACCAATAAATGGACATTAATTCCTTTACTACCCCAGATGATCGGGGTGGTATTAACCCCTCCATACTACCACCAGGAAAGTTGGTTAACTCCACAACTACAAAGGAACTGGCCTTAATCCCCTCACAACTCTAAACCAACAGGAAAGTTGTCATTACTTTAAACTACAAGTATGAACTTAGTCTGAAATATTTTTGAACTATTTTCTATTGTGTGCTTCCTTCTGAAAAAATATAGTACATTTTAAATGACCCATTTTTTTCATTTACGTGAAGCATCTGGCATCTGAACAAAAGCTGGTTGTGAAGACTTCATAAAGAACAGTTATATCAGTCCTGAAAAAAAGAATGCAAATTATGGGTTATAAGAATATGACCCATAATTTACCATACTTGAGGGTCATGATTAACAGCATAATTTTCCTTTTATCTTTAGTCTATATATACTATAAGAATCTATTGTAATGCTTAACCCCTAGCTGGCTGCCAACTGCTTGAAACTCTCAGGTTTTAACTGACTCTCACTCAAAAATAATGGAAAACCACATAATTATTGCAAAATTAAAGGATATTTGTTTTAAGCCATATGAATTGTGAATTCAGTAAAGGAGTTTAAAAGGGAACTGTATGACTTTATCACAATATTAAAAGTTAGGTCTAAGGCTTTATTCACTTGAAAAACTACCATTTGATGGTTGTTCCTCTAAATACACATTGCAGGATGTATGTATGTCTTTTTTCACTCTTAAAAAAATGTGTTACTGTGTTAAAAGAAGACATTCTTGAGAGGTTCAAAATCTGAACCTTTCAAGGAATTGACAGACAGTTAGCAACCCTGAACCCTGGGTATATCATTGACTAAACCAAAGTGTCCTCTTAACTCCTTCCCACCGGTGACATTTTTCGATTTTGACTCCCCATCTTCCAAACCCCATAACTTTTTTTTTTTTTTTTTTTTTTTGTTCACAGAGCCATATTAGGCTTAATGTTTGCAGGACAAATTGTTCTTCATAAGGGTACCATTTATTATTCTGTACAATGTACTGGGAAGCTGTAAAAAATTCAGTATGGGGTAGAATTGGAGAAAAAGTGCATTTGTGCGACTTTCTTACGTACTTTGTTTTTACGGCGTTCACTGTGCAGCTAAAAGGGATACAAAATTTGTATAGTTTTATTTAAATTTCAACCCTTTAACTAAAATCCAAAATTTGCAAAAAATTTTTTTTTCTAAAAGTCGCTATATTCTGACACCTGTAACTGTTTTATATATCCGTGTACAGGGATGCATAAGGCGTCTATTTTGGGGGGACCAGGTGTACTTTTTATTTATATCATTTTGGGGAATGTCTATTTCTTTGATCACTTTTTTTAATTTTTATCAGAGGCGAAACAGTGAAAAAACGGTGGTTTGGCACTTTTGATTTTTGCAACGCTCATATACTTCTCCTTTCTGCTGAATCCACTTCTGACTTTGACATCAAAAACTGCTTCAAAAATTTCAGTGCCGAAATCACAATAAGGACAGAGCAACACATGCAGTGATCGTAACGGGTTGGCTGCTGCAGTCTACAGAAGTAGAATTGTAGATGAGATTTATAGAAATTTAATTTACACAAATCTCATCCACATGAGCAAAACATCATATATTCCCCATATTGTTATCAATAAAAGCTGCTCAACTGCAAAAAAGAGCCCTTAAAAAGCTCTATACCTCGAAATAGTTATGAGTGTAAGAATATAGTGCTCTAAATAATTTTTTTTTTCAAAGTTTTTAATTTTTTTTAAGGTAAAATACAAAGGTAATGTGTCATTTTTACCACAGCGAATGTCATAAAAACAAAAACCATAAACTGTGTTATTTTCCAATTCCACCCCATTCATAGATTTTTCCAGCTTCCCAGTATATTGTATGGAATTCTAAAATAATGCCATTAAGAAGTACAATGTGTTCTTCAAAAAACAAGCAAGGGGAAATTAAAATGTTATGGCTTTTGGAAGGAGGGAAGAAAAATGAACACTAAAACAGAATTCATCACGAAGGAGTTAAGCATATAATGTTCTACTACATTGTAATGGTACAAAATTGTGTACATTTACAATAATTACAGGAATAAAATGTGCAACAGTGTATTTTCCAGACTGCTACCACAATGTATAGCTTTACTAATAATACTTTATTCTACCATTATCTACCTCAGTGCCTAATAATTACTTAACCTCAATCCCAATTTCAGATTGTGAGCCCAAGTGACGTATCACAAACTTTTAGCTGATTCTGAATTCTTGTGGAATAATTTTGAATGTTATTACTGAAAGTCACTCCTTTTATATAAAGAGATATAACTTAGAATAATATACAGGAAGCGTTGCTTTTACCCATGTGTATTATTATAATAATGTACTGCTGAGGTCACTATATATATACAGTGGGGAAAAAAAAGTAATTAGTCAGCCACCAATTGTGCAAGTTCTCCCACTTAAAAAGATGAGGCCGGCCTGTAATTGTCATCATAGGTAGACCTCAACTATGAGAGACAAAATGAGAAAACAAATCCAGAAAATCACATTGTCTGATTTTTTAAGAATTTATTTGCAAATTATGGTGGAAAATAAGTATTTGGTCAATAACAAAAGTTCATCTCAATACTTTGTTATATATCCTTTGTTGGCAATGACAGAGGTCAAACGTTTTCTGTAAGTCTTCACAAGGTTGGCACACACTGTTGCTGGTATGTTGGCCCATTCCTCCATGCAGATCTCCTCCAGAGCAGTGATGTTTTGGGGCTGTCGCTGGGCAACACGGACTTTCAACTCCCTCCAAAAGTTTTCTATGGGGTTAAGATCTGGAGACTGGCTAGGCCTCTCCAGGACCTTCAAATGCTTCTTAAGAAGCCGCTCCTTCGTTGCCCTGGTGGTATGCTTGGGATCATTGTCATGCTGAAAGACCCAGCCACGTTTCATCTTCAATGTCCTTGCTGATGGAAGGAGGTTTGCACTCAAAATCTCACGATACATGGCCCCATTCATTCTTTCATGTACATGGATCAGTCATCCTGGTCCCTTTGCAGAGAAACAGCACCAAAGCATGATGTTGCCACCCCCATGCTTCACAGTAGGTATGGTGTTCTTTGGATGCAACTCAGCATTCACTCTCCTCCAAACGCCACAAGTTGTGTTTCTACCAAACAGTTCTACTTTGGTTTCATCTGACCATATGACATTCTCCCAATACTCTTCTGGAACATCCAAATGCTCTCTTGCAAACTTCAGACGGGCCCGGATATGTACTGGCTTAAGCAGGGGGACACGTCTGGCACTGCAGGATCTGAGTCCCTGGCGGCATAGTGTGTTACTGATGGTAGCCTTTGTTACATTAGTCCCAGCTTTCTGCAGGTCATACACTAGGTCCCCCCGTGTGGTTCTGGGATTTTTGCTCACCATTCTTGTGATCATTTTGACCCCACGGGGTGAGATCTTGCGTGGAGCCCCTGATCGAGGGAGATTATCAGTGGTCTTGTATGTCTTCCATTTTCTAATTATTGCTCCCACAGTTGATTTCTTCACACCAAGCTGCTTGCCTATTGCAGATTTAGTCTTTCCAGCCTGGTGCAGGTCTACAATTTTGTTTCTGGTGTCCTTCCACAGATCTTTGGTCTTCACCATAGTGGAGTTTGGAGAGTGACTGTTTGAGGTTGTGGACAGGTGTCTTTTATACTGATAACAATGTCAAACAGGAGCCATTACTACAGGTAATGGGTGGAGGACAGAGGAGCCTCTTAAAGAAGAAGTTACAGGTCTGTGAAAGCCAGAAATCTTGCTTATTTGTAGGTGACCAAATACTTATTTTCCACCATAATGTGCAAATAAATTCTTTAAAAATCAGACAATGTGATTTTTCTGGATTTGTTTTCTCATTTTGTCTCTCATAGTTGAGGTCTACCTATGATGTCAATTACAGGCCGGCCTCATCTTTATATGTGGGAGAACTTGCACAATTGGTGGCTGACTAAATACTTTTTCCCCCACCGTACATATGTTATTCATATTTGTGCACTCAGCCACACCTTTGGGTGGGGGCGTATCTACAGAAGGCTGGAGAAACCTGCAGGAAGCAGGAAATCGTGGAACCAGCCAAGGACAGAGAGGCGGTCTGTCCCAGGAGGGCTGAGGTCCACGGGGAACTTTTGCTTGAGCTGAGCATTAGTCAGCCTAGATAGGGGTCAAGGAGTCAGTTAGTGCCCTAACTGTGGCCCAGGCTGTTTTTTGTTTTGTTATGTTGCACTTAAGCTGAATAAAAAGCCATTTTGTTTTAAATTGGCACTGTCTGAACGCTGTCTCTCCGGCGCCCAGTACCACGAACCACTGCTGTCGGGACCAGGAGTCTGCCGCCATTTGAGACTAATCCTCCCAAATTGTCACAATATATATACAGTCATATGAAAAAGTTTGGGCACCCCTATTAATCTTAATCATTTTTAGTTCTAAATATTTGGGTGTTTGCAACAGCCATTTCAATTTGATATATCTAATAACTGATGGACACAGTAATATTTCAGGATTGAAATGAGGTTTATTGTACTAACAGAAAATGTGCAATATGCATTAAAACAAAATTTGACCGGTGCAAAAGTATGGGCACCTCAACAGAAAAGTGACATTAATATTTAGTAGATCCTCCTTTTGCAAAAATAACAGCCTCTAGTCGCTTCCTGTAGCTTTTAATCAGTTCCTGGATCCTGGATGAAGGTATTTTTTGACCATTCCTCTTTACAAAACAATTCCAGTTCAGTTAAGTTTGATGGTCGCCGAGCATGGACAGCCCACTTCAAATTATCCCACAGATGTTCAATGATATTCAGGTCTGGGGACTGGGATGGCCATTCCAGAACATTGTAATTGTTCCTCTGCATGAATGCCTGAGTAGATTTGGCGCTGTGTTTTGGATCATTGTCTTGCTGAAATATCCATCCCCGGCGTAACTTCAAATTCGTCACTGATTCTTGTACATTATTCTCAAGAATCTGCTGATACTGAGTTGAATCCATGCGACCCTCAACTTTAACAAGATTCCCGGTGCCGGCATTGGCCACACAGCCCCAAAGCATGATGGAACCTCCACCAAATTTTACAGTGGGTAGCAAGTGTTTTTCTTGGAATGCTGTGTTTTTTTGATGCCATGCATAACGCCTTTTTGTATGACCAAACAACTCAATCTTTGTTTCATCAGTCCACAGGACCTTCTTCCAAAATGAAGCTGGCTTGTCCAAATGTGCTTTTGCATACCTCAGGCGACTCTGTTTGTGGCGTGCTTTCAGAAACGGCTTCTTTCGCATCACTCTCCCATACAGCTTCTCCTTGTGCAAAGTGTGCTGTATTGTTGACCGATGCACAGTGACACCATCTGCAGCAAGATGATGCTGCAGCTCTTTGGAGGTGGTCTGTGGATTGTCCTTGACTGTTCTCACCATTCTTCTTCTCTGCCTTTCTGATATTTTTCTTGGCCTGCCACTTCTGGGCTTAACAAGAACTGTCCCTGTGGTCTTCCATTTCCTTACTATGTTCCTCACAGTGGAAACTGACAGGTTAAATCTCTGAGACAACTTTTTGTATCCTTCCCCTGAACAACTATGTTGAACAATCTTTGTTTTCAGATCATTTGAGAGTTGTTTTGAGGAGCCCATGATGCCACTCTTCAGAGGAGATTCGAATAGGAGAACAACTTGCAATTGGCCACCTTAAATACCTTTTCTCATGATTGGATACACCTGGCTATGAAGTTCAAAGCTCAGTGAGGTTACAAAACCAATTTTGTGCTTCAGTAAGTCAGTAAAAAGTAGTTAGGAGTATTCAAATCAATAAAATGATAAGGGTACCCAAATTTTTGCACCGGTCAAATTTTGGTTTAATGCATATTGCACATTTTCTGTTAGTACAATAAACCTCATTTCAATCCTGAAATATTACTGTGTCCATCAGTTATTAGATATATCAAATTGAAATGGCTGTTGCAAACACCCAAATATTTAGAACTAAAAATGATTAAGATTAATAGGGGTGCCCAAACTTTTTCATATGACTGTATATATATATATATATATATATATACACACACTATCACAGATAAATGTTTGTCAAATATTAGTGTTAACCCAGATTTCCCTACTTTTATTTATATAATACATAATCCTAGCTGGAGGAATAGTCAAGATGCTCCCATATAAATTAAAGGGAGTCTGTCATAATGTACAGGGGTATCTCAATAAATTAGAATATCTTTGAAACGTTCATTCATTTCAGTAATTCAGTAATACAATTCATAATCAGCGTCTTCCATGATTGTGTGTCCTACTGAACAAGACTGAGGGACCATTTAAAGGCTTAGGAAACCTTGGCAGGTGACACACTGAATTTACAATACTGAATTTTTTTACAATATTCTAATTTTCTTAGATTTGGATTGTTATTACCTGTAATCCATAATCAACATTTACAGAAATAAAACACTTGAAATAGAACACTCTGTGTGTAAAGAATCTAGAAAATATAGGAGGTCACTTTTTTAATTTAATTACTTAAATAAATGTTTCAAAGATATTCTAATTTATTGAGCTGCACCTGTATAACCCCTCAGAACTGCTCACAATGCAATATGGAGGATAGGGAGAGCTGTTTAAACATATCTTGGATATTGGTCATGCAGGCTGCATGACCGAGATATCCATGTCTTAATGCCACAGGTGCCAAGTGCCCAGGATGTAGCTACTCCATGTTATACTTGCCAACATTTAGTTGGTCAAAAGAGAGAGAACGATGTGAACATTTTTGGTCAATGTCATGCCCCACATGGATATTATCACAATCCTTCGGAGCATCATCACACCCTTTTTCTATGTGCTGTCACACGTCCTTTTGTACGTAACTGATACATAAAGTGCCTAAGTCACAAGCCCCAAAAGATTTGCCTGCTCTTCTGGGAGGCCTGGAGGTCGTCCCTTTATTCCCAAAGCTTCTGGAAGAGTTGGCAAGAGTATGGTCTATGTGCAGAACTCTCTGCATTACATATTCCCCGGCCACTCCCCTCTGCTCTTAGTAATGGCTCTAGTGTTCAATCAGGAAAATGCCAGAGCCAACATTCGAAGTAGAGGGAAGGGCCCAGGAAGCATTAAGTGCAGAGAGCGCAAGGACCTGCACAGAAAAGTGCTGCTTCCTTGCCAACTGCAACTGTGGCGTTGGAGGCAATACAACATGAAATTGCTGATACTACTAAGTAGACAATGTGTAGGTAGATGGATGAAGGAACATTTTAAAGTTGCCAGACTACTTAAAGGAGCACCATAGCCCGTTCAAACAGATAATTGGTGGCGTAGCCAAGAATCAGACATCCTCCAATCTGATATTGATGTCTTATTCTAAGGCTAGGCCTCCAGTATCTTGAACCCATAAAACCCCATTAAGTAAAAGGGTATAGCAACACCCTGTTACACTCTGTGAATTTCATGTCTTATCATTACAAAGGAGTTATTCTAGTAATATATACAGTATATAAGGGGTTTTCCAATAATGCAATTCTACATCACAGTATTTGTCTAATAATACAGTAAAGATACACATGTTAAGGTAAATTATTTAAATTTATATTGCAGCAACTCTGTATTTTTCCACTTGTTCCTTATTTAGACTATGTGTCTGTGTCTCTTTTTCTTGGCCTTCTTTTCTCTGTTGATCATATCATGTAGAACTTTTTTCCGTAGCTCTTCAAATCCCAGGACTTCAACAACTTGAAAAAATACATGAAAAATATCATTAATACCGATACTAAAAAGCATCTGATCCAATGATTTCGTCCAGCCAAGAACTGTATTTACCTATCTCCAGGGCTCCCATACAGAATGAACAGAAAGGCAGGGCACATGCTTCGGTTGGGACTCGGGAGACCCGTTTTTCAAATCGGTGGAGGTTCCAGTGGTCGGACCCCCACCAATCATGAAGTTATCCCCAGTCCTTTCAATAGGAGATAACTTCATAACTTGGTTCAAACCCTTTAACTTATCATTAATTCACAAGATGGGGAGAAGCTATCATTTTGTGAATAGCCCTTTAAATTATTTTTGTTGTCAGGTTTCTCCACATATTTAGCACATTGACAGTGATCCCAGCAACAAGACACTCCGAATTCAGCTTATTAAATAGGCTGTTTATCTCTGTTTGGTTTATTCCTGATATACAGTACAGACCAAAAGTTTGGACACACCTTCTCATTCCAAGAGTTTTCTGTATTTTCATGACTATAAAAATTGTAGATTCACACTGAAGACATCAAAACTATGAATTAACACATGTGGAATTATATACTTAACAAAAAAGTGTGAAACAACTGAAAATATGACTACCTCTTGAAGCTCATCAAGAGAATGCCAAGAGTGTGCAAAGCAGTAATCAATGCAAAAGGTGGCTACTTTGAAGAACCTAGAATATAAGACATATTTTCAGTTGTTTCACACTTTTTTGTTAAGTATATAATTCCACATGTGTTAATTCATAGTTTTGATGCCTTCAGTGTGAATCTACAATTTTTATAGTCATGAAAATACAGAAAACTCTTGGAATGAGAAGGTGTGTCCAAACTTTTGGTCTGTACTGTACATATTCTTTTTTGCCCATTTGAGTGTCTTCAATATAAGGAATTTTAATTCTGTAATGTTTTAACATCTTCTTTTACAATGTTTAAAAAAACAAAAACAAATCACATCTAAAAACATTATTTCCTTTAGGCTATAGTTATCCGTACATGGCTTATATTAAAATATGTAAAACATACCAGAATCATCAGTGACTTTTTTTACTTTTTTAGGCATGGATGGTAAAGCACTTTTTCTGTGAACCATAAAGTAAGGTATATCAGGTGCATCTAAAATGGAATCAAGGGCGGTAGACGAAATTCTGCCTTCAACCTTGTCCCGTAATGTGCAAAAATTTACAATCCGTAGTAGGTCATCCATTTTCATCTCTAGAATTTCTAAGAAAAACAGAAATATTAAAAGAATGAATCTTGTTGAAGATACAAAATTGATCATGCCCTGACAGCCACAGACAATGACTGAAAACTCAGACAGTGCCGCCATTAGTTAAGTATGGCTGGTACAGAGGTCAGAGGGCCTGACAAACATTATAATAATAGAAAATGGGGCAGTCCAGCACTGGACACAAGCTGCAGCTTGTTAATCTCATCATTGAAGTCCATACATTTTCACTTAAAAGATGACTGTGCCAGAAACATGGCCATAAGTGAACAGTGATGTCCAATTCATAGGATAGGTCATCAATATTATTTAGCCTGGAAAGTCCATCTAAAAGAAGAAAGTTCATCTATTGAAGCATATAAAGAATTGGAGTTGTTGGAGGTTCTCTAGCCCCCACCGTTCCTGAGCAATCATTGCTGTTAGTTTCAGCACAATTATGTTCTCTACTGTCAGGTGGATGGGTCTGGGCTTCAGCAAAAGGACAAAAACCACCCACCTGACAGCAGAGAGAATAGTTGTGCTGAAACTAACAGCAATGATTGCTCAGGAATGGTGGGCGTTGCAGAAAAAAATTCCAACTGTGCCAGAATCAGTGGAGCAGTGCCTATTGAAAGGTGCAAAGATTTGGAATTTGTGGAGGTGATGAAAGGCTTCCTTTAAGTTATAAAATCTCAGTATTTAAAAGGAATGCATTGTGAATTTCTGTATTTATTTATTAAAATATTAAATATATCAGTTTATTCTAATGTTTTTATTTTCATATTGCAAATTAGTGTACAGTTGCTATTAGGCTTTAGCAAACGGAGTGAAAATTGTAGGATATTGTACTCTTTTAAGCATAGATATTGACATGGATAATTAAAAATAAAATCATCAAAAATTCTTTAAAAAATGTGTTTCTCATAAAAACTTTTTGGTGACACATTCTCTTTAAATGAAGCCCAACAGGTACAAAATTCCTCCCAAACAAATAATGATGCTGTGTAGAGGCTTTAAGTAGGAGCAGAAACATACCTTTGTGGTAACAAACCAATGAAACAATGCAAAAATAATAATATTTTATGAATATCCAAATCAATCTGCAAGTGCTTTGGGGATGGGCCCAATTTGCCATATTTGTCTACAGATAGCCATTGCTCAAGCAAGGCTAAAGAGGTTACATTCGGCAGCAATTTTAGAAGACATTCAGAGCACTTTTGGCTATCTCTAGGCATTTCTGGAAAATCAGGCCCAATCCTGATGAACTTGCAGGCTGATTTGCATGCCCATGAAAAGACGGCTATCTCTGCATTGCTTCACCACAGGTATGTTTCTGATCCTATTAAAGGTCCTACACAGCATTATAATTGGATTGGATTTTAGACCTGCCAGACTACCTTGAGTCAGATTTGTGTACTAGACAATACAACCTTAGAAGCATGGTTCTATGTGGAAAATTATTCCCAATATTGCAGTTATCATGTAGCCTATCAACCCTTAAAACAAGTGTACTGCTATAGGTCTTGCCCCAGTGGTCTTATGTATGACCAGTTCAAAAATGTAAAAACATCAGAATTGTACATTGAATATGGTGAACAAATAACAAAAATACTTACTGAAGTACTTTAATTTCTCCTTGCATGTGAGTGTTTCATACCCTAGCATTTTCTCCATAGATGATGTGTCACAACCAAGAGTCTTCACCAAGTCCTCGGTAGCTGATGTTATCAGTTCAAGTTCTCTTGACATTTCACAGTATTTATTTTTGTATTTTTCTGTTGTTTCACGTGTTTTCTGCAGTTTTTCCTGTAGGATTTTCACAGAAAACATAAGGATATGACTAATCATTTGACCTATGACATATGATGCATGAGACCTAATTCACATAAAAATATATAGTGATTTTCTTCATTTCAAAGTATATAACAAAACAAATTCATAACATACATATATCCAATATACAGCATTTATTTATCTGTGAATTTTGTCCAGCAACTGGGAAGAATTATTTATACAAGACTATATATAAAACATATAAGAACTGTAATTGACATGCATCAGCTTTATCATTTGTAAACGCTTAAAAGGGTTTTTCCCACTATAGACACTTAAACTCTATCCACAGAAGCCATCACCCTATTGACTTCTATGGGATTACCAGGATAGCAATCTCTAGCAGACCCAGAGAAGTGAATAGAGTGGTGGCCATGCATGCCCGCCATAGCTCCATTCATATGCAGCACTTAGGGAAGATGTGGGCCCAAGTCTCCTGAATGCTGGTGTTCCAGCTATAAGACTTGTCCTCTAACCAGTGGACCCTATTAATGGGATGCCAAACACATAATACTAGCATTACTGCTAATAACAGTTGAGTTAAGATGTTTGTATTTGTAAAACAACATTTTACGTAAGCGATACCACATGCCATATAACATCATTGCAGTCATTCCATTTTATTTCATCTGTCTATGTCAATCATATGATGTCACTTTTTGTTTACCTTATCTTTATCTCTATTTTTGTAAACGGACCTAAAGTACCTGCAATGGTCACAGGCAATAGTCCAAACAGGGACCTGCGAGTGAACAGGGGAGGAGACCCCACATTAAGTCAGAAGTAATTGAGGAGGATTATATCCTATCCTGGGCTAAATTGGGAGGACATACAGTGATGTGCAAAAGTTTTAGGTAGGTGTGGAAAAAGAAGTTGGGAGGACATATATTCTTGTGCAAAAGTTTTAGGCAGATGCGAAACACATACTGCAAAGCAAGAATGCTTTCAAAAATAGAAGTGTTAATAGTTTATTAATGTCATTTAAAGGGAGTCTATCACCAAAGTCCCCCATATCAACCCAGCCCACAGATAGATATTTTAGGGTCATCTAAATCAAATGGTGTTTTACCCTTGTGATTTGGTGGCTCCATTACCAAGATATTGCTGTTTTTGGCAATACGCAAATGAGCTCTTTGGAGCAACAAGGATGTTGCTGGAAAAATGTAAGCAGCAACAACCTCCTTACTCCAAAGAGCTCACTTGCATACAGACAAAAACAGTGATATCTTGGAAACAGAAGCACCAATTCACAAGGGGAAACATCTATATGCTGAGTTCTGATGAAAGACTCACTTTAACAAAATTAAGCGAATGAACAAAAAAGAATTCAATATTTGCTGTGACCATGCTTTGGAGGTGGAGTCCTGGAAGTGATGAAATCGCCCACACAAAACCCTGACCTCAACATTATCCAGTCTGTCTGGGATTACATGAAGACACAAAAGGCCTACATCCACCGAAGCTCTTCCCTATGCGTAATTCAAACATAAACCATAGGGAATTCAAAATTCTAATCACCTCCTTTTCCCAGAATGGAAATATAAAAAAGTTACAGGTGTCAGAATATTTTGTCTCCAAGAAAAACATTTTGTTTTGAAAAGTTTTGGATTTTTTTAAGGGGTTAAAATGTACACAAAACTATATAAATTTAGTATCCCTGGAATCATACCGACCCATAGAATATAGATGACATGTAATTTTGGGTGCAGAGTGAACAACGTAAAAACAAAGCTCGTAAGAAAGTCGCACAAAGGCAGTTTTTCTCCAATTTCACTCCATTCAGAATTTTTTTTCAGCTTCCAAGTATATTGTACAGAATAATAAAGTACAATTTGTCCCGCAAACATTAAGCCCTCATATGGCTCTGTGAACGGAAAAATAAAAAATGATGGAGTTTGGAAGGCGGAGAAGTCAAAAAACGAAAATTGAAAAATGCCTGTGACGGGAAGGGGTTAATAATTATCACTTAACACTTCTAGTTGTGAAAGCATTCTTTCTTTGCTGCATTTCTTCCCCACACCTGCCTAAAACTTGTACATAGTACTTTATGTATAACTAGGGAATGGAAGATAGAATGAAAAAAATATTGTATATGTATGGTATAATAAATAAATAAATAAATAAATAAATATATATATATATATATATATATATATATACACTGTATATATGTATGTGTGTGTGTGCATGGCATACAGATTGTTATATACAGTAGTAAGGTGTTGTTTGTGGGGATAAAAATCACTGTGCAGAGTTTCCCTATGAGTAGTGTACAGTAGGGCAGAATGTTAAAGCTTATAAAGTCTGCTGTCTGTGGCAGAGGAGCAGCAATAACTACCCTGAGTCTCTGTCAGGAAACAAGAAAAGCATGGTACAATCACCTACTGACATGAACGTAAATCCATGCCATCCCATGTTTACATTGAGCATTTCTGCAGTTGAGTGGAATAGAAGAGACACATCAATACCCCATAACAATCTCTTACCTCTAACTCCTTTTTGGTGATGAGTTGCTCAGCAAAGGCCTTTTTGTTCTGAGATTCCAAATTAAAAATGTCATCCTAGTGAAACAGCAGTAAGTACAATAAGTTCTGTCATCAATGCTGGTCGCACAAGAGCAAAAAAGGTATATATAAAAATAGCAAAAAAAAAAAATAAACAAAATACTTGATAGTACTCATTCAATTGGTCAGACGACTCTCACCTCAGTGGCTTTAATCTTCTGTTTTATATCCTCCACTTCACTATTCTGTTCATTGACATATGTGAAAAGTGAATAATTTTTCATGTCATCATACAGATATTGTTGTGCCATCTTGACAAGGTCAACATCTTTTTGTCCAAATAGATTTCCTAGTCCCTCACAGATGGCGTTGTAATTGTCAGTGATATCCTGGTTGCGCTTCCTAATTTTTGCAAGATGTTTTTCTACATAAATGATATACAATATATTAGTGAACTAAGGCCAATCACTATATCAGCATGTTAGTCAGAAACCATGTGATATTGCAATAGGGCTTTTTGTAGGGCTGTAATTGTATGGGATCTATTTTTCTGGCACCGGAAGGCCAATAATAGTGTGGTTCCCTTTTCCATCTCTGCTCACCAACTTCTAAAATGGCCACCTTCTGCTGCCCGGTTGTCCTTGTTCTGTCATTGGCCTTAGCTGCGCCACTGCTGCTTGGGCTGCTGTACTTAGGCCCGCTTCCCAGGTGAGATTTTGGTCCTTTTGCCTTGTCTCTGGGAACTTGAACTTGGTCTATCTCCGGTCTGACTTTCCAGTCAGGTGACATGTCTACGCTCACTATGTGTGTCAACTAACTGCATGCTTCCCCTGTGATCATGTTGGGTCCTCTTCCTGCCTTTATTCTTTGGGCCCCAGCACCTGCCTGACCCATAGTACTGTTGCTCTATAATAGACCAGGGGTGAAACCTCTGCATTACATTGTCACATTGAAAATACAGACCAATCCAAGGGGGAACTAGGAGGAGTCAAGCGGACTGACACAGCTTGATTAGTGTTAGTTAAAGAGGACCTTTCACCACCTCCACCCATTCAAGTTCTTGACATCTGTTAATAGGCGCCAATGATTCCAGCACAGTTGGAATTTTCTCTCTAGCTTACACCGTTTCTGAGCAACAAGGGCAGGTAGTTTTAGTGCCTGATGTGCTATTTAAGCTCTGTAATTTCAGAAGAGCGGTGTCAGGCAGGGGGCATGATTCAGAGCTCCAATCAGAGGCAGCCAGTGTCAGAGCTCAGAATCACACCCCATGTCTGATCCTGCCTGACACCGCCCTCCTGATAATACAGAGCCTAAATAGGATAGCAGACACCTAAACTAACAGCATTGATTACTCGTGAATTAAATTTCTGCTCATTTCATGCTTAAGAGTCCAGTGGGTGGTCCTACTCAGTGATAGACAACCTTATCTGTATGAACGTACATATTGAGATAGTTGTCAATTATTCAGTAGGACCAACCACATGACTACAAGCCCAGAATGAGCAGAGATTTAGATAAAAAAATACAAGGTATACTGCAAACTTTTCACAAATACAGTATACATCAATATGCCCAGCTCCTCCTGCTCTATAATATGCTGCCTGCAGGTTCCTTTTAACTACGGTTATTCTGCTGCAACTGTGAATGCTTCAATGGATGAGGCATCCCTATATAATTGTGGTGACAGACACGCTGAAACACAACTCTACGAGGAGGAAATTTTTTTTATTTCCCAGCCAGCAAAAGAACAGCTTGTAGATCTCACACTGAGATCTAGTCTACTGTAAAAACACTCTCTACTGTTTATCACCAGGGCCCTAAGGATTTATACTTATTTTGAACTCATGTAACTCAATAAACCTAAGTACTTATATTTACAAGGATTACTTGTAGATGGGTGGTGAGTGCTCTATTATAGCTGCAGGATTTTATATTATGGAATCAAACACACAATGTAATATTTTACAACTATACCTTGTCTCTTTTGTTGCTGCTCTCTTACCATTGCAGACCGATCAAACAATTTTGTTTCCAGAAATTTCTTTTGTTTGTCAACATGGTCAACATATCTCGAAAGATCTTCAATCTTGATATCATATTTTTTTAATACTTTCTCTCCTATGTCTTTGAGGACCAGGATATCTTTCTGGATCTCAAGTCTATAAAATTATAAGTTACCAATATTAGTATCATAGTCTGGACACATAGACTATAATGGGGTCTGCCGGTGTCCATTGGGTTTCCACTGGTCTTATACTAAAACCAGCGGAGAGAAAAGTCCTCCTTGCAGGACTTTTCTCTCCACCAATTTTAGGTGGAATCTGTGACATCACCTACGGAGACACCAATGCAAATGTGAACGTAACCTGAAACTGTCATTTTTTAATGTCCATTTTCCATCCATGTGTTAGTTTTCTGACTGTATGTCAGTTTTTAACGACTGTTTTGCATCAGTTTGTCAACTGTTTTTAACTGTAAGTTAAAGAAATGGATGAACTTCATTGGTCTTTTTTTCTTATTGTTAACCCACTCATCCATTTCAAAGATCAGTGAAATGGATACATTAGCCAAAAATGGACATTAAAATTCAGTATTGCGTCCGTTAGGCCAGAAAAACAGTCAAAAATAGGACATATCCTATGTTTTAACTGATGTTATTCACTGCCAGTTTTAAAAAACGGACATGTGTACAGTATGTACCCTTTGACTTTCATTGTTCTAAAAACGGATATGTGACAGGATTTTAAAAAAAACATCTGTTACACTTCCATTTTTCACTGTTGTTTGCATGGGGCCTTAGATTACAAGTTTCAAGGAAACATGAGCTGACATAGTAATACAATGAAGGGCCTACTATAGAGGGTTTGGTAAACTCACATACATCACCGGTTCCTTACCACTACTGAGGTCACTCATTGGTCTCGACAGTCATATGAGACTCAGGGCTTCCAGCACACTAGGCCTGGAATGTGATGGAAAGGGGATCGGTGGAGGACAATGGAGCACCGTTCCCCGCGATTGCCCCACAGGTTGCTCCAAATCCTGGACAACCCTTAAAAGACTACATGTACATGGAAAATAATTTGATGTGTACTTGCTGTGCAGATTTGTATGAGGATTTTCCTGTGTGCTATATGTGGATTTGCTTCTGATTTCCTCCTATGTATGGCAAAGGGTGAAATCCACAATGAAAATCTGATCCACAAGTCTATTTACGTGCTGAAAATTTCTGAAACATGTACATAAAATGCTGGTATTGTGTGTTGTGTTTTTTCTCAATGCAAGTCGACAAAGAATACAACAGCTAATACAAAAGATTGCACATTCACCCTAGGACAACACCTTTAAATACAGTCTCTGTAAATTGGTGCATAGTATTTTGTTACTACATGAATAAAAGATATACAATCATTTAGAATCAATTCAGAAATGCTAAAAGTATGGTAACATATGAAAAAGATATCACTGCCTACATGCACGCTTACAATATATGCTTTACATTATAAATAGATCATTGTGCAATATTCAATCCATTGAGCACAGTGAGATCCTAGTGAGAGAGGCCACTTACTTTTCTTTATGAGCAGACATGATCTGCTCTTGTATGGTCTCTATGGAGGTCTTCAGATGGTTAACTTTCAGCTGTTTTTTATCAATGAGGTACAGAAATTTTTTTCTTCTTCAAGCGCAGATGTTCAATACCTTCTTTTAGTTTGACATTTTCAATTTTCATCATATTGCATTTTTGATTGACCTGCGTTGAAAAACATCAGATATTCTTATTGTATGCTATTTGCCAAAAAAAACAAATGTTAATGGAACCTGTCAGGTGGTTTATCCAGCATAAACTGGCCCCATCATGTGCAGGATGAAGTACTTTCCTGCAGGAAAGTGACATTATAGATAACTGAAAGCATAAAAATTCATATGTACATTAAAGGAGTTGTCCAGCAACTGAAAACTTTTGATACTCATGACCAATCCACAGGATAGATTATCAGTATCAGATCAGATGGACTCCAACACCCAAACCCTGATCAGCTGTTGCTGCCACTGGAAGCCATATACTATTTGGCTGGAAGCAGCCCTGCTTCTTTTGAAGTGAATGGGAGCGAGGCTGTAACATAATATAATATATGCACAGTGGTGGTAGAAGATGATGATAAGGTGTACCAGTGGTTGGTAGAAGATGATGCTAAATATAGAGACAAACCAATTGCACTGGGTAGTGAGTACAGTGTTAGAAGAAGAGAAGCACTTTAAGATGGCTGCATTTTTCTTAACTTATGTGGGGTACATACATGCTGTAGTTCATTCTCCAGATGATTAATTTTTCTTTGTTTTGTTTTAGTTTCAGACGTTTCCCTTTTCTGTTTTAAAACCTCTTCCTCCTTTTCTTTTATCTATATTAAACATAAAAAAAGAAATACATGTTGCATGTTGGCTGCAGTCTGAACTCCAGAGAAAAGAGTATATCATTTGAAAGATGCTAAAATAGAAAGTTAGGGCATGTTCACATGGCAGTATTCTGCTCAGTATTTTGCATCAGTATTGATAAGCCAAAGTCAGATATGTCCAATCACTTCTAAGGGACCAATGGAGTACTATATTCAAGTATCTCTGTTAGTCCCATAGAAATGGATGGAGTGATGATGGTGCATGTGCACTACCACTCCATTAACACAGGGGCTCAGATCCCAGTTCTCATGATCGCTGGTGGTCTCAGTGATCGTACTCCCAGCCAACAAGCACCTAGGCCTTATTCACACATTAGTGTTTTGCATCAGTGATTGCAAGCCAAAACCAAGATCGGGTTGAAAACACAGAAAAGGTGCAAATCTTTCCATTATACCTTACTTTTGTGTAGTTTCCACTTCTAGATTTGGCTTACAATCACTGATGCAAATCACTGACCAAGACACTGACATGTGAATAAGGCCTTATTCCCTATCCTGTAGGTAAACAGTAAGTGTTGTTAGGTGGAATCTCCCTTTAAGGCAACACACATCAGTATACCTTAATTTCCAGGTCTCTGATTAGGTCTTTTTGCTCTTCTATAAGATGGTTATAATGGTCCTGGGCTTCTGTCAGTTCACGAAGCTTCTTGGCATGCTCTTGATCTTTCTGGGCATTTTGTCGAGATCCATTGAATAATATTGTAAGTTTCAGCTCTTTCTGTTGCTCCCTCAGCTGATTTATTTCTTTCCTAAAATGATACAAGATGACTTTTTAGGTAAGAATGCCAACTGAGATCCAATAGACTGATACTCTGATCAGACTATAAATCAGGTGACTAGTAGCAAAACCTCGGGGAAACTGTAAGCAGCAATGCTATTTATTAACAGTCATTTTTATACAGATCACACATTTAAGGTGGTTATCTGACCACTGAAAAAAATGTTATAACAAAAAAACAATGCTCACCGTTGTAGTCCCCCACCGATCCAGCACTGACACTCCAGTGGTCCCCTGGATCTATGTTTACAAGACGCCCCCTTGTAGCCTCACTGTACTACCGGTATTACTGTTCAGCCAGTAGCATGGCACATGGCCGCTGAGGCCACTGGTTGGCTACAGCAGTCTCATGCCAGCCACTTGTAAACAAAGACCACGTAAAGGGGGGCGCTGTGCAGCATCAGGCTTTGCTGATAATAATATATAATAATAATATTTGCTGCTCTTATTATTATTTTTTAAAGTTGAAGAATTACTTTAAGGGCTATTATTTCAATGAAAACACATTTGGGGAATTAAGCTGACTAATATATTGTGAAATATAGTTGAAGTGGATGTTGCCTTATAAAATATTAACTTATATATATATAAGGCTGGTTCTGCACTGTGCTTTTCTCCACAAAAACGCATGTGTTTTCACATTAAGGCCGGGGCCCCCCACAGCGTTTTACAGTCCCAGCAAAGTGGATGGGATTCGCTAGACATTGTGGGAAAATACGCACAGCGGACACCCTGAAATTTCCAAGCGGGTTTGGAAATCGCAGCATGTCAATTATACTTACGGAAACGCCGGCGGTTTCTCTATAGGTATAAATGAAGCATAAAGTTCGCAGAAGAAACCTCTGCGGACTTTCTGTGAAAAGAGCTGCAGGAATAAACAAGATGTGTTGCTGGTTTTTCCCACAGTGCTTTTTTGCTGCAGCCTGCTACGTGGGGCTTTGGCCTAAAAACAAATGCATTTCTGAAAAACATGCCTTTTTTGTGTAGATAAACTATGTAAACTCAACCTAATTGGTAGAACTGATAAGTAATTTATTTTCATACAGCCATGTCTGAACCCTAGGCACATAACTATAGGGGGTTGGAGGTGTACCTTGGAGACTCAGGAGTTTCATGTTATGCATTTGCTGAGCCACCTTGTGCATTGTTTAGAAGTGAGTGTTTTTTTTATTTTTTAGCTACTTGAGCTGCCTCTTAATATGGAGGTTTGTAAGATATATGCACTGTATTTTAGGATCTTTGATTGATGGGCCGCATTCCTTTAGAATGCTATACAGTATGTAAATGTCATCCAGCAGTGGTTCTACACAGTTTAATGTCCCCTAACAAGGGTCCCACATAATTTAATGTCCCCCCAGCATTAGTCCCATAAAGTTTATTGCCCCCTGCAGAGGCCCCACAGAGTTTAACGTCCCCTCCAGCAGTGATCCCACACAGTTTAATTCCCCCGCCCCCCAGTAGTGGCCAAACGTATTTTAATCACCCCCAGTGGCCCCCAGCCAGTACTTGCCTCACTGCTCCTGGGCACACTCTTTTCCTCTGCTGCAGGCACACATGCGTCATATCAGTGCACCCGGAGCAGTGAAAGATGACTACGGGAGGTAAGTGACTACACAGAAATTGCCCCAAGTTTGTAGGACACAGGTTTGCAGCCTATAAACTCGTGAAGCTTTAGAGCCGGGTCACATTTTTGAGACCCCTGGTCTAGCACAAATTGTACACATTACATTGTATGGAGTAAACTAAATTAATACTAAAGGGCATATGAACGTGATAGAGGAGTGTCCTCTGCCAGAGACTTCCTTTTATGAGCTAGAAGGACCCAGCCTGGCCATGCATCACATAGTCAGCTATCCATCTGAAGGGCCAGAAGGTAATGCTATATTTGCCCTATACAGAAAATGTATAGCCAGATGCTGTTCTGGGGAGTTTACAGAGGCTGAAAGGTTCTTTTAAAAAAAAAGTGTTAGCTAATCTCAAAAAGGGATTTTGTATATAGAATAATGAGCGTAATTCATTATTGTTTTAACACCAGTTTTTCTTAACACCAATTTGCAACCATTTTACAGCACTTTTTTCCAAAAGTTGCCAGCGCCAGACCATGGTCAGGGCCATCACCCGTGCCACATTCATCATCATTTACATCACAAATAATGTAGGGGACATAAAGACCAAAATATAAGACTGTCTTTATGATTCCCCCCTATTAATGTCTCCAAATACTTATACTCACTGCTGACTATGAATACGTTGCTCTGACTCTTTTCTGAAGGACACTTCCATCATCTCAGATACTCTACATTGCTCTTGTAATTTTTTCAAATCCTTTTCACTAGGCGCAGTATTTTCTTTTTTACCAATACTTGGTAAGTGCCAACTGGACTTTTTCTCAGCTTGCATGTTTGGTTGCTGCATAATAGAGCACTTGTTATCATCTTTTCTTAGGTAAAGCTTGTGTGTTATAACATAATAAGACGTTATTTTAATATTTAGGTAGTCAACACTACAGTAGAAAAACTGCCAAGTTATAGGTATGAAGCAGATCTGTATATGTGTAACATCAACAACAGGTATGAAGAAAAGATACGGGGCAACACACAAACACTAGGGATTGCTGTAACAAAGACTTTACTTAAATTGCTTCCGCCTATGGCTTATAGGGAGTCTGTCACCAGGACCCAGCATATCTATCCCATCTCTAAGTTTGTAGTGAAGGGAGAGAAGGCTGTGCATGCACTGGTTTTCTCATACAATTGAAGTTATAAAAAAAGCACATTTGTAGTTATCTCTTCCTTTACTGTGGCTGCAAGACAGGGGACAGGGGTCGATACAGAAGCAGTTTTCAGAAGTGGGACCTGCATCTATCAGGTATTAATGGGATATCCTTTGGATATAGCCATAAATGCCAAAATGAGAATACCCTTTATGCTAAGGCCTCACATAGTGAGATGGAGCAAAAAAAAACACTGCAGAAAAAACCTGCTGCAAACGCATCATGTTTTTTCTACATCGTTTTTCATTGCATTTTAGCAGAATTTTCCTCTGTGGACTTTCTGCCCCTATTATACCTATACGGAAAACGCCAGCGTTTCAGCAGGCATAATTGACATGCTGTTTGAAAACGTAGCTTTTCTGCTGCAGATATTTTTCTGCAATGTGCGGATGGGATTAGCTGGTACTGTAAAACGCAGCATTTTCGCAACATGGGGCACCAGCCTTAAAGTCCTACCAAACTAAAAAGTCTGACTTGCAACTGAAACACAGCCATAACAGTATGATGACAAAGAAAACTACAATATTACAAAGAAGATCTAGGTGCAACATTAACCCCTTAGGTATGAATTGCAGGCCTACTAATACTGGGTGGGTAGGTGAGTTTATGACTCCAGTAGTAATACATCTAGTATACAGTTCACTGTGATTTGGATAAATAGTACAAGATATTTGTAGCAAACTTCTAAGACAACCAATTCCCACGTCTCACATAAACTTCTTAATTTTATATACATAAATATCATTGGCTATGAACCGATAGCTTTTACTCATATATTTTTTTCAGGGTATTTTTTGAAGGTTATTGCAGAATTTGATAACCATATTTCAATAATTATGATAGTAATTCTTGTCACAAAGAAAGTAGTCAAAAATCAATAATATTACCTTTAATTTCTGATGACTCTTTAAAGCATTAGACATGAGATTCATAATATCCGCTCGTAAATAAAACTACATGAGCTAGGTACTCACTGTAAGCAAGTGCCAAGGCTGAACCAGATTGGCAGAGGCTTGGTTTATAAAGAATATGTATTATTGTGATGTAATTGCTCACCACATCTATGTTCCATAGGGTTCCATTGAGTCACAGCGTATATAGTTACCTCAGGTACAGTCTATAGTACAATTATTGAGTCATGGAATGTGTAGTTTACCTCAGGTTTCCATTTCAGGATAGTAAATATATACATATTATATACATAAATATAGTATGTATCTGAGGTAATTTATCACCTGGAAATGAAAGGGCTTGTGGGGGGCAGGTGGGCTAAGTTAGTTAGTTAGGTAGGGGTAGTAGTCCGCGGGCTAGCTAGGGAAACAGGGAGGGGGTGTGAGAGAGGGAGGGGAGAGAGTGACGGGGGGATCTGAGTGAAGAGCAATGCATCATGGTAGTTGTAGGATAAGAGAGCAGGAAGCTACCCATGTAAACAAATGCAGAGGATACCAGGAGCTCCTAGAGAAACACAGAAATCACTCAAAACACTGCTAAAGGTATTTGGGTACACTTATTAACCTATTAATAGCACTAACAGACCTTTTATAAAAAAAAAAAAAAAAAAGTTTTTTTTTGCCTGGAAAACCCCTTTAAACAATATCAGTCGGCTTAAATGATTATAAATTTGGTGACATTTGTGGCCCAGCTCATTTCACCCCCCTTTTCAGAAGGCAGCAGACTTACCCTGGTAACTGCTCAATTAGAGGGTTGCTAGAGAGAATTTTAGAACCTGTTTTCTATTCAAAGGAAGTTGGATAGGTTAATAAAGCATATTGCAAAAATGTTCACCAAACATCCCCTTGCATAAAAAAAAAAAAAGTGAAATGGCGCTTACACTTTAAATATACAAAACAAAGATACCCAAAATGAGCTACTTCACTACAATCAGATACAACATCACCTATTGGAGCAGATTTATTAAATTGTCTAAAAGAAAAATTGCTCATAGCAGCCAATCATAGTGCACCATTCATTTTTCAGGAGCAGAACACAAAATGCTATTGGCGACTAAGACAGTTTAATAAATCTGCCCAAATACATCTAAAAGCTAAATCTTCAGATGCCAGAAGTGGCATTTCAGGTCCTCTGCTTGCACTCTTTGCAGCAATACTTTGTCTATTATTTATCTACACTAAGTTTCGCTATTTATTAAACTGTGCTATATTGGCCCATGGAAGCGGACTACATCATTTTCACAGAGGGAACGGTAAGATATGGATAAAAGGACTGTAAACATTTCCATCAATGTCCTTAGTTGAAGTGAACTATAAAGTGTTCTTTAAGATGGTATCTGGTTCTGAGCAGTCTTAGAATTCTCCACACATTTTACCTCTTTGTTTCCTCTTTGTTGAGGTACAGGGACACATATACATATTTGGCAGCACTGCTCAAAGTTCTGGGATTTTTGGAGGAGGATTTATAATATGCTGTACTCAGTGACCTTGCCCAATCTATGGTCGTCCCCTCTCAAGTTTTGTTAAATGAGAAAGTCCTGGGAGATTCCAAGCAGTCCAAAGGTTTTGGACTTCTGTTTTTTTTATTTCTAGCCACCAAAAACACAACTTGTTGGAAAAAAATCAGTTGTCTCTTTGGATCTCGTAAAATCAACAATGAACTGGTTAATGGGCTCCATAGTATAAATTGTGAAAAAGAAGACGTTTTATAAAACCTGCCAGCCTTAGTTGGGCTGCTCCTCGACACTTTCTTTCTTCCACCTCTCCTTTCTCCTCCTTTTCTTCTCTTCTAACCTCATCAAACATCCCACTGCTGAAATGTTTTCTTATGTAACAGGTCTATGCTTACAATTCGTTGTAATGATGTAATCAGATACTTTGTTGAAAAACCTAATAAAAATAATTGTTAACAAATGCCCTATATGGGACAGTGACTGACAATGTCTGTAAAGCGCTGCAGAATATGATGGCGCTATATAAGTAAGCTTAATAAATACCGTATATGCCGGCGTATAAGACGACTGGGCGTATAAGACGACCCCCAACTTCTGCCCTAAAAATATAGAATTTGGTATATACTCACTGTATAAGACTACCCCTCTCCCAAATGAAAAAAAGTCTGCTTTGCTTTCAACATGTTAATTTTAATTCAAATGCATATGACATGCAGGTACTGTATATAGCAGCAAAACTGTCACTTATAAACATAAGGTTGTTTCAAACATGTACGGTAAAGCTAAGCTCTTCATTAATATCACAGCATGGATGCGAGGGGAATCTGGCGTTACTGCACCGCCAGCTTTCCCCTCGCATCCATGCTGTGATATTAATGAAGATCCGACATGCTTCTGTAAGTGCCGCCTGTGACCCCCAGCTCTGTGACGCCGACCGCTGTGACGGGGCGGCTGCATTAGCATACAGCGCGCCGCCCCGTCAGCGCGTACTAAGCCTCTTCTAATGACTGTGAGAGGCGGATTGCCGCGCATGCGCGGCGGTCCCAGGAAGCGGCTCTCTACGCGCTGACGGGGAAAAAAACACCTCACACAGTGCGGCCCCCGTATATCCGGCGTATAAGACGACCCCCCACTGTAGCCATTATTTTAAGGGGTTAAAAAGTCGTCTTATACGCCAGTATATACGGTAAATAATAATAAATGTGTATTCTTGTTCAATGAATAATGACAACTATTTATGGTTGGAAAACAATGGCATAAACACGGTGCATCTACTTTAGGCTAATATTTTTATATACTTGCTAGACATGCTGGTATGGATTCTCAGAAAAAAGGGGTGGAGCTTAACACCTAAAAGTCACAGTAAGGCCGGGGCCCTTTTTGGAAATCGCAGCATGTCAGTTAAACCTACGGAAACACCGGTGGTTTCGCTATAGGTATAAGTGAAGCAGAAAGTCCTTTTCTGTGAAAAACACTGTGGGAAAAAACACAATACATTTCTGCCACGGTTCTTCCCACAGCGCTTTTCGCTATGGCTTGATACGTGGGGACTTAGCCTAATGATAAGGCCCCATGTTGCGAAAAAAGTAGCATTTTTTGTAGTGTTTTTTTCTGCTCTATCCTAAAATTGTAAAAACCCTCCCAAAAAAGTTACTTTTTTTCCCGCAGATTTTGAATTTATGGCTCAAATAAATATTCGTGGCACATAGCTACAGCGCCTTATGTACACCTTTTAGCCTTAAAGCAGTAACATTTTATCCCTCTCTGCATCCTGCTTTCCCAGTCAGATTCATGAGATTTGAGCAAAATACATTACAGTTCTCCCTGAGCAGGGTTCGTTCCAAGCTGTGTGGTGGGGATAAATGCAGCATGATGCGCCAAAATTGTGTTGCATGATGCTGATTCATAGTAATCCAGTTAAAGGTGGTATAAACTTAGTCTAGACAGTCTAAATATAAGTCAGGTTTATCATCTAGCATCAGTCACAAGTTAACACTCTTGAACTATTAGTAAATCTGCAGATGCATATAAATTATACAACAATTTACATGGAAATGGGACTCCAAATATGAATAACATATGTACGGTGGGGAAAAAAGTATTTAGTCAGCCACCAATTGTGCAAGTTCTCCCACTTAAAAAGATGAGGCCGGCCTGTAATTGTCATCATAGGTAGACCTCAACTATGAGAGACAAAATGAGAAAACAAATCCAGAAAATCACATTGTCTCTGATTTTTTAAGAATTTATTTGCAAATTATGGTGGAAAATAAGTATTTGGTCAATAACAAAAGTTGATCTGAATACTTTGTTATATATCCTTTGTTGGCAATGACAGAGGTCAAATGTTTTCTGTAAGTCTTCACAAGGTTGGCACACACTGTTGCTGGTATGTTGGCCCATTCCTCCATGCAGATCTCCTCTAGAGCAGTGATGTTTTGGGGCTGTCACTGGGAAACATTGACTTTCAACTCCGTCCAAAGGTTTTCTATGGGGTTGAGATCTGGAGACTGGCTAGGCCACTCCAGGACCTTGAAATGCTTATTACGAAGCCACTCCTTCGTTGCCCTGGTGGTGTGCTTGGGATCATTGTCATGCTGAAAGACCCAGCCACGATTCATCTTCAATGTCCTTCCTGATGGAAGGAGGTTTGCACTCAAAATCTCACGATACATGGCCCCCATTCATTCTTTCTTGTACACGGATCAGTCATCCTGGCCCCTTTGCAGAGAAACAGCCCCAAAGCATGATGTTGCCACCCCCATGCTTCACAGTAGGTATGGCGTTCTTTGGATGCAACTCAGCATTCACTCTCCTCCAAACACCACGAGTTGTGTTTCTACCAAACAGTTCTACTTTGGTTTCATCTGACCATATGACATTCTCCCAATACTCTTCTGGAACATCCAAATACTCTCTAGAAAACTTCAGACAGGTCCGGATATGTACTGGCTTAAGCAGGGGGACACGTCTGGCACTGCAGCATCTGAGTCCCTGGCGGTGTAGTGTGTTACTGACGGTAGCCTTTGTTACGTTAGTCCCAGCTTTCTGCAGGTCATTCACTAGGTCCCCCTGTGTGGTTCTGGGATTTTTTCTCACTGTACTTGTGATCATTTTGACCCCATGTGGTGAGATCTTGCGTGGAGCCCCTGATCGAGGGAGATTATCAGTGGTCTTGTATGTCTTCCATTTTCTAATTATTGCTCCCACAGTTGATTTCTTCACACCAAGCTGCTTGCCTATTGCAGATTCAGTCTTCCCAGCCTGGTGCAGGTCTACAATTTTGTTTCTGGTGTCCTTCCACAGCTCTTTGGTCTTCACCATAGTGGAGTTTGGAGTGTGACTGTTTGAGGTTGTGGACAGGTGTCTTTTATACTGATAACAATGTCAAACAGGAGCCATTACTACAGGTAATGAGTGGAGGCCAGAGGAGCCTCTTAAAGAAGAAGTTACAGGTCTGTGAGAGCCAGAAATCTTACTTTAATATCTGAGTATAAAAATATGAATGGGTTGAAATTCATAAACAGTGAAAGACTGACATAATATTATAGAAACTGGACTGGTTTTTATTTTTGGCAGTGATTTTCCAGGTGTAGCCACTGGGGGAAAAAATTAAATACTGTTGATTTCACAAGTGCTGACATCTAGTGGCTACACAAGCTACACTGCAAGCTGGTTTAAAAACAGTAAATTTGCAGTTTACAGCAGTAATCCCAAAGCTATGACTCTCCACCTGTTGCAAAAGCTGAAAGCTTCAAGCATGCTGGGAGTCGCAGTTTCAAAACAGCCGGAGCACCATTGGCTTACAAATATGACTGAATGTTATTATTGTTGCTAATGAGAAAGCAAAGTAGGCCCGCCATCAATCTTAGATCATAGTGCCTGTCCAATGCAGGAGGAGACAGAGTTGGAGACCACTGTAAACAATTCTCTCAAAGTCAGTGTTCTATGTAATATGGATAGAAATAGTGCACGGTGTAATTTTTTACACAGGTCATGTATGCACTTCTCTTGAACATATAATCAGGCAAAAGGACCAAAAATACAGCCTTAGAATATTTTTTGGATACCGTAGTCTTTAAAAAACTTACATTACTTTTTTCTTTTATTCTCATGTTAAGCCTCTGTTCACACTAGCTTGATGGCTTCCATTTATAATAGAACCATGTAGCAGAACATGAATTGTGCATGGGCCGGCACATTCACAGTCCATATTATACGGCGTTACACGACTCTATGGAGGTGCTGGCCGCCACAAACTCTTTGTGACGTGAACCAGCTGGCACAAACTCTTTGAGCCTCCCCCCCTTCCCATTACACTTACCTTCTTTTCAGGTCCAGACTTGGGACGTCATCAGCAGCCGAAACCCCCTTTTTTGTGACGCATGCCGGGGACGTGCACTGTATTGTGCATGCGTGGATGGTGGCACATGCAATGAAGAGGCGGCCTTCCAGAGATGACGTCCCGGGATCCGCACAGGAGGAACAGGTAATTATACTGGGGCTGGGAAACGGGGTGGACTTCTTTCCTTTAGAACGATTCCCCGGAACGTAAGTGGAAAGGCGAAAAATGTAATATATGTAGGTGTCATGACCTACATATATTACAGTAAAATTGAAACAAAATGTATAATACATGTTATTCAGAAAGTTGGAGGGGGGGGCATGGGGGCCATATTGTTAAAATATTAATTTATCCCAGTCAACAATCTTGCTGGAAAGAGGTGAGTAAACTGGAGTGGAGTGAAGAAAATGGGTGCACCAGTAGCTAGGTCACATTCCTGGGGTGCACCAACAACCTTTTTTTTATATGAATGAAAAGGTTCTTAGCAAAATGTAAAATCATTTATACACAGCTGATAATATTTATACACAGCTGATAAGCTCATAATATTTTATGTATGCTGGAACAGCCTATGTGTGCGAGGTCGGGGTAGTGGACCCCCCCATATCATATACACGACCTATCCTGTACAGCAGCCTGCACACGCTCATCGTTCTGGAGGCTGCCAGAACAGCTGACCTGTGCAGGGTCCTGCGGAAAGGTCACCAGTATGTACATTTGGTGGCGGAAAACATTTTAAAGCATTCTGAGACTTTTTTTTTTTTTTTAATATAATATATGGACAATCCCATTAGGTTTCCAGTGTAAATTATATTTTAAGAATCTGGAACACCCATATTCTAGTCTCATATCATATTGAATGCATTAGGATAACATTCTATGGCAAAACTTCCCTGAAGACTGAACCACGTTCACATTACACTTAGAACTAATTTAATTGAGTCAGCTGTCGGACAAAACAAAACAAAACAAAAAAACACTTGTGCTTTTTATGCCAATGGATTCATAAAACAATGAATTTTGTTCCTTGATATGAATGGAGGGCACACACTTACAGAAAAGGTAAAGCACATATCCGGAGTGGATAGAGAGAGCGCCACTACTAGGTTAATGAGACATTTATACTATTCAGCATGTGCAGTCGTGCAGATGAGACCAGGCTTACTCGGCGACTTCCATGTCAGCAATTAACCTCATTGGCATAGTCTCGCTGGGACCAGGGCCCCATAGTACCACAGTGAAATGAACCGATTTTTCACTAAAGCAGTACAATACATTATGTGAGTGCACTGGTAATGGGAGATTAGGATCTGACCAGTCTGTACTTTGGAAGGGGCCATGATTACAAGTTACTGTAATAAATGTATGGATTTCATTTCCATATTCCAGCATACAGTGAAAGAGTTCTGAGACAATGAACCAAACTTTAACAGAAAAATTGTCTTTTATGGGTTTGGTCCCCTTAAAGAATAAAATATACTGAATGTAGTAAAAGTATTCACTGGAGTCAGCAAAAAACCCACAAATGATAATATAAGAACCCCAAATCATGTATTTTATGCTTGACACATTAGCAGGTCATAAAGACTACGGCACGCAGTACACAAGTGGCCCTAGCCCACATAGATGACCATAAGTGTGACATTCTCTTTCTTAAAGGGGTTACTCAGTTTCTAACATTGATAGCCTATACTTAGGAGTGGCCACCAATATTAGATCTGTAGTGGTCCAACACCCGGGACTGTCGCAGATCACCTGTACCAAGACAGTGTGGATCTCAGGAATGCTTACTGCAGCACTGTCCTATAGACTTCACAGTGCTGCAGCACCTACTCTGTCCAGTACAGGTGATCTGTAGGGGTCCATGGTGTCGGACCCCTGCAGATCTAATATTGATGGCCTATCCTAAGCACCATCATTTTCCTGGGGTACCCTCTCTATTTCCTAGTTCAAGATGGCCACATAATTCTTGCTCTACAGAATAGCATCCCTTTATGTCTTGGTCCCCAGCATGGCACACCTCTGAATCTTGTTCCTCAGCATGGCTCTCCACTCAAACCTGGACCCAGCATGGCTCCATCTGAAATTCCTGTGATAGTACTTGAATGGAACCTGAACTACAACAGCATGGACCAGCCAATACACAATGTATGAAGACATCTTCTCCTGGTTCTGTATACTGTGCAGATATCAGTGCTGAGGATGCCATCAATATGTAGTCCAGGACAACCCCTAGCAGCATAGATAACTATAATCTAAGAGTCCCTCTCCCTACACACTGTTCAGGCCGGGAAATCCCAACCAACAAATGGACGGAGTTCACAGGTGAATCTCAGTCGTGTAGATCTAGGCTTATCTTACAGCCATTACCTAGGAACACTCAGTAACACATCAGTTGGAATGAGTTACAGAGGCGGCATGCAGGATCTGGCCTATACCATATGGTTAGCCCCTTCAAGGGGCTTTCCTACAAAAGACATCTATGGCAAATCCAGACAAGATGGCATAAATGTCTAACAGATGTGGTTCTCACATCTGTGGCCAGTATCTATCTATAAGTGAGCCACCCAGCCTTTGTGCCCTGCTACCTACCCAGGCACGACCTCATTGAGACTTTCATCTATGGGCGGGCTGTAAGGAAACAATGTCGCTCGCTGTTCTAAGCTATTTTGGTAACTCTCATTCACTTTTATGGGGGTTACGGAAACAGTGTATTAGAGGATCACTGTTTCCATACAACCCAACAATAGCTCAAAGTGTTCACAGCTGGGTAAGTAGCGGAGCATGGGGTGGGGGGGCTTCATTTTAGAGGTAGGTATGGGACCCACATCTATCAGATATTTATGGCACATCTTGTGGAAACGCCATAAATGTCTGTCATGTTATGTCCTAAAGAAACACTCTGCAATTTTCAACTTCTGTTATGTGGTTTAAGGATGTGCGCAAAAGAGGCATGGCTGTATAACATACAAGAGACACGCAGCGTCTCCTGACTAAAAGAGAGTTTTGCGCGCCTTTTCTCTTGAGCTGTACTGCGCATGCCCCGCATACTTCCGCCCACTGTGGGATCGTCTTCCGCCCTTTGTGTGTAGTCGTCACTCCCCACGCGACCACTTCCGGCGCTTTGTTGTCGTAGTGTCGGTGTAGGAGTCATGGCGGCCGGTTCAATGGAAACAGGTACGTTAGGGTATAAAGAAGCGTTGATGAGTAGTAAAGACGTGTCCAGTAACGACATGTAGTACATCAGTATAGGGGGAGGTGGCTAATCCTATTATTGTATTGCTATACCGGTAATCTTGTTGTAAGCAGGGCCCGGATACATTTCACTAGACTAGGTACGTGTGTAAAACGCCCTCTCTGTGTTGGAGCGATTTTGCTAGTTATGTGAAGTTCCATGCGTCATTTTCCCCTTATTTTTGTATTGGTATCTGGAAGGGGGTGTACAGGGATTAGGACTGGGCGATTTTTGCTTCAAAATAATAATTCAGATTTATGAGTTATTCTTAATGTTAAAGGGGTTGCCCAGGCCCTGATGACAGTTGAAACTGATGGTGTATCCTGTAGGTAGGGGCAAGGTCTGGCACCCCCACCCCATCAGCTGTTTTGGCCGCCAGAAGCCTTATATAAGGTATACAGCTGTAAGCAGCTCTACTCCTATTCAAGAGGATGGGAACGGGGCTGCAGGTACCACCACTACAGTAGATGGAGCTCCATACACTGTATAGCTTCCAGTAGCAATGGCGCCTGGAACTGCAGCTCACTTGAATAGGAGCAGAGCTGCTTACACCTGTATACCTTATATAAGGCTTCAGCTTCCAGTGACTGAAACAGCTGATCTGGACCCTGACCGATCTGATACTGATGACCTATCTGGAATAGGTCACTAGCGTCTATTATCTTCAGGTCCTGGACATCCGCATTAAGGAAATTACATAAGTTCATTTTATACAGGATTCCATCATCATACCACACAACTATTGACTACAGTGAAGAAATTATTGATCGTAGCTTATAGCGCCATGAATAAAGCCTGCATGGAATATATCAGACTCCAAGGCAGTCATAACATAGATTTCATGATTCAGATGAAACTCAGAATCACGATTCTCTAAAATGGCAAATAAATTTAATTGCACGGCTTTAACTGGGACATTAACTAAAACTATGCACACCTTGCATCTAAGGCTCTGTTCACACTTGCAGTGTATCAGACTTTGTCACAAGTAGTCATATTTTTTTCTAGCATCATTACAGAGCCTGACCAATTAATGGTTGTTTTCTCGCATCGATTATTTCAGTTATTTTGCATCCCTGCCATCCTGACTCTGTGCTATTGGCTAAAGGATATGTCACTAACTCTACACTATCCAATCAGGATTTGTGATATGCGAATAACTAAAACCAGAATTAAGTCGCAAGGCATATAAATAGTGGGTGTGTCATGTAAAAAGGGGAGTGTCCAAAATAATCGTTCATTAATCATAATAGAGGTAAAATGTTATTTTGATTTGTGTCATAATTGCCCAGCCCTAGTCCAAAGCATAAAAATATCAAACTGCTTCTATACTAGTAATGTGTCTACATTTCTTTTCCTTTTTTCCCCCCTCAGATGAGCAAGCCAGAATTCGATTCCAGTTGGAGTTGGAATTTGTTCAGTGTTTGGCAAACCCCAATTACCTTAATTGTAAGTGTCCTAAAAAGGTTTGATGGCAGAAAAAGGCCACATGGTCCATCTAGTCTGCCCTTTATATTATTACCATTGTATCTTAGGACAGACATGTGTTTATCCCCGACATGCTTACATTCACTTACTGTAGACTGCCCAACTACATCTGCTGGAAGTTTATTCCAAGCCGTAAAGGGGGGTATTCCCATCTCAAGGATCCTATCGATACTGCTAGCTTATGTAAATTGAACAGTTTTCCTAAATATATTGCTTTACGCTAGGTTCACACCTGCGTTCGGGTTTTCCAAACGGAGACTGGGCGCAGATGTGAACCCAGCCTTAGCAATGCTGCTTTGTTTGCCTGCTATGTGAAATTATTCCTCCCATTGTTTACACAGCATTTCCATAGATCCGAACCTGTGTGATAAGACAGGACAAATGAAGTCACCCACAGCTCTCAATGTTAACTACAGCTAATTTTAGTTTGATCATAAAGTCCTTTCTGTTATCTCTATGTAAACACGCAGATAACACTGAGTCCATTCACTAGAAGATGTGCATGTTATTATAATAATCATAATAAGTATTGTGATACTTCATAGTGTCCTGTTCAGCAAGCTGGGGGGAGGTGGCTTTGACTGTTTGATAAGGAATACAGGAAGGGAGAAGAAGAGACAGCGGGCAAAGCTGCTGAAACAGGGAGATGGGAAAACCCCTTTGACTACTGTTTCAGTCCAACTAACTTCAGTTTGTACATAAACATATCAGGAGAGGCTTAAAAAACTTACCTTGCTGTTTCAAAGAAAGGGAAATTATTCCAGTAATATCTTTAATATGATTTTCTCCATAAGATAAGTTATGATGAAACATTGCACTGAAACAGTGTCTCTGCTGTAACCATGTTGCATGTACAGGTGCCACTTAAAGACCCCTATCCACAGATAAACCACCACCAGATGTGTCTGGCAGAGCGTATTCAATTGCAAATAAATAAAGGCATTACTAAAGTCAAAACTTGCAGGCTGGAGAACCCCTTTAACACTGTAATAATAGTCCCTGGGGACCTACATTTGACAGCCTGCTGTATCCCTAAATTAGTTGAGCGTTTTTGAGTTTGAGCTTGTGTAGTCAGCAAATAGTTTTTCACTGGCTTTGATCTCCAGAAGGCTACATTCACATCTGCGCTGGAGTCTCCGTTAGAGACTCTGTCATGGTGTCTGCTGAAAATCGGCGGGAACGTGGGTCAGCTGACCTCTCTGGTGAGGTGGCAGCTCGCGTGCACGGATCTCTCCATTCATGTCTATGGGACTTAGTTAAGCAAACATGCTTGGCTATTTGCATTACTCACTTAGAAGTGAATGAAGAGCTGCATACAGCTGGGACATCTGGAGTTAGGGAATCCCCATTCTGGAGAGTGGTCCTAGTGGTGGGACTCACATATATCAGACATTTATGACATTCTGTGAATATGTTATATGTCTAAGGTTAGATTCACTTCTGCGTCGGCAGTCTCTGCCGGAAAAACAGCGGAGAGAAAAGTCCTGCACGGAGGACTTTTCTCTCTGCCAGTTTCAATATAAAAACAGCGGAAATTGGGCAGACCCCTTTATAGTCTATGGTATCTGCGTGTAACCACTGTTTTAGCGGTCCAGGTTTCCGTTGTTCTGGTCCCTGGCAGACCCAATCTGTGCGCAGATGTCAGCCTAGCCTAAGATGGGACTAACCCTTTACTTTTTATTTCTAATGAATGCTAATATTACTAAATAGATCAGCGCCATCTAGTGTTGTTCCAATGTTTTTTCTTTTTTTTTTCCAGTCCTAGCACAAAGAGGATATTTTAAGGAGAAACCATTTGTGAATTACCTAAAATATCTACTGTATTGGAAGGATCCAGAATACGCTAAATATTTAAAGTAAGCCTGAGATTTACCTGATATGTGTCTACCTGTATTTACTGTGGTATCCGACAATCCAAAAGTGAAAGTCTATTTCTAAATCAATGTTAATGTTCATATTAATAATCTTCTTTATAATCCAACACTAGTCACATCCTACATACTAATTATATCAATGTAATAGATCAGAAAATGTTATAGTGTCACTTTTTATGTATTTATGTCTATATAAACACAAACCATGAACGGCCACTTTATTAGAGAGCAAGTTCGCTGTGGATCAGTGTCAGGGTGAATCCACATTAGAGTGGGAAAATCGAGATAATTGAGCGACTTTATAAGAGGTCTGGTTATCTGTATTAGACAGACTGGATGATGTTGAGATCAGGGCTCTGTGGGGACCATATCGTCACTTCCAGGACTCCTCCTTCAGAGGCTGATTACACCAAATATTGATTTGATTTTTTTTATTTTGTTCATTCACTTTTTTTATTTTTGTAGATTGACAAAATCAACACTATTTTTTAAAGCATTCTTAATTTGCAGATTCCCCCCCCCCCCACATGCCTAAAACTTTTGCATAATACTGTATAAACTCATAAGCTAACCATACTGGGTGCATATTTTCTTATATTTCTGTGTTGTGCCATTCTTCTGTTTTGACTTCTGAATGAATTGACAACTAGGTGTTATAATTTCCCTTGTCAATAGAGACTGTCTTACACAGTCTGACATGGTCATCACAGATTGGACAACATGGAGTCATGTCCCCCCTGAGAAGCAGAATGGTAAAATCCAGTTGTCATTTTATTCATACATTTTCGGGAGGAATAACAGTTGTGAGAAAAAATAGTTCAGCATTATTTTATTTCGTAGATTCCCTTCTGTCAAAATCTTCTGTCATATTTGATGGAAAAAGTAGCGCAGCATGCCGCGCTTTTCTTTGTCAAAATGATGGATACCAGAGTGGGATCCAGTGGACACCATTATAAGTCAGTGGGATCCAACAGACTCTGTTGGTGTTTGTCATAGGATGGGTCCAGCACTCTGTTTCAGTTTTTCTGGTCCTGTGTTGTTTTAGTGATACAGGAAGCTTAACAGAAATGTGAACACAGCCCAGAGATTGAATGTGCTGCAGCAGTGTAAACATTTGTGTTTTGAGACCAGTTTTTGGTTAAATGGTGACATAATATGGTAATTGTGGTATGCGGGTGCTTGTGTACCCTTTTTTTTTTTCCCCTTTTCTAAACTTTGCCACTAACAGGTGTACTTTCATTGTTTCCCCCCAGATACCCTCAGTGCTTGCACATGCTGGAGTTATTACAGTATGAACACTTTCGTAAGGAGCTGGTGAATGCTCAGTGTGCTAAGTTCATTGATGAGCAGCAAATCTTACATTGGCAGCACTACTCTCGCAAGAGGATGAGGCTACAGCAAGCCCTGGCAGAGCAGCAGCCACAGAACAACGCCATTGGGAAGTGAAAGACGTTAACCCCGCCACAACATATGTGACTGCTTCATTATGATGTACTATCATATATATCATGTACCTCTGCTTAGCACCCATCAGATACCAGACTTAGACTGCTCACAAGCATTGGTTGCAGAGATGGCCACGTTATTGTATCTGAAAATATTTGCCTCTTGCTGCAATGGCAAAAAAAAAAAAAAAATTAACTTGCATATGTTTTGCAAAGGTGTTAAGATCTTGACCACACGGACTGGATGTTGATTTTTCATAGAAGATGGCTATCGATTTGATCTCAATTAAAATAGTCTACAGAAAAAGTCAAAAGTACTAAATAACACCTCTGGGTGCTGATGGTAGGGAGATGAGGTGTGGGTTCTGTATTGTACATAAGAATATTTTTGCATTTTCTTTACCTAATAGATAAAAAAAGGGTATTCCTACTGTGTTTTTTGTTTGGGGGGGGGTGGTTGTATGACTTCTAAGATACATTGCTGTGCCTGCTTCACGCTCTGGGTCCCTCAGGAGCAAAGACAGACCCCTGCACTGATCATGAAGTGATGACTTAGTGATATGTTAGTTTTCTAGAACATAGGAAGAAACTTATTGGAAACCTTCAATAAACTTGTTGTCAAAGTTCCCCCTACCAGCTTACCTGAGCTCCTACAGTAGGAGAATATGGTCTAGATTACATTTCTGGATCTTATTGGGCATACACTTTTTAATGGAGTGCCACAACCTTGTGCTGAAGTTTCTTCTCTACAATGTTGTAATGTGTTGTTTGTATTTATTTTCTGTGTGTTTCAACAATTATTAGGTCAAAAACTTTAATAAAAAAAAAGTTATCTAGGAAACACTGACATTAGCTTATTGAAAACTTAAATGGAATTTTACAGGAGTTAAATATTGATGATCTCTCCTCTGCTTCCACTTCAGACTACCGATATCACATTCAAGTAAATGGGCCGAGCTGCAATACCAGGCCCAGTAACTGCACAATGTATAGTGCTGTACTTGGTATACAGTGAAGAGGCCATAGCACACTGCTGATCAGGGGGTTCCTGAGTGTCAGACCTTCACCCTCAGTGTAAGCTCATCAATATTACAATACTAGAAAACGCCTTTAAAATATCTATTGCATATGAAAGGGAAAACTGGTTGTTTTAAGACTCATCAGCACTATGAAATGCTTTGTTTTCAGTGACACCCCTAACCAAACATTTGGACAACTTTTGATTTTCTGTCAATATTTGTCATTAATTAACAAGTTTTGTCTTCTTTGTGAAATCCTCCATCTCTTTATTCCTCCCTTGGCTTCTGTATTGAGAGCTGTCCCTGCCTCTCACTGAATGTTACTGTGTATGGAGTACGGGACTGTGTAAGATGTAGAGAAAAGACACTAAAGTTGCAACTATATTTCCAGTGATATCGCTGGGTGAAAACAGTTGTGATTAGGATATTTATATTCCGCTATATAAAATATTGAAGTGACAGGATTGCACAGAAAGAAACAACAATTGTTAAAGATTACAAAATGTATTAATGACACAAATACAGCCAGAAAATCATAGCTGTCCGAAAGTTTAGGTAGGCTTTAAATCTGTTTATGAATATATTTATTCAGGAAAATATCATATACCGTAGTCCAGTTTTCATTTTCTCCCATTGTTATTTTTAGCTGTGGTCTGCATTAACCCTCCAGAACAGCAGACTGATTGGATGGAAAAGCGCTGGTGTTTTACAGTGAGTTCAAAAGGACGCCAAATGACACTAACTTAAAATAAAAGTATAATCAAGTACAATAAGCTAAAATATAGTCTGAGCTTCAGGTTAGACTTCCATCACTCAGGGGAGATCATACGTCACATGCGCTAACACCCCAAAATACACAAAGCAATTTAAAGACAGCGCAGCTCTTCCCTAATGTATACCTGGAACCAAGTTAACTTTAGTTACAGGCATTTTCTGGGCTAAAAATATTGATGATATTAATATCAGAGCAGAGGGTGTGGACACCTGAGACCTCCCATGGATTAGCTATTCTCAGTAGCTGATATACAGAATGGAGCAGGAACCAGACAGTGCTGTTCTGGTGTAGTGGCCAAACCAGGTTACAGCAGATCAGCTCCCATTCATTTGAGTGTAGTGAGAACAGCTGATCGGTCAGAGTGTCCCAACGATCTGATATTGATTATGTACCCTTTGGATAGATCATTAATACTTTTAGCCCCAGAAAACCCCTTTAACAGAAGTGTTTGCCCTATGTGTATGTCTTATGGTCACTGGTCTGGAATGTGACCTTTTAGCCGTGTACCAAAGACACTGCTGGTCAATAAACTAGAACTGTATTGGGAGAGCTATCAAGGCTCAAAGTTATCCCTCTCCAGCTTGATAAATCCCAGGAGCCTGGGAAGGTAACATCTGCCAAAATTGCTGCTATTAGGGTTGTCTTCTAAGAACATTTATTTGCTAGAATACTTTAATATTTTCACTTACCTCTGCAACATAAGTGAAATTCCCTTTTTTGTATGAATCGTACATCTGAAGCACAGAGATAATAAAGTAGTGCACAATAAATGTGCACAAGTCATAAAAAGGCAGGCAGCCATAATTAGAAATTTAGTTTTATTGCATTTGATGAAATCTCTGCAGACCTACAGCCCTCCAGATTTCAGAATGTAGAAAAAATGCCATTATCTATCTTTGACATGAACAACAATAGATTTTGAAGTTGCTTTCCTTACATCGCTGATCCTCCATGTATACAGGGGGTGAATACAAATGGCAAAGTTCGGGGATTGTTTAATCATCAGAGAACAGCATCTGGATCAGATCAGGCTTGAGGCACTCCTCTTCTGTCAGATGCTGAACCTGAGAAGAAAATGCATCAAACCTTTTTTTATTCACTCGCTTCTAACCAGAATACCCCTTTATCACATATCCACTAGACAGGTATTTCTAGATTGGTGGGGCTCCTGCGGCTACGCTCTGTGTGTCACAGCAAATTGGGTCTGCCCCCATGTACTCGGCTGAATGGCATAGCCATAAAAGAGGTTTATCCTTGCATTGCTTCATCAGTTTGTGTGCGTTTCTGCTCCTATTACAGGCCTCTAAATGGCACCCCTGCTGGTTTGGGTGGCATGTTAGACCTTGCAGGGAGACTACCATGCCCCCCAAGAATTTTCAACTGCCAGCACCACATTACAGGACACATTATAGTGCTAAACAACATATCTTTGTTTTTTATGAAATTGTACATTTGGAGAAAAATAACCTTTTTAGCTATATGAAAATGAAGCAGTTGGTGCACTGTGGGCGGATCTCAAAGAACACCACTCTTACCTCTCCCATCTCCTGCCTTTGCCACCCTGTAGAGTTGGAGTTGATCCTCATGTATGACATGGTAGGGGCCTGAGCGGCAAAAGCAGTGCTCCATGGAGCTGAAGGTCCTCCACCCCCAGTGCACCAACTGTCTCATTTGCATAAGACTTGTTATTCTCCAAATCTACAAATGTGACATGCATAACAAAGGTAGGTTGCTTATCACTGTAATATGCTCTGTGTCACAGTAATGGCAGTAGAATATTCTGGAGGAGGTGGTAGATTCCCTTTAAGGGTTGCCCAGAGTTTAGAATAGTAGAAAATAAAAGTAGTAATATCTTACCAATCCCTCTTTGCTTTCTAGGTGCTCCGCCAGTTTTTGCATCCTGGCCTCGACATGTAACCATTGCCACTGTGATGACTTCAGTTCTGCGGACAGTTCACCAGTACAGCTTTTGGCTGCCGCAGTCACATGTCCATGTTGGAATTTTATATGTAAAGGCCAGGATACAGATGATGGGAGGGGCCTTGGAAAGCGGGGGAATAGGAAATGCAGGGCTTGGCAAGGTATTACATCCGTTATTACTTACCATTTATGTTTTCTTTTTATATGGGTCACTGTACAACCCTTGTAATGGATGGAGTGTGTCTAAATAAGTCTGACTGCTGATGGGAGAGTGTCCAGTTACAGAATGGTGGCCTCCATATGACGTAGAAGTACTGCTACAACAGTTATGTGAAGGCTACGTATATTCACAAGACTTACCGATCCAACCTTAAGAAGTGTAGGGACACCCTTCAGCTTTAAGTTTTTCTTAAATTCATTGTTTGGGTCTTTCCAGCTGCAAAAAAAGAAATGCAATACATGGTCAGATGGCAAAAATTAACCTGGTTACCTACAGTTACCTTTATGTTAAAGAGGTTGTCCGAGATAAATTTATCTTTCTAGTCTAAGCTACCGAGCGCCCCCCCCCCCCCCCCCCCGTCTACTTTCTAAATTACTTAGGTTACCAAAAATCTATATTTACCTAGATAGCCAGGGCAGTCATATGATTGCCCCAAGCACATTTCCGATTTCCACCCACCCACCTCCTCTTCTTCTTCTTCTTCTTCTTGACGGCTGCCCACGCCTGTGCAATAGATCCGGAGTGCTGGCATGTGCAGTAGCCCAGAACAAGTGAAGTCCCGTGCTGAGAACATCCTGCCCGGAAGGCAGGTAATGCTTCGTTCACACTTGTGCCTGGTATCCGTCCATTGTGAATACGCCTTAAGATCAGAAAAACTGTTTGGAAAACAGTTTGTTTAAAAACCCATTCATTTCAATGAGTTTTTAAAACAATCGGCAGGTGCGCGTTTTGAGCCTTTCCGCCATGTATCCGCTCTTTTGGACGGAGACCAAAGTCGGACTTGCAGGACTTTGTGTCCATACAAAAAATAAGTATACACAACATTAACATTGAAGTCTATGGAAGGTGGAGTACAAATGGAATACAATGGATAGTAATCTGTTCGTGTCCATTTTGCAATCCGTTTTTCCCTCTGCGCATGCTCAAAATGAAGAAGGTAAAAAAGAAAATAACCGAATTGGTCAAAAACAGACGCAAACTGTTTTTTTTTGACAGACACCTATCTGTCTAAAAAGACAGATTTGGGTATCCGCTGTGTAACCGTTTGGAATCATTTATGTACCAAACCGTTTTTTATTTTTAAACGGTTTGCAAGCAGAAGGATACCAGGCGCAAGTGTGAACAAACCATAAGTATGGTGGGGTGGGTTGAATTAGTTAGGAAGGGCTCGTAGTGGGTGTGAGGGAGAAAGGGAGGGGGAGGGAGTCAGCTCTGAGTGAAGCGCAAGGCATCATGGTAGTTGTAGGAAAACAACAGGAAGCTACCCATGTAAACAAATGCAGAAGATGCCAGGAGCTCACAGAGAAAAACAGAAATCACTCAAAACACTGCTAAAGGTATTTGGTTGTAGTTATTAACTTATTATTAGCACTAACCAACCCTTTTGAAAAATTATTTTTTGCCCGGAAAACCCCTTTAAACAGTCCAAGACAGGGCCATTTTCCCCAGTTCATGGCTAAACACATTTTTGGGCTTATAGTAAATTTGATCATTTTTTTTGCACTTTTTTCTGGCGATATACAGTGCTTTATTTTAGGTCATTTTTATTTTAGGATGTTTTTTTCATTTTTACTTAAAGGGAATCTGTCAAGGCGATTTGGGACACAAAACCACTAAACTGTCCCAAAACGCCCTGTTGTAAATCCACATGTGCCTGCAAAAAAAAAAAAAAAAAAAGCGCTTTACACTGACCCCTGCAGCCAAACACAGGCCTTAGTGGTCACCTCTTTACAAATGGTACATCACAGCAGACACGTGCTGTTTGTAAAGAGGTCAGTGCTATGGCCTGTGAACATGTGAGGGGATCGCTGCAGCCAAACAGGACATCATTGATGACGTCAGCTGGCAGATCTGTATACAGATGAATGGAGATGGAAACAAAGGCCCAGAGAGAGGAGAGTATCGTTTTTTATGTTTATAGGCCCACAAGCAGCAGTATTAAATAATAACAAAAGTAAATGGACAACCCCTTTAATAGTCCAGTCTGATTTCTGGGACCTCCAACTTGAAAACAAGGGTTCCCAAATCATAGTTACTGGCCTAAGAGTTTGTCTATATGTTAGAAGCTACTCTCACTTAAAATGAATAGCTAGATACAGCCAAATGTCCACATTCCTAGTGGCAGTTTTCATTTCAGGAAAGTAGAGTACAGCGGGCCCATAGGGCAGATCTGCCATCATTATGGTTACAGTCAATGCTATCTCTGAGAAGTTGAAATAAAACAACATGCTGATATGTCTCAAAAATATATATATTTGCCTGGTACCTATCTATAAATGGCAGGAAGTAGCAGAACAAAAGTTACTTACTAAGCTCTCTCTCCAACTTGGCAATATATAAATACAGATCCTTCAGGAAGATGTGTTAGTTCCTTGCGCACAACCGGCTCAGCTAGAAAACAAGATACAGATAAATTTAAGGTACGCACAGACAACAGCCCTATTAAAACACATTAAATAACAAAAAGTGGTAAACTTATTTACCGGTACATAGTGACAGGGAGCCCAACCTTTACCAAAGCCTCACCCTGTAGCTAGTAGTCCTGCCTGCCAATATGGCAACTGCAGTAATAACTGGCTATGCACACTAAACAATACCAGACAAGGTCTGCCCTTCATGGCTGACTCCCTGGGGTAAACACTGGCTCCTTACTCAGGCTTTGGGGCTCAGGTTTCCATCAGTTTATAAAATAAGAGGCAGTCCATACAATTGTCTATTTAATATCAACTTGTCACATTAGAGGGAGCTGCGTGCACAGCCCTTGTTTCTGTCATGGAGCTCTGATGATGTCATGAAATTATATTACTAGCGAATCCTTGCTTTTTCCTTGGAGTGGAGCTTCCACATCCCACCTCTTGGATCACTAGAACATAGGGCCTCTTGGCTCCCATCAACCTTCAACCCAGAGTGACTCCAAGAAAGTCCAAAGGGGCATTGCACATTGCATTCTGACTGATCATACAGAACCTACGGTCTAGTGATTACTATTCTATGAACCTGTTAAAAAAAAAAAAATCTGAAAAACTCTGTCTCTACTGGGTAAAATAGCTCCATCTATGACAACATTAAGGACCCGTGTACTCCTGTAAAGTGTGGAGGAAACCCCCACTCCAAAGTGTGTGCAGAGCGGTCACTGTTTGGGCACTATTTTGATAGAGAATGCATTATACATATAATTTTGTCCTATCTGAACTATGCTTAATGGTGTGATGCCGCTCTTCATGTCCCCTGTGACGGAGAAGGCCTAAATTTCCTGTCTTAGGTGCCCCACACCACAGTCCTTTCCAGCGGTGCTCTGGGGCTTGTTCCAGCGGAAATCCTTGCCGAACATGACTTCTGAGGCCAATCAGCGGCCTAAGGAAAGGACATGTGCGTCGAGGACTTCCACCACAACAAGCACCGAGGCACCACTGGACTGCGGAGGGGCACACCGGAGCTCCGGGGACAGGAGAATATGGGGTTTTTGGTTTTTTTTTTTCTAATTTTCCACTTTCCCTGCCCCCCTTGCAGAAACCTGTAATTCCTGGACAAACCCTTTAAATTATGATGAGGCATATCCCTTGTCATGAACTAGAAATACCATCTGGGAGCGGTGTGCCTTGGTTAAGATCTATGCCAGCAAGGAGCCTGCATAAATCTGGTGCAGCCCCCTAAACACTTTGTGAAAAGTAGCGAGGGCATTATAAAAAAAATGCCACTTGTGACTATTATAGTTAGAAGTGGCATTAACAAGTCACAAACCACTTGTTTGAAACTTTTAGCATCAAAAAAGTGAATCTGCCCCATGTGTTTTCTGTTTGCTGCCCTGTGGTCCTGCTAGGTGTATCCACTCCTTTTGGACCTCTATTCCAAGGAATTTGCTGCACTGGTCCAGCTATAACACATCACAGCTTTCCAACGTTTTACTACAATTTGCTGATACAAAATATAAACAAATAATTATAATAATAAAAATAATATATTCTGCAAAAAACATTCCACAAATGATTAATCTTAATGCTTGGGTAATAACTGGGAACTTTGACACATTCTTCAAGATCTAAAGATTACTCAATACCCTTGGGCATAGTAGAAGAGTTACCAAAATGTATAAGCAATGGAAAAATGTTGCAATCGCTAGAAGTGAAAAAAAAAAAAAATCAATTGAAGGGAAGTATTTGTCTCATTACTAATTTACTATTTTGTAATATACTTTATTAACAAAATGTGGCTCCTTTCTGTGAAATCCTGCATTTTTTCACTCTTTCCCTTGCTTCTCTATTGAAGTATAGAGTTTTTTTTTCTCCTTCTCATTGTGTACAGAGTACAGGGCTGTGTGAAGTGAAGAGAAAATGATGACAGGGGAGGGTCAATTCAATCGGCTATATCTCAGGCATTATAAGACATAGAAGCTTTTGGTGCCAAATGTAAGAGGAGAATCTCATCTTTCATGTTACACTAAAGATGGAAGTTCTACCTGTAGGTTTTCCAGAGATATCACTAGTTGAACACACAGTCAGGATTGGAATATTTATATGCAGATATTTATACACAATGAGAAAATGATAAGCAGGAACAGTTCTCAATAGAGAAGCAAGGGAAAGCGTGAAAAAATGCAGGATTTCACAGAAAGGAGCCAAAATATGTTAATAAAGTATATTACAAAATGTATTAGTGACACAAATACTGTCAGAAAATCAAATGTTGTCCGAAAGTTTAGTTATGCTTGAATGACAACTATGAAGACAGACTAGGTCTGACAGGCTGGACAACAAGAAAAATACTTGCAAGATTTCATTTTGGCTGATAAAATTAACCTAGAAAAGCGAATTCAGACGGCTGTAATATGGCTGCAAATCCCATACAGACCACAGGTCTAATGAACTAAATTGTCTAAATTGAACTGCTGTGTACTCTGCCCTTAGAGTCACGTGGTTAATTTATGGTGTGCATGAGGCAGAATTGCTGCAATAATTGGGCTGTCCCATTCTTGTGAACCCCTTTTAGATTAATGGAACAAATCTGCTTCATGTGAATTGACTCTTATTATGATCCAATCTTAAAGTGGATGCGTTAAGTGCATTCTCTGATGTCCATGTATATTATTATGCATTAAAGGGTTAAAGGGGCTGCCCAGGACCTAGCAAAGTTGAATACTGATGACCTATCTACAGGCTAGGTCTTCAGTATCAGATTGGTCAGCATCCAACACTTGGACCCCTTGCCGGTCAGCTGTTTTGGCCACCGAAAGCAGCTCTGCTCCTATTGAAGTGAATGGGAGCGCCACCGCTACTGTGTATAGAGCTCTGTACACTGCATACACTGTAGTAGTGGCCCAGGGAACTGCAGCTCTGCTCAAATTCCATTGAATAGGAGCAGTACTGGTTCCAGCCGTATACCTGGTATACAGCTTCTAGTGGCCAGAACAGCTGATCATCGCAGGGCCTGGGTGCCGGACCTTAACCAATTTGATATTGCAAGGTGCTGGACAAACTCTTTAACCTCTTAACGCATAATTATGTACATCAAATAATGCACTTAACGCAAGCCGGCGGCACAATCACGTTCACAAAACTAAAAATAAACTACACATATGTGGTATCACATCCTCAGCCTGAGCTACAAAATTATTCTATTACATTAAGAATAATATATGGTCACATACAAAAAAAATACAGATTTGGTATCCCCATAATCATACTAACCTGCAGGATAAAGTTAACATGTTATTTATACTGTACAGTGAGAAGCGTCAAAATTATAAGGCAAAAATCTATGGAAATTTTTTTTTCTATCCTCATTCTAAACAGGACGCTATTGAAAAATACACCTCATCCTGCAATAAACAAGCCCTTACACAGCTATGTCAACAGAAATATATATATATATATATATACACACACACACATATATATGATGGCTCTTGAAATATAAAGGTGAAAGATAAGGCTTGCTCCCAAGTGTTCTATGTTGTGTCAGTGTCAGCAGACTTTCCCTAGTGTCTATGGACTGTTGTAGTAATGGGGGTGACCATGGCAGTACCTTTCACACAGTCCGGGCACCAGCTCACCCCCCTCCTCAGTCTTATCACCACAGAATAAAGCGAAGACCACCTTGCCCTTGTGTTTCTCCACTTCCTGCATATACGCCTCATAGCCATGCACCTTCGCTTCTGTGTAGCTCGCCATGGCAGCTGACAGCAGACTAGTCAGCAGCACTGAATGAATTTAGGAGGGGTCGGCTGCCTCTACTACGTAGAAACATGACTGTGAGGTGCTGGCGGCCATCTTTAGTGAAGTAAGTAAGGGCAACACATTCTACACAATGCGCCTTTTATTTCAATAAAGCTCATGTGGTAAACTTTAAAGTCTTTCTAGTTTTCAGGGACGAAAATTTTACACCCATAAACAAAACTTCCCATGACTACTGTAATGATGCCGTGGCGGCCATCTTTATTCAGGTATGTACTGGCAAAATGTTATCATGGCAAAAAAACTGCGGCGTTATAGAAAGGACATTTATATAGCAGTGACGGTACAGTCTTCATGGTATGTTCAATTGCCGACCACGACATTGCATTGTGTCATCAGAGTATTCAAAATGTATAAACTTTATTATCAACTACCGTGCACGTTCGTGTATTCCCGCCGCGTAACTGATCTCTCAAGTTTGGGCCTGGTGGGGACCCGTAGTTGGTAAGCAGTTGTCATGGCGCCGGTTTCAACTGCTATGTAGTGGTAAAACGTAGAGATTGACAATGTATAAGAAGCGGAGACATGGATAAGGACCTCGTGTGTCTATAGTGGAGCCGTCTTACTGATTCCAGGGGCAGTGAGGATGTGGGGAAGGGGCTGACCGCTTATACTGATGACAAGCCGGCTCTCATAGACTCGGCACTATAGACTGTGTTAAGTCATGGCTCTGGAGCGTCAGACTAGTGGATCGTCTTATCCTCCAGTGACTCGTAAGAAGGGGACACAGGTGAGTTGTGCCCTGGCTGGGGTCGTGTGTAAAGGGGTATTGCTATCTGATAAAATATTAGCATAATGCTAATACGTGTTGTATATATTGTATGTATATTTGTATTGCTTATCTTTGCTGCTGTAACACTGAATTAAAGGATTATTAAGATCTACCATCACTTCATGATCGGTGGCGGCCTGACCTCTGGCACCCCCCTGACCCGGAGGATTAAGTGGCTGCAGCATTGTCTTAGCACTGGACCACCTGTATGTTATCTCTGCCAGCTGTGTAAGAAGCTGCTCCATTTGCTTGCACAAGCACTTCAGCCACTTTGTTCTCATTAGTGGGGGTCCCAGAGGTTGGACCCTTAGGGTAGGTTCACACACAGGAATTTGGGTCTGATTTAGAAGTGGATTCTGCTTCAAAATTGGCTCCAAATTCAGTTTGAGAGCTCTCATTGAAATGAATAGGAGGCAGAAAAATACTGCCAGACCAGCTTGGGATTTGGTAAACTGGAGAAATTCTGCTTCTGAATTCCCAAAGCTTCTACAAATTCTGCTGTGTAGACCGAGTCTTTCCAATCATAAACTGACAGCAACTTGTAGTCACTTTATAAGATGGAATTACATAAATATTTAGAGTTTTTCTGTGAAATGAAGACAACTAATGTGGTTTAAAGGTAGACTAGACAGTGTAAAAGTACACCAGATTTTCAAACCGCATTAGACATTTTGTAAAATCTGATGTAGTTTAAAGGAGTTATCCGGTTTCTAACATTGATGGCCTATCCTTAGGATAGACAATCAATTTTTAGTTCTGCAGGGGTCTGACTCTCAGGACCGCCGCAGGTCACTGGTACGAGACAGCGCGATTTGCGGTATTGTTTATATACCGTGAGCTGTGCTGCTCACTCGCCATACAAACTGTAGTGCTGAGTGTAGGTACTGCAGCACTGTCCCATTGAAATTTATGCGGTAAAACTGTGAACCACGTTGTCTCAGTACCAGTGACCTGCAGGGGTACCTGGTGTCAGGAACTTGCACTGTCTTAAACACTATTAGTTTATTTGCCTCAGTGTGTCGCACTGAGGCTGGTATTCCTTGAAGAGGCTGTGGCACTCACCGCTAAGTTTACCCCCACTCATGTGATCCTAGATCTGCGTCAGCAATATCATCCTGGAAAAAGCCCTTTGATTCTGTTACATGTTAGGAATGTGGTCCATGTGTTCAATTGAAGTGGTTACATGCTGTATACTTTACTCAAACCTTTGCTGAAATCCAAATGTAACACGTAAAGATTTTGCAGATGATTCACTGTGGCCAAATCTGACACAGAAAAATACCCCACTTGTGAATTTCTCTATTGGTAGCCCTATTAGATATCCTCAGGCTTTCCCAGGGAATGCTGAATTGAATGCTTGACAGAGGAAGAAAATCTAAAATAGAGATAATTTTTCTTTTTCTCACAGCTTCGATTTAACTTGGATGTCATAACACACCCGACGAATTTAGCTGCCCAGTACGCGAACCCCTCTCCTATCATAATAGAGAAGATTTGTACACCTCAGAATAAGTATAAAGACAATTTAACAGCTGAAGATTCACTCCGGAATTCCTGTTCTTCTGTGTCATTCAGTATTGTTTCTGAGGAGCGGCTGAATCTTGCTGTCCAACTTGCCAAGCGAGATGTGAAACGAAAGCATTTAAGGGAGAAGATAGAACCGAGTGACCAACCACATCCAAAAGCAGGGGGGCGTCAAATAGTCCTGACAAGGTTCAGAGAAAACTGCCGAGCAAAGAGCGCAAGGTCGGCAATTCATTAAAACATGAAGTGACCAGATCTGGGGCCACAGTATATGTTTATACCCCGGATCGGAGCAGGATAGACATGGGTGTCTCAGATTCACCACCTACACGGGATATTGGTCCTGGAGACAGCCCTAAAAAAGCAGTGGACCCCAATGAGCATGAGGTGAGGCGTCTACAGAAAGAACTACACACTTACATGCAGAAAATTGAAGAACTTGCTAAGAAAGGTAAGAATGGACTTTTTTGCTGGATTTTAGAAGGCTTCTATGTTTTACATAAATATGTCTTGTACAGCAATACCTTATATACCTTCGTTGACCAATTCGTCTGTGTATCAAGAGACGGTCTCTAAGCAACCCCTCAGTAAAAACTAAAAAAAAATTGACTATATGTGACACATGTAGAGGCCACATATCTGGTACCCTCAATTACACCCATGCTGCCTTTGTTCTTCTGTTCCGTTCCCCTGGTTGTCTTTCAAAATGACCATAGCCTTCCTCCGCTGCCTCACAGTGCTGACCAAGAGCAGTGTAGTGTGGGAGGCATGCCTTAGACCAGGAGTCAGCAACCTTCGGCTCTCCAGCTGCTGTGAAACTACAACTCCCAACATGCTCCATTCACTTCTATGGGAGTTCAACGAACATCAGAGCAAGTATGCATGATGGGAGTTGTAGTTTTACAACAGCTGGAGTGCCGAAGGTTGCCTACCCCTGAATTAGATTTTTATCCAGTGCTCTGCATGAGCCCAGAATGGAAACCTCTTGTAAGAAACAGGAGGGCACAAGATATGTTAACTATACACATATCATGTATAACCAGATTTTTAGCTCTAATAGATGAGATGTCTGAGAGATTTAAAAAAATAGATAAATAAAGCAGGGAAAAAAATATTCTTAACATTGGGAACAGTGCGTAATCCTATGTAAGTAAATATGACTGAGCTGCAATAGTTGGCACACGCCATATGCAGAAGTAGTGCAATACCTGTCACCCCTCCTGACATGTCTCTCTTAATGAATACTAATTGTATTTCCATATATATATATTATATATATTTATACTGTGTGTGTCTCTATAAATAGCTATTATCTTTTCTAATTCCTCTGTTTATAATGTGTGAGTAAACTGCCAGCTGCGTGTTACCATTTGGTAGTATATCCTACATTAGGGATAGGCAACCTTCGGCACTCCAGCTGTTGTAAAACTACAACTCCCAGCATGCATCCTTGCTCTGCTGTTCTTGGAACTCCCATGGAAGTGAAAGGGGCATGTTGGGAATTGTAGTTTCACAGCAGTTGGCGTGTCGAAGGTTGCTGACCCCTGTCCTACATACTCCCACACTGTCCAGTCTAGTGCTGACTGTGCTAGACACACTGAAAAGGGAATGGTAATACCCTTTTAGCAATTTATTCATGCATTTCCAGGGTACATTAAAGAGTCATAGGTAAAGATGCCTTCAGGATTGTTTTATGCCAGAGAATGTTTACTAAAACAACCACAAAATGGTGAGAGGTTCTCTTTAAGTAGTAGAATAGTTAAAGATCAGCTGACTATATGAGCTGTGGCGTACTAGTGAGCTCTGAGTCCCCTTCAATGTTTACCAGATTCAGCTTCTTATATTTAGTAGTGGCTGTGCCTGGTAGTCACTTGAATGGAGCAGAGAAGCAATGACCTGAAAAACAATTTACAAGCACTAAAATAAGGGGTCTATTCCTGATAATGGCAATGAAGCCAAAGTGATGATCACTGAATCGCCATGGCCCCTTTTAATAAGCTGACTGGGGGCTACTGCGGTTGGACAACACATGTATTACACAAACTGATATATTGATGGCTCATGCTACGGCCCAGAAAACTTCTTTAGGGCAGATATGTGGCATTGCTGATGTTGTCACTAAAGCATCTGGAATGTGAATGGTGACCGCTGCTTCCTTCATAAATTTATATACAACATGCACATCCTTATGAGTATATGGATCTATGCATAGTTTTATTGATGCATCTTCGATCTATAGCTAAAATGTAGAGAAACTTCTCCATCACGATTCATGTAATATTTCTTACTTGATTCTGGGTAGTAGCTGAACGATTGGATTGTATTATTTAATATACACTTTGCTTATTCACATGTATTTCCTGACCTCTCTTTCAGATCACCATGGAGATTTGTTAGATCCATTAGAAGAAGTCAGAGGCCGCATACGCCAGCAGGAGCGAGCAGCTCGATCAGCCAGGATGCTCTATGTCTTGCAGCAGCAGGTAGCAACTATATATATATATATATATATATATATATATATATATATATATATGCACATGATAGAATGAGCATTTGTTTGAATGCATTGAATCCTGGCTCCATTTGTTAGTAACTAAACTACTTTCAAAACCAGAATATGTATATGGTTTCAACCCAAAATGTTGTCATATGTTAGTAAATCAAAACTTTTACTGGCAGAGAACTTGACGTTCTTCTGTTTTGCTATAGTAACTATTGCAAAGTGACAACAGTAAACGCTGACATTGGCTGTCCCATTTTATTTTCTTCAGGTGAACTTAGTTATTTAATGCAGATTGTTTCTTAAAAGGAGTCCATCATTAGAAACACATTTTTTTTTTTTTTTAACTAATGTCATGTTGGAATGACCTATAAAAAGGCTATTCTACTCCTACCTTCCATTCTTTTGTTCTCCTTGCCGTTTCTGATAAAAATCCGTTTCTTCCGTTAAGCTAATTACGATCACAGAGCACCAGGGGTGTTCCCCCTGTGCCCCGACCACCCCCCCCGGTGCTCCGTGATCGTAATTAGCATATCGGAAGAGACGGGTTTAATCAGAAACGGCAAGGAGAAGAAAAGAATGGAAGGTAGGAGTAGAATAGCCTTTTTATAGGCCTTTCCAACATGACATTAGTTAAAAAGATGTTTTTCTAATGATAGACTCCCTTTAAAGGGGTTGTCCACACTACAGACACTTATCGTCTATCCACAGGGTAGGTGTCTGGTTTCTAGGGTTCTGAGTGCTGGCCTTGACTCATTTACTTTCTGTGGGTAGTGGAATAAGTGTCTAGTGGAAAAATCTTTCATTTATTCCATTTGACTTATATATTCTGAAGAAACAGTAGATAATACATTTATATTCACAAATTCCAGAAAAACACCCGATGCTTCTCACCCACTTGGTTCAATGATCAGTTCTTAGTGGGGTGCAAAAAATCCACAGCAGTGCCCAGCGGCTTGTAAAATCCAGTACGTATCCATAGAGGAAAATATGTTTTCATTGCTCTCACCATGCAGTATAAAAGTTCATCATTATTCACATGGAGTGTAGATACAGGTCAAGGGAATAATCTCACAGCAGTCGACTTACGGCAGTTTTACATTGTACACAGCACTTTCTCAAGGCCTCGTGACAGGAAATAGCTGAAGGCTGACTTCTCTGTTGTTCTTCCCTTAAACTGTGTATACACTCCATGAAAGTAATGAAAGCCTTTTATTCTGGATGGTGAATGCCATGGAAACATCTTTTTCTCTTAGGATACTGCATTTATATTGTTGAGTAGCTTTGTATTTTGTATATTTAATAGGTAAAAGAAATCCAGGAAGATTTAGAGAAACTAAGCCCTCAGAAAATCAAACACACAAAGAAGGTAAGGACGGGTATAGCAAAATATTGTGACCCTAAATCTGGCATTGCAGCTATGCCTCCGACCACTCCCATACAAGTGCACACTGAGTTCAACTGTGTGTGCATGGATTTCCAATGGGAAGAGGGAAGCAAGCTGTTGCCAGACACCTTGTTGAAAGAATCGGGACACCTCCTCATAGCACCTGAGGCGTTCGGCTCACGTTTACCTAAAGTGTATGGTTACCCTAAGGGGAATAAGTAACTGCCAAGTACAGTCTTGTGGTCTCTTATGGTCATGGTTATGGTTATGGCTTTGGAGTCCACGTCAGGACAAATTTTGGCTGGATTTGGAAAAAAGTTACTGACACCGGCTTCAAAATAAAATGATTGTTTTTAATTATCTTATACAGTTGTTAATGTGTAATTAGTTTTTTTCATGTAATTTTATCACATATTTTCATAGGAATCAATCACTGGCTTTATAATCATTTAGAGGATCATTACTGCTTCTGACTGACCATGGCTGTCAGGCTTTAGTGAAGGAGTCAGTTCACGAGTCAGTCATTTGACCTACCAACATGGTCACAATTTATGAAATGTATTAAAACCAAACAATCTGGCAAATGTCTAGACCTACTCGGATGTAAATAGTTAGGAATATCCGGTGCATGTCACTCAGATATGTTGCAAAATTTCTGTTTCCTTAGTTTGTCTTTAAAAGCATGATATTCTAATAGTCACATTCTGCCATAAACCCTGCTTTTCCCCCCTTTTTTTTTTTTTTTTTTCTCTCTCTCTTACCTATCAGTCTCGTACCATGTCTAGACTGGCAACTATTCATCGTGGAGCCATCCGTGCCCTGCAGATGTTCATCTCTCAGCTGAGTGAACGTGGCAAGCAGCATATTCCCTCTCTCTACAAGGAGCTGGGACACATCATCCGCCAGTTATCCCTCTGCACCGCAAAGCTTGAAGCTGGAAGTGACCCTGCTGCTTCCAAGCTTATTATCTCAATTCTCCAGCAGGTTGAGGTAACTGCAGGCGTCCATTGTTTAATGGATACAGTTCTGTGAAAGTACATGTGACATTAGTTGGACTGTTGTTGAAAAGCCAGGAGGCTGTTGGACTTGCATTTTCTAACTTCTCGTACTCTCTTGACCACTCAGGACTTGGATGCTCTTCTTGAAGCTAAAATGTCTTCAGATGCAAAAAAGTCTCCACCTGCAGCAAAGGCTTCCAAAAATTCTGCATCTCCTATTAGAGATGTGTGTTACCCCCAACCGGTTTATAAACAAAAAGAACTTCGGGAAGAGAATCGGATACCTGTGAATAGACGTCTAATGGTTGGTAAGTAGTGTGTTTACACAAGGGATAGACATCTGTCGATGCTCCAGCTGTTGTGAAATTACAATTCCCACCATACCCACTTCTACTGCTTTTCTTGGAATACCCATAGAAGTGAATGTAGTTGTAGTTTCACAGCAGCTGGCGTGTTGAAGGTTGCTGATCCCTGGTTTACATGTTTAGATTTCTTTTATTAGCAAACAGTTTAGCTTTTTTTTTTTTTTTTTTTTTTTTCCTCTGAGCAAAACTGTCAGTTTCCTGCAGTTGTCTTAGGTTGCCTTCACACTACTGGTATGGCTTCTGTTTTTAATGGAAGCCACAGTGCTTCACTGGATCTGTCATATCATGGTTTTCTATGGTTTGGGTCTGTCACTGTCGTCTTTGTGGTTTGTTTCTTTTGCAGGTAGAGTAGAGCTATTTTTTTCCTGCTGAGACTGCTAATTGAAGTTCTGAAGTGAGCCTCTGATGGCAGTGTGAACAGGGCTCAGTGCCTTAATAACTCAGCAGTGCCTGCTACATTGCTCCCAGGTTCTGGTTTTATAGAGCCAGTACCTAACACAGTCTGCTAAAGGCAAGAAAACTCAGATTTCTTCAGATTAATCTTTTAGATACCATTACCATAAGTGTTCAAAACAGTGCTTATTGAAGGGGAGGAGCTCCTTCTGTCACCGCCCCTTTCACCAAGATCGCCAGGTTCTGAGGGGTTGCCATGGCAGCCAGGAGGTTCATCAGTTCAGCTGTCATGTAAGGAAGTGTGTTGTCCTCTGCTAGAAACAGGACCTAACACACATCTGCAGTAATGTACTATATACTGCAGTACAGAAGTATTGTAGTTTATTATATAGATAAATACTAAAAGTTCAAAGAAACTACTCCTTCCTGTTTCAAATGACTTTTACACACCACATGTGTAAATAAAAAAAAAAAAAAAAAAAAAACAGAACTATCAAAATATTATTCTATTATTATTCTACAGTTACAATGATCTCCTTGCCATCCACAAAAAAGAGGAATCGAGTGATCAAAAACAGAAAATGACGCCAATAAAAATTACAGCTTTACCCACAAAGAGCCCTCACGTAGCTACATCAACAACAAATTATAGTTATGGGTGTAAAAAATATGGTGCCCCCCCCCCAGGCATAATATTTAATAAGTGGTAAACATAACAAAACCTGACAGTCATCCTCAAATAAATTAATAAAAGCTAAGCAATATCTGACCCCGAAATTGTGCAAACTAAAATACAATTTGTCACTGACCCTCATATGGCTATGTTGACACAAAAAAAAAAAATAAAAAGTTTTGCAATGTTTTACTGTAGTGAACATGGTTAAACACGAGGGGGAGTGTATGGCAGCATTGCTGATGGAGGATGTGGCCAGCCCTCTTCCTGGATGACATCCCGTGTCCACTGCTGTGTGCATGGTTAGACAGGAGAAGGATTGCATGGCAGTATCGATGAGAGATGATGCGTCTGGCCCCTTTCTTGATGATATCACGTGTCTGGATGTGTCTAAACTCCTCTTTCCTCTCCAAACCCCACAACGTCATCGGATAGAGAAGAATTGTAAACACGTGACTACAATACAGAACTAAGAGCAGGCACAACTTAGTTACAAAATAATATACAGGTGCATGGTAGATGACCTACTGAGAACCTGTAGATCCTGGAACAACCCCTTTAACACCCAAATTAGGGAGTGACTTTAAGAAGTAAAGTATAACTTGTAATAAGTGTATTCTTAAATATTGTAGACGTTATTTTACTTGTGTTTCCATGTAAGAATGCAGACACTGTGCTCTGCAGAAACTTGCTTCAAGAACTGACAGTCTGATAATGCCATGAAGGATTGTTTTAGTTGAGCGGTGACACATTGCCAAAAAAAAAGGTCATCTGTGGATAGTCCATACACGTTACGTTTACATCGGACTAAAAGACTAATTTGGTCATTTTGGCAGGCTATCACACATGTTTGCAGCTGGTGGATATCATAGTTTAGTCTGCCAAAAGCAAATCGGCCATGTTGGATATTTTTGGCCAGCTGTTGGCTGAATACAGTGCTGGCCAAAAGTATTGGCACCCTTGCAATTCTGTCAGATAATACTCAATTTCTTCCAGAAAATGATTGCAATCACAAATGCTTTGGTAATAATATCTTCATTTAATTTGTCGTCAATGGAAAACCACAAAAAGAATTGTCAAAAAGCCAAATTGGATATAATTCCACACCAAACATAAAAAAGGGGGTGGACAAAAGTATTGGCACCCTTTGAAAAATCATGTGATGCTTCTCTAATTTGTGTAATTAACAGCACCTGTTACTTACCTGTGGCACATAACAGGTGGTGGCAATAACTAAATCACACTTGCAGCCAGTTGAAATGGATTAAAGTTGACTCAACCTCTGTCCTGTGTCCTTGTGTGTACCACATTGAGCATAGAGAAAAGAAAGAAGACCAAAGAACTGTCTGAGGACTTTAGAAGCAAAATTGTGAGGAAGCATGAGCAATCTCAAGGCTACAAGTCCATCTCCAAAGACCTGAATGTTCCTGTGTCTACCGTGCGCAGTGTCATCAAGAAGTTTAAAGCCCATGGCACTGTGGCTAACCTCCCTAGATGTGGACGGAAAAGAAAAATTGACGAGAGATTTCAACGAAAGATTGTGCGGATGGTGGCTAAAGAACCTTGACTAACATCCAAACAAGTTCTAGCTGCCCTGCAGTCCGAGGGTACAACAGTGTCAACCCGTACTATCCGTCGGCGTCTGAATGAAAAGGGACTCTATGGTAGGATACCCAGGAAGACCCCACTTCTGACCCAGAGACATAAAAAAGCCAGGCTGGAGTTTGCCAAAACTTACCTGAGAGAGCCAAAAACTTTTTGGAAGAATGTTCTCTGGTCAGATGAGACAAAAGTAGAGCTTTTTGGGAAAAGGCATCAACATAGAGTTTACAGGAAAAAAAAAGAGGCCTTCAAAGAAAAGAACACGGTCCCTACAGTCAAACACGGCGGAGGATTCCTGATGTTTTGGGGTTGCTTTGCTGCCTCTGGCACTGGACTGCTTGACCGTGTGCATGGCATTATGAAGTCTGAAGACTACCAACAAATTTTGCAGCATAATGTAGGGCCCAGTGTGAGAAAGCTGGGTCTCCCTCAGAGGTCATGGGTCTTCCAGCAGGACAATGACCCAAAACACACTTCAAAAAGCACTCGAAAATGGTTTGAGAGAAAGCACTGGAGACTTCTAAAGTGGCCAGCAATGAGTCCAGACCTGAATCCCATAGAACACCTGTGGAGAGATCTCAAAATGGCAGTTTGGAGAAGGCACCCTTCAAATCTCAGGGACCTGGAGAAATTTGCCAAAGAAGAATGGTCTAAAATTCCAGCAGAGCATTGTAAGAAACTCATTGATGGTTACCGGAAGCGGTTGTTCGCAGTTATTTTGTCTAAAGGTTGTGCTACCAAGTATTAGGCTGAGGGTGCCAATACTTTTGTCTGGCCCATTTTTGGAGTTTTGTTTAAAATGATCAATGATTTGACTTTTTTTTTTCATTCTCTTTTGTGTTTTTTCATTGCAAGCAAAATAAATGAAGATACAGTATTATTACCAATGCATTTGTGATTGCAATCATTTTCTGGAAGAAATTGAGTATTATCTGACAGAATTGCAGGGGTGCCAATACTTTTGGCCAGCACTGTATATATCATGGTTTGGTATATTCGGCCACGTTTGGATGATCATCAGCCACCTTGCACAGACTCGCTTTGCTTCTTTTATAATAACTAAACTGCCCCTTGATCTGCAGTTCAGTTAATATTGGTGGTGGGATCATTTGTATGAAATATAAAGTGTATGGCCGGCCTTAGATGACAGAATGGTCGATCAACAGACAATGGTTCATTAAGCTGTTTTCTGCAGCCTACTTGTATCTAATGTGTGTGGCCACTATTGCCTTGCAGCGCAGGAGTCCTGGGTTCGAATCCAGTCCAGGACAACATCTGTATGGAGTTTATATGTTCTCCCGGTGTTTGTGTGGGTTTCCTCTAAGTACTCCAGTTTCCTTCCACACTTCAAAGACATACTGATGGGGAACGTAGATTATGAGCCCTATATGGGACAGTGACTGACAATGTCTGTAAAGTGCTGAGGTATATATTGGCATTGTATAAGTAAAATAAATAAATATTATGGCATATAGAGGACATAGGAGGTCTCCAACTTGGGACCCTTTTGTTACTATGTAAAACCACATTCTGATGTATTTGTCTTTATTTGTCTTCACATTTGTTTATATTGTGTTTTTTGTTGTATTTGTACACTGGTGAAGTTTGACTCTCACTAGGTTCACACTATTCCAGTCTGTCGAAGGACCAGGACACTGGAGAGGCGGACCGCTAAAATAGCAGTAACACACAGAGTCCGACAGACTCCATTGACCATAATGGGGACCGTTTGGTGTCCAGTGTTTTAAAACTGAAATTGGCAGATGAAAAAGTCCTCCGTTCTGGACATTTTCCTCTGCCGATTTTCAGGTGGACACTGTGAGTTTCCAACAGAGCAGATGTGAACTTAGTCTTATATGGATGGGTTGCTATCAAAATTTGTGACCTATGCAGAGGTCACTGTAGAGAAAGGAGGTGAGCTGTGACCAACTATTGTGAATGGTGGATCCTGTATTATCTGTATGCAGAGGTTATCCTGCCTGTGCTGATAAGATGATGGCCAGAGAGATTTTAAGATATATATATATATATATATATTTTTGTTTTTTAATAATGTAGGCCATAACAGGAAAAAAAATTAATCACCAAAAATGTTTAACATGAAACCTTGACTCAAACAATAGGTCATCTTCTGACGACACATTTCTCTTTATTTCTAGATGGGGGATGTCCAGTTGGGACAAACTCTTTAATCTCCTCTCTTGCCTCTTAGACTGTGATGTTCCTCTTATGTATGTAAGTTTAAGATAAAAACACACCCATTTACTTTCTACAGATGAGCCGCCTGAGTTGATGAATATTGAAGCCCAGCCAGAACCTAACTTTCCACAACCACCATCTTCTCCGGAGAGGCGATCTGCTCTGAGGTCAGGTGTGGAAGCGTTAATTCAAGCCGGACATCTAAAAGGCCTGCACAGAAGTGGCGTGGGGCAGAACAAGAGCAAGGGAGTGCTGATTCCTCAGAGACCTAAGGTACAAATATGTGGCACAAAACTGCATGACCATTTTCTGATTTTGTGTATAGTTTGCTTTGTATAAATTTTTTTTTATTTTTTATTTATTTATTTTTTGTGTGTATGTGGGAATTCATATAGCTGCTTTTATGTCTTCCATCAAACATTCAGCTTGGTTTCGAATGGTATTTAGTCCTATAGGAGATGAGATTGGCCGTGGTTTCTCTGGGTAGGGTGGTTGAATATCAGCAACACTTCTTACACTGTTTAGTCTTAAAGGGAACCTGTCACGTTGAAAATACAGCACAATCTACAGACAGCAGGTTATAGAGCAGGAGAGCTGAGCAGATTGATATGTAGTTTTGTGGAAAAAGATTCAGTAGAACTTATTGATTGCAATTTCTGGGTTTAGGAGTCCAGTGGGCGGCCCTACTCCGTAATTGATAGCTATAGAGAAGTTAATCATTGAGTGAGAACTCCCAGTGGACTCTTAAGCCCAGAATGAGCTTTAGGTCACTGAATTATAATTTGTACTGAATCCTGTCACAAAACTATAAGGCAGTTACTAATGCAGACTGATAGATTTATCACAGTGACTGACGCTGGATGGTAAGTTTGGTGATCTTAAGTTTACATCACTTATATGTTGGTCTAGTTTACTCAAGAAAATGCACCAAAATTTTGCATAATTTTTTTTTTTTGTCACACAATATCAAATCCTAAGCCATGCCCTTTTGTCTTAAGTCATACTGCTTTAAGTTAAGCCAGTGCCCTTGTTGGGTTAGGCTCAAGAAGTGGCTGAAACACAATAAATGTGGTAGAGGGCATGTTTGGCAGTTTGGGGCACATAAATAGTTAATCTGCCCCTATATCTTAATAAGCTGAAAAGGATAGAGGTCCTTCAGCATAGGTGGCTGCAGACTTCTGAGTGTTTTATTTATTGTAAATGATGGGTACTGTTGGGGTTTGTTCACATGACAAATTCCGCCACAAAATCATCACCAGATTCTGCCTTGTATTGTTGTCAGTGGGACGCAGAGATCGGAGCAGGGTGCTGAAAAAATAAGCGACCTGGTCGATCTTAATGCAGAATTCAGAGCTGATCAGCCGCAGAGCCAAAAGCATGAGACAGTCACCTGATCAGCACCATTCATCTGGGGCTGATGCAGTGTCTGATGCAGTGTCTGATGCAGTGTCTGATGCAGTGTCTGATGCAGTGTCTGAATGCTGCAACAAAAAAGATGGAAGGCTGGTAAATGAAGAGGAATCTGAGGTGGCAATTTGCCTCAATTCTTCTTCGTTTTCTGACATGACCTTTAGCATAAATTCACACACAACAGTTTTTGTTTTGTTTTTTTTGCATATATTTATGTGACTAAAAATTAGTACCATTCGTTTGATGATTGCGGCTGTGGTGGCAGTTACTTGAATTTTTGCAAATTCTATTTAGATGGATGGCACAGCTGGCGAAATTTCTGCAATGAATCTGCCACATTCGAGTTCACTCTTTCATTTGGCCAGACTGCTTGTATACAATACATCGCTGCTACTCTGGAGAAGGAAGTGGGGTGTCACATTTCTTGCTGGATTTCTCCTGCTTTTGAATGCAGATGACACATCCAGATATACATATGAATGAGTCATCTGAGAATGTGAACATATTTGCCCGGCTGCCTAAATGGTGCATTTTTTTTTAAATTTTATTTATTTTAAAGATCTGCAAAATATAACAGTTTTATTATGTAATGTCTGCTCCTACTACATGGTTTTAATAGATCTGTTCCAAGCATAATCATATAGCTATGTATTCTACAATTTTTAAAGGGAAAACATTTCACAGATTGTTACTATCTTATAGAATCTTAAGTAAGTTCTCTATACTGTCCCGTAGGGCTTCCGGCAACCACGAAAGACAGACCCCTCCCACCGGTCACATTTTCAGGAGAAAACCGTGTCATTCAAACTGAAGGAAAATCGTCCAGTTGTCAAAGAGAAGAAAATTCCTTGGGTACCACCCAACCCAACATCCCCTTCAGCCTCCCCAAAAAGGTCCATGATGAAAGAACTTATATGAGCATGTAGTTAAAGTGGTTATCCACCTTTATACAGACGTAATTTACATGCCAAAAGCTAGGCTGTTCAGTCGCCGTACTTCTAGTAGCTTGTCTAAGACACATCTGCATTACCCGTAACTGCTACTACTCCTGTGCTTCGGCATTTAAACAATGCTGGGAGATGGGCTCTCCAGGAAGCAGATGATCTGCAGTAGTCCTGATCTTTGGCTACCTAAGGCTGGACCACCAGTTTTTAGATGGTTAACCCCTTCAAACAATAATCATTGACATATGATTGACTGTTTTTATATCGTGAAGACCTGGCAGCAATACTTGCACTTGGAGCCCGCTCCAATCGTGGGTATTAACCCTTTTATACTGCCAAAAAAAAAAAAAGGCTGCTGTCACACAGGTGCATAGGTCGTTACAGTCACAGCAGAGTAATCAGACATCTGCCTAGTAACGAACTGTGCACCTGTGTGTACATCACATGACCATGGACTGATTTTTATCCACTAGAAGTAAGCAGAATGAATGACAGCAAGCAGAGATAAAAAAAAACAAAAAACATGAGGAATTGATACAGAAAGTATATTATAAAATTGTAGAACTTTTTACTATACCAACAATAACATTTATCTCTCCATATTGGTCTGAAAGTGGTCAACCCCTTTAATATATCTGTGCATAGCCTAAACATATGCTGAACTTTAACATTGTGCTGCTCTTCATTCTTTTTAGGGTAAGCTGGAACACAGAAACCAAAAGTTTTAATGCTTCTCCATCTAAAAAAATTGAAGAAATTGATTGTTCGAAGAGAAAGGAAGCTGAAAGAGAGGACAAAGAAAATGAAGATTCCAGGTAACACTATTTCCTTATCGATTATGTAGCATCTGTGTTAATAGGAGCCTGTCAGGTGAATTTCAGCCACTAAACAGTAAGTGTCCCTGTGGACTAGTAGTAGTTTTGTGTCCAATATATACCTATAGCATGCCTGCTCAGCTCGGGGTTGTTTATTAGTAGCCAGAGATGAGTTTGATTTTCTCATTGGACTCTCTGGTGTTCCACTCACATATACATTTCATCTTCTTTGTGCTCTGTTTCTTTTGTTCTGTTGCACTGTTCTTACAAATAAAAGCTTCCCATTAACCCCTTCAAAATGCTAAAATGGAAAATTATTGTGTCCTTATTTCCTCCCATGTTTTAAAAGTCTTTTTGAGTCATATTGGGTCTTATTGAGAGCCAGATTGTACTCCATAACAGCCACATTTAGTATTCTGTGCAATGTACTAGAGAGATGAAAAAAAATTAGAAAGCGAGTGCAATTGTGGCATTTGTGAAAATGCTTGTTTGTCCAGAGTTTTCCTTATGCTGTTTCCTGAAAGGTTGGCTTGGCTGGACTCTGAAACAGCAAGACGACTGCAACAACTTGACCATCTCTATAGGGAGGAAATAGCTCATTTACGGAATCTTAGGTGAGCAAGCGAATTAGCTAGAATACTCCAAATAATTAATGACTATTTTTTTTTTTTCAGTAGTTACCTTTTTTCACTTTTTTTTTTTTTTTTTTTTTTTTTTACCTTTTAAATAGGGAGGAGGCCCATGCTGCAAAAAGATTACCACATGAATACCATACAAGCCATAATGTAGCAAGACAACAGGTAAAGTATGACTTTACTTAATCCATTCAGAAAGCTGCTGGTGGACAAAAACAAATATGAACTTGCATAATTTTTAAGCCTGCCTAACTTTTCAATAATCTAACTATACACCAGTATTATAATGTGTGTACATGAGGAATAACACTATATTTGGCCGTTATTACTTGCATTCTGCAGTTTTGTTTTGTTTTTTAGCAGTTTACCCCTTTGCAGACTTTCTTTTAGCCTTTGTGCACGACCTTGTGGTTTCAGTGTGTTAACCTTGGTTGTAACAGGTAGTACAGTGATCTGTTCTTTTCTTATGGCCCCATACACACGACCCTATATTATCACAGGTCTGTGTGTGTGTGGGGGGGGGGGTGGGGGCATGTGTCAGCAGGCAAACTTAGGGCTAGTCCTGTTCCTACCCGTTTTGTAGCCCAGGCTGATCACTGAAAAGTACAGGTCTGTGGCGGTTACAGATGATACACAGAATCTTCCATGTTCTGCTGTCCATGCCATTTTCTCAGACTTGTACAATTGCGAACACAAAAGGTGTCTGCTAGTGCCAAGAGTATTACTGCATATACTGTATGTAAGGACACATGAAAATTAGGTTCTTGGTACTTTTTACATATTGAGCAAACTGTAATTGTAAGCCCACCTGCCATGTCAAGGTGATAGTGTAGGGTCCCTACACTAAAATGACTCTCCATTTTCTCAGACCTATACATGTCCACGCATATAATATGTACATATACACATACATGTCTGCAATGAACACAGTAAGAGGTGAATCTGTTCATTTGACTCCCACTCACTCACTCACTCACTCACTCACTCAGCAGTGCTATATACAGCATAAAAGAGTACTGACCTGTATTGATGTGAAACTTCCTATGCAGCTCCAGCAACCTCTGTCTATGCCTGTGTCTATCCTCACAACTTCTGCTCAATACTCTCCCCCTTCCTTGTGAACTTCTATATAATGTCATACCTCTATTATTCCAGTCTGTTTTGCTTGCACAAGATGGCATTAGGAAAGGTTTCAGAGTGAGTGTCATATTAGGAGGTAAGAAGGAGCAGGGTAAGACTATAAAGAAGCATTTTTCTCTGAACACATACTGTATATATTACAAAGTTTCCTCTTTTCACTTGTACTATTGATTTATGCAAAGTTTGTGGTAAAGTTACTGACCTTGCAACTCGCCATGATTTTTTTTTTTTTTTTTGTCAGTTAGTGGAAGACATGTTATCAGAGAAGGCAAAAGATGAGCGCCTGCAGGAACTGAGTCTTAACAGGACGGAGCATTTACATAGTTTTCAGCAATCTCATAGTGAATTGGATGTTATGATCCAGAGAATGGAGGAAATGGAGGTAAACTTTAGTAATGGAATTTTCATAGCCAGTCTCCATATATTCTCTTTGTTTCTGTGCGTCTTATGTTGTTGTTGTTGTTGTTGTTGTGTTTTTTTTTTTTTTTTTTTTTTTTTTTTCCACCCCTGCAATTTAATTTCAGATCATCCTTTTAAAAAGCCCACTTTAAAGGGGTATTCCAAGGGATTAAGGGGTATTTTAATCAGTGGAGGTCCCTCCATATGAATTGAGCAGCATTGGTCACTTGTGTCTTGTATTGTTTGACTATTAAAGGACTATTATTATAGTATAAATGTGGTGTGTTGTGCTTAAGCAATGCTGTTCCATTCACTTTATTGGGACTGTTGGTCTGCTATCTCTGGTAGTCCCATAAAAAAAAAAAACCTGTATTAACTGGAATACTGCTTTATAAAGGCAGTCTGCCACCCCCAGACATATTCAACTGCAGAGCACATTACAGTGATAAACTAAGATATAGATATAGAGATAGAGAGATGGTATCATAAAAGGATCAACTCTCAAGGGGTGGCGCAGGTAGGTGATGGTAGGGATCTAAGTGGCAAGAGCAGTGCTCCCAGTGCACCAACTGCTTCGTGTACATAAGGCTTCAAAGTTGTTTTTCTCCAGATATATAAAAGTTACATAAGTATGTAAGGTCAGTTTAGGACCCCCAACCGCCACCAGCTGCCATTGCATCCAGCATAGTACATTAGACTCATGTCGCTGAGTCCCCAAACTGATGCCAAACGCCAACGTTATTACCTTTTTAAAATATCCTCTCTGCTTATGCAAATTTAGCCTTTGGTAGTTACAGGGGGCAGCACCTCTGGGCTTCTAGTGACAAACATGGGTGAGTATTCTGCGCAAGCTTCCTCGGACAGCCAGGTGCACTTTGTGCTGCCTCAGACCCAACATCCCCATGGCAATCTTCTATCTTTGTGCGCGTGCTCCGCCCTTGCAATACACAGCTCTTGTCCCACCAGCTCATTGTTCATTGCACACTGCCGGGGACACAGAGCAGTGAGCTAGGCAGCGCATAATGATACAAGAAGCCCTGAGGACTTTGAGCACAAACTGCCCGAAGTGCACCAATGTGTGGTGTTTGGAGGTCCTAAAATGGGTTCCCTTTAAGGATGTAGCAGTTTTAGGCTTTCAGGACAAACCAATTTTCTTCTGTGTGTGTTGTGTGGGGTTTTTTTTTTTTTTTTTTATTTTTTACGGCATCATTTTCAGATGCCTATGTGTGTTCCTTTTGGGAAGAACTTAGGGGGAATATAAGCAAAAATATGTTTAAAGCGCAACTGTTATATCAACTTTATTAAAAACAAAAAAAAAAATCATGTAGTGGACTGTACTGTAAGGGGTATTCCCAACACACATTTTACCTGCTCCTACAACACTGCTCTGAATTTCTCTTCTGGGTTCACCTATTCAGGTGGACTTATCTCTGGTGATTTGACAATTCAGACTAACAGCTCCCAGTTTATCCAATGTACATAAAACTGTAAACTGTCAGATGGTTCCAGGGCTAAAGTGCTTGCCCTGGAGCTGTGTATAACAGATAAGAGAACAGCGGTGGCTTTGGGAAGCAAGCACATACGCACTAAAAGAAGTGCTCCCATAAAACTGCCAACTGCCCCCCCAGTCCTCTCCCGCTCCTCAAGAGATTGCAGGGAGCGATATAGCAAGCCTGGCCACCACTGCCTGCTCATAGAACCTAGATAACAAGTGTTAAACAAGCAAGATGGTTAATCGCCTGTATCTGGTAAGAAAAGCGACTTTGAGCTCGCAGTAGATTTGATAACATTCTTTGATTACATTTTTCGACATGTTTAAACATACTTTGCTTTTAACCGGTTGACGACCGCCGGCCGTAAATTTACAGCCAGTGGTCCTGGTCTCTGAAGTCTGGCTAACTGTAAATTTACGGCCGGCACTTCAGAAACACAGTAAGCGGGATCAGGAGCGGGTGTTAGCTGTAACTGACAGCTAACACCCTGCTCCATAACCCCCGGTCGGAACTGAGTTCCAATCGGAGGTTTTAACCCCTTGGATGCCACGGTCAAGCATGACCGTGGCATCCAAGAGGTTCCGCCATGTTGTCGCTCCCCCCGCGGCAAGAGCGGGGGGGTGCCGATATCTATAATCTGCAGCCCGGGGTCTGGCCAGTGACTCCAGGCTGCCTGAAGCCCCCACTACCTGGTTGATCCTACCGGGATATCAAGTAGGCAGCCGACGCGTCCACATTGACTGACATCCTGTATAGACTGCAATACACATGTATACTCGTGGATTGGAGTCTATAATACTGAGCCAGGATCAGAGCATCGCTGGCTCAGGTGTCCTTATAGGACAAGTAAAAAAAAAGTTTAAAAATAAAGTGTGTAAAAAAAAAAAAAAAAGTTATAAAGCCCCCAAAAATGAATTATATAAAAAAATTAATAACACATATTTGGTATCGCCACGTCCGTAACATCCTGTAGAATAAAACAAACAATATTTAATGTACACGGTGCTCGTCGGGGGGAAAAAAACAAAAACTCTGGAAGTAATGATTTTTGGCTATCTCGCTTACAAAAAAATGCTATAAATAGTGATCAAAAACTCACATGTACCTCTAAACAATACCAATAAAAAGCACATGTCCTCCCACAAAAGATAAGCCCTAAACCAACTCTGTCAACCGAAAAATAAAAATGTTACGCATCTCAGAAGATGGCGATGCAAAAACAATTGATTTATGTCTACAAATGGGTTTTTGTTATGCAGAATTAGTAACACACAAAAAAAAAAATATAAATTGGGTATCGTCATAATCATACTGACCTGCAGAATAAAAGTAACATGTGATCTATACTGTACGCTGCATGGCAAAAAAATTAGGTAAAAACCAATGCCAGAATTTGTTTTGTTTTTTTTGTTTTTTTTTTTTAAATCCACCCAGAAAGAGTTAATATAATTTATTCAATAAGTTATAGACAACCCAAAAAATGGTGTCATTAAAAAATGCATATCATATCGCAAAAAATCAGCCCTCATATGGCTACATCATTAGAAAAATAAAGAAAATATAGCTTGTACAATGTGAAGGCAAAAACCCCAAAAATCGCCAAATCATTAGAACTTTAGAGCTTACAAGGGAAAATAAACTAAAAGTGACCCCTCCCAAATCATAGGAGCTACTGGGGATATAGTAGGGAATTTGGTGTACCCAATGTACTCCGCACAGCTTACATATTCACTCTTCACCATGCGCTGTGCATTCACGTCTGGGATACTACTGATTATAACACCCCCCCCGAAAAATTCTTTGAGGGGTGCAGTTTTCAAAATGGGGTCACTTTCTAGGAGATTCCACTTTACTGGTACTTTAGAGGCTCTGCAAACATGACATGGCGTCCAGATACCAAACATCTAAATCTGCACTCCAAAAGCCATATAGCTCCTTCCCTTCTGTGCCCTGCTGTGTGCCCAAATTGCAGTTTATGCCACATGTATGACACTGGTGTACCCGGGATAATGTACTTCATGTCATATGTGGGTATAAACTGCTGTTTGGGCACAGCCGGGCACAGAAGGGAAGGAGCACTATTAGGTTTTTGGAGCACAGATTTAGACAGTTTAGCTTTTGGACACCATTACACTTTTGCAGAGCTCCTGAAATGCCAGTAAAGTGGAATCCCCTGACATGTGTCCCCATTTTGGAAACTACACCCCCCGAAGGAATTTATCCAGGGTTACAGTGAGCATTTTTAACCTCCAAGTGTTGCTATAATTTATTCTCCAGAAATGAATACGCAGCTGATGCTGAAAGGTGAAAATGACAATTTTTCCAGGAATATGTAATTTCAATGCATAATACGTTGTGCCCGGCTTGTATCAGATATGAACGCTCCAAAAGCTGTTGTGCCTAGGATAACCACTTAACAGTTTTTAGAGTGTTTGTGCCTGCTGACATAAGCTGGGCACAAAATATCGGGCACTGAAATGGCGAATCTCTGAAAAAATTGCAAATTTCCCTTTTCATTATCAGCTGCGTATTCATTTATTGAAATTAAATGAATGCAACACTTAAGGGTTAATAATGCTCGCTACCCCACTTGATAAATCCCTTCAGGGGTGTAGTTCCCAAAATGGGGTCACAAGTCTGCGGATTCCACTTTACTGGCAATTCAGGGGCTCTGCAAAAGTGGCATGGTGTCCAAAAACCAAACTGTGCTTCAAAAACCAAAATAGCGCTCCTTCCCTTCTGTGCCCGGCTGTGCCCAAGCAGCAGTTTATACCCACATATGACATTAAGTACGTTATCCTGAGTACACCAGTGTCATACATGTGGGCCTAAACTGCAGTTTGGGTACACATTAGGGGGCAGATGTGAAGGAGCGCTATGTGGCTTTTGGAGAATAGATTTAGATTGTTGGATTTTGGACGCCATGTCATATTGCCAAAGACCCTAAAATTGCCCCTACAAAATGGGGTCACTCCTTGGGGAATTCCAATTTACTGGCACCTCCAGGGCTCTGCAAAAACAATATGGCATCCAGAAAGTCCCTCTAAATCTGTACTCCAAAAGCTAAAAAGCGCAGTGCTCCTTCCCTTCTGAGCCCTGCTATGTGTCCAAGCAGCAGTTTACACCCACATATATAATTTTTTTTTGGACCCGGGATAGCCCACTTAATAGTTTTAGGAGTTCATGTCTCTGATGCCACAAAGTGGGTACAATGTATTGGGCACCAAAATGGCATATTTATTTAAAAATTTCAATTTTCACTTTGTACATTAATTTTTGGGAAGCATTTTTAGGCTCAAAATGATAATACCCCTTGATACATTCCTTGAGGGGTGTAGTTTCTAAAATGGGGTCACTTTTGAGGGGTTTCCATTGTATTGGTACTTTAGGGGCTCTGCAAATGCGACATGGCATCCAAAAACTATTCCAGCCACATCTGCCCTGCAAAAGCCAAACAGCGCTCTTTCCATTCTGAGCCCCACCATGTACCCATACAGCAGTTTACGACCACATATGGGGCATTTCTGTGTTCAGGAGAAATTGTGTAACAAACTGTGGGGTGCTTTTTCTCCTTTATCCTCTTGTGAAAATGAAAAATTTGGGGCTAAATTGATGGTTTATTGGAAAGAAAGTAATTTTTCATTTTCACGTCCCAATGTTAATAAAATCTGTGAAATGGCTGCAGGGTAAAAATGCTCATTATGTCCCTTGATATGTTCTGTGAGGGGTGTAGTTTCCAAAATGGGGTCACTTTTGGGGGTTTCCATTGTATTGGTACTTTGGGGCTCTGTAAATGTGACATGGCACCCGAAAACTATTCCAGCAAAATCTGCCCTCCAAAAGCTAAATAGCGCTCTTTCCATTCTGAGCCCCACCATGTACCCATACAGCAAATTACGACGAATATGGGGTATTGCCGTGTTCAGGAGTAATTATTTAACAACCTGTGCTTTTTCTCCTTTAACCCCTTGTGAAAATGAAAACTTTGGGGATAAAGTGATGTTTTAGTAATTTTTTTTATTTACACATCCCAATGTTAATAAAATCTGTGAAATTCTGTCAGGGGTGTAGTTTCCTAAATCGGGTCACTTTTGGGTGGTTTCCAATGTATTGTTACTCTAGGGGCTCTGCAAATGAGACATGGTACCTGAAAACTATTCCAGCAAAATCTGCTTTTCAAATGCCAAGTGTCGCTCTTTCTTTTCCGTGCGCTGCCGTGTGCTCAAAAATCCGTTTACACCCACATATTGGGTATTTCTGTGCTCGGGAGAAATTGTATAATAAACTTTGAGATGTATTTTCTCCTTCAACCCTTTGTGTTAATTTTAGGGATAAATGAATGTATTATTGGTTAAAAATGAAATGTCTAAATTTCACCTGCATATTGTTTTAATTCTTGTGAAATGCTTAAAGGGTTAACAAACTTCCCAAATGCTGTTTTGAATTATTTGAGGGGTGCAGTTTTGAAAATGGGGTGATTTATGGGGGTTTCTAATATATAGGTCTTTATAATCCCCTTCAGAACTGAAGTGGTCCCTAAAAAATGAGTTTGGGAAATTTTCTTGTAAATCTGGAAAATCGCTGTTACACTTGTAACCCTTCTAACAAAATAAATTAAAGGACGATTAAAAGATGATGCCGATATAAAGCAGAGATATGGTAGATAATAATTATTAATGTATTTGGGTGGTATGACTATCTGTCTGAAAAGCAGAGCATTTCACATTTTGAAAATTGCTATTTTTTTTCCAAATTTCCATCAAATTTCCTAATTTTTTTTATAAATAAATAAAAAAAAGTATTTCTCAATGTTTACCACTAACATGAAGTACAATGTGGCATGAAAAAATAATCTCAAAATCACTTGTGTAAGTTATAGCGTCTCAAAGTTATTGCCATATAAAGTGACACATGTCAGTTTTGAAAAATGAGGCCTGGTCCTTAACCAGTTAAACATATTTCTCATATACTTTATTAAAGAATCCTTTAAGTATCCTTAAGATATCCTTTTAATTAAAATAAACTGTAAAGTATCTCCTTGACAAAGCTCTGAGTGTTGCCAAGAGTCTGTATTCAACATCTACTTACTATACACTACATGAATACACCCACCTATAACATCCTATGGTAGGCTCTTCAGCTTGCCTTTCCCACTCCATCTCCATGCCCTGTATGCATCATTATAAAGTACTTTTTAACTATAAAGTACCTTTACTAAGCTCTCCCTGCCTATCACTAACAGCTTCGCTGCCCTCTCCCCTTACCAGCACATCCATGCTCACTGACTGCTTTTTATTCATATGCAGGTGGGCTTGCCGCCTCAAGTAATCCTATCTGTAAATGAGAATAAACTGAGTAAATAAATCTGGTGTTCACATCAGTATCATTTTTATTTCTCTAATAATTAATCCGTTTACTCCATAGAAATACCAAGAAGCAGTTCGGCAGAGGTTTACTCAGATAGTTTATTCAGACCCGGAGTTCTGGGCGCAAGAAGAAAAAGGTTAGTTCAGTTACTCTTATGCTTTGTTTCTTTGCCGTTTATCAGTCCTGAAATTAGTGTTTTTATTTGGAGGTCCTTTCATTACAGAGAGATCTCATGCTGTCCTAGTCGAGAGACCACGTTCTCCCCACCCTATTAGGATCACCAAACCCTTAGGACATCGGGAGCCAGTGGTGGACATTCTACTAGAGGAGCCTTATGAAGGAGAGTAAGTGAAGAGGCCATGTTTACTGTTTTCCTTTAAAGAGGTTGTGCCACTACAGACACTTATGCGATATCCGCAGGATAAGTGTCAGTTCATTGGGGCCCCAGTGATCAGGAGAATGGGGTACAGAAAATCCCCCTTAATCCTTGTTGTGAATGAAGCGCCAGTGCACGCACTTGGGCAGTGCTCCATTCGAACTCTGAGACTCCAATCTTCTGCATAGAATCTTCCATAGAACTGAATGGAGGGCCAGCTGGCCCCCATTCTCCTGACTTGTGGGGTCTCAGCAGTCTGACTCCCATCTATCCTGTGGATAGGGGATAAGTGTCTGTAGTGGTACAATTCTTTTAAAAATGAGACCGTAAGGGTTGATGTACTATACAGTTTTGCATCATCTTAGGAGATCTGCTTCTGTTTTACTCAAGAGAACAGATATTTGCATTCTGTTATAAAACCAAATCCACACTGATCCAGTTAATGCTGCAGGGTATTCACAAATATTTTTTTTAGAAATTTTTCGAAAACAACAACTGGACTTAAAAATATAATTTTCCTTAGAATTCCTGAAAGCAGACAGAAGGGAAGCCGATGTGTCACATAGTTTTGACCTGCCTTCTCTAGTGCACACTAGCAGGGGCGTAACTATCGGGGTAGCAGCTGCCACAGGGCCCAGGACATTACGGGGCACCGCGGGCCCCCGATGCTTTCTATTTTTAATAGACTGTTACCTGCTGGAGTAACCCCAGCAGGTAACGGGCCCTATATACTTACCGATTCCCGGGGTCCCGCTCACGGCCGCCTGTGCTTCCGATTCTGCGGAGGCGGCTTTGAGCAGGATCAGGGATCAGTATGTGAGGCCGCGGCCCGAACACCACAATCTCTGCTATCATTATAGTCCGGGGTCTTTTCAGACCCCGGAGTATAATAATCGGAGGCCCAGGGGAGGTGAGGGAACATAAAAAACAATGTACTCACCTCTCCTGCGCTTCTCCAGGCTTCGGGCCTGTTTGGTGACGTCCCCGACGTCATTTTGCGCCGCTACACTTTGCCCGCATCACGTGACGCCGGCCTGGTCCAACATTGAAGGCGGATGAAGCAGCAGGGAGTGGACCGGAGCGAGGAACAGGTAAGCAACGTTGTTTTTTTATGTTTGTATCCTCCCCTGGGTCTCCGATCATTATACTCCAGTCCCCGGAGTATAATAATTGTTCATGGGTGGTCCACAATGGGACATATAATAGTGTGTGCAGGGGCAACTATGGGGCAAAATACTCAGTGCAGGGGCCACTATGGGGAATAATAGTGTGTGCAGGGGCCACTATGGGATATAATACTGTGTACAGGGGCCACTATGGGGAATGATACTTTGTGCAGGGGTCACTATGGGACATGATACTGTGTGCAGGGGCCACTATGGGGCATGATACTGTGTGCAGGGGCCACTATGGGGCATGATACTGTGTGCAGGGGCCACTATGGGGCATGATACTGTGTGCAGGGGCCACTATGGGGCATGATACTGTGTGCAGGGGCCACTACGGCACATAATAGTGTGCGCAGGAATGCAGTTTTTTTTGGCGGGGGCGGTCCGGGGGGGGGGCGATTGGGGGCAGCGCTTCGGGGGGGGGGGGGGGGGCCATGTCAAATGTTCGCCTTGGGGCCCAGCCATTCCTAGTTACGCCACTGCATACTAGTATAGTAGGCTGTGGCATTGATTTATTTCTGGTTTTCTTGAAGTTCACTACAAATACACAGAGAAGAGCTGGCTCGTCGTTCTCCTCACCAGTTTGTCCAGCCTCCTCTTGGATGCTCGAAGGGACTCTTACATCTGTCAGTTCCCTCACGAATGCTGCAGAATATTCATAATTACACAGAAAACTTTGATCGACACCTTCGACTTACCTCCCATGAGGAGGTGGGAGACTTCAACCCATGGCACATCACAGACAGGTAAAAGATACCTGTGTTCGGGAAGAGGACCTTTCACCGCCTCTACCACTGACTAGCTGAGAGAGTAACCATTGTCTATTATTTTGCAGCCTGGCAGAGGATCTGATAAATGATGCCTTAGGTGAGGTAGCAGCAGAAATACAAGACCTGTGTGAAGGCTATGCAGAAGCTGTTTTTACATCAGAATTCATGGAGCCTACAGAAAATAACTAGCCTGTAAATTAAGTTCAGTGAACTGGGTTTATTGTGAATTTTTTATTTTTTTTTAATTTATATTGGCAGCAAAAATACTTTTTTTTTAAATGTTGGGTTTTTAAATATTTTGTATGCACAGTCTCAATCATCTTGTTTTTGTACCAGAACATTTAATACAATGCACCTAAATATCGTGCTAAAATATTGGTATATAATTTGGTGTTCAAAACAAGCCTCTCATCTTTGTGCATGAGATTTGTTTTTTGTTTTCTTTTTTTCTCCTCCCATACATTATTTCCATGAGATAAATTATTTTCATGAAGATTGTTCCATTACTTTTGTGTCTGTTTTATTAATTGCTCGACTTAAGGGGTACGCCAACCACCAACATTTATTGCCTATCCACTGTATAGGTGTTTAAATGTTAGATCAGTGGGGGTCTGACTGTCCCTTCAAATGCTTGACAAAGGAATGGGGGATTTTAACATTTTGCCATATATGAATGTAACTGTAGGTCTGATCTGTGGGTGTATTGCCGCAGACATATGGCCAATCGATGGTATAAGAACAAAAGCTTTACAAATGCCATCAGCAGTGAGTGCTGTTGTAACGTGCAACAACCAGGGCTGGATATACCTCTGGTCCTGACCCTTAACCCCTTAGGGAAGGTGTCTCCTGCTGTCACCCCATCGGTGACATGATGTGCTGATGAGTTGCCATGGCAGCAGGGGGGCCTAATAAAAGTCCTCAACCCTGCCTTTGCTAGAGGCCTATTTGGCCACAACAAAGGCATGGCTTATCTGGCTTGTCTGCAAGCTAAATTATTACTGGTAATAATTCTTTGGTGTACTGAGTATCACCATATTGCTTCATGAAGTTTATTTAACCACTTCCATACCAGATGCTTTACCCCCCCCCTTCCAGACCAGACACATTTTTGGGTTTTTTGTATGTGCGGTTTTGAGGGCTGTAACATTTTTATCATTTGCGTTATTCAACTAATTTCTGCATCTTTTTTTCGGTGACACATAGGGCTTTATTTTTTTTTTATATATCTGGGAAAATCTAAACAAAAGAGGGAAAACGTGACTTTTTTTATTTTTTTTTAGGGGGAGAGGCTGATTTTCCCTGTAACTGGGGCTGGTACATTTAGCCCCAGTTCCAGGAGGAATACAGCCTCCTGCACCTTACTACAGAGCTGAACTGGGTCCTGTAGGACCCAGCAGCTCTAACACATGCTGCTCCCGACGGATCATGTGACCGCCAGGTCAGAGGGGAGCCGCAAGATGGCGCCCATAGCGCTTTATACAGTGCACTGTATACACAGCGATCGGGATGGCAGGGAAGGTAATAAACCTTCCCTGTCTTCTCTCTGGGAGCTCCGGCTGAAGTTACAGCCGGCTCCCACTTTCAGCAACTGCATGATTTTGTGCAGCTGCTGTGTTCTGCTTGGACGTACCAGTACGTCCTTGCAGAACAAGGCAACCACCCCAAGGACGTATATAGTCTATGGGCAGTACGGAAGTGATTTAATCTCTCTACATATACATGGAGAAAGAACTGTCCCGTGTGCGTGTGCGTGTGTGTGTGCGTGTGTGTGTGTGTGTGTGTGTGTGGTGTCGTGGTCAACTTCAGGCAAGGCTTAGGATTGCAAAAAAAATATCAAAAACAGTACATTTAAAATATAACTTTTAATAGTAATTATGAGTTTAAAAGTATAATAACCCTCAAATAGAAGTCCAATAATCGCTGGCCAATGTGTCTGTCAGACCCAATAATTAGTAGTGCTGGGATAAAGGTAAGATATTATTTAGGTGGGGAGTATGTTCCCAACACCCAAATCAACCTAATGATGGATCCACTATTTATTGTATAAACACAATAGGAATCAAATATCCCAATGGCTAGTGGAACCCCCCCCCCCCCAAAAAAAAAAAAATAAATAAAAAAATACAGGACGGTTTTATCCCTCCTTCATTTCCCTAATTCATCAGGGTATGTGACAATTACTATCAATCTGTATCTCTTTGATGAACACACACCACTAAATAGCTGAAAGCCAGTAAAGGACCGGCCACTACAACTGACTCCAGGTCTAGCTAGAGAGCTCACATTACACTCTCAATAGGTACTGGCTGCCACTTACACACAGCAAACTGTCACAAAAATTGTTTGTACGCACAGTACTGCTATAAAAAAAATTGCCTGACCAGTTTCTGCTGGAAATAAACCCAACTCATCAGAGGCAAAGAAAGTTAGAGCTTCAATAAGGCAGTGTAAAATTTGGAGCAGGTCAAGTAGTGCAGTCACGAGCATATATCTAGTCTATCCCGGTCGGCCGTGATATTTGGCTTAGGACTGCACTGCATGTAAGCATATGGACAAAATAATAGAATTGAAACCGCTTATTTGATTAAACCGCAGAGTCCATATATAATCAACCTTATATTTGTGTGCCAAGATTTGGGGGTAGGAAAATGTAATATTCTCATATGGCTACTGTGAGTCAGAATACCAGAATCTGCTTGTATGTCTATTTAAAATATTTTCAAATTAGTTTTGAAAAATGATGATTTTTTTTTTTATGGATGTTCTTATTAAATCAGGAAAATTTTAATGTAAGAAAATCTGTTGGTAATTTTTTTTTTTTTTTTAAATAAATTATTTTATGTGAAAGCATGCTCTTGGTCTTTTATGACTTAAAGTGTACCTGTCAACTTTTCCATAGGAACTGTGGTGGATTTCTATATGATTTCAGAAAAATGCCCCTCTCTTCATTTATCAGAGTACTTTCCTCTTCCTCCAGGACTGATCATTCAGTCAGAGTTCACTGATAAAAATCCTTCTTCAGTAAGGAATAGATGAACAAATCAGCAGCCTATAGAAATATGTGGCGAGGGGAGGGGAAACTGGCACACAGAGGAATCTGCTGCTTCTAGTAGGTGTTCTGTCTTACCCATGTGTGGTATTCACAGCTACACTGCTTATTACAGCTGTATAATGACCTCCATACTGTTGCAGCTTCTATTTGTGAGAGAGGTACAGGAGCAGGATCTTCTATGAATGGGAGACATCAAAGCAGTTGAGCTGAGCTCAGGGAAAACTGACAATGGAGATGGAGCTGGCAGATTTACATAACCCTGTTCTAATCTCACATAAATGAAATACACTGGTAGTACCAGTTGGAGTACTTCCTAAACAAGGTACTGGGTGGTTCTGATGAAGAGCAGAGGCTTCATCGAAAAGCACAACTTTGGTTGACATTTTGGAAAGTAACCAAATAAGTCCACAGGATCAGGCTATCTGTATTCAGAAGGTACTTCAGAATATTAGCGGTCATACAGTACCTGTCAAGAGAAATTTCAGGCAACTTTTTGCCTTTATATACTAGAGAAAGCCTTAATGAGATGGGAGCAGGAAATTTGTAGGTGGAACCAGGGCCTTTGTGTATGTAAGCTCAGACTGTGTGTGTCCTGTTGGTTTGTTGGTAAGCTTCATCGCCACTATCCAGCTTAAAGGGGTTGCCCAAGAGATAAAATGATATTTCTACTCTAAGCCAAACACCCTCCCCCTGCCTACCTTATAACTTACATAGTTTACAAAAAAAAAAAATCTATATTTACCTAAATTCCCAAGGCACATTTTCAGACTTTCCGGTGACGTTCCGTTTCCCCATTTCCGGAAATGGAATGTCACCTATACTAACCCCCCTCTCCTTTATACTTGCCTGTCTTCCTGTACAGATCTTCTGGGCACGGGTCATCACTTCCTTCGGGGCCAGCTCCTCCTCTTCTTGATGTCTGCCAGCTGCCCATGCCTGTGCAATAGAGCCAGACTGCCGGCTACAGTGCATGCCGGCACTCCGGCTCTATTGCGCAGACGTCAAGAAGAAGAGGAGGAGCCAGCCCCCAAGAAGGAAGTGATGTCCCTAGCCCAGAAGATCCGGACAGTCAGCTCTGAGTGAAGCGCAATGCATCATGGTAGTTGTAGGAAAACAGGAAGCTACCCATGTAAACAAATGCAGAAGATGTCAGGAGCTTCTAGAGAAACCCAGAAATCACTCAAAACACTGCCAAAGGTATTTGGTTGTGCTTATTAACCTATTAATAGCACTAACTGACCTTTTTTGGAAATTGATTGTATACTCGGAAAACCCCTTTAAGGTTAAGACCCCATGTTGCGGATAAGCTTCTGTGGAATTTTTTTTTTTTTTTTTGCAAATTTTGCTGCGGTTATTTAGTAGATATATCAGAGGACGGAAGCTGTGACTGGGAAACCCTGGAATAAATGGATGTCACAACTGATACATTAGTTCTGGAGATACCATAGAAATATAAGAGAGGCAGCAAATAACTTGTGTAGATGGAAAGATTGGATGGCTCGATCGCATTAACTTTGTCAATATGAATGTGTCTAATACAGTGTATCTACTGATTTTACATTAAAACACAGAGCTAACCAATATTTCTTAGAAAAACCATGCCGATAATGGTCTCTGAGTGATCACACTTAAAAGGGTTTTTTTTTGGTTAAAGATACTGATAAACATCCTAAGAGGTCATCAATATATGAGCAGTTGTTCTCAGCAGCCACTGGCGCAGACTGCTCTGATCCCTGACCAGCGGGCAGTCTGAAGAACTGCAGATCAGCTCTTATTCATTTCAATGGGAGCTGCAGGAAAGAACCATGAAACCTATTGATTTATTAGGAGCACAAACCTATGCAGCACACAGTACTTGCCTACCCTTGACCTAATATGTGTTTACATAGGTCAGATCACTACTGTTTTCTGATACAGAACTCCAATACTTGCTACATTAATAGCAGCAACTAAGGAGTTAATACATTGGACACAATAATAAAACAGTATGTACAGTCATGGCCAAAAGTTTTGAGAATAACACAAATATTATATTTTCACATGATCTGCTGCCCTCTGGTTTTTATGTGTGTTTGTCAGATGTTTTTATCACATACAGAAATAGAATTGCATTCATATTATGAGTAACAGAAGCTTATATTGACAGTTAGAATGAGTTAATGCAGCAAGTCAATATTTGCAGTGTTGACCCTTCTTCTTCAGGACCTCTGCAATTCTCCCTGGCATGCTCTCAATCAACTTCTGGACCAAATCCTGACGGATAGCAGTCCATTCTTGCAGAATCAATGCTTTAATTTTGTCTGAATTTGTTGGTTTTTGTTTGTCCACCCGTCTCTTGATGATTGACCACAAGTTCTCAATGGGATTAAGATCTGGGGAGTTTCCAGGCCATGGACCCAAAATCTCTATGTTTTGTTCCCTGAGCCATTTAGTTATCACCTTTGCTTTATGGCAAGGTGCTCCATCATGCTGGAAAAGGCATTGTTGAGCGCCAAACTGCTCTTGGACGGTTGGGAGAAGTTGCTCTTGGAGGACATTCTGGTACCATTCTTTATTCATGGCTGTGTTTTTAGGCAAGACTGTGAGAGAGCCGATTCCCTTGGCTGAGAAGCAACCCCACACATGAATGGTTTCAGGATGCTTTACAGTTGGCATGAGACAAGACTGGTGGTAGCGCTCACCTCTTCTTCTCCGAATAAGCTGTTTTCCAGATGTTCCAAACAATCGAAAAGGGGATTCATCAGAGAAAATGACTTTACCCCAGTCCTCAGCAGTCCACTCCCTGTACCTTTTGCAGAATATCAGTCTGTCCCTGATGTTTTTTCTGGAGAGAAGTGGCTTCTTTGCTGCCCTCCTTGAGACCAGGCCTTGCTCCAAGAGTCTCCGCCTCACAGTGCATGCAGATGCACTCACACCTGCCTGCTGCCATTGCTCAGCAAGCTCTGCACTGCTGGTAGCCCGATCCCGCAGCTGAAACACTTTTAAGAGACGGTCCTGCCGCTTGCTGGTCTTTCTTGGGCGCCCTGGAGCCTTTTTGGCACCAATGGAACCTCTCTCCTTGAAGTTCTTGATGATGCGATAGATTGTTGACTGAGGTGCAATCTTTCTAGCTGCAATACTCTTCCCAGTTAGGTCATTTTTGTGCAGTGCAATGATGACTGCACGTGTTTCTTTAGAGATAACCATGGTTAACAGAAGAGAAACAATGATGGCAAGCACCAGCCTCCTTTTAAAGTGTCCAGTGGTGTCATTCTTACTTAATCATGACAGATTGATCTCCAGCCCTGTCCTCATCAACACCCACACCTGTGTTAATGGAGCAATAACTGAAACGATGTTAGGTGGTCCTTTTAAGGCAGGGCTGCAATGATGTTGAAATGTGTTTTGGGGGATAAAGTTCATTTTCTAGGCAAATATTGACTTTGCAAGTAATTGCTGTTAAGCTGATCACTCTTTATAACATTCTGGAGTATATGCAAATTGCCATTAGAAAAACTGAAGCAGTAGACTTTGTAAAAATTAATATTTGTATCATTCTCAAAACTTTTGGCCACGACTGTAGTAAGCTTCTTAGCTCCCACTAGTGGTGATTGCAGGCAACCAGTTAGCTCTATGTCCATATAGGTTATAGCAGCAACTGCCTTAAAGATATACTGACACAATAACTGATATAGAATATTGAACCTAGAACCGATATAAGAAAAGGTGGCTATTCACTTTTAGTTGGGTAAATGTTTGCCAGTCAACTCTTTACGTATACGTATAAGGACAGCCTGAAGGCAAACATCAGGGAAAAGGAGAATAAGGTTTTAATTCGAGATACCCAGTCCTGTGTTTCACTTTGAGAAGAGCACCCCCTGCCATTATAAGAGAAATCACAAGTAATTCAGTAAGACTTGATGAGTAAGAGAATATGTGCAATTTTATTTCTATGGAACTCTGGAACATGAATTTCTATCGCACCACCGCTCTTCACATGAGGTAATCGGGGGCACTTGCATACCCCATGCTCATGATCACTAAGGGTCTCAGTGGTCAGATCCCCAGAGATCACACATTTGTCATCTATCCTGTAGATAAGGGATACATATCATTAAAGGGAACCCCTTTAAAAGATTACCAAGTGCTGTGAGTCAGAGACAGACTCCATATAAATGACAAGTTAATAACACTGTATATCAATCTGTTCAGCTCCTGCTCTATAGCATGCTGCAGAATGTACTACTATTTAGTATAACAGGTTCCTTTAAAAAAAAAAAAAAAAAATCACCAGCAATATACTTGGTTAATCTTGGTTGTTTAATACAGATCCTCTGGTCCCCCTCTGTTGTTTTAGTGAAAATGTCTCTCCTTGTCGCACTCCATCTTCATTTTGACTACTTTGATTGGATTATGGCTTCTATTGACCTAAATAAGGCTTCCCAGAGTGAATACAGAAGACAACAGACAGAGAGCACGCAGAGCAGGACACTGTCACGAACACGGCAGCTACCATAAGAGAATGACCATTTTGAGCAAATCATGATACACTGCACAGCTATATATTATAATCTTGTGGATTAGGTATTAAAATGTCAATTATGCATCATTTTAAAAGATCCAAGAATATTTAATTGCTCTTTCCAGTTTTCACCACTAGATGGCAGAGGTATTTTACAATTTTGGAATATATTGTACTAACTAATAATCATTGTTTCACATTTTTCAATACCTTATTCATGGAATATGTTAAGCTTCAGAGATCAATTGTACATTCTTTTTCCAGTGAACCACTGAGATAAATGATAGCACACAGTAGTGAATAAAAAGGTACATACATTTCTCTAACATGTGTATGTATGGGTTATTTAAGGCTTCTTAACAATTGTCCATTGATTTGGAACCCTCTATTTACAGATATCTGCTAATCCAGTATCTGACAACTATTGTTTCCCCAGGATTAAGAAGAATTACACACGCTATTTATTAAACACTTGTCTGGAAAGCCAGCTTCCAATACAGATACTTTAGGGTATGTTCACACGTGTCAGCATTCCCTGTGGTAAATCCTTTTACAAGGCATTTACAAGAGGATCTCCATTATAAATCTGGTTGACACTTTCTTCCATGGATATGCAGCAGCTGTAATGGTAGATCCTGGTAGTAGATTATAATATGGAATTTTTGGGTGGACACCCAAAGGCTCCTGAGGGACCAATGGACGCCCAAATTTCTCACCAACTTTAACAAATGTATGTCACTTAGGAGTGGCATGTGGTTGCAGTAGAAATTTACATGTACATGTAAACACACACATGGCTGCAACTAGTCTTCCTATAAACAAGGGGGCAGCATCATAGTATGGGTTTTGCTTGCCTGGCATAGCGAGGGAGGCTCCTTCTCTTTTGCAGTGAAGTCCAAATGGCCTTCAGCTATACTCGACTTGCAGCTTGTGTTGCAGGCCAGGAGGCTGGGATTAGTAGTAGTTGCAATTGTCATGGTGGCTGGAAACTTGACAAAATCCTCCAGCTATCTTCCTAGACGGCTGGCTGTAGTGTTACAGGTACAGGGTACCTGATGCTGGTGGTAGTGTTTTCCCCTGGGGCACTTCCTAATAGTAGTAAGCCTGCCTGAGCCTGATGGTGCTTGCAGTGCCCATGATGATCATACAAGAATAAGACTTATGAGACATGGTGTTAGGAGAACAACGTAACTCACATTTTCTTTACTTGAAGTAGAATAGAGTAAAACCGCATCCAGTTTCTGGAGTTATAATTCTTATGGAGTTTCCACAGAAGGCTGGGGCTGAGCTGCTTGATGGTACTCCCTTCAACAATCTGTGTATCCCTGGCTGGGGCAGTGTGCCACAATAGCTTGTAAGTTATACTCTCTCACAAAGTTTACAACTTTCTATAAGTTCCCAACAGCAAACAGGGTCGTAGCTTTGAGGCCCATGTAACACATATCCTCCTATCCTGATCTGGCATACTTTTCTCTCGTCCACAAGTTTAGCAGGGAATAAACCCCCTGACTGCTTAATGACACAAGCCCCTTCTAGTTGTTTTTCCTCCATATAGCTAGGGTTCTGGATTAGTCTCTCCTCACACTCACACTTCCTCCTTCAAACCGAGAGAGGAAGAGAAGACTCACCATTCTTTCCATCTCCAGAACCATTTCTGTCTGGGTCGTACCATCACTCAGCACCCACTATGAAGTTTTGTGGTCCATTAAAGGCATATATTACACATTATAACAAAATGACTTAACAGTGCCAACAGGTTTCTCAACAACATAGTTTTGTAAACCTTTTGTAGTCCTCCCAGTGGGACACTACAATCTCATCCTTGGGTTTAACAACATCTCAGGTGCATGTTGTAGTATACATGGCATGTACAACCAAACACTGGAAAATTATTGAGAACGAGATTGAGAAAAGAGAAAACAGTTCACATCTGACTTGGAGGTCCATTAAGGGTCTCCATTGCAGAATTCATTCAAAATTTTGGAGGAAAAAGTCCAGCATGCAGGAATTTTTCATCCCCCATACGATGAATGCTGGAATGGAAACCCAACAGATTCCATTAGTGGGATCTTTTATGGTCCATTAGTGTCATTTTAAGCATCCAGCACTTCCATTGTTCAGCTCCTTTAATGGAACAGAATAATGGAAGACCACAGTGATGTGAAACGTCTTAGAGAATATTCCAGGCCCACACAGGTACAGTGGCATGCAAAAGTTTAGACACCCCTGGTCAAAGTGACTGTTATTGTGAACAGTTAAGCAAGTTGAAGATTAAATGATCTTTAAAGAGGACCTTTCATGTCCTCATCCATATGCAGTTTTATATACCGCTAGAAAGCCGACAGTGCGCTGAATTCAGCACACTATAGTCTTTCCCATTATGTGCCCCAGGGCTGGAGATATTGGTGCCGTTAGATTCGGCACCGATCTCTGCCCACTGTCAGAAGGGCGTTCCTGACAGTCTAGCTGGGCTGTCAGGAATGCGCCCCCACCGACAGTACTCGTCCATAGCCCTGTACTGTCACAGGGGGCGTTCCTTACCGCCCAGCAATAACGCTGAGCTGTGAGGAACGCCCCCCCCCAGTACAAGTCTATGGATGAGTACCTACAGTGGGGGCGCTAGACTGTCAGGAATGAGTACCTACAGCCCAGCTAGACTGTCAGGAATGCGATTCTGATATTGGGCAGAGATCGGTGCTGAATCTAACGGCGCCGATATCTCCAACTCAGGGGCACATAACGGGAATTCAGCACACTCTTGGCTTTCTAGCGGTAAATAAAACTGCATGTGCATGAGGACATGAAAGGTCCTCTTTAAAAGGCATAAAGTTAAAGATTAAAAACACTTGTCTATAATTTTAAGCAACATCAGTGTATTATTATGTTTGAGTACAATTTTAGAGTGTAAAAGGGAAAGGAGTACCTTGCAAAAGTTTGGGAAACCTTGTAGATTTGTGTGCTCAGATAACTTTGACCAAGGTCTCAGACCTTCATTAGCCAGTTAGGGTTATGGCTTGTTCACTATCATTGTTAGGAAAGGTCAAGTGGTGAAAATTTTACAGCTTTAATAGCCAGCCTCCTCTAACCTTGTGCCAAAAAACAGCAGCCATGGGTTCTTCTAAGCAGCTGCCTAGCACTCTGAAATTGAAAATGGTGGAGGCCCACAAAGCAGGAGAAGGCTATAAGAAGATAACAAAGCGTTTTCATGTTGCTCTTTCCTCAGTTCGAAATGTAATTAAGAAATGGCAGTTACAGGAACAGTGGAGGTCAAGATAAGGTCTGGAAGAATTTTCAGCTGCTTGTAGGATTGCCAGAGTGGCAAATCAGAAACCCCGCTTGATTGCAAAAGACCTTCAGGAAGATTTAACAGAGTCTGAAGTTGTGGTACATTGTTCTACTCTTCAGTGATACCTGCACAAATATGGTTTTCATGGAAGAGTCATCATAAGAAAACCTCTCTTGCGTCTTGATCAAAGGTATGTTTGGAGAAAAAAGAGTACAGAATTTCAGGAAAAGAACATCTTTCCAACCATTAAGTATGGGGTTGGATCAATCATGCTTTGGGGTTGTGTTGCATCAAATTAAACGGGGAACATTTCACGGGTAGAGGGAAGAATGGATCCAATGAAATTTCAGCAAATTCATGAAGCAAACATAACACCATCTGTAAAAATTGAAAAGAGGATGGCTTCTACAAATGGATAATGATCCTAAACACACATCAAAATACACCATAGACTACCTAAAAAGGCGCAAGCGGAAGGTTTTACCATGGCCATCACAGTTGCCTGATCTGAACATCATTGAAAATCTGTGGCTAGACCTCAAAAGAGCAGTGCATGCAAGACGAGCCAGGAATCTCACAGAACTGGAAGACTTTTCCATGGAAGAATGGATGAAAATCCCTCAAACAAGAATTGAAAGACTTTTGGCTGGCTTCAAAAAACGTTTACAAGCTGTGATACTTGCCAAAAGGGGTGCTACTAGGTAGTAACCATGCAGGGTGCCCAAACTTTTGCATCAGGCCATTTTCATTTTTTGTTATTTTGAAAATGTAAAATATGAAAATATTTTTTTTTTCCAAAAAATACATGGGGAATGTTTCATCTTTAATGTTATGTCTTTTGAAGATCATTTTATCTTCAACCTGCTTAACTGTTCACAATAACAGTCATTTTGACCAGGGGTGTACATACTTTTGCATGCCACTGTACATGAATAAGAGAAAAGTGATCAACTCACCAGCCGCATGTGAGTTTGAACCTGGTAGCCTAATGTGTATTTGGATGAGACAAAAACAAATTCCAATTATCACAGAAAAAATCATTTCTGGCAGCAGACAAGATGAAATCTAAAACCCATTGCAAAGTAAAATCCATGGAATCTGATGCAAGCAGCAGGCTTGTGCGTTTCAGGCTTTCCATGGCAATGCTTAAGGAACTAGTATATTGAATGAATAACCTGTTGCCTGCATCAGATACTATGGATTCACATATACTTCAATACATTTATTTAGAATTTAGTAACAGATACCTTCTAAGTTTTGCATTTGTAGCTATTCTCACAGCTATCTGCTGTGCAGGGAGCTACAGTGTGGTGCCATTCACTTCACTGGAGCCAAGCTGCACATCTCTGAACAGTGGGTGTCAGCCAGAAGCACGGTGCAGGCAAAAATAGTGAAAGGGACATGACAATGCACCACCTTTTTCTGGAGTTGGCAGAGATCCCAGAAGTCCCTACATATATGCCATCACTGCAAGATGGAAATAACCATTTAATTCATTTAGACATTGAAAAGGAGAAACTAAAACATCAAAGAGAATACAACATTCGTCATGTGCTACATCACCCATGTGATAGTGACAATAGCCTATATTCTTTGGCCACATGCTTCCTTCGGCTGTACAAGGGATTCTGTCACATTTCTATGAATCTACAAGCTCTGGATTCTATCTTTGTATGTGTTTTTTAACAGCAGAACAGAGATTTCTTTAGGAAAGAGGTTGGAGTTCTAGGATTAGAGCAATGGACAATGGATAGAGAGACAGACACAGATGGAGCCCCTTCTGCCTGTGTCCATTCCCATTGACTATAATGTAAACAACGTGGCGGACACTTTCTTCCATCATGCTTGTTTACTTTTGTAACAGAAGAAAAAGTCCTGCATACATCCGTCATGATTTATAATATGAGAGTGAATGCAGATGGATACCAGACAAAGGGAGATCTGTCTGCATTCTACAATTTAAAGGGGTTAACCATTTTTCTTTAAAATATGGGCCAAATAACTGGATGCATCAATACCAAACATTTCCTAATATACATCCTGTTTAAACTGAGAACCGTTTATTTGTTCTATCTTCAGGTCATTGACCACAGCTTTTGTTTACAAGCTCACTATCCCTCCCTATGAGTAGTTCAGCCAGCAAACAAAACGTCACAGCAGTACGTGACCTCCTTGCTGCTTGAATCCACTCATACTAACCTCAGATGTGGGAGTGGTGCTTCACGGACTGAAGAAGAAATGTGATACAACATAGACCCCAGGGAAGGGAGTTTGCATACAGTCAGTGTTTGTCCTGTGATTTTATTCCAGGAGAGAGTGGAGAAGGGAGAGAGTACACAGAGAGTGAGAACAGAAAGATGAATAATGGGAAATGTAGTTTGTACACAGATTCACTGCATACGTGATGGTGATACAAGGAGCAGCAAGTAAAATAAAGCCAAGCAAAGGATGCACAAGGGAACAGTATTTAGCACTGCTGGGCATGTATTTGCAGATAATTTTTGGAAGTTGGATAACCCCTTTAATGTCCATTGCTCTCATTCTATGACATATGACACCAACAGACGTTAATAATGGTAGTGTGAACCTACCTTTAGGCTAAGATCCCACATAGCAAAATGCAGCTAAAAAAACAATGGAAAAAAAAGCAGAGAAAACGCACGTCCAAATCCACCATAGACTACCTAAAAAGACGCATGCTGAAGATTTTACCATGGCCCTCACAGTCGCCTGATCTGAACATCATTAAAAATCTGTGTCTATACCACAACAGAGCAGTACATGCAAGATGACCCAGGAATCTCACAGAACTGGAAGACTTTTCCAAGGAAGAATGAATGAAAATCCCTCAAACAAGAATTGAAAGATTCTTTGGCTGGCTACAAAAAGCATTTACAAGCTGTGATACTTGCCAAAGGAAGTGCTACTAGGTACTAACCATGTAGGGTGACCAAACTTTTGCGTAGGGCCATTTTCATTTTTTGATATTTTGAAAATGTAAAATATGAAAATATTTTTTTTTCCAAAAAATACATTGGGAATGTATCATCTTTAATGTTATGCCTTTTAAAGATCATTTTATCTTCAACCTGCTTAACTGTTCTACCGCTTAATAGTACTGGAGCTTACCATCTGAGCTCCAGGAATCGTGGTTTTAACCGCGTCTTCATTTATCTTTGCATCTGTGCATCTGTATATTTTCTTGGGACATATCTTAGTCTCAGTTCACATTATTAACTCCTGATGAACCTTTATAGAAAGGGGAAACGCGTAGAGGTAGTTTGAGACGCTGTCTGGGGACAGGAATGTCTCATAGGAGTATTATTTGACATTAGAGGGCTTGTATATTTTAGTTGATATCAACAATTTAAGTGTGGAGAGGATATGAGGTTATGCAGCTTTATTGACATATTTGGTCGACATTTATATATATCTAGAGTCAATTTAGAATTTAGACCTCTTTCCACTGTCTGAGATCAACTTTGTCTATTAGGTTGAATATGCTCTCTTCAACCTTTTGTGTATATTTGCATATTTAGATAGGTCGATTATTAATAATTGGGTTGGATATTTTAGTGGTTATTTATTAAAAGTTATATTTTATTTTCTTTGCTTGGGACCAATTCTGTGATTTCACAATAACAGTCATTTTAACCAGTGGTCAATAAATTGTTGCTGCAGTTTTCTCTGCCTTTTTTCCTCCCCTACTAAATATATAGGGAAAACACTTGTGATTCCACAGCTAAAGTTAACATGCATTCAAGTGAATGAACTAAACTGCAATACCAAGCACAGCTGTTGTAGAAATGTACAGTTCTGTGCATGGTACTGAAGAGACTGTAGCACTCAATATAATGCTGTACTCTCTTCAAACATCTGATCGGTGGGAGACCTGGGTATCGGACCCCTGATGATCTTTAATTGAAGACCTATCCTAAAGATAGGTCATCAACAATTTAGCCTGAAAAACCCCTTTAAGAACTCTAAACCGTTATTCACACATCACTGTTTTGATCACTGTTCTGCATCTGTGATTATAAGCCAAAACCAGGAACGGATCTAAAACACGGAAGAGGTGTAATTCTTACCCTAGACTGGCCATACGCCTTAGGCCTAATTCACACGACAGTGCTGGTTTTGATGGATCAAATGTCCATTAAAAACGGCCGTGGACTCCCGTTTTTGCCGACCATTTTTTAATGTGCCGCTTAAAAACGGATTCATTGGTATTTCTTTTTTAACCCAAACTACTGATCTGTTTTTAACAGAAGTAACTTGGACATCCATCTGTTTTACATCCGACATCCAACTGCTCCACTGCCAGCATTTACGTAGGTATAATTGACATGCTGTGATTTCCAAAAACGCATCGGATTTGGAAATCGCAGCATTTCCACTGAGGGTATTTTTCTGCAATGTGTGTATGTGATTCACTAGAATCCCATCCACTTTGCAGGGACTGTAAAACGCTGTGGTTTTTGCCGCGGTGTTTCCACCATATGGGGCTTCAGCCTAAAACACATCACATTCCTAAATGCTACTTTTCACCATCACCTCAGTGTCATGTGACTTTCTCACCTTATGGGAGTCCATACACTCTTGCTTTTACCCTGATTGTGAAAAGCTAATAGGTGGGGCCTAGTCAAGGAGGCGTGACTTAACAATTTTTATTTCCTATGGCTTACAGGTCAGAGGAGGAGGCTACTGCTGCAGCCAGTTGTCTTTCAGTCAGGCAAAAAAACTTTGAGGAGGAGAAGGAGGGGGAAATGGCTGAGATCTTGTGATAGATGGTAAAGTATTCTTTAATTGTGATTCTGATATAAAATAATAGCAGAAGTGGGGAGGACATTTTTTGACATTTTTGTGTGTTTTGTATATTTAGTATTTCTTTAATATGTAGAATATACTTTTCACTGCCTAAAGCACCAGGGCATTTACCAATAACCATAAAAATAACAATAATTTCATTGTCATAGACTGCCAGGGCTTTTGAAATCTTGAAAAAAACTAAGGCTAAACCCACATGAACATGTGCAGCAACGAGTCTGTAGGAAAACAGCATAGACAGCACATGAATGATATCCATCTGCCACCCATGCCTCCATTGACCCATTGATTTCCTGCAGTGATAATACAGAGGCTTGTGTATGTGGCCATAGAAATCATAGGTAAGTATGCAATCTCTTAAAAACACGGCTAGCACACTGATAAAGCTTGTGCATGGAACCTAAGGCTATTGTCCAACATTGCTGAGACGCAGTTTTTTTGTTGCAGATTTTGCTGCGGTTTTTTGAGCCAAAGCCAAGAGTGGAATTAACAGAAGGGAAACGTCTAAGAGCTTCCTTTATATTTTCCATCCCTTTTCAAGCCATTCCTGACTTTGGCTCAAAAAACTACAGTAACTCCCATAGACTGCAATACTTCAATGTCCCTAGGAGGGGCTAATATAATATTTTATAAAAATAAATAAAAAGCACAGCAAAATCTGCAACAAAAAAAATGAGTTTCTGAAACATGGGGCCTCACGTAGCGAGCCACAGCCAAAATGTGTTGCGGGAAAAACCGCAGTGGAAACGCGCTTTTCACAGAAAGTCCACAGTTTTCCTCTGCGGACTTTCTGCTTCAATTATGCCTATATAGAAAACATCAGTGTTTCCATAGGTGTAATTGACATGCTGTGATTTACAAAAAGGCCACGGTTTTTGAAATCGCAGCATGTCTACTGCAGATATTTTTCTGCAATGTGTAGATGGGATTAGTCAGAATTAACCCATCCACTTTGCAGGTACTGTAAAACGCCACGTTTTTGCCACAGTATTTCCACTACATGGGGTCCCGACCCAAGGGTTTGTTTACAGTGCAGAATCTGGTGCTGATTTTGAGGCAGATGCGACCCTGATTGTGCCTCTGCTTTATTTTTGGTTGTGTGAATGCTCCCTAAGGTTGTGTTTTTTGTTGTAGATTTTGCTGCTGTTTTTTGAGCCAAAACCAGTAGTGGCTCCCAACGGAATGGGAAATGTAAAAGAACCACCTATACTTCTCCTTCTCCCAAATCCACTCCTGACTATGGCTCAGAAGAGCACAATCTGCAAAAAAAAAGAATCTTTTACGCAATGTGTGGCCTAAGCCTTAAAATGGTGAAGAGGGAGGCACATACTTGTTGCCCAGGGCACCTATAAAACCAGCCTGTCCAAGTAAACACATCACTCACTCTCATGATGAAACCGACACCCTAGAGAAATATGTTTAGGCATATGTTTCTGTCATATGAATTGTACTGTTTAGTCTGTGTTTGCCGCTTTACCTGTCAGTGTCAGTTTAGTTATACAGCATCATTGTTCTATAGAAGTAGTCCCTGTTACTGCTGTATTGTAGTCAAGAAAAGGAGAAGAAATTATACCCGAAGCCTTTCTCGGCTCATGTTGAAGTGTAATAATTAAACTGAGCTTACATTGTGTAACATAACATGTAAAATAATAAAGTTACAAGCCTGACAGCTGCAAGTATAATTCAGAACAGCACAGCCGCCTGCTTAGAGCAGGAATCTGTCAGTCTCCTAATTGTGGGATTGTCTGTGTCGCACACTGATTTGTCCAGCATTGCGGCATTGTGCATGTGGATGTGTAATTAGGAGCCGCACATATAGGAATGGTCATTTGTAGAGCGTTCTTTGGGTGTTTTTTTTATCCAGACACAATGGATTAAATTGCTTTTAATTTTGTTATCTCTCTATAAGAATGCAGCTCACATCCTCCCCATCTGCATCATGAATGACTTGTAGGTCCCACTGGAACTGCAAGCTTAAAGAAGCAGAGATGAAATTGGGGAGTAATAACTGTAGTGACGCATAAGCGATATCTGAAAAGCAGATTTTCAAGATCTAAGGGGAATATAACTATAATATTTTCGGTTCTCACGAAGCCTACAGTGTTTCAGCTTTGTAAAATATATGTTTCTCAATCTGTACGAAGTTAATGAAACTGCTCTGCTTCAATCTCAGCGTCATTACACGCACTTGGCTGCCACCCCACCCTCTGCGGCATCGCTTGCTGCATGCTGAATATTTAGGGATCTAAAAATAGAAGCAGGCATTTCAGGAGAATGCCAGGCACCGTCCCTGTACATTCTGACAAGCCCATGCTTCTGAGTCTTAGTTACTCTGATACTGGCTGTTTCCAGGTGAGAGCCAGAATTGATCCCAAGTATTAGATAATACCAGGGTTATACAATGACTTTGGTCAATCTCATTGGTTTGATCAGTTGAAAATCCACATTTACTTAAATTTACTTTACAGATCATGTCAGTTTTCTTTATCAGCCGTACTTAGGTGTAAATTTTTTTTATTCAACATAGCAAAGCATAGAATGGAGCCTTTCTCCACTATGACTATTTTCAGGAAAGACTATACAGTAACTGGCCATTCTAATACACAGGGATAACAAAAGATATCACAGAACAAGAATACTACAAACCATAACACCAAAGCATAGGAATAACACTGCTATATCACAGCATGGGAAAAAAACACACTGTATATTAATGTCACATGCAGATCTAGGGGCCACTATGGGACATTATAATGTGTGGAGGGGCCACTATAAGACATTATGCTTTGTGAAGGGACCACTGCGGGACATTGTATTGTATAGAGGCCACTATGGGACATTATAATGTGTGGAGGGGCCACTATGGGACATTATAATGTGTGGAGGGGCCACTGTAAGACATTATGCCTTCTGAAGGGACCAATGTGGGACATTGTATTGTATAAAGGCTATTATGGGACATTATACTGTGTGGGGCCACTTGGGACATTATACTGTGTGAAGGAGCCACTGTGGGACATTATACTGTGTCTAAATGGGTATTATACCATGTGGGGCCAGGAAAGGGGGCGCTATGCCAAGTGGGGGTTAGGGGAACAAGTCAAAAGCTTGCTATGGGGCCCAGTCTTTGTTAGTTGCGCCCAGTCTTTACTAGTTAGCCTACATCCACAGAAGATCTGTTGTTAGATGTCTGGAACAACCTCCTTGCCCACTTCCTTCAAAAACTGCGCAAGTGTATCTTGAATAATTGATGGTGTCTTGAAGGTAATGCGCAGACACACCAAATATTGACGTAATTTAGATTTCGCTTTTGTTCATTCACTAAATTTTGTTACTATAAATGTATATACTGATGCACAGAGGTGTTGCTATACAGTGGATATTCACATTAAGTATAATACAACTATTAAGCTTTCGTTACATACTGGCATATATCCATTAATTGTGATATGTAATTTTAGTTTATTCAGTTTTTCATATCAATGTATTTTAAGAGCTAACAGTATAATTCTCAGATAATGGTTATGAATTCATAGAGTGCTGTGTTTTATGGATGTATCGTGGAGATGAGTGACTCCAGCTTGCGGTTTACAGATCTTGAATAGATTTACAAATCATTAATCACTACTAGAGATGAATAAATTGATTCGCTAACATTAAAGCTTGAACTGAGCAAAGTAAAGCTCGAAATCGTCAGATTAATTTGCTCATATCTAGTAATGGCCAAAGAGCTGTGAATTGATTTGAATCTATGAGTCTTATATATGGCAAATTCATTCACTCACTTCTAATGTTACATTATAGGTGTTACAGTAATAGTTGCTGGGTAGTCTGTGAATATCTATGAAATAGTGTCCCTGTAGTCCCAGAACCTGGTGACAATGAATTACTATTTATACAAAATAAAAATAATTAAAAATAATAAAAAACTAAAAATAAAGAGTTTTAAATTTGTTAGAAAACTGTATGGCAGTCATGAATTCCATCAAGACCTTTACATGGATTGTTAACCAGTAAGATCACTTGCACATTTTTGCCAGTATTCTGCATCAGTATTTGTAAGGCTTAGTTCGCATCTGTGACGGAGTCTCTGTTGCAGATTCCATTGCAATATCCGCCGGTTTTAGTTTTAAAATGATGGACACCCATCGGACCCTATTATAATCAATGGTGTCTGCTGCCTCTGCGTGTAAACGGTATTACAGTGATCTGCCTGTCTGTTGTTCTGGTCTTCCGACGAACCAAAACAACAGATAGGCCAATGCTAATGTGGATGTAGTGTAAGCCAAACAAGTAGTAGAGCCTTCGGAATACTGCTTACTGGAGCTGATGGCATAGTAAGCCTTGGCAGAGTCACTGGACTAATGGTTAATTCTCCAGCTACTAGCTTATACAAGGAGGTATTATTAGGCGCTGCACTGCCATGCTGGTAGAAGGGAGCTAAAAGAGGTTGGCACCAGTTAAGGGACTTGTCCAGCATTAATGATGTATGTAGCCTATCTTTATAAGAGGCCATAAATATCTGATCATTGGAGGGCAGACAGCTGTAAGTGACTGCTGCCTTCACTCATAGCTCCAGTCCCTGTATAGTGGCCAGGTGCCATCACTGCAGCTTAGCTCCCATTGACTTCAATAGGAGCTCAGCTGCAGTACCAGTGCACACTATACTACACACAGGGGCACAGCGCCAACTGCTTCCAGCCCTCTGTTGTGTTTAGTACTGATACTGAATGCAGAACCTTACAGCTGATCGGTGTGGGGACTGGCTGTCAGCCCTCTAAGGATAAGTCATAAAATTGTTAATCCTGGGCAACATCTTTAAGGTGTGGGCAGTGAACCCACATAGGTTGGGTTGCTATATTTTCCATATTATATAACCCATTTGACCACTGTCCAAACTCTTTCTCTATTACATATAGTATTGATGATGCCTATGCCTATGTCATCACTGTCTAATCCTCATATTCACAATATATGTGTGTAAATGGGGATCAGACTATAGTTCATTATTATGTCCATTATGCTTATTCATGCTTATGAAAGTTGTCTCCCCTTTTTTGAGACACAATGGGTCATATTTAAGTTTTCTGGTGTACAAGGCATAAAAAAGCAACCTTTAGCACCCCTTCGCCTCTTGCATGAAAAGGGGGCATGGCAAGGGTGGGCAGGGGGCGGGGCCTTCTGTATAAATCTAGCGTAAATGAAGTGGGAAATGTATGCCAGATATGAGCTTGTGTACATTTCCCCTCCCAGCGCACTGCCCAATGAAGGGTGGTGTCATTTATGAGGAGGTGTACGCATCATCATAAATGAGGCACACCCTCCGGCAGCGATGGGGTTATGAAGACTGGTGTTGATAAATCTGTCCCTATGAGTTTATTATATTTGTCTGTATCATTGCATCAGATATGTAGTATATCTCCGATTCTGATCATGCATAATGTGTCCATGCAGCAGTTATTACACTACACTGATGTCCAGTACATGTTTCTCTACCCTTGGAGACTGTGTATACAGCATAGATTTTGTACTATATTACAATATACTACATCTTCAAGATATATCTATGGCTCCTATACATTGGACACCAATTATTTGTCTATTTATGTTGACACTTACATGTAACTATGGTTCATATGTCCGGCATTACCCAGAGTGTGGCAGACAGAGTTTGTGTTTTGAATTATTTGTTCTATGGGGACACTTTCTCATACTACAAGTTTCAGACATGTGTTATAATAAACTGACTGGGCCTATACCTGATATAGTACCATATATGTGGATAAAGCACAACTATAATAGCTTCATGACAAGGGTAGTCCTATACACGTTTATGGTGCTCAGAATGACATAATGTCCCTGCTATTGTGACTAGATAGATAGATAGATAGATATATAGATAGATAGATATTTATATATATATACAAGTACAACCATTATTTATTGGTCCTGTCTGTCGTACGTTAGCTTTCCCCCAGCTTTCCCTCTATGTATATAAACTGTGGCTTCAATATACAATATATGGGTTATAATATCTAGGCCCACTTATACTTGTCACTGTGTTTATAAAAAAAAAAAGCCCTTTTCCATTAGCGATGTGGCCAAGTGCAGCATCCCAGAGTGCTACTGCTTTAATTGTTTGTCTTTTGTGCCTCTAGGTTGTGTTGGTATGTCCTGTCTTCTGTGTTAAGTGTTAAATGTACATTGTTATGCAACTTCCCTGTTATTTTCCCCCTGTGTTCAAACCTTTGCCTTGGTTTAGCCCTGGCCAATCACAGCCAATGGGCGGGATTGTAGGAGACCTAGGTCTTCTTGGTGTCCGTTGAAGCCTCAGTTCAGTCCATTGTGTAGTGTGGAGCTAAGACGGTGTGTAGAGCATTCAAGAATTCCTGATTATACGACAGAATATGCAAATTATGAATACTAAGAAACCAATCAGATTCAATAATGTCTGATGATGCATGCAACAATGACAGGAGCAACAATGACATCATCGAGTCTATAAATACCATTGTCTGACAGTATCTCAGCCTTCTTATCTGTGAATACAGAGAAAGAGACGATAGCAAGCGATAGCAAGCTTATACTTAGCGAATCTTCTTACATTGCGCCATGGAGATCCGGGGTTTGGCATTCGTGCCTATCCTGTGGGTCACATGGACGCTATTGGGCTTCTGTGCCCTGATTGCCTTGACTATTATCCAAGGCCATCAAAACTACCCTTATATCAGGTAAGTGGGAATGGGGCAAGGATTCCTGATACCGTGGTATAATTCTTGTTATTTTTGTATTAATATCAGTGTTATTCACGGAATGTTACATTATTATTATTACTATTAATATTATTAGTGCATTATTAGTAAGCACCATATTATAAATGATAACACTGGACACATTACAATGACTATAAGTCTATGGAACATTCCCCAAATTATACACTGTAAATGTCAGAATACAAATGGAGGAAAGAATAAAAATAGTATTTTACTTTCTATACTTTTTCCTCTGTTTCTCCCAAGGGGCTATATCATTGGGTATTGAATATGTTGGGACACATACACAAAATCGCAGACTTGACAGATTTATCATCTAGTACCAGCCCCTGTGATAAATCTGGTGTCTTTTCAGACTACCTTGCCTAAATTTTTATCAGTAATCTCACCAAACCCACTCTCGCTATATGGGAACAAAGGCCGTCTTCCATGGGAAGAGCTTGTTGTCGTTCTACTATTTATAAATCTGGGCCGATGTCTACATCAAAAAGTGGTATTGACAGAATTAAATTAGATGCAGAAGATAAAATAAGTAGAGGATGAGTTATTTGGTCTGGAAATTATAGCCCCCAAATGGTTTGCTGATTGTATTTTACAAAGGGCCTTTCACGTCATATCTGCAATCTGAAAGTTGGTATGAGCAGCGGCTGTTTACTTCCACTAGTTTTGCTAAATCTGCCCCAATGTTCTTTGTTTTTGTTTGTGTCTGGACATTACAATATAGTATGGAGGACAATCATAACATAAACGTAAGCGTCAAATGGTTGTGAATAAGGCATGTCAATAAAAGTTAAAGTAGTGGTGTCCTTTGCTAGCAAGAATGTGAACTGTGAGTGTGGGATCACTGGTGGTCTGAGAATTTGCAATATGCATATGCTTGCACACATGCATGCCAAAGGTAGCTAGGAGTAATAATGCTCTGGGTGGTGGCTTTGCAGTCATGAGGACCTCCAGAGGTGCTGAGCAGAGCAACAACAGAGTGTCTGGTGCAACCATGTGAGTACCTCCTAGGCCAGTGATGGCGAACCTATGACACGCGTGTCACAGGTGACACGCCAAGACATTTTGGGTGACACGCATCGGCAGCTACGTATTGTTTTATTGCAATAAGCAGCTGTCGATACTTTTACTCACCTGTCCATGCTCCTATCCTGGCCGCACTCCGCTGCCTCCTCTAGGTGGTGCTACACTGACGTCCCGACGCTGAAGAATGCCGGGACACTACGTACAGCATCTCGGCCTTCTTCAGCATTGGCAACAGCGCACCCCGGAGGCGGCAGTGGAGGGCGTCCAGGTCTGCAGCGTGGACAGGTGAGTAAAAATTATTGCCCGCTACTCTGTGTGGGGGTGGGGAGATAACAGGGGGTCATATACTGTGGGTGGACTTTAAAAAGGGGGTCATATACTGTGTGGGGGGTATAAAATGTGTCATAAACTGTGTGAGAGCCATAAATAGGGGGATCATATGCTGTGGAAGGGGGTAAAAAAAAAAGGTTTCATATACTGTGGGGGGCAAAAATTGGGATCACCGTGTGGGCGCTAAAAAAAGGGGGTTATATACTGTGTGATTGGCCAGAAAAAGGGGGTCATATACCGTGTGATTGGTCATAAAAAGGGGGTCATATACTGTGTGATGGGCCAGGAAAAGGGGGTCATATACTGTGTGTTGGGCCAGGAAAAGGGGGTCATATACTGTGTGATGGGACAGAAAAAGGGGGTCATATACTGTATGATGGGCCAGAAAAAGGGGGTCATATACTGTGCGATGGTCCAGAAATACATATAATATAAATACATATATCAAAAATATAACTCTTTTTTTTACTAGCGCTACAAATATCACAAAATTATGGATATTTCTGGATGTGACATGCTACCTGAGTTAAGCTAGGTTTTTTTTTTTTTACGAATTTTGACACACCGAACTTAAAAGTTTAGCCATCACTGTCCTAGGCAGAGCTTGCTGAGGGTACGGGATAAACTTCCTGAAGACTTACAGTGGCAATATTTTTTTAGCAGCTCTTGCAATGGTAGCTTCTATATATGTATCTATAAAAGAAATGGTCTTAAGTTACATAGTAGTTACCTATATAGGAAATATCTATAGATTTCTACGTTCATTCCCCTCTACATTTGCTTTGAACAATGAGCACATAAGCTGGTTCACAAACACATCACATTTATCCACATGTGTTTTGTATTTCCAGTAGCTAATATTATATCATCACAATCCTTGAATAAGTGTCCCAGAGGCAAATTACAAAGGTTTATACCAACTAAACATCAAGACATGTCACCATGGAAACAACAAAAAAAGCATAAGAAATACTGTAATACATAGGTGAACTGAAATGTAAACATGTATTAGAGTTAATAAAAAGGGGGTCTGTTTGTGGCATATTGTGTCATGTGGGCAATCTATTAATAAAGGAAACACAAAGGACAAAATAATCCTGTACTTGGAGTGTAGTATTTGTACATACACACAGTGTAAGCAGCACTTACAAGGCTGCAAAATCAATTCAGATTAAGGATAAGGCCCCACATAGCGAGCCGGAGCCGAAAAGTTTTCCTTCGTGGACTTTTTGCTTCTAATATACTTATACGGAAAACGCCAATGTTTCCGTAGTTATAATTGACATCCTGTTATTGCTGACATCCACTGCAAAATTTTTTCTGCAATGTGTGGATAGGATTATCCAGAATCCCATCCACTTTGCAGGTACTGTAAATTGCAGCGCTTTTTTGCAACGTGGGGCCCCGACCTAAAGTGGACATCCTGTCTGTATACTATACTGTATATTGTTGTTCAGCACTTTTATTTCAATGGCCAGAAATAAGCAGTGAGCAGGCTGACACAAGCAATACATGTCGCACAAGCCTAACCCACCCTGTCTACTTCTCCTCAAACCAAACTCTGGTTACATCTATAGAAGATCTTTTGTGGGAGAGAAAGGTGTGAGAAATTTTGATATATGGCTCAGAATGGTTTTTTAAGAAAAAGCAGTATAAATCTCTGGTGATCCAGTTCCAATACTTACCAGGTCCCTGCTGGTCTCTACTTTCTGGTTCCTTCCATTTCGACACACAGGAAATAACCCCCCAGCCAGTCATGTACACTGCGGCAGGACACCACAGCAGCCAGTGATTTGTTGAGTGGGCATTTCTTGTGTATCAAGAGAAACCAAGAAGTAGAGACCTAACCAGCATCGGAACATGTTTGGTGGGAAACCCCCTTGAAAGCTAAGGCCATGCGTTTTGGGTTTACTGCTGGATGTCCACCCTAGCAGCGGACATGAACTAGCCGAAAGATATTGGTCTTCGCCACAACTCTGGTGCAGTTAGCCTTGGCTCAAAACCATACAGCAATAATTGACAGTTCATACCTGCAGCACAAGGTATTGCTTGCAGAGGGTTTGCCATTGATTTTGCAGTGATTTAGCTAGTAAAGATTAATCCGCTGTGAATTTGTCCACGGTATTCATGAAGTGGGTGCTGCTGTCTCTCTGATCTCCTTACAATGATTGATTTTGCTGCCAAACTCCTCTTGCAGCCTTCTATCTCAAATACTGTATCCTTGGTCAGCGGTTAGCAATTGTGCTCATTGCATAGTCAATCCTGCAAATTGGGTAGGCTCAGACAAGTTTTCTCCTATATGTATGACTAGGTTTACATTACCACCCAAGCCATGGACACTTTTTACTAGAAATGCTGGTAGTAAGTAAGGCATAGTAATATACTTATAACTCATCCTTCTTTCTAAATATTTGATTCTATCCATGTTTCCTCTCCAAACCACAGCTATTGCTATACATGATCCTGCCAGGAGATTACGGACACCAGTCAGTCTATTTTTTATTTAATTACAAAGGTAAACCTATATATTTCAGAACAACTGTATATGTTCTAATGTTGTTTTTTTCTAGGGATGGAGAAATGTTTAACTTGACTTTCTGAAGTGTGATATTTTCACAGATGACAACAAAATACTTTGAAAACCATATTTAGGCTACCATGGGCACTGGGCTGTAGGAAGATTGTGGGCCCCCAAACAGTCTAAATTTTTTAAAGTTATTTTTCACTTACAAAAGAAGACAAAACAGAAAGCCAATAGACTTACCTAAACATGGAAACCATTAATAATGGAAAGGCAAATGGAGTCTTCTGTTAGTATCCGTCCATCTAACAATTTTATGTCCAGTGAACAGATCTTCTGATGGATCAGAACAACAAACCTAAAGTCAATGATGCGAAACTACTCTACGTAGAAAAATGGCACTACACAGCAGCTGTGCAGTGCCCATATACAGAAGATAAAGACATGGTACTGAACAGTAACCATATATACAGGGTAATAGAAGATGTAGTGTGCAGTGTCTATATATACATATGTGGTACTGTACTTTGCCCACATATATGCAAGATAATAGAGGTTGTACTGTGCTGTGTCCATGTATGCAGGAAAAGATAAGAGAATAGATACTCTGCAATGCCCATCTATGCCCATATTTGCAGCATAAAAATTGTGGTACTGTGCAATGTCCAAATATGCAGGATAAGAGAAGTGGTACTGTGCAATGGTGATTTATGCAGGGTTAAAAAGTGGTACTGATAAATGGCCATACTTAGGATAGCAGCTGAATTAGACATTCAGAGACAGATAGACAGGCATACACCTACCTTTACACATTCTCTATCTTCTCTCTGTAGTATTTTAAAGGCTTGAAGGCTAGAGATGAAAAAACTGGTTGGTATCGAGCTGGGTTTATTATGAATTTTCCAAAAATCTCGGGTTCAGGAGCTCACCACCCATGAATCATTATTATACTCTGGGGTCTTGTGAAACCGCAGAGTATAATGAGCGGAGGCCCAGGGGAGGTGTGAAAAAATAATAAACACTGATATTCATCTTCCCTCACCTCTGCTGGGCTCTGCTGTGAGGTCTGACAATCCTCTGCTTCTTTACCAGCCTCTTCTGGCACACTGGGGCACGATGACGTCATGATTAAGTATCAGTGTTTATTATTTTTTCGCAGCTCCCCTGGGCCCTGTGAAACAAAACTAAAAAGCAAATCTTGAGAATATTTCAAAATGAATCTCTCAAGTTTTGTCGCCCACCTCTATTGAGGGCATTTGAATTTTCAGGTTCTTGAACAGATCCTTCATACATCTACATTTAGGTCTATAAATATTTGGACAGAGGCAACATTTTTCTAATTTTGGTTCTGTACATTACCACAATGTTGAAGTTCAGACGTTCAGCTTTAATTCAGTGGGTTGAACAAAATGATTGCAAAAAATCTGAGGAACTATAAAGCATTTATTACACACAATCCCTTCATTTCAGGGGCTCAAAAGTAATTGGACAAATTAAATAATTGTAAATAAAATGTTAATTTCTAATACTTGGATGAAGACCCTTTGTTGTCAATGACTGCCTGAAGTCTTGAACTCATGGACATCACCAGACGCCGCTGTGTTTCCTCCTTTTAATGCTCTGCCAGACATTTACTGCAGCGGTTTTCAGTTGCTGTTTGTTTGTGGCCTTTATGTCTGAAGTTTAGTCTCTAAGTGAAATGCTACTCAATTGGTTTGAGATCAGGCGACTGACTTGGCCATTCAAGAATATTCCACTTCTTTGCTTTAATAAACTCCTGGGTTGCTTTGGCTTTATGTTTTGGGTCATTGTCCTTCTGTATTATGGAACGCCGAACAATCAGTTTGGCTGCATTTGGCTGGATCTGAGCACACAGTATGTCTCTGAATACCTCAGAATTCACCCGACTGCTTCTGTCCTGTGTCACATCATCAATAACCTCTAGTGACCCAGTACCACTGGCAGCCATGCATGCCCAAGCCACCACACTACCTCCGCCATGTTTTGCAGATGATTTGGTATGCTTTGGATCATGAGCTGTACCACACCTTCACCATACTTTTTTCTTTCCATCATTCTGGTAGAGGTTGATCTTGGTTTCATCTGTCCAAAGAATGTTCTTCCAGAACTGTGCTGGCTTTTTGAGATGTTTTTTAGTAAAGTCCAATCTAGCCTTCTTATTCTTGAGGCTTATGAGTGGCTTGCACCGTGCAGTGAATCCTCTTTATTTACTTTCATGCAGTCTTCTCCTTATGGTAGTTTTGGATATTGATATGCCTACATCCTGGAGAGTGTTGTTCACTTGGTTGGCTGTTGTGAAGGGGTTTCTCTTCACCATGGAAATTATTCTGCAATCAACCATCACTGTTGTCTTCCGTGGGCATCCAGGTCTTTTTGCATTGATGAGTTCACCGATGCTTTCTTTCTTTCTCAGGATGTACAAAACTGTACATTTTGACACTCCTAATATTGTAGCAATTTCTCGGATGGGTTTTTTCTGTTTTCACAGCTTAAGGATGGCTTGTTGCAAGGAGAACTCCTTTGACTGCATGTTTTCTTTATAGCAAAATCTTCCAAATGCAAGCACCACACCTCAGATCAACTCCAGGCCTTTTATCTGCTTAATTGAGAATGACATAATGAAGGAATTGCCCACACCTGCCCATGAAACAGCCTTTGAGTCAATTGTCCAATTATTCTTGGTTCCTTTAAAAACAGGGTGGCACATGTTAAGGAGCTGAAAGTCCTAAACCCTTCATCCAATTTTAATGTGGATAACCTCTAATCAAAGCTGAAAGTCTGGACTTTATGTCCGTGTCCATTATATAACAATAACTTGAATATGTTTCAGTAAACAGGTAAAAAAAACTAAATTTGTGTTGGTGTCCAAATATATATGGGCCTAATATGTATACAGGAGTACCTACTCCTTACCAATTGTATAGGACTAAATCAAACTTGATGGATAATTTTGGCAGCAATGAGCCCACCAAGCGCCTAGGGCTCCAGGCAACTATCCAAACTGCCTATATTGTTAAATGTATAAATGTTAAACTTTGCTACATTTGTAGGTAAAAATGTAACATAATATTCCTGAAAATCATCTAGTGGAATTACAGCGCTCTTTTGGAATATTACTCATTTGTCTGGGTTCATTCTCCTGAGTGGAGAAAATTGTATATATGCCAGTTGTCTCAGCCAGTGGCTCAAAAATATTTAGCCAATCTATTGAGCTCTGTCCCTTCCTTTAGCCAAATGTCAGAACGTATTTCACTTTGGGCCATCATCAGTCTTTAGCACTTAGCATGGTGCATGTGGATGAGGTTTTGCAAACACCCTTCTCACATAGCAGAAAATATCAGTGTAAAAATATAAGGATGCTGTAGGATTATAGATCCACAATATTACCATTGTGTTGCAGATTTCACATTTGCAATATATATATTGAAATCTGCAGCATTCGTGGCAGAATCCTAATGTAAAACATGTAGACCTTGCCGCAGATTTGTTGCAGTTGTACAGCCAATTCTCAGTCCATGGTCAATGGTGGATAACATGCATCACATCTGGACTTATCCTGAGGGTATATTCAAAGGTTGTGGTTTTGCTACAATATCAGGAAAACTGTTTTTCCATTCAATGGAAAGAAAAGAAAGAAATATATACATTAAAAATATACATTTTTACAATGGGGCTATATAGGTTACAGATGTCACATCTCTGTCAGTTAAGAATGCTTAGAAAAATAGAAATGTTAGTAGTTTATTATTGTCAATTAAAAAGTGGAGTGAATGAATAAAAGAGAAAACTAAATCACATATTTGGTGTGACTGCTCTTTAGAGTCCTGGAAGCAATAATATGGCCCTCACAGAGCCCTGATCATCCAGTCTGTCTGGAATTCCATAAAGAGACAGAAGGATTAGAGCAAGCCTATATTCACATCTGTCTTGACTTGATAAGGTTGAGATAAGGACTATGTGACGTCATCACGGATATGCAGAACTTTGTGTCCGACGGAAAAAAAATGGTTTCGCAGCGCAGAGGGTGCAATCGGACACCCGTGCATTGCTTTAAAAACCCATTCAAATGAATGGGTTTTTAAGCAATGCGTTGCTAACCTGTCGCTATCCGGTGCCTATCCAGTTTCCCGAGATTTTCACTCAGATTGGCAGTGGACGGACTCAAGCGCAAGTGTGAACCCACCCTGATTCGTAAAGTGCCGCGGAATATGTTGGAGATATATAAATTAAATGTTATCAATATTATTATAATTATTATTGTTGTTTTTGTTAGGATAGTTACACCTTATATCCAATTTGTGCAACTAATAGTGATATACTGCCACCTAAATAAACACGTACGTTATATAGACCTGTGTAAACAGCAATGTGGCCGCAGTGTCCCATAAGCCCCTGAAGACACTGTGTGTGGCAAAACATGTTGGGGGGCAGCACTTTCATTGATTTTAATTCACAATTCATGCCGCTTACTACAATCTCTATAATGAGGATTTAATCCTACTTTTTGTGACATAGTAGGCTGCAGATGCTATTGCCACTGAGCTAATTTATTACATCTTAATACAGGTGATAGGTTAGGACAAGATATTACAGAACATATGATCTAGTGGAGTTTGTAGCTACGACATTGATTGTGGGGTTTTAATCTTGCCCGTGTGGTACATTAAAAGTTATGTTTTAATATAATAGTTAGTTTTATCAGTAGTCCCACTTTTGTCACAATCTGTCATTTGCAAATTGCTCTGTGAAGGACTCTCTTAGTCTGCACCAGGTGGTAAATGCACCATAGAGGAGACTGCATTCATTAGGAGATTACGTGAGTACTTTTTCTTTGGGACACAAACCATGGTATGTTTTGTGTGTGCAGTACGATTAACTACTTTGGGACACTCACACAATTATTACTTCAAGAGGCACTTATTATATTAAGTAGAACTCAGGGAGACATTACAGTTGAAACCAGAAGTTTACATACACTATATAAAAAGACACATATGCATGTTTTTCTCACTATCAGAAAGTAATAAAAATGCCTTAAAAAATCCTCTCTCTCTCATTATTCTGGCATTTGACAAATATAAATAATTTTGGTAATCCTAATTGACCTAAAACAGGAAAGGTTTATTCTGAATTCATGTCAGATAGTGAGAAAAACATGCATATGTGTCTTTTTATATAGTGTATATAAATTTCTGGTTTCAACTGTATTTCTTAAAAGCCCCTCAGGGTGACACTAAAGAGTATTTATGATTTTAGAGGGCACTCAGGTGGCATTATTACCTAAAGGGATCACTCAAGCACATTATTAAATTAAATTAAAGGGGCATTAAAGGAGAATTATTATTAATTAAGAAAGCTTGCAGAGGACATTATGATTTTAAGGGGCACTTGGAGGGCATTATTAATTTAATGGGGCACATTATTATTACGTGAAGGGACAAAAGAGACATTATTACTTGGTGGGAGCACAAATGGGGAAAATTAAGAGACACAATTACTGTCATGGAACAATATGGGGCACGATCTGTTTGGCAGAATTATTTTCAAAAGCACTATTTATCTGATGCTATTGTTTTCAGGGGTGCTTGTGTATGACTCTATGTTTTTTGAGGGTAATTACAGTTATGACAACATTATTTCTGGAGTACAGTATTTGAGTTCAACATGCCACATAACAAGTACAATAATGGGCATAGCAAATGGGCATCAGTCGGTTACTGTATGTTGGTAATATTGGTATACTTGGGTTGGTAACTGATTTGGATGTATCTGGCCTCCCATATGCAGAACCCCTTTGTATACCTGGTCCCAGCACTAATAGAGAGAACCTGTGAGTCTTGCTTTCTTGGTTAATTTCACATCTTTGAGAAGTATTGTTTTTTTTAGTAAAAATTTAGCTCTGTTTGGCTTCTGCAGCCTGAATGCAGTCTGAAACATTGCAGGTTACTGAATCCTGTTCAGTGTGAAATCTGTTAAGCGGGATCTCTTATAACCAAGTATCCAGTCCCTCCTCTGTGCTCTTCAAGAGATGATCAACTTTCAGAACTGAGGTAAAGTGATCGTTATCTATAAGTTGTTATTTAGTTATTGAAATGTCTACTCATTCTGGACTAACAAGTCTAGTGGGCGGTCCCACTCAGTGGCTGACAGGTACAGCCAGGGCCGCATCTGTCATGAGGCAAAGTGAATATCTCAGATGGCAGATTGCAAAGACCCTGAGGGGGCAGCACTTGGACGAACTCGTCCAGCAATTTCGTTCAGACCAAACACATCCAAAACTAAACTGCTTTATTATACTCTGTGGTCTCTTCAGAACCAGAGTACAATAAGCGGAGATCCAGGAATGGTGATCAAACATAACAAACAATGTTACTCACCTCCCCTGGACTCCAACACTGCTCCCTGTTCTCTTGGACACTTCTGCCTGACATCAGAGACCACTGAATGGGCCACATTGGTTACGGTGTCTTCTTTTTGCATCATGACACTGACATGACCCTGAGGACCAATCAGTGGTCTCTGGCATCAGGCAGAAGCGCCAAAGAGAACAGGGAGTCACGTTTGAGTCCAGGGGAAGTGAATAATATTGATTGTTATGTTTGATCAACTCTCCTGAGCCTCCGCGTATTATTATAAATATTCTCTTCATACCCCAGAGTATAGTGTCAGCTTGTGAGTGGTGAACCCCAAAAAATTTGGGTTCGGTTGATCCTGAAATTTTTGGAAAATTTGTAGGGTCCACTATGGGTACTATACTGTGTGGAGGGGTCAAAATGGGACATTGTACTATGTGAAGGGATCGATGGGACATTATACTGTATGGAGGCCCCTATGGGACATTATACAATGTGGAGGGCTCACTATGGAACATTATCCTATGTGAAGAGGCCACTATGGGACATTATACTGTATGGAGGGGTAACTATGGGGCATTATACAATGTGGAGGGGCTGCTATAGGACATTATACTGTTTGGAGGCCACCATGGGACAATATACCACATGGAGTGGCCACTATGGGACATTATGCAATGTGAAGGGGCCACTATGGGAGATTATCATGTATGGAGGCCACTATGGGACATTATGCTATACAGAGGGGCCACTATGGGACATTATACTGTATGGAGGCCACAATGGGACATTATACCATGTGGAGGGGCCATTATAGGACATTATACTGTGTGAAGGAGCCACTGTGAATCATTATACTGTGTGGAGGCCACTATGGGATATTATACTGTCAAAGGGGCCACTAGGAAGATTGTATTGTGTGGAGGGGCCACTATGAGATGTTATAGTGTATAGAGGCCACTATGGGATGTTATACTATGTGAAGGGGCCACTGTGGATCATTATACTGTGTGGAGGGGCTATTATGGGACATTATACTGTGTGAAGGGGCAACTATGGGACATTATACTGTGTGCTCTATGGGACGTTATTCTTAAAGGGGTTTTCCAAGAATTTGATACACTCTGAGGGGGCTGGGTTAGGAGTAACATAAAAAACCCATACTCAACCCAAACCCATACCTGTTACTGGTGCTCTGATGTCTGCCACTGCAGTCCATTTGGTCGCGTACCTTGCCTCATTCCCCAGAAGCCCTGCACCTCACGTGATTGGTTCATTGGCCTCAGCGGTTGCTGTTGAGCAACTGGTGATGTCACTTACATATGTCACTGGTCCCTCTCCAGTGACCGGTGAGGCCGCTGATTGGCCTCAGTGTTCACGAGGGGGGCACTGGGCTTCTGAGGACCAAAGCATGTTGCGTGACCGAGCAGAATTTGGCGGAAGACACTATAGTGCTGGGGACAGATAAGTATGTTGTTGTTTTTTTTTTATATTACTCATGCCCAGGGCCCCCTTCCCCCAGAGTTTCTAACTTCGGGGGTGGGCGGGGGATGGAACATTTCAATTTCTGCCTTGGGCAGCAGAAAAGCCAGATTTGTCCCTGGGTATAGCTGGGTAAGTCACTAATCGGACGGCCCATTGGACTCCTAAGCCCAGAAGCAGAGATTTTTATAAATAAATGCCAAGTTGAAACTTCTAAAAAAAAAAAAAAAAACTACATATCAACGTGCTCAGCTTCTCCTTGTCTATAACCTGCTGTCTGCAGATTGCCCTGCATTTTCAGTGTTTCAGGATCCCTTTAATAGGCTGAGCTTTCTATATGCAGGCATGAGTGCTATTCTCTTACAATGGTCCAAGGATCATTATGTTATCATACAGGGATATTCATCATGTAATTAACCAAGCTGCTGACACATCCTCTGACCCATTACCTTGAGGGAAAGAAAATACTAATTTAAGTCTATTTCCTGCTTATATAAAAAGCCACAAACTCCATTAGAAGAGAAATTAAGTGCCATGTGATCATTCATCCCAACTGACTGCTAAGAGAAAGGGTGAATGAGGCTGAAATTCCATAATGAAAATCTCGGAAGCGCTGGCGTTAAACTACGCTTATCACGTCGTAAGGAACTTATTTTCTTAGTCTCAGTGGACTCGTTTTATAAAATATTCTACCACACACAAAGTCAAACCTTCTAAAACCTTGTAAACATTACTTAATAGTGTGCACTATGTTCAAAGATGAACATCATCTTTGTTGCTTGCAACAGTGATATATTATTACTTACTATGTATATATGTATTTTTCAGATTTACTATTCACTATAGAGTGCTCCCTGGATTACACCAACAGAAAATAGGGAAAAAAAGTAAAACTTAGTTGTTTAAAGTGCTATTCCCATCTACCCGCAGGATTTGCCATACATTTCAGATAGATGCACTTCCCAACTCTATGGCCTGCACCATCTCAGGGACAGGGGTTACTGATGGCAGCCAATGTGGTCATGTATGAATTGCTTTCTCCAATCTCTGCCATGCTATTACTGAGGAAAGGTTAAAGTCACTAACTCTGGAGTGGTTAATATCATTAACACTTATGGTAGGATATTTCTTTAAGTAGAGGTCTGAGACTGAAAAGAAGCCTTGGCACATAATCGAAGCCTGCCCATCTTAGCAAGTTTGTCTTTTATTATCACTCTGGGCCACAATAGAGTGTACATTCTTCATTGTTTTTTATTACTACATATAGTACTATAACACAGTATATTAGTCTCTGTACCAATAAAAATACAAATAGTTTACAGACTCTTCATCTCCCAATCGCCATGTATGCTCTAAGGGCCTATGCCCCTTCCTAACCCCACTGAAGAGCTCTCACCAAGTCACAATTGGTCACTGTTTCCCTCCTAGTCCCTTCAAATGGTGCTCTCCTTTTCTATTGAGACACAATGGACACCTGCCCATTTCCCAATCCCTCTGAAGACCGCTCTACATCTCCCAGCCTCCATGAAGATATCCTTGCACTAGAACCACCACACACTGTCCACAGTAAAGAATGGTAGTAAGGCAGGCCATTAGTGGTGTGCAGTGGTCAACTTAATTTCTTAAACTCAAGAAGTGCTTGGTCTACACACTGCTTTGACTTGATTTCTCTTTTCACAGTCTAGCAACTGCTCTTCATGCTTACTTAGAGGGGAATGTCATGAAGAGTCCTTTATAGTCTTTGAAGAATTGATGGTACTCCAGGCCGCTTGACGTTAGACACAGTCATTACAGTCTCTTAATATCAAGAATAGACTACAGAGGATCAGCAAAAGCACGAGCAAAAGGCAAAGGCCACAGCCTGGAATATTAGCTCTTTGTTGAAGACTTTAAGGAACATTACTTCTCTCCATTCCCTGTAATATCTCTGTATCTATCTTATATTCAAGATGGAGAAAGAAGTGCCATAATGGATTAATTCAAAGATGGAAATTGCCACAATAGACCTCTTCAAACTAACATTTGTGTGATGAACTCTGTTAGATGACATGAGCCATTGACCACATAGAGCTTAGCCTTAGCTCACAAACTCCACTTTAGCGCCTTTTTCCACCCTTCTTGCATTGCAGTCACTAACCTGGGCTACTACAAGGGAAGTGAAATGTCCGGGAAGTCGGCAATCCTGTCAGTCTATCTCCAGTTTGTCTGCATTATAAATATCAGTGCTGAGCAGAAGAGTGGCTGTAAGCAAGTATACAATTTCCCCTATGTTTGGGCAGAATGTTATATGAGCACTCTGCACAATTATAAGAGAGAGTCTGTCACCAGAACCCAGCATATCAACCTACCCCCATAGATGGATAGGTTAGGGTCATCTGAATCTAACAGTGTTTTCCCTTATGCCTCCGTTGCAGAGATATAATTTTTTTGTCATTGTTTCTTTGTCATTGCTCAAAAGAGGTAAACAGCAAAGAGGTCATTTGCATATTGAGAGAACAGCAATATAATAGGGGAAACACTATTTGATTTAAGTAGCCCTAACGTATCTGTGGGGCTGGAGTGATACACTGGGCTCTGGTGACAGACTCGCTTTAAGAGAGCACTCAGGGGGTACAGCTCTGCATGACTCTCTGACTACAGACTATAAGACACAGGGGATTTTTCTTAAATGACAGTAGATATATTAATGTTACTTTACAGTAGATTTCATGTACTGTAATGACAAGACTTGCTTGGAATACTACACACTTTCCTTGAGAGTGTCTGCTCACTTCTTCAGACACAGACAGTAGATGCTGGATGTTTTTAAATACTGTCTGTCCTCATTTTTGTAATGAATGTTCTGATTCATCCCCTGCAGTATTTTACCATCTGTCTCTATAATGACAAAATAGTTTTATGACTGTAGGCCAGGGACAACCTCCAAAACCCCAATAGTAAGTTCTGTGAAATGACATACTTAGTTTTCCTGTCAAAACTTTCTTTTCCCATGGAATGACTTTAAGATGTCTTGTTTACTGCAGTAACCAATGCTTCATATACTATATCTGGGTATATGTTACCTGGACGAACAGAGAGAAGGAATAACAATACAGGTCTTGTGATATCAGAGTAATGTCAGATTCACATTCTGCATTGGTTTCACACCAGCCTTTGGACTCAGATTTGACTATGAATATATATATATATATATATATATCAGGCGGGGGGGGGGGGGGGGGTGGTTGAGAGACAAGGCCCTAGTAATCCTTTTTATTGGTATAACCAGTATGATTGCACAATATTTGCCTGATTACTTGTATCATTGTATATATCTTGGGACAACATAGCCTTTACTATTTTTTCTTTTGCACTGTATTATTTTGCCTCATGCTTATTTTTGTCTATGATTTTTAGGATGAAACACTATATTCTTGGATATCAAATGAGGATTACTTTGGAAATTTTTTCAGAATTTTGTATTCCTATTAAAACTAGTTACAACTAGAGATGAGCAGACCTCTGAAGATTTGTTTGATTCTGGGTTCAGGTGGTTTGGTTCAATTTGTTTTGGGTTTTTCACAAGCCAAATTGGCTTAAAACATAGTGTATGGCACTATCAGGGCTCCTAGGAACCTATCTATCCAATATCTAGCTCTCTAAGGCAAACACAGATGAAGTTATATCAAAGTGACACGTATGTCTATGGAAAAACAGACAGTAAGCAGAGGATACAAACTCTGAGTTTAACCCATACACTGTGCTGACACTTTCCTTTAAGCTTTTTAACATTTAAACGCTCCAAAAATTGCTGGCAGTTATACTTGTAAGTGCAACAGGCTTGTTATTTTGAAGAAAAATTTGTGGCACTGTGCCTGGTTAAAAAGTGAAGAAGAAAAAAAAAAACGCAAAACTGATCCCTTTATGGGAGCAGAATGCTGCACCAACATGGCACTAGTATTGAAAGAAGCAATGTTGTTTTTGTTGTACCAACAATGGGGCAGTCACAAGTGGAAACTACAGAATTTGAAGAAAAATTTTTGAAGACTGTCAATGTGCCTGGATGGTCTGCCAGTTAAAAAGTGAAAAATTGGCTTTTTAAAACAAGTTGCCAAAAATTATGCTTGTATGGGAGCATATCACAGCAACATAGTGATAGAGATGGAGGAGTGACAGTAACAGAATTTAAATAAAGATTTGTGGCACACTGATAACATGCCTGGCTTGCAAGCTGAAAAATTTGGAATCTCTGAAATGGAAAGAATTCTCTGATCATGAGAACAGCACTTGAGAGCCAGAAGAGTACCTTGATTATCCTGCCAGTTATCCCTTTATAGGAGCAAATGCCACAGCACCATGGTTGTGTCTGTGTTGCAAGCTTTATAGAGACAGGTCACAGCTAGAAGAAGTGGTCATGGCCTTCAAGATAGAAGAGACAATAAATGTGAATGATTACAGTCAGAGATGTCACTTTTAAGTCACTAAATTTTTCCTGCACTGTATTCACTGTATCTCTCATTATATGGACATTGTATGGTGGTATTATTAGTATATCTAAGTTGGAGGTCCACTGAGATGTGTTTGCCCCCCCCGTGCTGAAGCCCTAGCTACACCTTTGGTTCCAGTTCATAGCAGTCCAGGCTTCTCGCTCACGACACCACTGCAAAGGAAGGCAATGGTGCCTGGCTATGAATGATAGGACAGATAATGGGAGCCATGACACAAATTTCCTTCTGCTAAGTGCCTGGGAATGGTCTGGGCAGAGACAGGGTGTGAAATGAAGATGTCACCTGTCCACCTGTCTGAATGGTGGACAAGGAATCTATGGGAACTGCTCAGTGAATCAAACTATCCTCTCTATTAGTGGTCTGTCTGGTCCAACCTGTTTGCCATATGTGCATGCCATCACTTAACCACTGCTCTCAACAACTCATAACACCATCCTCGATAGCAGGAAAATCATTGAAACAACTATCCTAGTTCTCTCACTCCAGTCATAAACCCCCACTCAAAATATGTCATCTGGACAATGTCTTTGAGGCTGAAACCCCATTTTGCGAAAATGCAGCGTTTTTGCCACAGCAGAAAAGCTACGGCAAAAAATGCTGCGTCTGGCTAATCCCATCCACACTTTGCAGAAAAAAATCTGCAGCGAAAAAGCTGAACTTTCAAAAATATTTTTCGTATTGGTATAATAAAAGCAGAAAGTCTGCAGAGGAAAACTCTGCGAAAATGCAATAAAAAATGCTGCTGAAAAAAAACGCAATGCGTTTCCACTGTGGTTTTTTTCACAGTATTTTTATGCTGTGTTTTGCTACATGGGGCCTTAGCCTGAAAGACATTGAGGCATGTCTAACAGTCAAAGATCTCTCTTCAGGAGGTGAGTTACTCAAAAGTAGCCTCTGTGAGCCTTATTATAGACAGCGTGGGAAACAAATTAAAACTAAGGCCCCACGTAGCGGGCTGCAGTGAAAATGTGCTACGGGAAAAACTGCGGCTGGAAACAGTGCTTTTCAAAGAAAGTCCCCAGAGGTTTCCTCTGTGAACTTTCTGTTTCCATTATACCTATAGGGAAACCTCCTGTGTTTCCCTATAGGTATAATGACATGCTATAGGTATAATTATAGGTATAATTGACATGCTGTGATTCTCTAGAATCCCATCCACTTTGCAGTGACTGTTAAACGCTGCGGTTTTTGCCATGGGGCCCCGGCCTTGCTCCTTTTTGTGGCAAGACCCAGTGTCTAATTAGACCATACCTATAACATTTACATATCTGCCTGAAATATAACTGCAAGCCAAGTTTTGCAGCAGTCTGACATTTCTACATGGGTGCGTTTCATTGAGTGTATGTCATACACTAGCTCTGGAAGAGTGAAGAAATCAGGCGATACCTTTTAGAGGTTGAGTACACACGTGGACAAAATTGTTGGTACCCCTCGTTTAATGAAAGAAAAACCCACAATGGTCAGAGAAATAACTTGAATCTGACAAAAGTAATAATGTATAAAAATTCTATGAAAATGGACAAATGAAAGTCAGATATTGCTTTTCAACCATGTTTCAACAGAATTTTAAAAAAAAGAAAACTCATGAAACAGGCCTGGACAGAAATGATGGTTCCCTTAACTTAATATTGTATGTTTCGGTACGATTCTGGGGATACCAAATTTATATAGTTTTATTTACATTTTAACCCCTTAACAAAAATCCAAAACTGTGCAAAAATATATTTTTTTAAAAAGTCGCCATATTTTGACACCCGTAACTTTTTTATATTTCTGTGTATGGAGATGCATAGGGCGTCTTTTTTTGCGGGGCCAGGTGTACTTTTTAGTTATACCATTTTGGGGAATGTCTATTGCTTTGATCACTTTTTATTCAATTTTTTATTATAGGCAAAACAGTGAAAAAACGACAGTTTGGCACTTTTTGTTTTTTTTTTTACCTGCTGCGGCGTTTACAAATCTATAAAATATTTTTATAGATTTGTAAACCGGGCGTTTTCAGACACAGGAATACCTAATGTGTATGTGTTTCACAATACTTAACTACTTTTGTATGTGTTCTAGGGAAAGGGGAGTGATTTGAACTTTTAATATATTTTTTTTTTTTTTTAGATTTTTTTTTACTTTTTTTTATTTTTTATTTTGCATTTATTAGACCCCCTAGGGGTCTTGAACCCCAGGGGGTCTGATCACTAATGTAATGTATTACAATGCTAATGCATTGCAATGCATTGCAAAAAAACGGTGCTTCAATTGCAGGCTACATAGAGTAGTCTGCAATAGAAGTTAATGAAAGACAGGCCTGGGAGCCTTCACAAGGCTCCCGGCTGTCATAGCAACGGGACTCCGGCTCCAGAGCTTGTTCCGGGTGCCGTCAATCCTCAACAAAATGGCACCTTGGTCAGCTTTGACCGAGGCGCAAAAGGGGTTAATGCCCGCGATGATTGCGGGCACTGATCGCGGGCATTAGTGTCGGGTGTCTACTGTATAATACAGCAGAAACCTGGCGGCTGCTCGGGTCCCAAATGGCCACCATATTTAAGCACCCGGCATCCGCCGTACTATTACGTGGGGTCTCTTCAGACCCCCGAGTATAATAAGCGGAGACTTGGGAGAAGTGATGAAATATAAAAAACAATGATACTCACCTTGCTCCCTGCGCTACACGGCGGCTGTGCAATCTGCCGGCACTTCTAACAGCTGACAGGGCCTCAGGGGTCATGTCTGCGTCTGACATCATTACGCTTAATGACGCGATGTGACCCCAGAGACTCAATCAGCGGTCGCTGACTACAGGCAGAAGCGCCGAAGAGAACAGAGAGGCTGTGGAGCGTGGAAAAAGGTGAGTAGCATTGTTTTTTTATGTTTGTCACTTCTCTTGGTCCTATACTTATTATACTCGGGAGTCTGAAGACAGCTGTGGAACATAATATCGTGTGCAGGGGCCGCTATGGGACCTAATACCGTGTGCAGGGGCCGCTATGGGACCTAATACCGTGTGCAGGGACCGCTATGGGACCTAATACCGTGTACAGGGACCGCTATGGGACCTAATACTGTGTGCAGGGACCGCTATGGGACATAATACCGTGAGCAGGGACCGCTATGGGATCTAATACCATGTGCAGGGGCCGCTATGGGACCTAATACCGTGTGCAGGGACTGCTATGGGACATAATACCGTGTGCAGGGACTGCTATAGGACATAATACCGTGTTCAGGGGCCGCTATGGGACCTAATACCGTGTGCAGGGACCGCTATGGGACATAATACCGTGTGCAGGGACTGCTATAGGACATAATACCGTGTTCAGGGGCTGCTATGGGACCTAATACCGTGTGCAGGGACCGCTATGCGACCTAATACTGTGTGCAGGGACCGCTATAGGACATAATACCGTGTTCATTGGCCGCTATGGGACCTAATACTGTGTGCAGGAACCGCTATGGGACCTAATACCGTGTGCAGGGACCGCTATGGGACCTAATACCGTGTGCAGGGACCGCTATGGGACCTAATACGGTGTGCTGGGGCCACTATATGACATAATACCGTGTACTGGGATCACTATGTGACATAATACGGTGTGCAGAGGCCACTATGTGACATAATACGGTGTGCAGGGGTCACTATGTGACATAATACCGTGTACTGGGGCCACTATATGACATAATACCGTGTACTGGGGCCACTATATGACATATTGCACCATGTGAACACAGTTTTACATTAAAGTAAAAGTTCCAGTGGCCTAAGACTATATCTGCATCCAGATACACAGTGTGTATTCACCATAAGGATGCCGCCATACGGTGCTCCTGGACACTTACATTTACCACTAATTGGGGGCTGCACATGGACTTTCATTGCTTCTAATGGGAAAGTACAGGAGCGTCCCAGGAAATAGCAGTAAATGCATGTGTCCTAAAGCATCTGGTGGCAGCACTTCTGTGTTATGGTTTGTGGTATATGACTTTAGTTTAGGGGTCGTCAGACTTACAATTATTGACCGGCACTCCGAGTACCTCATCTTTGATTTTTTAATTAAAATCGGCACGCCGAACAAAAAAGGTTGCCTACCCCTGTTCTAGTGGATAAAAATCAGTCCATGGTCATGTGATATACAGTCCATGGTCATGTGATATACAGTCCATGGTCATGTGATATACAGTCCATGGTCATGTGATGGACACACAGGTGCACAGCTCGTTACCAGGCAGATGTCTGATTATTGTTCTGTGACTATAACGAGCTGTGCACCTGTGTGTCCATCACATGACCATAGACTGTAGATCACATGATCATGGACAGATTTTTATCCACTGGGAGTAAGCAGAATGAATGGCAGCAAGACAAGATGTAGAAAACTGTGAGAAAGTATATTGGAAAATTGTACAACTTTTTATTATATAAACAATAACATTTGTCTCTCAATATTGGTCTGATATTGGACAACCCCTTTAAGTTTACTGTTCCTTCAAATGCACTAGAACTAACTGATCTAGTTTTATCAAGTCTGGTGTTATCAGATGTGGTTTTACTGGCCCTGGCATAGCACCTATCAACACTTAGGCACACTCTGTTAGTTATTACCTACAGTACAGTATGTGTTGCAGGAACTTGATAATGTAATCTCATATTCAGCTTGCACATCCTAGCTTTACTCATGTATGACCTCCAGGGAAGTTAAATGGATAGTAAAGTTTGTGCCTTTCCAATTACGACTTCCTTATGGCATTTGAAGCTGTTTAAACCAGGTCATTTTGTTATCTCTCTGTAAAAGGTAAGACAGATGTGAATTTTTACTTCTCTGGTAAAGAAAAATATACCTACAGTGTACCACAGACTGCAAGAGAATCCTAGAAAATATATGTATGAATGACTTCTAGAATTGTGCAAGCATTTGGTATCCGCACTGTTGAGGAAACTATGGCAACATATCTGTCCATAAGTTAAGTGTGGCATTGCTATGCAGGTCTTTTCACTTTAACACCTTAAGGAAGCAGCCTGGTTTGATACCTAAATTGTACCTCCAGTCATAAATAACTTTGCATAAATGAATAGTACAGGTTAATACAAGAAACTTTGTAATATATCTTATTAAAGAAAAATGTTTCATTCTTCACTTTTCAGGCTGAGATACTGTCTACAAATTAGTCTATGAAGAGGGGAGGTGGGAGGAAGAGGCTGCTGGAAAACATACTCAAATAATTGCTGCTGCTTTTTACAGTTTTAACAGTGCTGTTCTTGTGGGTAACAGGCTTCCAGTGCAAAGAATGAGGTAATAAATCAATTATCTAACTGGCAACAGCCTCCTTCTCCCTCCTCCCCATCCATAGAGTGATGTGTGTGAACTGGATACAGAGACAGATCTTTATGTAAAGAACAGTCTGATTGAAGATGAGGAAGAAGGCAGCTTAATAAGTGATGACGCAAATAGATCTCCTTACTAAGGTATATTCCATACTTTCTTATATTCACCTGTACTATTTATTTATCAAAAGGAAGTATGCTTTAAAGGGAGTCCACCCCCTTCCCCAAACATATTCAACTGTCAGCACTATGTTACAAAGCACATCACAGTGATAAATAACATACTTTTACTATGTATGTCACATTTGTTGATTTGGAGAAAAACAACTTGGAATTGATATGCAAATTAGGTGATTGGTGCACGGGGGTGTGCCTTCAGGTGAGCACTGATTTTCCAGATGCCTACCATCTCCTGCCTGTGCCACCCCGTGCAGTGAGGGTTGATCCTCCCACCGCTATAACATTACCCATCCTACTTGAGCAGCAAAAGCAGTGCTCCCAGGGCTGAAGGCCCGCCCCCAGTGCACCAGCTAATTTAACTACCCATATAAGACTGTTGTTTTTCTCTAAATCTACAAAACTGCCTAACAAAACAAAGTTATGTTGTTTATCATTGTAATGTGCTCTGTAACATTTAAGGATATGGTCATTTTTTTTTTTGTTGTCCCAATAAAAAATGTGTTAGGGCTTGTTTTTTGCAGGATCAACTGTACAATTTTAGGTTACATGTGACTTTTTGATAATTTTTTTATACTTTTTTCTGGTGGAAATGTGACCAAAAAACAGCAATTTTGTTATTGTTTTGTATTTATTTAGTTTTTACAGCATTCATCATGCAGGATAAATAATGTTCTATTTTTATAGTATGGCCTACAAGGAAATGTCAATACCAAATATGACTATTTTATTTATTATTATTATGGTTACTATTATTACAAAAAATATATATTTTGAAAGAGGCTATTTATGTTGGTTTATTTTACAGCATTTTATTTTTTTTCACATTTGCACTTGTCCCATTTGGGTGCCGGTGGATGTGTGCAAACACAAAGAGACCTCATAGATGCCACCATTATTAATGTGATATCTAAGAGGTTAAACAGCCACGAATGGTGTTTTCACCACTCACATCTGTAAGAGCAGAATGTCAGTTGCCATCCTCTCCCAATGATCCTGGCTCATCTCCTGAGCTGGTGCCATGTTCATGAAGTACTATCACTTTCTCCTGATGTAATAGTATGACATGGGGCTGGAACTGATTAATGGACAAAATACATGAACAGTTGTGGCTGTTTCCGGACAAAAGGCAGCAATCTAATTTATGTGGATCATTCATCATCTTCTATTTCTATGTCATTTCCACTTTTTATTGTTGCTGGTACCTGTACTTAATATGCTTTTCCAGGAGTCCCCAATAGATTTTAGTTTTAGATGTAGCATTGTTTTTTTACATTTTAACATTTAAAGATTTCCATGAGACTGAAACACTGAAGATTTTCTGCAGTAGATAATTTGCAAGAGCAGAATAAAATGCACCAAAAGGTACAGTCAGATATTGCCGAAATGAGGAGGAATCCATAGCATAAATAGACATAATGCAAATATAAAATGCAAACCGCATGTCAGATTTAGTAAAATGTCACTTCATTGGTACTGCATTGTATGCTATTGTATCTGCAATATGTCAACATAACCTGAAGGTTACCTCTGTGTATATGTCTTTTACTAGATTTTTAAAAGTGATATCAAAAGATACAGTCAGAAGAGTAGGCAGTCCTCATAGCTACAATCCATCCAATGAACCTTAGGCCTTTTGGAACCTGCACCCCAGCTCTTGTTGCATTTTTTATGTTTTTGTGGAAGACATAGAGCATAATTTTGGAGTATACTGCCCAATTTAGAGAGATATTGTCTGACCCCAGGGAGTACCATCACCCAGCCTCAGCTCTTGCTTTGTAAGTCCTAAGAACTATACCTAAGAACTGAAGATTGCTGTTTGGTTGTTGTCATTTGTCTTGAGTCCTGCAGTGCCATCAAGGACATTCCAACCAACATCAAGCTGATAGAGGCTTACTATAGAGAATTACTCTGGAGAGACTACTGCCACCATCTTTCACACTACAACCTTCCTCATCACTGCACCAGTCCTGAGGAGTGTTGAAGGGTTTGTGAAACTGACTACAGCCACCGTGTGCCAAATTGTGACCAACTAATACTCTCATCCTCTCTGCATTTCTCCACTGGGTTGCTGAACAACCCTGAGACAGTGTAATTACAACTGTTACTGTCAACCTGTTATCTATGTTGCCATTAAAGAATTGTACATCTTCTACATTAAAAAAGAGGACCTCAGTGAGTGTCTATGTCCTTCATCGCTGGTGGGCAGCTTTGGGTGACCTGCAGGGGTCAGTGTCTGGGTGGCAGTTTGGGAGTAGTCAGGCTGGGCACAGTGGTGCATTTATTGTGGAGTACAACGGTGCTGGGTTGCAGTGGAGCAGTACTGTAAGTCATCGATGGGGCCTGCTTATCCCTCCTGGAGACTTTTCTACAAAGCTCCATTCACACACACACACACACACACACACACACTGTTCCAGACTGTTAGGGCCGGTTCACATCTGCGTTCGGGTTTCTGTTCGGGGAGTCCGCTTGGGGGGCCCCCTGAACGGAAACCTATATGCACACAAAGCGGTTTACCTGGGAAACCACACGGACCCCATAGACTATAATGGGGTCCTTGTGGTTTCTGCACAAAGCAAGCACTTCCGCATGTTTATAATCTATGGGGTCCATGTGGTTTCCCAGGTAAACTGCTTTTTATGCGTATAGGTTTCTGTTCGGGGGGGGGTCCCCAAGTGGACTCCCCCGAACAGAAACCTGAACGCAGATGTGAACCGCTCCTAACACAAACTAAAGCTACTGTAGTAGTTAAAGCCCTTTTCCACTCATCAAAGCATTGTATGTCTTTTTGCTTAGTTCTCTGGTGGATGCTAAGTATATTATTATTCTGTGAATGTATACATTGCCAAGTTCATCAGTTATCAGTTCATTGTAATAAACTCTGCAAGCATTAAACTTCCATAATACATGTGGTAGAGGTTGTAAAGTTTGCCTTGTAAGGTGGTCAATCCTCAAAACGAATATTGGTGCTATGAGAGGTATGTCTTGGGGTCTCACTCAAGAACAGGCACATGGACAGACACAGCAGATAAACTGAAATAAGTGTTCAAATTTAAGGCAGCAGGCTTGGTGGTCACAATTTTACAAGTAGCAACAGGATTAGTGGTTAAAGGGATCTTAAAGGAGACAACTAAATTGGTAGTTACAGAATGTCTCTTAAAAAGGCACATGGCTTTACAGAAGCACAGGTGGAGTCATGCTTGAAGCTTCAATACCAAGCATAGACGCTATATAATGTATGACAAGCTTGTTCAGTAGTACAGAGGCTGCATGCTTGTCCAAATGCTGAGCCCTCAAACAACTGATTGGCGGGGGTACTGGGTGTTGAACCATCACTATCTGATATTGATAACTTACCCTACAGATAGGTCATCAATATAATAAACACAATTCATTGCAAGCCCACCTGTGTAGTAGCAGATAGCTCCATACACTGTATAGTAGCCAGGCGATGATACTGCAGCTCTGGTGGGATGTTTTTTCATTTTTTTTATTGCCATATGTAAAACCTCTCCTGTTTTGTTTTTTCTTGCCAAACACCAAAAAAATCAGTGAAATTTTAAAAAGTGTAAAAAATCCAACAATGAAATGTATTATTAAACAAACTGTTACCACTAACTTTTACCATTCACCTATAGCTATATCTGTTGCTGTCACTTTGACATGAATAACATAGAGTCCTAAGAGCACCCAAAGTGTCATACACAACTTTTTAAGGCAATTTTTCATTTTCAGTTCGGGCTGAACTTTTGGGACTGAATCGGAAAAAAAATCTAAAAGATTTGCTCATCTCTATTCCTCTGTTTCTATAACACCCAAGTTGACCATGATATAGCATAGCATGCAGTGCTACAATGTTTCCATAACTCCCTGTGGTCTAGACTTACAGCAATGTATTGTACTGACCTTCTTCACCTGCTTCTTAACCCATCACACTTGCTTTTTTGGTAGAGTTTTACAGTCATATGAAAAAGTTTGGGCACCCCTATTAATCTTAATCATTTTTAGTTCTAAATATTTGGGTGTTTGCAACAGCCATTTCAATTTGATATATCTAATAACTGATGGACACAGTAATATTTCAGGATTGAAATGAGGTTTATTGTACTAACAGAAAATGTGCAATATGCGTTAAATCAAAATTTGACCGGTGCAAAAATTTGGGTACCCTTATCATTTTATTGATTTGAATACTCCTAACTACTTTTTACTGACTTACTGAAGCACAAAATTGGTTTTGTAACCTCACTGAGCTTTGAACTTCATAGCCAGGTGTATCCAATCATGAGAAAAGGTATTTAAGGTGGCCAATTGCAAGTTGTTCTCCTATTTGAATCTCCTCTGAAGAGTGGCATCATGGGCTCCTCAAAACAACTCTCAAATGATCTGAAAACAAAGATTGTTCAACATAGTTGTTCAGGGGAAGGATACAAAAAGTTGTCTCAGAGATTTAACCTGTCAGTTTCCACTGGGAGGAACATAGTAAGGAAATGGAAGACCACAGGGACAGTTCTTGTTAAGCCCAGAAGTGGCAGGCCAAGAAAAATATCAGAAAGGCAGAGAAGAAGAATGGTGAGAACAGTCAAGGACAATCCACAGACCACCTCCAAAGAGCTGCAGCATCATCTTGCTGCAGATGGTGTCACTGTGCATCGGTCAACAATACAGCACACTTTGCACAAGGAGAAGCTGTATGGGAGAGTGATGCGAAAGAAGCCGTTTCTGAAAGCACGCCACAAACAGAGTCGCCTGAGGTATGCAAAAGCACATTTGGACAAGCCAGCTTCATTTTGGAAGAAGGTCCTGTGGACTGATGAAACAAAGATTGAGTTGTTTGGTCATACAAAAAGGCGTTATGCATGGCGTCCAAAAAACACAGCATTCCAAGAAAAACACTTGTTACCCACTGTAAAATTTGGTGGAGGTTCCATCATGCTTTGGGGCTGTGTGGCCAATGCCGGCACCGGGAATCTTGTTAAAGTTGAGGGTCGCATGGATTCAACTCAGTATCAGCAGATTCTTGAGAATAATGTACAAGAATCAGTGACGAATTTGAAGTTACGCCGGGGATGGATATTTCAGCAAGACAATGATCCAAAACACAGCTCCAAATCTACTCAGGCATTCATGCAGAGGAACAATTACAATGTTCTGGAATGGCCATCCCAGTCCCCAGACCTGAATATCATTGAACATCTGTGGGATAATTTGAAGCGGGCAGTCCATGCTCGGTGACCATCAAACTTAACTGAACTGGAATTGTTTTGTAAAGAGGAATGGTCAAAAATACCTTCATCCAGGATCCAGGAACTGATTAAAAGCTACAGGAAGCGACTAGAGGCTGTTATTTTTGCAAAAAGAGGATCTACTAAATATGAATGTCACTTTTCTGATACAGCAATCACAAGTGCCCCCGAGTACCCCATGTGGATGGAGAAGTGATGCACATGCTTGGTTACCACTGCATTTAGTTCTGTGGGACTCCCATAGAAGTGAGTTGAGCAGTAGTCACATGTACGACCTCTCCATTCACATAGTGCTCTTGCTGGCCCCTGTTCAGGGGTAATTGCTGGCCCCAGCAGTCAGACCCCAGCATTCATTTATTCCCTGTCATGTGCTAAGACAGGAACCTATTATATCAAATCCCCCACCTTATTGTGGCATAGTACTAAAGAGTCGGTGTACTGTTTCATGCTTATTTTAATATTGTGCATGTAAGCAACAGTTTTTTTCTGTCTCTGCATGATTTCAGATTTCTAGGCACTATAAAAGATAACACGAGGCAATATCTTCATCCATCCTCTTATAATATGTGCTATAACGTTATAGAAGTACCTATGAAGTTGTAGAAACGTCACATTAGAATAACATGCCAATATCCTGGAGAACATCACTAATGCTGCCTGCGCTCACTCTGACAGCTTATTATACAGTAAGTCTTGTATGGTGGCTTATAAGGTAAAGAACATCATCCTGCTCTACCTACAAATTAGATGTGTCAAGGTTTACTGGCATTTTACTTTTCTTCTGAAAGTGTCTGAATATTGCTGAGTTTTACATTACGCCTAGGAGACAGTGTAAGAGTCGCTGTCATGCTGCGCTCAACAGATGTGGCATTAATTACTCCACTGCTGAATGTACAGACCTCAGGGCGAGATGGAACAGAAGGCAAAGCCAAGTCTGTACCCATAGGTGGCGGAGGCTAAGATGTGGGTCTTTCCTTTCACTCTGCATAAGTTAAGCCTTTTTTGTTCTTGAGTAAAGAAAAAAGATCTCACTGAAGTTTTATCTGAGGCTCAGAAATATTAAATTAACTGTGAACTAGGTTAGCAACCCATTAACCCTGTCATGGCACAAGTAATAAAAATATAGGAGGGTGATGATGAGTAGTAACACTGGGTTCACTATATTAAAGCAAACCTGTCAGGTGATTTCTGCTGCCCTGTCTGAGAATAAGATATGACAGAGGGAGAGAAGTTGAGCTCTGTGATATATAGGATTATATGATAGAGGGAGAGAAGCTGAGCTCTGTGATATATAGGATTATATGATAGAGGGAGAGAAGCTGAGCTCTGTGATATATAGGATTATATGATAAAGGAGAGACGCTGAGCTCTGTGATATATAGGGTTATATGATACATGGAGAGAAGCTGAGCTCTGTGATATATAGGGTTATACGATAGAGGAGAGAAGCTGAGCTCTGTGATATATAGGGTTATATGATAGAGGGAGAGAAGCTGAGCTCTGTGATATATAGGGTTATACGATAGAGGAGAGAAGCTGAGCTCTGTGATATATAGGGTTATATGATAGAGGGAGAGAAGCTGAGCTCTGTGATATATAGGGTTATATGATAGAAGGAGAGAAGCTGAGCTCTGTGATATATAGGTTTATATGATAGAGGAGAAAAGCTGAGCTCTGTGATATATAGGTGTATATGATAGAGGAAGAGAAGCTGAGCTCTGTGATATATAGGTTTATATGATAGAGGAGAGAAGCTGAGCTCTGTGATATATAGGGTTATATGACAGAGGGAGAGAAGCTGAGCTCTGTGATATATGGGTTATATGATAGAGGAGAGAAGCTGAGCTCTGTGATATATAGGTTTATGTGATACAGGGAGAGAAGCTGAGCTCTGTGATATATAGGTTTATATGATACAGGGAGAGAAGCTGAGCTCTGTGATATATAGGGTTATATGATAGAGGAGAGAAGCTGAGCTCTGTGATATATAGGGTTATATGACAGAGGGGGAGAAGCTGAGCTCTGTGATATATAGGTTTATATGATACAGGGAGAGAAGCTGAGCTCTGTGATATATAGGGTTATATGATAGAGGAGAGAAGCTGAGCTCTGTGATATATAGGGTTATATGATAGAGGGAGAGAAGCTGAGCTCTGTGATATATAGGGTTATATGATAGAAGGAGAGAAGCTGAGCTCTGTGATATATAGGTTTATATGATAGAGGAGAAAAGCTGTGCTCTGTGCTATATACTGTAGGTTTATATGATAGAGGAGAGAAGCTGAGCTCTGTGATATATATAGGGTTATATGATAGAGGAGAGAAGCTGAGCTCTGTGATATATAGGTGTATATGATAGAGGAAGAGAAGCGGAGCTGTGTGATATATAGGTTTATATGATACAGGGAGAGAAGCTGAACTCTGTGATATATAGGGTTATATGATAGAGGAGAGAAGCTGAGCTCTGTGATATATAAAGGGTTATATGATAGAGGACAGAAGCTGAGCTCTGTGATATATAGGTTTATATGATAGAGGGAGAGAAGCTGAGCTCCGTGATATATAGGTTTATATGATAGAGGAGAGAAGCTGAGCTCTGTGATATATAGGGTTATATGACAGAGGGGGAGAAGCTGAGCTCTGTGATATATAGGTTTATATGATACAGGGAGAGAAGCTGATCTCTGTGATATATAGGTTTATATGATACAGGGAGAGAAGCTGAGCTCTGTGATATATAGGGTTATATGATAAAGGAGAGACGCTGAGCTCTGTGATATATAGGGTTATATGATACATGGAGAGAAGCTGAGCTCTGTGATATATAGGGTTATATGATAGAGGGAGAGAAGCTGAGTTCTGTGATATATAGGGTTATACGATAGAGGAGAGAAGCTGAGCTCTGTGATATATAGGTTTATATGATAGAGGAGAATAGCTGAACTCTGTGATATATAGGTGTATATGATAGAGGAAGAGAAGCTGAGCTCTGTGATATATAGGGTTATATGATACAGGGAGAGAAGCTGAGCTCTGTGATATATAGGGTTATATGATAGAGGAGAGAAGCTGAGCTCTGTGATATATATAGGGTTATATGATAGAGGAGAGAAGCTGAGCTCTGTGATATATAGGTTTATATGATAGAGGGAGAGAAGCTGAGCTCCGTGATATATAGGTTTATATGATAGAGGAGAGAAGCTGAGCTCTGTGATATATAGGGTTATATGACAGAGGGAGAGAAGCTGAGCTCTGTGATATATGGGTTATATGATAGAGGAGAGAAGCTGAGCTCTGTGATATATAGGTTTATGTGATACAGGGAGAGAAGCTGAGCTCTGTGATTTATAGGTTTATATGATACAGGGAGAGAAGCTGAGCTCTGTGATATATAGGGTTATATGATAGAGGAGAGAAGCTGAGCTCTGTGATATATAGGGTTATATGACAGAGGGGGAGAAGCTGAGCTCTGTGATATATAGGTTTATATGATACAGGGAGAGAAGCTGAGCTCTGTGATATATAGGGTTATATGATAGAGGAGAGAAGCTGAGCTCTGTGATATATAGGGTTATATGATAGAGGGAGAGAAGCTGAGCTCTGTGATATATAGGGTTATATGATAGAAGGAGAGAAGCTGAGCTCTGTGATATATAGGTTTATATGATAGAGGAGAAAAGCTGAGCTCTGTGATATATACTGTAGGTTTATATGATAGAGGAGAGAAGCTGAGCTCTGTGATATATATAGGGTTATATGATAGAGGAGAGAAGCTGAGCTCTGTGATATATAGGTGTATATGATAGAGGAAGAGAAGCGGAGCTGTGTGATATATAGGTTTATATGATACAGGGAGAGAAGCTGAACTCTGTGATATATAGGGTTATATGATCGAGGAGAGAAGCTGAGCTCTGTGATATATAAAGGGTTATATGATAGAGGACAGAAGCTGAGCTCTGTGATATATAGGTTTATATGATAGAGGGAGAGAAGCTGAGCTCTGTGATATATAGGGTTATATGACAGAGGGGGAGAAGCTGAGCTCTGTGATATATAGGTTTATATGATACAGGGAGAGAAGCTGAGCTCTGTGATATATAGGTTTATATGATACAGGGAGAGAAGCTGAGCTCTGTGATATATAGGGTTATATGATAGAGGAGAGAAGCTGAGCTCTGTGATATATAGGTTTATATGATACAGGGAGAGAAGCTGAGCTCTGTGATATATAGGATTATATGACAGAGGGGGAGAAGCTGAGCTCTGTGATAAATAGGTTTATATGATAGAGGAGAGAAGCTGAGCTCTATGATATATAGGGTTATATGATAGAGGTAGAGAAGCTGAGCTCTGTGATATATAGGTTCATATGATAGAGTGAGAGAAGCTGAGCTCTGTGATATATAGGGTTATATGATGGAGGAAGAGAAGCTGAGCTCTGTGATATATAGGGTTATATGATAAAGGAGAGAAGCTGAGCTCTGGGATATGTAGGTTTATACAATAGGGGTAGAGAAGCTGAGCTCTGTCATATATAGGGTTATATGATAGAGGTAGAGAAGCTGAGCTCTGTGATATATAGGTTTATACAATAGAGGTAGAGAAGCTGAGCTCTGTGATATAAAAATACCACCAAAAATTCTTCTTTAAAAAAAAAAAAGTTATGAGAAATTCCTGAAACTGGTGGAACATTTTCTAAGCATTTAAAATGCTGAAAAAAATAGTGTATGTGAAGAATTCCAATCATGTATCTGAATTGGTGTGTTTATTTCTGAAATAACTGTGTAAGTAAAATAATTAAAAAAGCAAAAGAAAAAAATATAGGAAAATCCACAGTTTGGATTGTGGTGTGGCCGCTTAAAGCTGTATCATAGGGTATCTAAAAATAATATAAAATGCATTAAACCAGAGATAATCCAGGAAATGTTCCTAGTACTGCTTCTGTGCATTTGTGTTACATTTTATGTGTAATGAAGTGTATAAAATAAAAATGAAGGAAATCTTTAGAAAAAGACTGCGTGAAATTTTTACAAATCTGATTTTAGACTCAAGTTCTATATATACTGGAGATATGAAGTGTGGGTCAACGTCAGGGTGAAATTAAACCTCTTCCAGATGCGTCCTGTTCACCCTAGAAAGCAGATGGAAAAGGATCAGAAAAAAATGTATGAAACTGCATTGTGTGAATGTACCCTTACTGGCAGTTAACCTATGAAAGATCAAATATCATCCACTGAGCAGCAGAATATTGGCTTGAAAATCTTTATTTTTATTAAGAATGTATATACTTATATACATACATTTGAGACATACATATAATTATATGTAAATCTCAAATCATAAATTGAGGTTTCCCAAGTAAGGAATTATCCCCCATGATGTCCATATGCCTTAACAAAATGATTAGCTCTATTATTGTGGTAGAAGTAGGGTATACAGTATGTATACAGGTTCCATATTGGTCATGACATTCTTTACAATCTGTATACATATAACAATTGTAGAGAACTTTAATTTTTTTCAGTCTATCTATATATCTATCTGTCTGTCTATCTGTCCCTCTATCTATCTATTTATCTATCTATTTAATGTAGCAAAGTTTAACTTGAGACCTTGACATTAATGACCCATGTTTAAGATAAGCCATCAATGTCGGGTCCTGGCTTTGGCTCTAATAAACGCAGCAAAATCTGTGTCAAGGTAAATACTAGTGTCAAGGTAAACTTTGCTATATCTGTAGATACTATATGTGATAATGTACTCTTTGCTGTAAAGTATATTAGAAGCTACTAAGAAGTTCCATGACCATATAAAAGCTTCAGCATTTAGGCTCTATTCACATTAGCATTACAAACCTCTGTTGGGGGGTTCTGATAGAGATTTGTTCGATCTGACCGCAAGAATTTCAATTGTCATAAGGCTAGAATCGTTAATGAAACCCCAATGGGACACATTATACATTAGTGGGGTCCATTGGCCGCTAGTTGGATTAGCCGTGCAACACATTGAGTACACAGGGATGCCAGAATATAGTTGGATGGAAAGACTTTTAGTGGAAGAGAGAAGAAATCAGGCTAACTGAGTATATTTGATAGTAAGCTTTCGAGAGTACTAGCTCTCTTCTTCAGACATGGTGTAATACAAGAAACTGAAAATTTCACAGAAACTGACACAGAGGAAAGACTTTTAGTAATTTTATATCATGTGTAATAATGGGGACATTATTACTCACTCCTCCGATGCTGCATAACTTTTTTTTTTTAAGGGTAAGGAGACAAGTTCAGACTGGTGAACTGGTGAATCCCCTGCTCGGCCCCTGGGCCCCCAGATCACCCTAGTAGGCACTGTACGTTCATTGTACTTCATACAGAGCAAGGCAGCAGGCCACTGACAGGGCCCTAAGAGAGATACAGAGGCAAGGGCTAGGCAGCAAGCTACGACTGAAAAATGAGTGTATGTTTGCAACATTTTAGGAAAGTGTCAGGTAATATTTGCATCTAGCTATATATTGGGCCCCCAGAATGAATTTTACTGGTGGGTCCTAGGCACCCTAGTCCGACACTGTAAGGAGGGGCTTCCTTTTTACCAAGGTTTGCATGAGATGATTGTGTACTATGTTGTTTTGCAGTAGCTACAAGGCAGAACTGTTTGACATACAGTACAATGCATCTGCTGAAGAACCTCTTTTTAAAGCGGGAATCACCGATACATTATTTGAGCATTTTTTCTTTAAGCAAAGACATGGACCCAAAAAAAATCCCTTTAGGCTAAGGCCCACGTTGCGGAAACGCAGCTTTTTTTTTGTGCAGATTTTGCTGCGTTTTTTTGAGCCAAAGCTAAGAATGGCTATAAAAGGAATGGGAAATATCTAGGAAGTTCTTATACGTCTCCCTTCTGCTCAATCCACTCCTGGCCTTGGCTCAAAAAAAACGCAACAAAATCTGCAACAAAAAAGCTGCATTTCCGCAACGTGGGACCTCAGCCTAAAGGAAACTGATCCTTATCTTTTTTTTTTATCCAATCCTGTGTTTGGCTAACAAAACTGCATCAAAAACTGCCACAAAAAACTGCATGTGTGACCCCAGTCTAAAGTACAAAATCAGTCATTGACACAGGAGAGAACATTTCCCACAAAATCTGCAAATGACAAAGAGGTAAGTGGTGCTACTTATCTCTGCAATGATCCAGTACTGACATCATAATGTGATGTTTATACCAATATTATTTACAGACACAGTCATGGAAAATCCTCATTGATGTGGGTTAAAATCTGACAATTTTAGATTAGAGAATGAATATAATTAATATATCAAGAAATAGTTTTGTTGCGGACCTACACTTATACGTCAGCATTTCCTGCACCATATTCTCTTTACTCCTATTGTAATAAGCAGCCAGTTTACATTTCCTAGTAATTTGCTCATTTCTTTCCCCTATGACGTCAGATTTGTGATTCATTAAATAAAGATGGCCTTTGTGTCCATTACATTATGTAGCATTAGCTAATAAATGTTGCCACGACATGTATGTTGTGTACTAGAGGAATGTACAGGGATCTCCTAATGGCTTCAGGCGGTCATTGCACTAACGTAATTAAGCATCTCAACTATTACGTGACAAAGGTAAGAAAACCATAAGACAGCCATAGACACCTATGTTTATGTACATGTCTATTTTACAGTAATAAAAGCCTGTGAGGGATTTCAGGCTCTTCAGAGCCACTAGAGGCAGCCAAGCTAAATAAATGTCTGTGCACGAATAAGGAAAGGGGGGAGGATTAGAATAAAGCACATAGCAGCTTTCACTGCTATGAAATCTCAACCAGAGATCAGCTGCGGGAAAGAAATACTGGGAGCTTGCAGGAAGCCTGCAGATACCAACAGTCTGGAATAGCTGCAGACTTGAGATTGTATGTCCGCACCAATGGCTCGGGCTCCACAAGCAGGTAAGAAAGAGCAAAGCCTGCACAGAGTCTGCTGCTTGTTTGCCTTCTCTTGACGGGTAGGGTTGCAGTTTGAGTCAATCAGATGTGACATGGGTTGATAACTGGCATGGCAGGAACTGTAACTGCAGTTTAACCTCTGGGTAGCATGTTGCTCTAAAGTCTCCTCAGCTTGATGAAGAGATCTAAGTAGTCTCGAAAGCTTGCATTTTCTTATGACTTTGTTTATTTTAGTTACCTGTTCTAAGGTATCGCATTTACAGGACTGTCATTTGGTTTCTCCTCTGCTTGCACATCCTTGCAGCAGTCACCTGGCTGTCACCTGTTTAGTTTACTGAGACCATCTCAGCTCTGAGGACATTGTCACTGTGAAAGACAAAGTCATTGGTGGCTGGGAAGGAATTTAACTAATGTGTTGGAATGCGGAACATGAGCCTGTTGCTGGTTATTGGCAGATGGTCTCTCTTGTCCCACCTGATATCTACATTGCCATGAACCATGAAGCAGATAAGACATGAAGGTGCTTAATGCGTCCGGAAAAAGATTATGTCACATAGCCCCACCTCCTTGGACCACACAAAATCTTTTGGTTTTTTGTTTCTATGTCTGCACTGATGTTTGGGTTAATAGATTGCTTTACATTTTTGTGTTGTGTGGCTATTTCTATGCAGAGTGTTATTACTACCATTCATTGTTCTAGCAAGTTTAATAGGGGATCTGAATTATCTACAAATTGAGTGTAACCCCAACCCTATATTCCCAGAGGGCTACATTACTTATGAATTTCTTGAACTTATAGTTCATGGAACAGAACTTTTCTTTAAAAAACTGAAACTATGGGTCCTATACTATATTATAATTATTTGGTAATATGAGAGGATAATGTAAAGTAACAAGTCTTGACGTGCTGTAGGAATTACAGACATAAGGTTTGTGAATCCTATGCTCATTTATCTCATATCATAACTATAAAACTTTCGGATATATCTACAAAATGTATGACCTTATGCTCATTGAAACTTTTCATATACAAGTTAAGTTTTGGGGGGAAGTAAATTTGTAACTACACAGCTTGTACTCTTTCTCACTATTATGTTTTTAAATTTCTTTGACTTTGACTTAAGCTGACAACATATAGTTAAATTCCTATGAGCAATCTCGCATTATCTGTAGGGTGTTTGTCAGGAATGGACATACACATAAAAATGTTTAAAACATTAGAAATCAGTTGCAAGTATCATTCATGTGTGTTGCCAAAAATTACTTATATTTATCAAATCTTAAACGTATCCATATACCTTCAATAGCTCTCATCCAAACTTTTTTGTTCAACAGGTATTCCACCCAAACCCCCATATACATGCATGTTAAGTGTGCCAAGCATGTATGTGTTCTCAATATGGAGAGGAGGGTGAACCTCTGCCAGACACCTAATGTGGCGGCTTATTTATCAGAGGAACAAAGGATTGGGCATGATAAAATACAACATGCCCTATCCTTCCAATCCCTTGACATCATCACTTCGGGGAAATGCACCCCATATAAATAAGATAGTCGTCTTACTCGGTTCAGCATTTTTTTCCCCTAGTGGAAAATTGTTTCTAGTGGAGAATACAGTATTTCTGGTACAGTATCAGCACACCCTATACCTATGAACATGTAGGGACTTCTATACAGGGCCATTGTCCTTTTTAGTTAGACTCTTCGTTACATGTAACTGATATAGGGATTTACCAGCCTTGCTGCAATATGAAATCTAGAACTATAGGATCAAGCATATTGAATTGTTTTACAAGGTATTTCCATTCAGATACGTATTTTGATATATATTAGGATATAGTATTAGGATATAGTCAGCAATAATACGTGATCAGACAATATCCTATTACTGTCCCCTATTTGTCCCAGTTATATTCTTTGCTGTACATACCATCCAGTTCCATGTTGTCTATGGATATTGAAGTCTAGGGTTCTAGAATTGTCTTCTTAACCCTAAATATGATCCATTTTACAGTAAGACTATATAATAGAAAAAGCTCATGTCGATATAGGAAAGAGGTTACCAGCTTAACATTTCTTGAATTTGGTTTCAAATTAATTCAGTACTGGGTCACAAGATTTCCTTCCACCACTTTCTTAGTATTGATTTTGCTTTATTTTTCAGACAACCAGTATTTAGAGGCTCAAAGTGAAACCCCTTTAGTGTCTACCATTTATGATTGCATTTACTGTATAATATATAATGGCCTGTAATGTATTGGCACAGCAGGACTTCAGTGACAACCAGCTGGGATAATGAGTTTTTCTTCACTTTGGACACAGTCTGCTTGCAATTTTTGCTGTTTTTTTCTCCATGTCAGTCATTGTGACCGCTCTCTCTGTCTGTCACTCACTGTGACTCTGAATGTCTGTTCCGTCAGTCTAAGTTCACTCTTCAGACCCTACTGGAAAAGTTGCCTTAATAGCCTTGCTGTAAGCATCACCAATAGCAAGAATTAACTTTCACTCCTTTGCAATCATTTATTTCAGGACGTCATTTATCCCAGGGTGGGTGTTATGAACATATCCAGTGTGGTGTAAGAATCGTGAATGGAAAAATCCTAGCAGCAATTTGCCCCCGGTGTTGCAAATGTATGTCAACTGTACATTAAATGAACAGAAGCTGTCATTCATATTAGCTCCTGCAAAGAGAAATAATAATGTTGAAAAGTGTTTGAATGACAACCATGTTAAGGGTTACTGCACATGGCTCTGTACTACCTCTGATCCATAAAATAGAAGCCATAGAGATGCCTGTGGTCACACTATACGTTTACCCTAGGGCTACTTAGTGACTTTCTTTATGACTCCCATCACGTGACCAAAGATCACTATCTCACGCAATAACTCCTTCATTAAAGTAAGAGTTGTTGCGACTGCAACTTCTAGTCACAAAAAGATCGAGAAGTGCTAGGATTTTTGTGACTGGAGGTTGCAGTCACAGTCATAGGTTAACACAGAAGTCATAGGTCAACACAGTGATCTTTGGTTGTACAATGGAAGTCTTGAACAAAGATGTTACTGAGTAGCCGTAACCTTATATGCCTCCAGTTTCCTACAGCTAATATCCATGTAATGCAGGGTCACACAAAGCACCAGATGGCAGTACACATTGGGGCAGATTTACTAAGATTGGTGTTTCAGACACCAGTTTTAATAAAGACCCCAACGGGTCTTATTTATCAAGAGGCAATGGCCTCTTAATAAATCAGGCACATGATCGAGCGTCAGAATGGAAATCTATACCAGTGAAGAACTGGCATAAATTTCCTGTATAACTCATACCCCGACCACTTTATGGAAAATGCAGAACAAGGTGCAAAAATGGCGTTTTTTGAGCATCTGTGGCCCATAAGATGTGCCAAATTATCTCATATTTACACCAGAAAACTGATATAGATGTGTTGATGAATTCCCCCTGTTGTGCCCATGGCTTCATAGTACAGAGCCTTGCTGATAATTTTGGTAATGTACTAGCTTTTCTTTATAGCAGGGTTCCATGTCCAGGTCTTAGTTGATTCTCTTAATTACCTCCGGATAATCTTAAGAAATAAAACCCTGTAATATGCATTGTGTGCATGGTCTATCAATACTGCGCCACTTTGCAATTATGTGCACATCAAAAGAGATAAAAACAATGGTCTAATCAATCAGCAGCCGAGCATTACTGAGAGCGCAGCAATTTGCCCTCGATTAGAGTCAGCAGTCTATCCCATGCAAATCTATTCGGCAGAATGCTTGGAGGAACGCTCAGCTTTTTCCTTGCTGATGACTTACTAAATGAAACAACTTCCACAGCCAGCACAAATGAAAGAAACAGTCCTCAACCAAATTGATAGTTAAGTAAGGCTGATGTATGATAATACGGTAGAAACATGATGATGGTAAAGGCGGAATTACAATTAAGCCACACTTATATGAAAGCATAAAATAAGGAACTGGAAGGGTTGTACAGTATCTGGGAAATGAACCATCTGCCTGTGGCAGCTAAAATATCATTCATCATGTCGGAAACCCATAGATCTTAAATAACACCCCACGTGATTGCTCAACAATTTCCCATACCAGTCTGCTCACAACAAGAGATGAGCAAAGTTGTCAAAAATTCGATTTGGCAACTTAGCCGAATTTTACAATTCTATTTAATCCGAATTAAATCGCGGTGAATAAACAGCTATTTCCTGTCTGCAGAGACCTGGGATGGGTGGGCGGAAAAATGGCGGAACCCCTTGGATGCCGCGGTCATGTTTGACCACGGCATCCAAGGTGTTAAAACCCCTGATCGTTATGGAGCAGGGTGTTAGCTGTCAGGTACAGCTAACACCCTACTCCATAAACAATCGAGTGGTTTTAACACCTTGGATGCAGCGGTCAAACATGCCGTGGGCGCTCGCAAAGGAGTTAAAGGGCTGTGACATCACAGGGCTGGCTGCTGATTGGCTGCACACATGGCATTGTGGGAGATCCCGCATTCCCAGAGTTCCTTGCCACATGTCCTAACATGTACAGCAGCCATTTTGAACAAAATGCGATTCGTTACCACAAAATGTGAGGAAATTTGGATTCGATGCGAATCGAATATTTTCTGAAATTCGGATCGAATTCCACTTTGTCAGCTTCGATTCGCTCATCTCTAGTTGGAAGAATCAATTCATCACATTTGATATTCTTAGCATATCTGTATGATTTGCATCTTTGAGTAAGTCATTTGTAAAGACTTTCTGTGTCCGCCCATCTTCACATTCATATCTAAGATTTTGGGATGGGAATGCACAGTCGGCCAGCTCCACCACATAGTGATATTAGTTGGCTGCAAAAAAAAAACAAAAAAAACAATACAAAACTAGTTTAACCAATTGAAAGACTAGATGAGCTACATAACAGGGTATCAGAAGGTAAACCTAAGAATGTGAAACTTCAAGAAAAGTAACAATTTTGGAATACTTTTGCTTGATCTGTCTGGTTATTTCCAAACTAAGAGGGCTAGAACCAGACTAAGATTTTTTTCCATCCTTCTTCGTGTCTTTAATTGGTTTGACATGTTGGACCTGACAGACTCCCTTTAATGAATACTTTCCCTAAGTGCAGAATTTTGCATTGGAAATCGAAAGTGTGAACAGCTAACAGATTGAGTCTTCCCTTTTTTATAATTGGACATACAGTATTTTGTGTCTGAGATGCCACATGGAGAATATCCAAAAGATTCTAATTCTTAAATTATCTCTTTAAATTTACATAATTCCTTTCCTGTGTTTTTAGACATTCATAACACTGCTGTGAAAATTGGTTCCTAACTAGAGAAACATGAATCATCATTTTTCTTATTGTGCAAGTGTATTTAACAAGTAACAGGTCTGTTACTGTATTTTACTTTAGAAATTTTCTCCCTTTCAAGTTAAACAATATGAGAATAAGAACAATTATCGTCTCACACATCTTATTATGTACCTATGGCTCTGGTGCACTCATCTCCAACTGAGTGACAATTGGGTTATAAGGATGGAGACAGAGAACCGATTCTCTTTAGATAGACTGGGGATATAGTGGAATCTAACAACATTGAGTCATTGTACAGAACACAACACAAGCTATGGGAGGCTCACAATAAACAACAGCAGAACAGTAACATGAACTATAATAAAGCGCTCACATAATGTAACTAGAACAGACAGGTAATCCAGCAGAATACACTGAGAGATCAGTCACTTGCTTTGGGAGCAGACCTCATTTAAAATGTGTTTCCAATGTAAGGCCTGCATTGGGAAAGTCCTGAACTTTTTACTGACCTGATGGGTGGTTGATTGTAAAGCTTTCAGAGGAAGAGAGAACAGAACTGAAAGAAATTACAGACTATGGCAACATGTTTTATGTATTTAGAATTTAAAGAGTTAACCCCTCAAAGGAAACTTATAACCTGTCTAACCTGTGTTTTATAGTGCCTTTGTTTCAGTGCGTGAGTCCTACTGATTACTGCAGACAGTCCAACAGGACATATTTTGGTACTGTACTACTGCCCTGCCAGGACTTTCCTCCTTAGTAATGTCAACAAAGAACTACATTTCAAAGTAGGGCCATGTTTGTAGATGTGTGACAGGGATAAAGGTGATTGGCATGCTTTTTACAAGGTGGACTCTGCTTGTTTCTATATCTTTCAAAATGTTTTGCTGCTCTGAATAGGAAAGAGAAGGTACAGGGCTGTTTTAACACATTAGTGGGCTCAGTTTAAAGGTTTCATAAATGTGGCCCCAACATAATTTATGCCCCCTCAAGTGGCCCACTCAATATAGTTTCTCCTCAAGTAGCCCCCATGTAATGTCCTTTGCCCCCTCAGTGACCATTCAATTTATATATTATATAAATTTTTTTTTTTAATTTATACTCACCTAACCCTATTCCTATGTATCTGCCTGCAGGCTTGGGCTTTAGTGATATATCTGGCTTGGCACTCATCTTGTCTCCTTGCCGCAGACATCATTAACCAAAGCCTGAATGGTAGAGCATGAAGTTGATAGCTCTGTGTTCCACCCCTGCAGTTAACTTTATCTGTGTCCTAACAATGCAGATAGATTTAAAATTGTGACGTGACGTCCAGAACAGCAGGGCAGCACTCAAAATACTGGACTGTCCCACTGAGTCAGCTGAGGGGGCCACCACTACCATTGGGCTTGGTGCTGATGCACCATTTGCCCTATGGTTAAAGAAGCTCTGTATGTCACAATAGAATGGCAACCCCACTTCCTAAAGAATGGAGAAGAGACAAGGACCATATTAAGGACTTGTACTCAAAGAAAGGAGAATAGGAGACCATGTTACATCCCTTCATGATATGAGACCCATCAATGGATACTTAAAACCAATGTATAAGCTTTGTTGTGCTTTAATTTTAGTGTGCTTGAGGAAATATTGCCCTGCCAGGAGCACCCACTCAGAACTATATTTCCCTGTAGATCATTGTGTGTCAGCAATGGCGTAACTAAAGTCTTGTGGACCCTGGTGTAAACTTTGTCCAGAGCCCCCTACCCCCTCCCTACATCGTATTCTTTATAGTGACGGTTGTGGGTGCTGCAGAGGTATCTCAGATACTTGAAAGGGATACAACTATAGGACTGCAGGGACTTTCCCTTTGACATAATCCAATCTGAAAAACTTTGCTGTTTTCTGATAGCTGAAATAAATGACGCATACAACCATCTGATGGTTCAAATAAGGTTGGCCACAGCTTTATTTAAACACAACATGTTAACAACTGTACACAACAATTGACCTTATAACTGTTTCCATGCCGATGGCTCCTTCTTCCGTCTTCATCTTTGTCCAGAATTCCGAACCACAGTGAGGCTAAGGGCATGTAGACCTAAATATCCTCTGAATTAGGGCATGGAAAAACTGCCATGCTGTGACAACTGAAAAACAAATAAAAAATGTAAAAACCATAAACAGTCAAGGCCCTTAGGCCAAATATGTAACCACGAGGGTAGGGTGGGAGGGTATTCCTCTCATCAGGTCCAACTGACAGAAGATGAGCTCTCCCATGTGATCTCATATTTTATATTCCAGGCTCCACCTCCAAATCTCGTATGCCATCCTCAAAAATAAACACCAACCAGACCAGGAAAACAACCATCCTGCAGTCCTAGTCCTTTTCCCTATGCACTTCAAGGGCTCATTTTCCTACAACTGTGGTTATCAAGAATATAGTGGATGATCAGCACCCAGCATGTAAACAATACTGGGAGCTGCGTGTTGTGGGAAACAGTTGATCTGCAGGGTCCTAACAGTCTAATATGCTCCACCGTGGCCCCAACACAGTTTTATATGCTCCACAGTGACTCCCACACAGTATAATATGCTCCTTAGTGGTCACCACACAGTATTATATGCTCCACAATAACTCCCACATAGTATAATATGCTGCACAGTGGCCCCCACACAGTATAATATGCTGCACAGTGACCCCCACACAGTATAATATGCTCCACAGTGGCCCCACATGGTGTATTATGCTCCTCACAGTGGCTCCCACACAGTATAATATGCGCCTCACAGTGGCCTACACACAGTATAATATGCTCCACAGTGGCCGCACACAGTATAATATGCTCCCCATAGTTGCCCCACACAGTATAATATGTTCCCCACAGTGGCACCACACAGTATAAAATGCTCCCAAGAGCCCAACTTGAGCTGCTTCAGGTGAATCCCATGAAATTTGATGAATATTCGTGAGGTTCAGCTATTATTATTATTGGAACTAACCCATTCTTAAAATCAAATGAGATCCAAGCATTTAGACCATTACTAACCTATAATCTGTATCAAATTCAGAAGCGTAGTTTCTTAATGCAAAAACTGTAACAGTTACCCTCCCCAATCTTCACCTTTAATTTGTAGTTCTTGTCTCCTTATTTAGGGACAATCTGTGACCCCTCAGACTTTAGAATCTCAGCAACCCCTATAGTTACTTTCATGAGCATGTCTGCTTAGTTATGGTAATCATAATCAGCTCTTATTCAAGTGAATAGGAGCTGATCAGCAGTAACCTGGTCTGCTGATCAGAGAACCGAGCTACCTGCTTCCAGCTCCATTCTCTGTGTATCAGCTGAGGAGAAAAGCTGAATTTTGGAAGTGTCAGGTGACGAGCCCACACTGATCTGGTACTGAAGACTTATCCTTAGGTCCTCAATATTTATTTATTTTTTTGATAAAATTTTGATAGATTAACAGATAGTTGGAAATTTATCAAATGTGTCTAAAATGACTAATGATCTAATTAATAAAAATGTGTGTACTGAGACAAAAATTAGACAAAGTAAGACAAATTCATCAAATAGTCACAAATGGCTGATGAATTTGGCACAAATTAAAAAAAGGGCAGGCTTTTGAAAATGGACATAATTTATTATAATTTATCATTTGGCGCAACTCCTGTGGTATTGTAACTTTTTTAGATGCAATAAGTGCATAATGGAACTTTTTAGAGGTCCTACTCTGTTCTTGTCCATTTTCTAAACAATGCCTGTTTACACACAAGGAATAGTCACTGGTGAGCAATGATTATAAGTCAGTATACGAGATGCAATTGATGACAAAGAAGCGATAATAATTTTAGACCTTTAATTGTCTAGGGTGACCGGATTATTTTAGTTTTTTAATGGTTATCGACACATCTAAAATGTTGTTATGTGATCAGATCTATGATATAATCCCATTTTAAGGCCCCACGTTGCGGAAACAGAGCTATTTTTCTTGCAGATTTTGCTATGTTTTTTTGAGCCAAAGCGAAGAGTGGCTGCAAAAGGAATGGGAAATATATAGGAAGCTCTTATACTTCTACCTTCTGCTCAATCCACTCCTGGCTTTGGCTTAAAAAACCACAGCAAAATCTGCAAGAAAAAAGGCTGCGTTTCCGCAACGTGGGGCCTTAGCCCTAGGTTGTTTCCAGGCAGGTACAGTAATGACAGGTCGCCTTGTTGGACGTTATTTCCTATGTATCTACTATTTATTGCATCACTCCACAGACGTACAATCACATGGTCATCACTAATACCAGCACATACTTGAGTCCTATCGTATACCCCCTCAGGGTTTTATATGGATGACTAACAGAAAAGCAAAATGGAGAAGTTGTCATTTTTACAAAATACATTGAAATATCTGCAGTATATTTCTGTAGTACAAGGACTGAACTGGGTATTAGACATGATTGTACAAACACATTTGTGAAATCTAGTCAATCCTTGAACTGCTTTGCTTCCTTAGATGTTCAGGCATGCAGTACAACAAGTTGAGCAGCAGAACTGGGTGTGTATTTTCTATGGCAAAGTACCAGCTCAGATCTGGCTTTACGAAATTACATGTGTTGTTTCTATCAATTTTTCTTCAGAGACAGGATTCTATGTGACACCACATTTTCACTTGTCCCTTTGCTTTGTCTCAATAATAACAGATAAATGTAAAGAATTTTTGAGTTTTTGTTATAATGTGTCTCCTATTATTCTGCATTTGACACACTGAATAGTTTTAGATCACAAAATAAAATGTAAAATTAGACAAAGGAAAGCTGAATAAACAGAGAAGCAAGCTAGTAGTGTTTATTTAGGGAGCGTAGGTACTCAACACACAAATGTCATCTATGAAAAAAGCTATTGCTCTCTTATGGGGGTGTACTGGCCTTTATTCAAAATGTGCCAGAGAGCAGATGAATATAACTCACCTGCTAAGCACCCTCCATGCATAAATGGCACATGCCTACTGAGGTCAATGATTGAATGATTCACTGTACTGTCACTGGAAAGATGGTGGAAAAGCATAAACACTAGTTGGAGGTTCGGCAGTTATTTGTACTGGCTTAGCAGAAGGGTACTTAAGAAAGGGACTCCCCTCAATGACTTCCATATTCCCTATTAGTGCATATGGAAAGGGGTTGTCTTCATTAGACAACCCATTAAATTACTGGCTTAAGAGGTATCACACAGTCTGCACAAATTGTTAAAAATAAATTGGCACAAGCCTTGAGCAATTGATCATTCAATGAAGTAAATAAATAGGTAACAGGTATTTATATGGTATAGGATAGGATAGAAGATAAATACCTGATTGTTGGGGCTCTGACCCCTAAGACCCCCACCAATCCTCAGAATGGGAGGGTCCTTTATCCCCCGCTACAAATTCATTAGCCAGGCTGAATGTAGGTGCGACTGGTGGTGGACATTGCTCCCATTCACTTCAATAGGAGCGCCGAAGATAACCATAGTACAGCACAGTGTCTTGTTGCTGCTTGAGGACTGTTGCTTTGTAAGCATGTATCTCTGGCTCACACTACAAGGTGCTAGGTCAAGGAAAAATCCAGTCAGCACTCTACTGACAGGGCCCCCCAGGACAGAAACTGTCTGAGACAGGGACTATGATGCAACATTTTGTATCAGCAACATTTTAGAAATTTAGTGAGTGTCAGGCAATATATGCAGAATGCATTTTTCTGATGGGCTCTAGGCATCCCAGTATCACCTAAATAACCTATTTAATATAGAGGAAATGAAAAAGGGAATTTGTATTAGAAAGTTTCTCAACCCATAAAATCTACTCAGTGCTTACAAGCCAAGTTCAATAGAACAGTCAAATGTCACTGCTAAAAATTGCTCTTTAATAGCCAATTTCATCTAAAATGTCATTCTTTTAGAAAGGCCCCCCTCCTGCTTCTCTGTCAATCTGTTGTTTTTTTAACAGAGCACAAGATGTTAGTGAAAATGAATGCTTTACAAAACACATAGCTAAATTCTAATGCTATGCTCAGCCTTAAAAGAATGAAAGGCTGGGCAACCCCTTATAGACTTTCTATGTGGGTCACCAATGGGCCTAATTCCATCACAATTTGCTTTCCACGTCAGTAGAATAATGCGGGGTCTCTCACACACTCAGACACGGGTGCCCATCTGGTCATAGCAGAGGTCCGATGCCTTTACATGGTAGCCAGGGACCTAATGAAAGCCCCCAGACGTGCCTATGTATAAACACATATTAGGTATTCCCCCCCCCCCCCCCCCCCCCCCCCCACCCCTACAAACTAATTTTTTTTTTACCAAAACAACAAAAAAAAAAAAAAAAAAAAAAAAAAAAAAAAAAAAAAATAAAAAAACTATAAATTTATAATTTTTTTTTTTTTATAACCACACAAAAAAAAAATATATAAATTTAAAAAAAACACACGGAGAAGGGAAAAAAATATATATAAAAAAAAGAAAAAGGCAAAAACCCTTTTTTTTTCTTCTTTCCCCCCAAAAAAAAGGGGGCCGGGGGGGGACATTAGGGGGGCCCCCCGGGGGGGGGGCCCCCCGGGCCCCCCCCCCTCGGGGGGCGGGGGGCCTTTGGAACCCGGGGGCACCTCTTAGAACTTTCTTCAACTCGGTAGTGGCATCAGCCATCTTTGTTTGTTTGTTTGTTTGAGTTGGGGGAGGGCCCCAAGGGCCCACCGCCCCAACCCCCGCAAAAGCGGGAATTCCTAAAACATCCCAGCTATATACCTATCCAGTTTCCGCTTGAAGATTTCAATTGATGAAGAACTCACCACCTCCCGTGGCAGCCTATTCCACTCTCTCACTACCCTTACTGTTAGAAAGTTTTTCCTAATGTCTAATCTGAATCTCCTTCCCCTTAGTTTCATCCCATTACTTCTCGTGCTTCCTTCTGCTAATGAGAATAGGGTAGATCCCTCTGCACTGTGACAACCTTTCAGATATTTAAATACCGCTATTAAGTCTCCCCTTAGCCTTCTCTTCTGCAAACTAAGCAGTTCCAATTCTTTTAGCCTCTCCTCGTAGGACATGGTTTGTAGACCTTCCACCATTTTGGTTGCTCTTCTCTGGACCTGCTCCAATGAATCGATGTCTTTTTTAAACTGGGGCGCCCAGAACTGTACACAGTATTCCAGGTGGGGTCTGACCAGGGCAGAGTACAGCGGAATAATTACCTCTCTTGATCTAGCTACAATGCTCGTCTTGATACATCCTAGAATTTGGTTAGCCTTTTTAGCCACCGCACCGCACTGTTGACTCATGTTGAGTTTGCGATCTATTATTATGCCCAGATCCTTTTCCCCTGTACTCTCACTTAGTACTATTCCTCCCATACTATATATGCTTCTTGCATTTCTGTTACCCAGATGTAGAACTTTGCATTTGTCCCTGTTGAATACCATTTTGTTCACCTCAGCCCATTGTTCCAGTGTGTCTAAGTCCTTTTGGATGCACTCTCTCTCCTCTCTAGTGTTGGCTATTCCTCCTATCTTTGTATCATCTGCAAATTTTATTAGTTCCCCATTAGCCCCATCATCCAGATCATTTATAAAAATATTAAAAAGTACTGGGCCCAGGACAGAGCCCTGCGGCACCCCGCTTTTTACTTTCTTCCAGTTTGATGTATAGCCATTTAGAATTACTCGTTGTGCCCGATCATTAAGCCAATTGTGAACCCACCTCACTGATATTTTATCAAAGCCATACTTGATCATTTTTTCAATAAGAATGTTATGTGATACTTTATCAAAGGCCTTACTAAAGTCAAGATATACTATGTCCACTGCATTCCCCTGGTCCAACCATTCAGTGACTTTATTATAGAAGGAAATAAGATTAGTCTGGCAAGATTTATTAGGCATAAAGCCGTGCTGGCTTTGATTAATTAAAGCCTTCCCATCCAGGTACCTAATTAAATGTTCTTTAACGATTTGTTCAAAGATTTTTCCTACTATCGAGGTCAGACTTACCGGCCTATAATTTCCTGGGTCGTCCCTATTCCCCTTTTTGTAGATGGGGACCACATTTGCCCTTTTCCAATCTAGAGGGACCACTCCTGTCTCCCATGACTTATTAAAGATTATTGCAAGGGGTTCTGTTATTTCCTCTGCTAATTCTTTTAAAACTCTAGGGTGTAAATCATCCGGTCCTGGGGACTTGGTTTCCTTAATCTTAGCTAAATGTTCTCTTACCAAACCTTCACTTATAATCAGCTTGGAGTCCTCATTCCCCTCATCACTATCACCATTAATGTTGATACAAGACGGATACAAAATATGAATTTAGTAACTCCACCTGCTGATCCACCATGTTAACTTTTTCACCCTTTTCGTTCTTTAGGACTCCAATGGTTTCCTTCACTTTTCTTTTGCTCTTAACATATCCCCAAAAACCTTTTACATTACTCTTAACTTCTTTTGCAAGCTTCAATTCGTATTCAGCCTTGGCTTTTTTAATGCTTATCTTGCAGAGTCTGCAAACTGCTGTATACTCTCCCTTAGATATAGCTCCCATCTTCCACTTGTTGTAAGTTTCCTTTTTCTTTTTTAGTAGGTTATGTAATTTTTTGGTCATCCATCCTGGAGTTTTTAGGTGATTCCCATTTTTCTTGCTTCTAGGTATTGTTAGTTCCTGTGCATTAATGATTTCCCTACGGAAAATTTCCCACCCCTCATGTGCATTTTTGTGCTTAAGTAATTTTCGCCATGGAATTCTACTAACCCTTACCTTTAGGCCCCTAAAATCTGCCCTACTAAAATTGAGTCTTCTAGTCTTTGTCTTCTCAGGTCTTCTTCTTCTTACAACCCCAAACTCGAGTATAGCATGGTCGCTGAATCCCAATGTCCCTGCTACCCTTAATTCCTTAACCATGTCCTCCTTATTAGTTAAAACTAGGTCCAGAATGGATGTTCCTCTTGTGTTTTCTTCTACTAACTGGGCAATGAAATTGTCTGCTAGAGAGGATAAAAATTTGATAGAGCTTTTACTCGTAGCTGTGTGAGTTTCCCAATGAATATCTGGGTAATTAAAGTCTCCCATGATAACAATTTCAAATTTCTTCGAAAGCGTGGTCATTTGCTGTGAAAAAATCTCATCCCTGTCTTCTGTCTGTCCTGGTGGTCTATAATAAACACCTATTATGATGTCCTTATCATTGTTTTTCCCCTGAATTGTTACCCAAATATTTTCCAATAAGTTATCATTTTGTAAAACTGTGATTTCCGTGGAAATGTGATCTTTTTTAACATACAATGCAACTCCTCCCCCTCTTTTATTAGTTCTATTTTTTTTTTAATAAGTTGTATCCTTCCATCTGTATATTCCAATCATGCTTATCGTTCCACCAAGTTTCTGTAATACCAATGACATCATATTTTTCCTTCTGTATTATCAGTTCTAATTCTCCCTGTTTATTTCCCAAGCTTTGCGCATTTGTGTAAAAACATTTCAGATTGCGCTCTGGTACTTCCTTTTTCTTAATTTCCTTCTGAGTATCCTGTCTTAGGTCCTCATTACCACATCTAGTAACCTTGTTTAGTATATCCTTTAGCTGCATGTTCTTGTCTTTCTTTTTACTTCCCATCCCCTTCTCTTCTAGTTTAAAGCCCTCCTGATAAGTGTGGCAAGTCTTCTGGCAAATATGTGTTTCCCAGGCTTTGTGAGATGTATCCCATCTCTAGCAAGGAGTCCATCATAGAGATAATTCACTCCATGGTCCAGAAATCCAAAACCTTGCTCTCTACACCACTGCCGAAGCCACTTGTTTACCTCTAGTATTTTATTCCATCTCCTGATACCATAACCATCAACTGGGAGAATTGATGAAAATACTACCTGCGCATCCAGTTCTTTCACTTTCTTTCCTAGATTTTGAAAGTCTTTACGAATAGTTGGTAAATCATTTTTTGCCGTGTCGTTTGTACCCACATGTATCAGCAAAAACGGGTAGTTATCCTTGGAGCTGAAGAGGCATGGAATCCTATCGGCCACGTCCCTAACTTTTGCTCCTGGGAGGCAGCATACTTCTCGTGCCGTTATATCTGGCCTGCAGACTGCTGCCTCTATGCCTCTTAGCAGTGAGTCGCCCATAACCACTACTCTTCTTTTTTTCCTCGCTACGCTATTTCTTGTTGCTCCCTCTTGTCTCTGGGTGACTTTTGTTTCTTCTTTTGCTGATAGATTATTCTTATCATTTTCATCAGTCTGCATAAGAGTTTCATATCGGTTACCTAGCTGTGTAAGTGGTGATGGCCTTGTGATCCTTTTGCATCTCTTGGTCACCTGTATCCATTTATCTGCCTCTGTAGGTTCCCTCAAGTATTCTTCCCTTACTATATTTAGGAGGTTTGCTTCAGCCTCCACCACTGTAGGCTCTCTCATACTTTCTTCCCTTACTATATTCAAGAGGCTTGCTTCTGCTTCATCAATAAAAACCTCACTTTCTTTGATGCCTCTCAACGTCTCTATTCTTTCTTCCAACCTCTGCACTTTATCTTCTAAAAGGGCCACTAGTTTGCATTTCATACAGGTGAAGTTGTCTTTATGGTCAGGCAAATCTGTAAACATATAGCATATGCTGCAGCTTACCATGTGAGTTTTCTCCTCTTCCATATTCCTCTCTTCTGGCCGTGCTGGGCCGCTACTCACCGCCGTGAAGCTCTCTCCTGGCCCCACTGTTCTGGTCTGGGTGTCCGTGGCTCCTTCCCTTGTAGGCCGCACTGGGCCGCTGCCGCTGTTCACCGCTGTGCTGCCGCCCGGCAGTAAGCCGGCAGCTCTCTCCTGGCCGCACTGGGCCGCTGCCGCTGTTCACCGCTGTGCTGCCGCCCGGCAGTAAGCCGGCAGCTCTCTCCTGGCCGCACTGGGCCGCTGCCGCTGTTCACCGCTGTGCTGCCGCCCGGCAGTAAGCCGGCAGTTCTCTCCTGGCCGCACTGGGCCGCTGCCGCTGTTCACCGCTGTGCTGCCGCCCGGCAGTAAGCCGGCAGCTCTCTCCTGGCCGCACTGGGCCGCTGCCGCTGTGCAAGCCCCTCCGCACGCTGCTCACAGCTGACTCTTCCCCCTGCTTCCGCACGCTGCTCACAGCTGTCTCTTCCCGCTCCAGAGCTGTGATGTGATATATATCTTCTTTGGAGTGGCCTGCTGGGGGAGCAGTATATCAACCAGGGACAGAAATAAACTTGACAAGCTGATTAGAAGGGCCAGCTCTGTCCTGGGGGGCCCACTGGACCCAGTGCAGGTGGTGGGTGACAGAAGGATACTGTCCGTGGTGAGCTCCATGCAGAAGAAGAAGTCCCATCTCATGCATGAGACTGTGATCGCGCTGAGCAGTACTGTCAGTGACCGACTGCTCCACCCTAGGTGTGAGAAGGAGCGCTATCGGAAGTCTTTCCTCCCCACCGCGGTTAGGCTGTACAACCAACACCGACCTAAGCGGAGATCAATACACACAGAGAACTGAAATATCTCTCTGCCTGTTAAATCCCCCCCCCCCCCTCGCTACGCCCTATCTGTCTGTCTGCTATTAATGTAATGCCTCTCACCTTGGAACATTCCTGTACATGTTGTATTTGTATTTGTATCTTCTTATCTTTGCTGCTGTAACACACTGAATTTCCCCATTGTGGGACTATTAAAGGACTATTATTATTATTATTATTATTAAAGAGTTAATAAAAGTTAATCCATGAGATATATCTACGCCAAAATAGTGCCATTAAACACGACCACTTGTCATGCAAAAAATCATGCCCTCAAGCAGTTGTAGGGCATGATATGCGCAACAGAAAAAGGCAAAAAAAATGGTTTGGTCATTAAGTGGTTAAGTTCCATGTCATAGCACTGTAAGAATACTAACTGTACTTGTACAGTGACCCTCAAAGAGAAAACTGAAAGATAGCCCATTCCCCAGAATTAAACTTATCTACTCAGGTCATGTTTCTTTAATGCTTCTTACAGTACCTGTACCTATCTCCTCCTGATGCCTGCAGCGACAGTATATGATAATGGTCCAGATGGTCAGATTGAAATGTCACATTTTGTTTGGATTGCCTATTCAATAAAAATAAAAGTGGAATTCTATCTATATCTAATGGGTAGGATTGGGCACCTCTTGCATCTATTGTCAGTAAGAGATGTAATGATGGGTCAGTAGTTGTATCTATAGATGGGTTATCCTATATTGTAATCCTGTATGTCTTGTCTGTGCTGTAAATGAGGCATCTGCTACAAAGAAAACTGGCAAGTGTCAGTCTTTTATCAGGCTTATTCCTTACTCACATGACCATGAAAAACGGCTGTGTCATTTTTCACATTCATGTGAGTAGAATCCTTTGTGGCTATAATGAAAATGGCAGGATTTAAAAAAAACATCAAAAATCCTCTAAAATTCTTCATAGAAACAGTTTATTTTACAGAAATAGGTCATTTTCTGGTGACACATTTTTTTTTGATAGACTATGTAACTGTCAAACTTTGGATTTAATTGTGTCTGTAACCACCAAACCTTGTGCCTTGTACTGTATCCAATAAGCCTTGCTCTTCCTGCTGGTGTAATGTTAAAGGGGTGTTCCATTACTTCTTTTTAACCCCTAGGAGGATTAAAATAACTAATGGTATATACTTACCTGTCCATTCAGGTCAGAGTCTCTGTCTGGGTCCCCGATCTCCCTGACCTTTGGCCCGTACGGCAGTGTGTCAACCAATCAGGAGTGATTGTTCTTAGGAGTGACTCAGGAGTGATCTTCTGTTCAAATGGAGCATCAGTTCCCAACTACTGATGCATCAGTGCCCCACACAAACTGAACCCATTGACATTCATTTTCTTACTTTAACCTGTTTTAATATGAAGGCCATCTCGTATATGACAATGGTCCAGATCTGTGTCATAGTGTTTTCCCGGGGGAAATTGTCTCATATTTGTCTAACTTATTACCTCATCTGTTCAGCAGCCTCCTAACCTGAGGTCAGTTGAGGAAATTATTTCACAAATCCCACAAAGGTATGTAAGACAGAGTAAGAACAAGAGACATGCTGGCATTGGCGCGGAGATGTAATTCTGTTTGACCATTATGTTTATTATAGTCTGGATATGTTTTTAATGGCTAAAAATTGCAGCAACTTTCTTGTAATTTTCTTTAAATGTAAGAAAGTAATCAGAAAATTGCTATAAATATTACAGCTGAAAGTGGAGGGCTTTTAAATTCACTTTCTTGCGTTTTGATTTCATGGGGAGTTTTTATACAAGGTCACTTCTTATTACAAGTTGACAATGGAATTGCTAATTTTCACAGTGTAGATCGCTGGGACTAAATAACTATGTAATTACATATGTAAAGCTGTGTCCCTTCTTTACCTTTACCATAGCTGGACATGTCCTGATAGTGTATGTATCACAAAATGACCAGCTATTCAAGACAAACTGATTTTGCGATATTGTATCACAAACTGATATCCAATATATGTCTATATGTGGGACTGGTTGAACATTTAATAAGTATTTGATATTCAGAGAAAAAAATGATCAAGCATATTTAATTTCAAAATGGTGTCTCAGGGATTTATGGGGCTACTGACGCTAAATCCCAACTCCCAGAGTTTATAAAACTTAGTATGGGGAGGGGATAGACCATTCATGTCTGCAAGTTAGAACATCAATAAGTGTCCACCAAATAGGATAGACATTTACTGTTGCCAGTATTCAAGAAACAGCCTCCTATTCCACCCCTAATCCATTTATGAGTACTAACCAATCTTCAAGTTCCTATGGATCACATTATCACATCATGGGAGTCAGAGATAGCCAAAGTACAGTCCTAGGCTATGTCTGGCACTCCCATGGATATGAATGGATTGGTGCGCCCACTACCTGACCACTGACAAAAGTCCCTTGTTCTACGGATCGTTTGGGGTCTGAGTGGTCAGATCTGCACGTTATCCCCTATACTAGGGATAGGGGATAACTCGTTTAATGGGAAAACCCCTATAAGCCGCCACCAGAGGTTTCTGAAAGAGGCTTACTTCCCTCTACCCACTGAAAACACAGACATGCTTGGTTGGACAGACCATTCATGTGTTTAGTGGGTGAGGAGAAATAGCTGTCAACTGAACCATCAGCCAATAACTACTGAATGTGTATGGCCATCTTTAGACTAACCTGTACCTGTATGGGATAATTCAAGATTAGAAAATTTTGCAAATCAGAAAAATACATTTATACTGCTCTTGTTTAGCAATGGTTTCTGCTTTGCTAGCCCCATGAATGTCATTTTGGCTTTTTATCTCCTTTACTGTAAAGTCATGAATACTAAGAGGCATGCAATTCTTGGTTGTATTTTCTAGTCTTTCCTCTTAATGTATTGGGTATGTTGATATTGCATACTGGCTGGATATAATTTTCACTGTCCAAGCTCAATGGTGGTGTTTTCCAGTTGTAGTCAATTGTGGTTCAGCGGAATCTAAGCATGATAGAAGTGGCGTTGTAACCCTTTTGGCACTGAAATAGTTTAAAGGGGTCTTTAAGAATTGGCCGCTTGTATCAGATGTTAGGAGCTGTGCCCATACTATACAGTGCATAAAGCAGTGGCGTAGCTATAGGGGGGTGCAGTGGAGGCCATCGCTACCAGACCCTGGATCCAGAGTGAGCCAAAAAGATCTCTTGGCCACATAAAGTATACCACTATTCTAAATGACACAAGGTAGGTAGGGGACCCAGATTTTGCATTGGGGTTCAGGAGCTTCAAGTTACGCCTCGGGCACAGATAGCTCTGTACACTGTATAGTGGCTTGGTGCTATTATTGCAGCTCAGCTCCCATTGACTACTGCTCCATTCAGAACGGGGGTCTGAGTGGTCAGATCTGCAAGTTATCCCCTATACTATGGATGGTATCCCACTCAGCTCTCAATCACTACATAGTGCATGGAGATATCTACTTCCAGACATGGAATGCTACATATATCCTCTATATTCCAATAAAAATACAACTTATGTCTGTAAACGTGATTGAGGACATTCTGAAATGCTGTAAGTTTTTTGTTTTTCTTATCATGGATGAAGTGTAGCTAAAACTGATGAATTCCATCTTTTTAGCCCGATATAACCCATCAGATGATGATCTAGAAGCCTCACAGACATTAGAACACCTAGGCATCATACTTTAAAATGGACCACAGACGTATCATGGTCTTGAGACTACATGTACATTTCATGAGCTTCTAGTAGTTCATATCACAAGATGACTGACACACTGATAAAATGTACATCATGGAGTTCAAGTGTGACCTTTTTAGCCTTATTAATTATGAGAATTGAGATGAATGCTCAAAACAGACTTTCACCGAAACACTAAAATAAAATCTGAAATGTCCTCGTAATCCATCTTGAGATTTGTCACTTCACGCTTCATGTCTCTTTACAGATAATAAGCACTTTATCTCCATATCTCAACGCCTGTCATACCTTATTGTTATCCAGAGCACTGTCCACTCTGAGCTCGTCTCAGTATCAGAGGGTGCTTCACATATTTTTTAACTAGATGTATCCACATGAGTCATCTCAGGATCCATATTGCTGTATCTCAGCCTTCAAAGGAAACAAGGGTTAAACCCTAAGGGTTAAAACATCTAAAATTGATAGCTCATCAGCACTCTAAAATCTGTGTTTTGCTCTAAGTATCTCTTTGTATTCAGGAGGCAGTGTTGTGTGGAATATATTAGGCAGTACTTACAGCTGGTGGACGTACACAGTTGTCTGTCCTTAAAAATAACATATAAAAATAGCAGGGCTAATGACTGTTGTTCACATTTGTGCTCCGAGACCTGAACAATAATGGAATTTATTATTTATGGAGTCGTGCTGATTCTTAGTGCCTTCAGCCGCTTTGGTTCGTCCCTTTTTCCCCTACACTACAGGAATACATACTGTACTTATTACAACACTAAAAGGTGTTGTAGTAGACTAGAAAACAATAATCTGTTCCTTTTCCAGAAGCGGCACTACTCTTGACCTCTTACTGTTCATCATTATTTCCCTGAATAACACTGATCTGCTGGACAAGAGTTGTGCAACTTCTAGGAAAAAAAAGTAGTCTATTTTATAGTCAATCCTTTTAATTAAATGAAAGAATTGCTTAGGTATCCAAGATCACAGTTAAGGGAAAGTCTAGAGGAATCGGCTATGAGGTTGGCATTACAGGGGGGAGGGAGAAGAAAACAAACAATTAGTGGTTTGTGCAGGAAAGATAAGGGGAGGAAGCTGAGTTGGGGGGTATATAAAGTGGCCTTACCAAAATGTCCTCTTTCCCCACCCTTGGCGCAGATACACCCCTCTATCCCGCCCTTGGGGTTTTATATTTGGTTAAAGAAAAAGGATTTATATGGACTAGTATTTAAGTTCCGGTCATAGGTATGGGTCTCACTGTTTAGTGGTAATACCAATAAAGACCCCTGGTTGGGCTAGAGTTCCACAAGGGTGAGGATTACTGTGTATAATGATAACAGAGCTCCCCGAGGAGATGCCACACACCAGGGAAAAAAATGTTGCTTGGTGCTTGTCACGGATACCTATTTTAAATTGGTATTGCACTTTATGATTTGTATTCTGTGTTTATATTTCATGTTTGTTATTCATTATATCTATTCTTGGTTTAGAGTATTCTTGATTTGGAAAAAATGGATAGTTACACAGCCTGTTCTGTAGGTGTTATATGCATACCCCTCTCCCCTGCATCAAGTTAACTCTATATGTAATTTTAAAGAGGTTATCCAGGACTAGAAAACATGGCTGCTTTCTTTCAGAAACAACTTCACCATCTCTCCTCAGGAAGTGACATCACTTCTATTGGTCACATGGACCTGCTACAGTTCAGTCCCTTTCTAATGAATGGGACCGAGTTGCAGCATGGCCATGTGACCAACACGGCAGGGAGGTTGTTCCAAACATCTTGGAGAACTAAGCACAGATCTTCTGTGGATGTAGACTTGCTGAAATCCTCAGTCTCTTCATGCAATCTCAGACAGACTGGATAATATTGAGATCAGGACTTTATGGGGGTCATATCATCACTTCCAGGACTCTTCCTCCAAAGTTCACACAAAATATTGATTTATTTTAGATTTTTCTTTTGTTTATTCAATTTATTTTAATTGTCAAAAATAAACTATTAACACTTCAATTTTGAAACATTCTTACATTGTAGCATTTTTTTCACACCAGGCTGAAATGTTTGCATAGTACTTTATATGCAGTAAAATATATTCATACACTTAATTATTGAATGAATGAATTTATTTATTTATGTATTTATTTTACCATGAATCTATATACATGGCATATATTTAATTTGGATCATTGCATGTCCCTTTTAATTTTTATATACCCTTTTAGATATAGTAGACAATATTCATTTTTCTAAGCAAAATGCCTTTGCAGCTGCAAGTAATCTAGCTTACAAAAGTGCCACATAGAAATTTGCTATTGAAGAAATCATTTTTGCAGAATTTTCCATTGAGATGGATTTGACCAGACAGTTCTATGACGTTGTCTGTGCCTTTGTCTATGATAGAATGGAGAGAATGATATTGCATTTATCTATCTTCCATCACCTGAGACGCTTGCAAGATATTTTCCTTTCTATTTTTACATAGAGTTCCCCAAGTCAATGAATGCATTTTTTTCCCAGTCAAATAGCACTGTCAACGTTAACACTTTCAGAGCACAGTATAAAGCCTGAGGGTAAGGATACTTCCAGAATTATAAGCACCTACACATAAAAGGTGAACCATTGTATGCTCTGTATAACATGTTTGTCAGGACAGATTCTTCCCTTGCAATGATGGTTTTAATGAAAACCTGGCAATGGAAATGCAGAATTCTTTTATTTTGACAGGATAAAGAGCAGCCTGTTGTCTGATAGTGTCTTAATCTTATTCAGCTTAACTGTATGTTGTAACCAGCTTTAAAGAAGGGAAATGCACTTTGAGTTTTACCATCTTAGTCGAACACACCTACAGTGGGGAAAAAAAAGTATTTAGTCAGCCACCAATTGTGCAAGTTCTCCCACTTAAAAAGGTGAGAGAGTCCTGTAATTGACATCATAGGTAGACCTCAACTATGAGAGCCAAAATGAGAAAACAAATCCCTAAAATCACATTGTCTGATTTTTAAAGAATTTATTTGCAAATTATGGTGGAAAATAAGTATTTGGTCACCTACAAACAAGCAAGATTTCTGGCTCTCACAGACCTGTAACTTCTTCTTTAAGAGGCTCTTCTGTCCTCCACTCATTACCTGTAGTAATGGCTCCTGTTTGACATTGTTATCAGTATAAAAGACACCTGTCCACAACCTCAAACAGTCACACTCCAAACTCCACTATGGTGAAGACCAAAGAGCTGTGGAAGGACACCAGAAACAAAATTGTAGACCTGCACCAGGCTGGGAAGACTGAATCTGCAATAGGCAAGCAGCTTGGTGTGAAGAAATCAACTGTGGGAGCAATAATTAGAAAATGGAAGACATACAAGACCACTGATAATCTCCCTCCATCAGGGGCTCCACGCAAGATCTCACCCCGTGGGGTCAAAATGATAACAAGAACGGTGAGCAAAAATCCCAGAACCACACGGGGGGACCTAGTGAATGACCTGTAGAAAGTTGGGACTAATGTAACAAAGGCTACCGTCAGTAACACGCTACGCCGCCAGGGACTCAGATCCTGCAGTGCCAGACGTGTCCCCCTGCTTAAACCAGTACATATCCGGGCCCGTCTGAAGTTTGCTAGAGAGCATTTGGATGTTCCAGAAGAGTATTGGGAGAATGTCATATGGTCAGATGAAACCAAAGTAGAACTGTTTGGTAGAAACACAACTCGTCGTGTTTGGAGGAGAGTGAATGCTGAGTTGCATCCAAAGAGCACCATACCTACTGTGAAGCATGGGGGTGGAAACATCATGCTTTGGGGCTGTTTCTCTGCAAAGGGACCAGGACGACTGATCCGTGTACATGAATCAATGGGGCCATGTATCGTGAGATTTTGAGTGCAAACCTCCTTCCATCAGCAAGGGCATTGAGCATGAAATGTGGCTGGGTCTTTCAGCATGACAATAATCCCAAGCACACCGCCAGGACAATGAAGGAGTGGCTTCGTAAGAAGCATTTCAAGGTCCTGGAGTGGCCTAGCCAGTCTCCAGATCTTAACCCCATAGAAAACCTTTGGAGGGAGTTGAAAGTCCGTGTTGCCCAGCGACAGCCCCAAAACATCACTGCTCTAGAGGAGATCTGCATGGAGGAATGGGCCAACATACCAGCAACAGTGTGCGCCAACCTTGTGAAGACTTACAGAAAACATTTGACCTCTGTCATTGCCAACAAAGGATATATAACAAAGTATTGAGATGAACTTTTGTTATTGACCAAATACTTATTTTCCACCATAATTTGCAAATAAATTCTTTAAAAATCAGACAATGTGATTTTCTGGATTTGTTTTCTCATTTTGTCTCTCATAGTTGAGGTCTATCTATGATGACAATTACAGGCTGGCCTCATCTTTTTAAGTGGGAGAACTTGCATAATTGGTGGCTGACTAAATACTTTTTTTTCCCCACTGTATATGGGAGCATACTGTTGTTAGAATTGAGCTTGTCGTCTAAGGTGGTGATCATTGCTCCAGGGATTGCAGTCGCATTTTGTTGGCTGCATAGACAATAATGGTAGCACCAATACTTGTCTTACCTAGACCATAAAACTAAGTTTAGTACACACCAGTATTTACCACTGATTTACAGAATGAATGGGCTTGACAGGGAGTTTAGAGGAGTTGCCCAGCCAGTAATTTATTTCAAGAAAATATCAATATGGCATAAACACAAAATAAGTGACACTTACCTCCCCAATCCTCTTATGTGCCAAGGCTTCCTGGGTTCCCCACCAGTCTCTACTTCTGGATCTCTCCATACACACAGGAAATGACCATTCAGTCTATTGCTGCCATTGGTGACTGCCCCAACCATTGGTTGTATGAATAGTCATTTCCTGTGAGTTGAGATGGAACAGGAAATAGAGACTGGCGGGGGACCCGGGAACAGGAACAGCAGGGTAACAGAAAGGTGAGTTTCACTTTTTTCACTATTTTTTTACTATTAGTTGGACAACCCCTTTAAACCCTTTGGTACTGGTGAGGATTTCTAGTACTAGAAATCTGACACATCATATAAGCACATTGCCATTGATTGGAATAGACCATAGGTTATAATATTGTGTCAGATATTTAATAAAATATATTTATAGCTAAAATGAAGTAGTAGTGGAAAGTGCAGTGTCTCTTGATCTTCTGCTGTGTCAACTACAGTGGTGGAAATACCATCAGTACAACCTGTGCAGCTGCACAGTTGCCCAGTAGGTCAGGAGACCCTGTAAACTTAACAGCACCTTTCTCATGTCTTATGTATTATACTGCAGTTAAAAGTCTTAGCAAATGAATGTTATAGCTGAACATTACTGCTGTATTGCTAAAGTGATATAAGGGGGGTGCTTTGTGCTGAAATATTGGAAAACAAGGGGCCTATAACTATTCTTGTACAGGGGCTCTCAGCTGTCTGTGTCTGCCATTGTTTAACTATAATGGTAAATCATGCTGCATGCAAAATCTACATGGAGCTGACACAAGCTTTATTAGATCCTCTGCCACTTTGTTCTAGATCTTTGGGGGGGATTGCAGTGGTCCGACCTCCACCATTGGTATCATAATATAATGGTAATACAATATACCACCAATGTCTGTAATAAGACAATCTCTCTAAATAAAACATCTTTAAAGAGCATGAAAATTTGGAACAAAAGTTTCTGGAAAGAGACTAGATTAAAGCATAATATGTAGATGTTGGCAAGTCATGACCAGCCCTGGATTTTCTAAAAACCAACTGGTATTTTGTAAAGGTCCATTTATAATCCCTACTACTTCTGTACTATAAAAATCAGGATAATCCTTAATAATCCATGATTATGTTATAAAGCCCAAAAGATTGAGCAATCTAATAATCTGTGAAATTCAAACAAATACCAATTAGTTACTATGGAGTTTGTTTTGTTCCTTTCATCTAACCCACTTTACTAGTATGGTTGATACAGTATTAAATAGATACTCTTCATATTGTATATAAATATGTATATTGTGTGTGTGTGTGTGTATATATATATATATATATATATATATACAATGTGTGTGTGTGCCATAAGCTATACTCAAGTATTTCTTTACAGTGACCTATTTCAGTATTTTTTGGTAAAAAACAATGTTCTTGTGATCACAATTACAGAATACAACTCATGACTTCAGCTGCAGTCTTCTTCACAGTTTCTTCAGTGCATACACAATTTCCTAGTGGGAAGTCAGAAAAATAGGTTACATTTGCTTTTTAAATACAGAGTTTCAAGTGTTTCTGTAAAGAAAATTGGAAATGTCATATGAGAAAATATAAGAAGAGCAGGGAGAACATTGGAGCTATAGTATATTCATAGTCGAGAAGCCACTTGCCCCCCGGTGGTTAAAGGGGTTGTCCGAGACCCAGGAGTAATGGATACTCATGACCTATCCACACAATAGGTCATCAATATCAGATCAGATCAGTTTAACATATCAGATGTTGGATCAATAAACATTCATTTAATTGTCCTCTGCTGAACCTCTCCTCACCTCCACTAATTCCTAGTAGTTTGTTATACAACGTGGCACCAATTGTAAAAAGAAATAACAGTATATATTTTAATCCATAAATGGAGTACCACGGCAATGGTGGCATAAGTGACAATCTACTATACCCCTTGGAGTCCTTGTACCAGTCCTTTTGGAGATGGATAGTAGTGCACCACTTTAGGTTATCTGTACAAATAAGTACCCACATAGGAAAAGAGAATGGAAAGAAAAAGTTCTACATGTACTAAATCAAAAGATTTAACTGAAGCTAGGTTCACACCAGAATTTGGGTTCCTGAAAGACGGAAACCCTGTCCACCTAAAAAGCGGTTATATGCAAAAACCTACGGACCACATAGACTAAAATGGGGTCTGCCGGGTTTCCGCTGATTTTATACTGAAACCGGCGGAGAGAAAAGTCCTCCTCACTCATTTTAAGCGGAATCTTGGATGTAGTCTTCTACGGAGACTCAAACGCTAGTGTGAACCTAACGTGAGGTTGGTTTTAAGGGTTACTACCTGATATCCATGGAGGTCCAGATTTATTTGGCGTTTAAGTTGTTCATAGTGTCCTTTCATGCTGTCCTGGTTGGCAGGAGGTATGTCCCAGTATCAACTCATCTGGGGCCAGAGGAACATTAAACTGGGGACAGATGGAGGGGGGACATTAAACTGGGGGGAGATGAAGAAGAACATTAAACTGGGGGGGCAAGTTGGAAGGGGACATTAAACTGGGGGCAACTGTAGGAGAACATTAAACCATAGGGTAGCTGTCCCAGTTTAATATCCACCTCTAGTTTTCCCCAGTTTAAGCTAGGGCACCAGGAGAGATACTTCATACTGTGGGGCAATTGGAGAGGAACATTATAATGTGGGGGCATATAATGTTAGGGACACTGTAGGAGCATTATACTGTGTGGGGGCACATAGAAAAATGGATGAGAATGGGCGGAGTCAACGTACAAGTGGGTGGAGATAAATTTGCTGCGGCGCACATACTGTTCTCTTTCTATCCTTTGAAATTTGGGAGGTATGTCTATGGGCCCGTACACATGACCGTCAACTACATGGTCCCATGTACGGGCCCTGTTCCTGTATGATTTTGCGGGCCAGTGCACGCATCCGTGCACTGGCTGTGCTGTTCATTCACGGCCGGCAGTAAGTATAAGACATAAATAAGCAGTTTTCTTTTCATTGATTTTTATCTATAATGTCCAAAACCCAGGCTGAGGCTTCAGATCAATGATAACACTGGCTGGATAAGATTATACACCACTGATTTATGCGCCTCATTTTTCATCAGGACAGATTGGTATATTATAAAATCTAATTAGTTCTGTTTCTGAAATTTTGCAAATGACATAGTGTCACAGGATAGAAGCTTCTTAAGAAGATAATACAACTTGAACACAAAATGTTAGAAAAATTCACAAAATAGAGCAGCAGAAAGTGCCCTACATTATCTGTAAAACTGAAATACACATTTTCTCTTATTTTAACAGAAAAAGTCTCTTGTGGCCAAAATGTTATTATATAGTTAGCAAAATGGAAAATAATCCACCAAGATATATTGGTTATATGCCCAGAGCATCAGTGAAAGTCTGCTTGGTTGAGATTATATATCAGAGTTCACACTTCTCTGGCAGTAAAAGTTGTGCGTCTGCAGTATATTTTAGAGAAATTCTGAGTAAGTGGATGATGTAAAGTGTGCATCTGGGACTCTGAAAAGTACATTAGGCTTTTTGTCTTAGTTATGAAAGACTCCTGATTTTTCTTATTGTGAGTGAAAAAACACTAAACTCTCTGTTTTTCTGCTCATAATGTACTCACACCAACTGTGCACACAAAGGTGCGTATCTCACAGTATCTATTGTTGCAAATCGGTCTATTTTTGCAGTAATACATACAGTATGCGTTAACTTCTGCTCTTATGGTGACAGCTGGGATCACACATGAACTTTTCGTGGCAGTTTTTCATGACATATTTTGACCCAAACATAGCAGTAGATAAAAAGAAGGGAGAAGCATCAGGGCTCTCCTATCAGCAGAGAGTTGCAAAAAATTTGGCTAATAGGAACCATCAAAGAGTATAGCAGATTCAGTTATAAAGCTGATCTTATACATTAGATTACAGACAGCCATCCCACTGATGACAGGTTCGTTCATAGAAATGATCCCGCCATCAACATTAACAGCTAAACTTTCCAATCAGGAGGCAATTTAGTTGTTAAGAAAAAAAACTAAGTGAGTCAATTGGCTGATGACCAGCCAAAGGCAACCGTTCCAGAAAATGGTATTTTTGGTGAATAGCTGTCTGAAAATTTCCAGAATAACTGATCTGTTTCGTCAGCCTACCACGAGCAGCATTTACATGACAGTTTTCCAGTTGTTCATCGCCTATTCGTCCATTTTGGCTGTCAAAAATCTAATTTGTATGGTCAGCTTTATTCATGAGGGGAAGGCTTCCTCCAATGTGTGGAAAAGTACTGCATAGTAAGTTGCTGCAAGGCACACTTGAAGACAGTTTTTGAACTGGAACTTGGACAGGGAGGTTTTTCCATACATCTTGGAGAACTAAGCACAGATCTTCTGTGGATGTAGGCTTACTCAAATCCTTCTGTCTCTTCATGTAACCCCAGACAGACTGGATGGTGTTGAGATCAGGGCTCTACGGGTGCCATATCATCACTTCCAGGACTCCTCCTCCAAAGGGCAAAGGTCACACCAAATATTGATTTTATTTAGATTTCTCTTTTGCGCATTCACTTTACTTTTTGAAAGCATTCTTATTTTGTAGCAGTACTATAACTTTTGCACAGCACTATACATTGGTCTCTTATGAAATATCCCATGTACATGTCTACAATACTGCCTGTATGAGAGTCTGAACAGTTATTACTGTAAGAATGTAAAGCGTTCGGCTTTACATTCTTCAGGTCCGCTTGGGTACCTGAAAAACAGAACGCTAACCTGCTTAAAAAGAGGTTACGGAAACCTGCGGACCCCATAGACTATAATGGGGTCCGCTGGGTTTCCATCCAAAAAAGGCGGAAAACATTTTTTAAGTGGATTTGGGGATGGAAATCCCGAAACGTAAATCGAGTGCTAGTGTGAAACTAGCTTTAGTTGTATTTACATACATTTTAGAGGCTAATACATAATGCTCATTTAAAAAAAAGTTCCAGAAAACCCCTTAAATTTTGAATTGTAAACATTGAATGGGTTATCCACCATAAGAAAATAAAAGGACCTGCAAATGGTGTAAAACAAAAATAAAAAAGTACTCACCTCTTCTCTTCCCCAGCACTGGTGCTTCCACTGTCCTCCTGGTCTTAGTTTACAAGTGAACAGCAGGTAACCGATGCAGAAGTCACGTGCCATGTCACTGGCATCAACACTCAATAATGGGAGCAATGCCGGTAGTGTGGCACATCACCAGTGTGCCCAATGATTGACTGTAATGATCACATGCTGGCTGCTTCTAAACAAAAAGCATGAGGGTAGAGGAAGCGCTAATGCTGGATTTCCAGGGAAAAGAAGAGGTGACTACTGATTTTTTTTTTTTTGTTTTGTTTTTTGTTTTACACTTTTTGCAGGTGTAATTTTTTAAAAAGGTGGTTAACCTCTTAAATTAATGTTTCTTCATGATGAGTCCAGTGTGTTTTTAATGCACATCCATCCATATTTTTTTTTAGAATAGTTCTCTTATGTGTGTGCTATATTTCCATGTGTTTCTTTCTTACACCCCACAAATAGAAGAACATGTGATGCCATTTATTGGAACATGCTGTTCCTCTGTATGCCTCCACTGTTCGGCACAGCTCAGCCTCAGGTCCTCAGCCTGTGGTCTTAAGTATTTCATTAAGACCACTTAGCAGCTATTAGGAATGAAAACAGTGTGCTACCTCTGTGCGCGGCTAATTATGCTGTGCATTGATCAGTTCACCCCCTGCAACATGTTTACCGCTTGTGTTTCTCTTTACAAGGCCAGAGCTTTGCTGTTCGTAATTTGTAGAAATGGGGAGCTGGAAAATGAGGGTTACATAGTGACAGTACATGGTAACAGTACATAGTGATAGTACAGTACTTGACCCAATAAACTGTAAAATGATGGAATACCGTATATTGATGCTATAGAAAAAATAATGCTCTTACTATATTTGGGGTCATTGTCATGTAATGTTTCTCAGGCTGGAAACACGTATGCATTTTTTAATGTTTTTCTTTGTCAAAGCCAGCAGCAGTAGCAGCAAGTTGGGAACATATCATATTTACATTTAACACAGTTTGGCATTGGCTCAAAAAACACAGAAAAAACTACACCAGAAACTGCATGTGTGAAATTTTGGTTTAATGCATATTGCACATTTTCTGTTAGTACAATAAACCTCATTTCAATCCTGAAATATATCTGTGTCCATCAGTTATTAGATATATCAAATTGAAATGGCTGTTGCAAACACCCAAATATTTATAACTAAAAATGATTAAGAGTAATAGGGGTGCCCAAACTTTTTCATATGACTGTATATGAAAATGAGGGGATGTTGGAACTACAAGAAAATATAAGTAATGATATGATAGCAACTGTCTCAGTGACAGAAAAGAGGGTGGTTATTAAAGGTATACACTCAGAGATGGGCAAATAAGGCACAGTGATTAAAGAAATGGGTGATCTGGAGTACTAAGACAGGTTATTAAACGCGGGGTTCCTGAGTATGGAAGAAAGACAGTATAGGGGCAACCTAATTACAATGTGCAAGTATATCAAAAACGTTCTCACACTCCGGTCTGTCACCATTATAATGTGGCATCTACTACAGATAGAAGAAAACCAGTTTCACCATTGTCATAGATAGGAATTATTTACCATAAGAGCAGTGAAACTAAGAAATCCACTGCTTGAAGATCTTGTGATGGTTGAAGAATTGATAATTGGTGTCTGCTTCATAGGGGGTTTTGTCTTCCTCTGGATCAACACTGTAGAATTACAAGTTGGACTAGCATGACCTGTGTCATTTTTCACCTTGTCAGCAATTTAACTATGTAACTATATACATTTCATGGTTAGTTTAGCTCTAAACTCTTTTTCTTAAAGGGAGTCTACTACTTCCCCCGGCATATTCAACTGCTACCACCGCATTACAGAGCACATTACAGTGAGAAATATCATATACCTTTGGTCATGTATGTCACATTTGTAGATTTGGAGTAAAATAACTTTGAAGTCTATTGAATATGAGGCTTTTGGTGCACTGGGGGTGAGCTTTAAGCTCCTGGAGTACTGCTCTTGCTGCTCAAGTACGATGGGTGATGTCATAGCAGTTGGAAGATCAACTCTAAATGCACAGTGTGGCACAGGCTCAGAGGCAAGAACAATGCTCATGGGAGCTGAAAGCCGCCTCCCAGTGCACCAACTGCCTCATTTGCATAAGTTTGTTTTCTTCAAATCTACAAAGTGACATAGATAACAAGTTATGATGTTTATCACTGTAAAGCTTTCTGTAATACAGTGGTGAAAGCTGATTATGTTTAGGGGTGGTGGTAGACTCCCTTCAATGGATTAGCCCAGCATTTCTTCTTACTTCTTGGCATATACCAAGCACTTGATGCAGTATTTCTTTTATACCTCTTGTGGCTGTATCAGGTCTTTTTCTCTGTATACCTGGTCTTAATATTCTATTTTCTTGTCACAGACCAACTGTTTACCAACTTTCCCTTTTTCCATATTAATAAAATTTGTTTGCCACGGTTGATACAGTCATCTCCTCGATGTATTAGTAGTGACTACTGAGATTACTGTGAAGATATGTTACTGTCCTAAAAGCACTCTCATAGTTTTCATTTATTTTTAGCCATGATGTAAATGTCAGATATGTCAGGTTATGCTTGGTTAGGTATTCTTACAAATGTAAAAAAACACAACAGAGACATAAATTGCCATCAAATCCAAGCAACCTTAATGTGTACTGTCAGAAGACATTAAAAAGACACACTGCAGAGTATACAAATACAACAGTGGTATACATAAGCATAAGTATGGGGAGGTAAACCAAAAAGCTTTTCTTCCTTAGTCACTATTACAGTATAATCTTACATATAGTATAATGTACAAATAAACAGTAATTCACATAATTGCTAATACAGAAAAGTCTATGGGGCACATTTATCATAGCATTTGCACCACAATACTGGCGGTAATAAGTCAACGCCAAATTGGAACAATTATAGGTCAAAACTAGACCTGCTCATGGTAGATGTAGAACATGCACCATATTTATTAAGAAACCTGGAGACTGGGACAGAAAACACAAGGTTAAATAAATCTCCCTTAATGTGCTCACTAACTGAGCAACCTAGGGAACAATTTGCAGTTTCCAGATGGTGATGGTTTTTAGCACATGTCCATACAATAACTATTTGGTATCTATGCATACACTTTATAGGTACGCCCAAAATTATTTGTTGTGCCTTCAACATATATTGTGATATATAGTCCCTTCATCACGAGCATTAAGGCATGATGAAGACATGATCATGTAGTTGGTACGAAGTAGGGTTGCAAACCTTAAGCACATACCTGTACAGTCTGTAAAAATTAGGGACTATTTCCAGTGAGTAGGTGATGTACTAAGCCAGGATGTGCACATAGTGTAGGTAACATTTGCTGAATATGAATATCTACACTTTCCATACAGAGAAAGGGTTGGTGTCTTTAAAAAAGTGGCATTTCAGTGTATCTTTTTATCCTCTGTTTTTGGAACACTAAAGGGGTTCACCAAGATTGACAATGACCTATCCTTAGGATAGGTCATTAATCCTGTAGACCACAGCAAAACTCCTTGTCCCTCCTCAATGGTGGTCCCAAGACAGAACTTTCTGGAAACCTTGGCTGGCATTCCACACATCTGAAAACTATAGCTCATTCACAATCAGGCCATCCTCACCATAAGATTATTCGGAAGCTTCAATCTACATCTCAAACAAACCCCTGAGCTCATATAACATGAACATGAATGATGATACTTTCCCTCCCCCTCCTCTCCCCCCTTCCCTAACACCACACTAATCTGATTGTTCACTGTTGTATAATTTTCAAATTTGCTCTGGTGATAAATACTCAAATTGGTATTACTAGTAATATTGGTTTTAAAGGGGTTTTTCCATCTCTCATCAGCTTTGCCTGCTGTCTCTTCTTCTCACTTCCTGTATTCTTCCACAAGCTGGGGGGCAGACTTTGACTGTTTGATGAACAGGACACTATGAAGTATCACAATAGCTATAGACATTGCTTTTACGATGAGAGATTATTTATTATGATTACTAGAAATTTAATATAAATGCAGATCAAATAATATGCAGAGTAAATGTATCTTACATTACACAGGTTTGTATAGAACACTTACCATGCTTCTACAGAGAACGGACTTAGTGTTATCTGTTTTGTTATCTAGGTGTTTACATAGATATATATTTACACTGTCTGAGCCTTTATCAGCAAACTGCAATTAGCTGAACTGATTGTCCTGCAGGCAAAGCTGTAGATAACCGTGGAGAACTCAGCACCCCCCATAGAGCAGTGAGTCATCCCCATACCTGTTATCACAGGACAGGACGGTACCAGGGAAACGCTGTGTAAATAATGGGAGGAATAATCTAACATACCAGGCAAATGGAGCAGCATTGCTAAAGCAATATATTTAGGAAAACTCTTGAATTTACATAAGCTAGCAGTATAGATAGGATTCTTGAGCAGGGAATACTCATTTAAGGCTCTCCTATACACCCAATTCAAAAGCTCTGTCCATTAGATTATTAGTTGTAACATAAATTCTAAGTTTACATTGCCAATGTAAAGCTTAATGTAAAACACTATTTAAGTAAGGCTACCAATGTATTACTTTGGTATATGTTCACATAGGTATGTCATTCTCTTTAATAAACAGAACATTAAAAAGAAAAGGATACGTCATAAGTGGTTTTCTGGGAGTTAACTGATGACCTATCCCTAGGATAGTTCATCATTTGAAGATCAGTGGGGGTCTTTGGAACCCCGCTGGTCAGTTGTTAGAAGCAGCAACCATGCTCCCTGAGCTCCGCTTCTGCTTCACATGTGATATTACATTCATCAGTCACATGGCCTGATAAAAGCTTAGTCCCATTCAAGTGAATAGGTTGAGCTGCAATACCAAGCACAGCTGTTGTACCTGTGCTTGGTAAGTATTGAAGAGGCTGCAGCGATCACCCAAACACTACAGCCTCTCGAAACAGCTGATGGGCTTGGGGCACTACCTAAGGATAGGTCATCAATTATTTAGCATGGAAATCCACTTTAATTTGAGGTTAGTGGGGATGTGACAGCCGGGACCTATACTGATAAGTTGTTTTTAGCAGAGTGCATGGCGTTGAAAGCAGGCGGCAGACAACAATTTTAACATTCTTCTTTATATTTCAGCTTTTTTTTTTTTTCGTGAAATGGTTAAAACATTAATGTGAATGGATGTTTAAAATATTTCTAGGAAGATTCTCTGTCCTGATTTCCAGAATTGTCAGCCATTTAATAATCAGTACAGAACAAAATGAAGCTAAATTTTACGTAAACTGAGCTACCTAGATCAAGTCACTGGTGGATCACAGGTACCATGGCAGCTCATGCTCTGTTCAGAATGGTGGCTTTCATTACATATGTCCTATATATCTCCACCATTGGTGAACCATTGGTGAACTGGTAGAACACATGGTATTTAATAGACATTGTGAAAGATCCTCAGTGCGCCAACACCGCTTTGGCTCACACCTGAGTCTTCTTTCATAAAAACCACACTCACCGCCAGTGAGTGCCGGGTCCACAAGATAAATACAAGACAAGCTTTCTAAATTTTATATATTTATTAACCCCTAAATGGGTCGGTATTACCATCTAACACATGCAGTTCAGAACAGATATGCAGATATATGCAAGCATTAACAGTTACTAGTTACAATATACAGTACTTAAAATAAAAGGGAATAAAGGTGAAATAATTACTTTACCACACATCTCCTTGATGTGGCTCTATAATCCAACACTCACACATGCTCTGGTATGTGTGAATAACCCAGTGGAGGCTTCTTGGCATGTGGCATTAATACAACAATCCAGCCTGCATGCTCTTCCCAGTGGTCTCTCTGTAAAAACTCTGTAGTCTGTGATGGTCTCAGCCCAATCTCCTCCCACAGACCTCTTACCTCATCTTATATACCCTTTATGCCACCTCCCAGAATGAGGTCACCGGCAACAGCAAGTCTGATGGATTAATGCACTCAAGTCCAGATTCTTTGTAAAGAGCTGAGACCAAGTGAAATGATACAATGTTATCAGCCATATCTGATCTACCAGTGCAGGCTGCACCATGCATGTTTCTTTGAACAAGCAGGGCTGTGTATGAATTCAATGGATCCCTGCTGGGATGGATACAAAGCCCCATTGTTACAATGTTGCTACTACTGCCAATATACACCTAGGCTTATAGCTGCGCACATTATTAATAAATGCAGGTAAGAAGGGAGATACTATACCCAGAGATCAAAATACATCTCTGAGTTATAGCCATATTTAAGCAGAATCATCACACCTCCCCCTTTAGATGGGGCTTACAGGAAGTAGGGGCCTACGCCCCTCTTCTGAAAGCACCTCCACCTCCAGCTTCTCAGGCTCTGGCCCCAAGGCTCCCTCACCTCCCCCCGGGGTCCCAGCAGACTCGGGCCTTGTCAGACTTCGAGGGGGGTTGAGCGCCACGCGCCTTCAATATGGCAAGACTAAGGTCAGCTTGGACAGCATCTCTGAACTCTTGGCTGGAGTGAGACAAAAGAGAGGTGCATGTTACATAGCTGCCGGACCCTTCTGGCTCTCTGGTCTGACTAAGGACACTTCTAAGGCTCAGGCCCTGATCCACGTACACTTGGCTACCTCCTGCCTGTTCTGGGTCCGCTTTCTGAGTGCTGGCACCTTGTTGAGCCACACTCATAACCCCAAGTCTTTGGGATACCAGTTCAGAGACACCATCCCGGCAGTCTCTTAGGGTCTCTCTCACACTAGCCGCTAGTTGTGAGAGTTCTAGGGGATTCTGCACCTCCCCCTTTGCTTCCAAACCTAGGGGCACCTCTGGTTCTGGCACAGGTATGTTTGGACCCTGTCCTCCCTCCCAGACGCCTTGCCCCTTTGGGCCTACACTCTGTTCCTCCTGTACTTGGGTGGGTGATGGTGATACCTTGGGCAAATGACTGAGATCATGCTTCCCCAAACCATCCCCACACAATACATTGACAGGTAATACATTGGACATACCCTCTTCTTGGATCACACCTCCAGTACCCCATGCCATCTGCACTTGGGCCATGGGCACTCCTGGAATAGAACTGAACAGAAGAGACGTGTATGTCTCATACCGGCCGGACTCCTCCGGCTTCAAGGGAGTGAGGCTAGTCACGGCGGTCTCAGCACCGACTCCAGGTGGTGTAGGCAACGGTTCAAGGGTCGGATCGCCCTCCACCCTTGTAGCACTCTGGCTGCGGGCTAACACCGCACTACCAGCAGTCCGTCCCTCACCTGGATCGGCCATGAGATCCACATAGCCTACCTGACCACCTGGCACATGGTCAGCAGTTGGGTGCTCATCGGATGCACTGGGCGAAATAGTAGAAGTCGCTTCCAGTGACTCAGAAGAGCTACCCTGTACACTTTCACAACAAGCATTGACAATTACATTGACAGTACCTTCATTAGCAATTGTTAATTCACACCGGGCCTCAATGAGATTTGTGGTAGACATATTAACAAGCTGGGAGGGAGACGCCCCCGCAGATGTGGGTGTGTCTACAGACAAGGTCTCATTGTCTCCTAGCACGGGGGTGAACAAAGCATCAATAACATTTTTGCTGAGCTGGGTTGCAGGAAGTTCAGTTGCCTCTTCCCTGCTCTCAGCTGAAGGCAACTCATTAGCATGTACACTTACTGCCATGGGAAGTATCTCAGAGGGGGGGTTACGGGCCCTCTCTGCAGATATGACAGACACAATATCAGCATTAATCATAGACAGTTTATCACAGTAAATTGGGGTGCTCCCCACCCCATATTGGGACATCATAGGTGCTAAATCACTTCCCAACAGTACATTAGCAGGCAAATCAGTCAATAGTTCCACAGTCCGCATTCCTTTTCCTGCACCCCAGTCCAGATACACAGATGGGCCACCTGCTGTGGTTTGGGAAACAGGGAAGTTCTCAGGGCGGTTGGGGCACTCCTCCTTGAAATGTCCTGTCTGGTTACAGGCATGGCCCCGCCGCACCTCCCCTTAGGGTTTGGGGAGGTCACTAGGGTGCCCAGAGTTCTTGGGACAGGGGAAGGACCACCCAGGGCATAGTTTGTCTCACCCAACCTGACAGACGGCTGTGGTGAACTCCGGCCTGGCCTCTCCTTCCAACTTGAGGGTCTGTGCAGGGTTGTTGGAGTTTGCGCTTGCTGGGAGAGCTCCATCCTTTTGAGCTCAAGCTGATACTGCCGCTCTCGTTCTGCTGCCTCACGATCAGCCTGTCGTTCAGCAGCCTTCCTCTCTCTCTCTGCCTGTCGCTCAGCAGCCTGTCGATCTTGTTCTACAGCTTCCTGAAAATGGTACAACACCTGCAGGTATATGTTATGGTCACTGGTGCCTATTTGCTGCAGGGCTATTTGCCAGTATGAAGCCATTCCCCCCGACAAGGCTGGGGTTACTGGTCTCTCCTGGTGAAGTAATCCTTGGGACCGGGCTGCTTGCTGCACTTCCTGGCCTAGCCCCAAAATCAGGACTCTGCTCGATTCTCTGCATGGCTGTGGCTGCCTCCATTTCAGCCATACGCTCAGGATCTCAAAAAGCCTGGTTCAACAATTCTTGAGCTCTGCTTCTGAGCCCACTAGCCATCCACTGGTATTTGCCAAATAAAAGATAGGATAGAATACAAAGAGTAAGGGAGGGGAACAGCACTGTATCAAACTTTCACTGTATCTTAATGCTTGCTTTAATACCGAGCTTGTCTCATAGGATTACTACAATCCCCAGCATGTGAGTGATAAAGGTCACCAACAGATGCCGTTTATCCTAAGATCCCACCACGCTGCCACCAATGTGAAAGATCCTCAGTGCGCCAACACCGCTTTGGCTCACACCTGAGTCTTCTTTCATAAAAACCACACTCACCGCCAGTGAGTGCCGGGTCCACAAGATAAATACAAGACAAGCTTTCTAAATTTTATATATTTATTAACCCCTAAATGGGTCGGTATTACCATCTAACACATGCAGTTCAGAACAGATATGCAGATATATGCAAGCATTAACAGTTACTAGTTACAATATACAGTACTTAAAATAAAAGGGAATAAAGGTGAAATAATTACTTTACCACGCATCTCCTTGATGTGGCTCTATATTCCAACACTCACACATGCTCTGGTATGTGTGAATAACCCAGTGGAGGCTTCTTGGCATGTGGCATTAATACAACAATCCAGCCTGCATGCTCTTCCCAGTGGTCTCTCTGTAAAAACTCTGTAGTCTGTGATGGTCTCAGCCCAATCTCCTCCCACAGACCTCTTACCTCATCTTATATACCCTTTATGCCACCTCCCAGAATGAGGTCACCAGAAACAGCAAGTCTGATGGATTAATGCACCCAAGTCCAGATTCTTTGTAAAGAGCTGAGACCAAGTGAAATGATACAATGTTATCAGCCATATCTGATCTACCAGTGCAGGCTGCACCATGCATGTTTCTTTGAACAGACAGGGCTGTGTATGAATTCAATGGATCCCTGCTGGGATGGATACAAAGCCCCATTGTTACAATGTTGCTACTACTGCCAATATACACCTAGGCTTATAGCTGCGCACATTATGAATAAAAGCAGGTAAGAAGGGAGATACTATATCCAGAGATCAAAATACATCTCTGAGTTACAGCCATATTTAAGCAGAATCATCACAGACATCTACAGTAGATTTAGGCTAAGGCCCCACGTTGTGGAAAAGCAGTTTTTTTTGTTGCACATTTTGTTGCATTTTTTTGAGCCAAAGAAAGGAGTGGATTGTCGTCATTCCCATTGTAGCCACTACTGGGTTTGGCTCGAAAAACCGCAGCAAAATCTGTAACAAAAAAAGCAACGTGGAGCCTTAGCCTCAAAGAGATATCTTTTCATGACTGATCCTCTGTAAAGTAAAGGGGCTGTTGAGGCTTAGAAAAACATTTCTGCTTTCTTCTACAAAATGCACCACATCTGTACATGGATTGTTTGTGAATATATATATATATATATATATATATATATATATATATAGTATATATATATATATATATATATATATTAGTGTGTTTGTGTGTATGTGCAATTTATTTTATTTTTCTTCTAAAAAATGCAATTAGAGAAAAGGATAGAGCACACATAACAGATTTTGAGATTTCAATGTCAGCCAATCACTCACTGTCAGGATTATAGTTTAGTAGTCATAGCCCTTGCTATTCTAACCTTGACCAGAAATCTTGGAGACGTATGTAACTATATAGTCATCAACAATATAAAATATTCACATCATTAAACCAACAACATCCAGCAATGAATGTTACAGTGACCTTAAGTCGTAAAAAGAGAATCCTAAATGCAACACAATATTCCGGTTACATCGAAGGCCTGCCGCCTCGCTCTCAACCCTGTTTGTTAAAATATTTAAAGTCTTGATGCATTTTTAAACATTTCAGATACTGACTGCTCACTTTTCCAATTTTACGTGTCCTTGGGGTACAAATCAACTGGTAATTTACCTGTGACAGTCTGAAAGATACTCAACAGGAACATCCGCTCTGCTGGCAGCTACAGCGCTGCCATACAAAGGATAAGATGGCCTTGTTGTCGTCTGTGAAAGATTCATCTTGAAATTTGGTGAGTGGGAAGGTAATTGGCTCAGGAAAGTAAACAGCATATTTAATGGATTCACTGATGGGATGAATATTACAGTTCATGTCAGAATATCACTGCGTTAAAGACCAGCTGTATGACAAAATGTCTCCTATACATCTGAAATATGGTGTTAAAACATAAACCAGAGTATTAAAAAAATGTCCAAAGGTCCCCCCTCCCCTGCCACTAACCCTGACAATTTTCTTCTTTTATGCACAGTTAATATGGCTACATCATTGCAATATTCTCATTTCACCAGTTATTTGTACAAAATCAGAGGCAGACCTACCATTGATGTAACCTGTGTAGCTGCATAGGGGCCCAGTTGGATAGGGGGCCCTATCACCTTAACATCAGCTTTCTAATGTCTATTAGATTGAGGGTAAATGCCGAAGCTAATGAACGTCATGGCTAAGTATTACTGGTGGATTGTTATAGTGACATACATAAGAGGGTCTGGAAGACGAGGGGCCCATCACTGTTCCTGCACAGGGGCCTATTCCCCCCCGCAGGAAATGATAAAGTGGCCTGTATTTTGTTTTCAGCATCTCCCATTGAAAATTAATATGTGAGATGTAGTTTGACATTTCTGGTCCCTAATGGAAAATCTGTAAAATGGCCCAAGACTATGATCTGTCATACTGGTGTCAATCTATAATGCAAAAGACCTTCCCAGTCTTCAGCACCCAAGTGTGATCATAACCTTTGCACTCAGTATATCTATACTGACTATACTATATCTAACCCTCAGCTTTCATTGTCTTGTACAAATTAGTTTTTAGGTCAGTGATTCTTAACCTTTGCAACCCAAGTGCCACCTGCTCGTAAAAGGTTTAGAATGTCCCCAAGGAAGCAATCAGTTATAAGACTCTGTTCACACTACCATGAGAGAGGCTCTATTCTGAGCCTCCATCATTGATTTGATAGGATTATTTGTGCAGCATGCAGAGCTGTTCTGTCCAAATTCTAGACATCTTGATGGAACCCTGACAGACCCCATTATATGTAAATGGGGCCTGTGGGGCGCTGTTGTTGTGTGATGTCAAGGTGTCATGGATTCCATTCATATCTATATGTCCTGCACATTTACAAAGGATATGCCCCCAATGAACAGCATTTTGGTTTGCAGAAATAACATATTACCCCCCTTCAGCAAACAGACGGCGCCATATAAATGAATATAGACTAGACCATAAAGATTCAGACCTCAGGCCAGAGCCCCCTATATACAGAACTTGTATATATAGATCTACTCCAGACCAGTCTCCTCCTGTGTACAGACCCCAGATCACACCCCCTAAATATTACAGAACCGAGGTCTGGCATCCCTTCCCATTTCCAAACCCTAACAAAGTGTCAGCAAGATCATCTCATAACAATAGGTTAGCTGGAATAGGCAATTGTAGTCAGAATGGAATAGAAAGAGGAGAAAAATGAGGATAGAGATATTCCTGACCATTCTGGTTGCATGGTAGTGTGCCTGATTTACTAAGACGCCAGAGTCCCTTGATAAATCAGGTCTGCCTTGCACCCATCAGGACTTTTAATAAGACTGTAATGGGAAACATCAATCTTAATAATTCTGCCCTTATGTATTTAATTTATAACTGATGTTTCTGCTGACAGACTACCTTCAGTGGGTTCTCTACCCATTATCAATTGTGGAGGGATGCAGAAAATGTGATGTAAGTAATGTATGTATGAAAATGTATGTAAGGTGGCGGAGGAGTCCTTACTCCACATTCTGGGATCTATTGAAATATTAGTATTGTATTGTAGTAGTCAGCCATTATCTGCTATAAAGCTCAGAAGGGTATTTCTTTAATGTGATTGTTTTGCAGGTGGTCATTGTATGTAGCTTTTATGTAAATTGATATGATGCCACCTTATATTATATTCTGAACATGCAAGATCACATGGTCCTCTTGGATGGTCCTTCAAATGTTTCATTTGACATTTCAGTAAAAGCTGGTTATTATATGACTTATATTCTTCAGAATTTAGTACTTTCGCCATCTGCATGCTGTATCTGGTGTTTGTAGTTCACTCCTCCCACCTCCCCTTTCCATAGACTGCTATAGAAAAGTGTAATCTGAGTCATGTGACCAGCAGTCTGTCTCCCGATGGATAGAGCAGGGATTTTCAGACTGAAAAGCAGTTTATCAGTGGGTGGGGGAAACAGCTTGATAAGAGCAGAAAGAGGCATTTCTTTCTTATTAGATATACAGGGTGTTTCAATTGGGATGTCCCAAATGTGAAATCACTATATCAACCACAAGTCGCCCATGAACCAAACTCTTACCACTTGAGTGGACGGAGCATGCACTTTCAAATGTATAATGCTAGATGCCTGTCCCTGTGCACAAGCATCCTCTAACCTCAATAATTTATAAGATAGTGGCTTCACAACACAAGGCATCTAGAATTCTGCGAAACTGAACTCGTATTTTTGGTGCAGCATGCATTTCAATGGTGTTTTGGCAATTTGAGGCTCTTTATGAAAGGGGACGAGCACAAGGCGACCACCTACCTCAATGGAAAATTTTAATAATTCAGGATAGTTTTCTTTGAAGTTCGTGCAAATCCACTCATCTTGCCAGCCGAGAACTTGCAATCCCTCATATGACTGTCAGGGGTGTGTTAAGGTGTGTGTAATCGTGAGGCTATGCAGGTTGCAACTAGTACAGACTTTGTGCAGGTGATAAAGCAAAGTGTGTAGAATTTAGTGATGCAATGTTACAGAACATGGTGGAAGACAGCTTATCACATTTAATGAAAGTTAACCATCACAATGTGCGCATATGGGAATTAGGGGTAAGAAATATACAAATAAGACCTCATCGGTGAAAAAGAGGAGCTTGCTCCTAATGCCACTTTTAGGAAAGTTGCTCCCTATAGATTAATGCCTGCTTTTCCTAAGGGCATAAACTGGGAATAATGGCCGAACCAGAATAACTCCTTCAAAAGGAAGGGGTAATGTGTCTCATTTGGGACTTACAGGTGCATCTCAATAAATTAGAATATCTTTGAAACGTTTATTTCTGTCAGTAATTAAATTTAAAAAAGTGACCTCCTATATTTTCTAGATTCTTTACACACAGAGTGTTCTATTTCAAGTGTTTTATTTCTGTAAATGTTGATTATGGATTACAGGTAATGAAAACCCAAATCTAAGAAAATTAGAATATTGTAAAAAAGTTCAGTATTGTAAATTCAGTGTGTCACCTGCCAAGGTTTCCTAAGCCTTTAAATGGTCCCTCAGTCTGGTTCAGTAGGACACACAATCATGGAAGACGCTGATTATGGATTGTATTACTGAATTACTGAAATGAATGAACGTTTCAAAGATATTCTAATTTATTGAGATGCACCTGTATAAGATCATTCATGCCCTACTAAAAATTCTGGGTAAAGAATATACAATGCATGGTTTTCAATGGTTTTCCAAACGGTGGTGCTAGGAGTTCCTAGTTTATTCTTTAAGGAGTTCCATTTTTTCACCATGAAGGTCTTATTTGCATATTCTTTACCCAGAATTCTGAGCAGGACATGCATGGTCTAATACCTCCCTGTACCCTCTCTCTCTAATGACACATTACCCATACTGACCTATGGGGGTTAGAGAATTCACCAAAAAACTGTTTTGTTACCTTTCTTTTGCTAGGGAAACACTGCTACAGAGCAAACATATCCTGAAACGCTGCAGACCTGACTCTTTCCACAACTTAATGAAGAATCTGATGACTATATTTTTCAGGAGGATTGAGCACCACCACATTGACACTTGCAGATTCAATGTTTGGCAACTTATTTAACTGTTTGTGATGGTCATGTGATGAACACACAGGTGCACAACTCGTTACAGTCACAGCACAGTAATTAGACATTTGTCTTGTAAGGAGCAGTGCACCTGTGTGTACATCACATGACCATGGACTGGATTTCACATGACCATGGACTGGATATCACATGACCATGGACTGGATATCACATGACCATGGACTGTACATCACATGACCATGGACTGGATATCACATGACCATGGACTGTACATCACATGACCATGGACTGGATATCACATGACCATGGACTGTACATCACATGACCATGGACTGGATATCACATGACCATGGACTGATTTTTATCCACTTGATGTAATCAAAGAATGACAACAAGCAGAGATCTAGAAAGATATGAGGGATACAGAAAGTATATTAGAAAATTGTACAACTTTTCATTATACAAACTATTTATTTGCTGAAACTGGACAACTGATTGAACTACATCTGTTCCAGTAATGAAACAGCTGATCGCAACAATTGGCTTATTGCCGGCTGTCCTCCTGCACACCTTACAACGTAATATAATCCCTGAACCAAGCACATTTTCCATGATAGTGTTTTCGAAACTGTGTTATGAGCTGGCTAAAAAAATATATGGCAGAAATTACCCAGCTAAGGTGGGACCATACAAGTAGCATAGGCCGTTCCCAGGACTACATAGCATAGAAATGTAGTTGCTCAAGGTGTGACCAACTTTTGAACTCTGTCCAGGAGGGGCCCCATCCTCTAACAACCTTTAGGAAATGGACCATAGTACCCTTCAAATTCTGGTGTCTTCTGCTGGATGTTATTGTGTTAGTGTCTGGGCCCACCGAAGTATCCTGTAGTATTCTGATGGGCCAGCCCAACACTGTTTAAGAAAGACCCATAAATGATCCTAACAGACTTCTGGGGCATTGCTTAGGAGTATTGGTCACACAACAGATCTGAAGCTGCCTACCTAACAGTTGTTACCTGCAGAGAGCTGCAAATCCTGTTCATTGAAGTGCATCAGTTCTATTAAAGACACAGTGTTACTGCCGGTCGGGCGTCCTCCTGTACATCTTACATGTAAATGGTAAATTGACTATTGTAAATACCCGCTGTCCAGGTATGACTCCTGAGTAACTCTTTAATAACTGGCTGTAAAGCAAGGTTCCTCTCCTATCCTCCTGTGTTATTCCTCCTTTTTACGTTCACGGCATTGACTTATCCAAAATCAGGGATTATTCTGTGAAATGTGATATCAGTGGGGGGCACAACAATGTCAGTATGACAAGTTTACAGCAGGACATGCCACAGAGTCGTCTCTCACCTCCTTACCTAACAGCAAGTCTTGGCTATGATCTCAGCCTTCCAGGCACCAGTTTGTCCTCTGATCACAGTAGACTGCTGAAATTCTCCCTAAGCAGGACTTGAACTGATGCTTCATGACATCAATCACACTTGCTTCCGAATCTTAAAGTTTCTACTTCAGATTTTGTAATCCCCCAAGCTTTCCTATTAGTTTTTGGCAGAATTGAGACCCCAGCTGCAGCATAGCAAGAGATAAAGATAGTGCATGAAAAAAAAATTCATATTGTGTGTCCTTTGATTTTTGTTGTCTTTTTCCACCAAACCATAAGCTGTCGTATGCTTCATTTAACTTTCCATTTTCTCACAAAACTGAAATGAGAAGCACCACTAAAAGAAACATGACACCAAAAGAGATGCCCTTTAATTGTATTACTGCACAGCTATAAGATATATTAATACTGCTGAAATAGTGTCATCGGAAAACTAACTGCAAACCTAAAGTGCCTTCATTTACTGCGTCAGCAAAGTCCATAAATAGTGACCCCCTACATTAAACTGTGCAAGCAGAGTGAGCTCGAGGAACAAACTACTAACAGAGCGTCCCTGATAAGGAGTGCCGCCTTAACTCCCTCCTTCATGTAACTACAGTTAAACCTCTTTGAGACGACCACCAAAAATTGCACTGTATAGTGGTCCTCTGGGGGGGGAGGGGGTCTTCTCACAGAAGTCTTTTGGAGAGGTTTCACTGTATATGCAGCTAAAAGAGCATTTTCTACTTGGTGACAGGTCCTCTTTAAATTTTTCTCTATTGTGATACTACCACTAGGGTGAGCTCACTGCAAACACATTTCTAGAGCTACCTTAGAACTAAGGCTGGGTTCACATCTGCATTCGTCAATCCGCTCGAAATCAGTATGTGAAATCTTCAAAAACTGATTTTGAACGGTCCGGATTAAAACCCATTGATTTCAATGAGTTTTAAAAGTAATCTGCATGTATCAGTTTGTGCCATTTCCGTCTAGTTTCCGCTTTTTTGTACGGAGAGAAAAGTAGAACTTGCAGGACTTTGGGTGGGTTCACACTTCACTTGTGCCTGGAGTCCGTCCGCCGCAAATCCAACCTAAATGTCGGAAAAAAGGATAGGGAAAGGATTGGGAAAGGTTTGAGACGCATTGCTTAAAAACCCATTCATTTCTATGAAGCCGGACACAAAGTCCTGCAATGTTTGTTTCAGATAACCCTAACCTACCTATCTGAAGGGCTGGGTTGATATACTGGGTTCTGGTAACAGACTCCCTTTAAAGGGACCCTATCATTGGGAAATGCATTTTTCAATAACACCATGTTGTAATAGCCTTCAGAAAGGCTATTTTTCTCCTACTTTTATTTTTCTGATCTGCACCGCCATTTCTGAGAATTTTCTTTATTCTTCTTTATGCAAATGAGTCTTCTCAAAGCACACACTCTTCCGAAGATCCAGCTCCGCCTCTCTCTTCTTATGTTGACACCTCTCCGTAGCGTCAGCACTCACCGGAATCTGTATTCAAGATTCAAATCCCTCGCCAGTCGGCCATTTTCATGTGGCCTCATGTAAGAGGCCACATGAAAATGGCAACTGGACATGCGCAGTCGGCTCTGTCAATGCGAAATGGCGGAGCTGACTGAGCATGTGCGGGATTTGAATCATGAACAGAGACTCGGCGGTTGATGATACGGCAGAGAGGCGTCAGCAGAAGAAGAGAAAGGCGGCGCTGGATCTTTGAAAGAGCATCTTCTTTGAGCACAGGGGACGCCCCCTGTGCTTTCTGAAGACTCATTTGCATAAAGAAGAAAAAAGAAATTTCTCAGAAATGGCGGCGCGGATCAGAAAAATAAAGGTAGGAGAATAGTCTTTCTAAAGGCTATTACGATGTGGTGTTATTGAAAAATGCCTTTCCCAATGATAGAATCCCTTTAAGTAATCATTCATACATGCGCCATACTACTGAGCCACAGATACTGTGCATGACTGTGTGATGCCTTAGTGCTTCAAAGCATTTTTCTGATGTATATTGATAAATTGATAAAATTCCCTCATTTCTCCTTATAAAATGAGTTGTATGGAGTCATAATACAGATTTGTGTATGAGTCTAAAGTTGTAAAATCTACAATATGTAAGAAGACTATAAAAGGAATAATCCAGTGCAAAATAAACAGCAATAAAATATTTATTTTCTGTGACTTATTTTCCACATGGATGTTTATTTTCATTGATTTATTTGGTGCTGTAATATGTCTAAGTGAATTACAAGGACAGGAAGCAAATTTTACTACATTTATGCCATAAACATTTGTAAGGCTTTTGGGTAAGACTATTTTTAAAAGGAAATGTTTTTGGAAGACAGCTGCTCCTTGCTTATTGCATTGATCTCTAATTCCTTAAATGGTATATGAAAAAGAAGCCTTGTGAAGTTCTGTATGCAGAATGAAGAGAAGCGCAGCACTGACCAGATAAGTAAATTTGCATTGTAAGCTGCTAAACTAACACACCGTGGGCAATATAGTGCCAAAAAACACCCCTTGGGACTGGTCCCCAAATGACTGGGCACACAATACAAAACTATACTACTGGACAGTAACCAGCTGTCAGGAAGATGGGCAAAAAAATGTTACCAGGGGTATTAGCTATAGGCTCATATGCCCCAGGGCAAAAGTTATCCTCAAGGCCTCCAGCCACAGCCCATCTGTACCTTGCAGCAGCGTCACTGGATCTTTTATTTATTAAAGCAGAAGTAGTAGCCGGGTTCATTGCTATGATTTTAAAGAGACCCTTTCACCATCTCTGTCATGTCCAGTTCTTTGCATCGTTTAATAGGCACTGCTCCACTGATTCTGGCACAGTTGGATATTTTTCTCTAGCCCCCACCATTCCTGAGCAATAAGTGCTGTTACTTTTGGGGCCTGATATACAATTTAGGCTCTCTACTGTAAGGAGGGCGGTGTCAGGCAGGAGCAGGCAAGGGGTGTAATTCTGAGCTCTGACACTGTGAACCTCTGATTGGAACTCAGAAAAACATACCCCCCCCCCCCCCCCCCCCCCCCCCCACCCCCCACACAACAAAACAAAAACAAAAAAACACAACACAAACAACAACACACCCCACCACAAAAAAAAAAAAAAAAAAAAAAAAAAAAAAAAAAAAAAAAAAAAAAAAAAAAAAAAAAAAAAAAAAAAAAAAAAAAAAAAAAAAAATAAAAATTATAAAAAAAAAAAAAAAAAAATTTTCTTTTTAAAAAAAAAAAAAAAAATTTTAAAAAAAAATATCACCTACAATTTTCTTTTTTTTTTTTCTTTTTCTCTTCTTCTTCTCTTTTCATACCCAAACCAACACCACACAACCCAAAACTAAAAACACACCCCCCACCCCTTCCCCCCCCCCCCCACACACAAAACCCCCACAAAAACACCACCCCCCCCCCCTCCCCCCACCAACAACCACCCCACTTTTTTTTTAAAAAAAAAAAATTTCTTTTTTTTTTTACAAAAAAAGAAAGGGCACCACCCTTCCCCCCCCCCTCCTCCACCACAAAAAAACCCAAAAAACCAGAGGGGGGGAAAAAAACAAACACAAACCCCCCCCAAAACAAAAAAAAAAGGGAGTCAAAAAAGTTTCATAATCTAAATTGGGGGAAGGGGGGCCAAAGGGCTTAAGGACAACCCCAACCCCCAAAGCTAAATAGGGAACCGCCATTCCCACCAGTATATAATTTTTCTGGCTTCTTTGCCCCTGCAGTTTGGCTTCAGAGACCCCAGGCATTCAGTGCAAGTTTTGTTTTGTAAATACAGTGAGTCAGACACATGTGAGGTAGAGCTGCTGGGGGGAGAGATGTGAGCAGAGCTGCTGAGACAGACATGTTATGTCTGGGGGAGTCTAAGAGCCACTTGTTCCTCTTTACTTCACAGTATATACTTAGGTATGTGTTACCCCCTATATACTCACAGGACCTAGCTAGTAACCGTAGTTAGGGATCAATATATATATAGTTCAGGGCAGTGATAGGTTAGGCTTCCGAAGGCCAACTAGCTAGTTAGAGGCCCGGTGACTAGTAGTTTAGCTGGCAGGTTAAGGACTCAGTGTTAGGGTAGTCAGGCCTGCATGTACTGCCGTCACCGTCGCCCTGTTTGCTGCCTGTGAAGAATCTCACCATCATCATCATCTCCTGATCGGCTGTCTGTCATCTCCTGGAAGAATCCGAGGATCCACAGTCATCCACAGGGGCCCCTGCATCTCTTCTGTTGCCTGGAGGTATTGTGCACTGGACTCTTGCTATATATCTATATATATACCCGGGTATATAACCTAAGACGGTTGAGGACTTGCTGGTTGTTGTAGTATTGCTGTGTTGTGAGTATATTTTATGTATGTATTATTACCCTGTTGATTCTTATAAAGCTACTGTTATAACCTTATGTGGTATCTGTATGTATTCTTCAGACTGTGAGATTAGTACAGTGATCCTTGTTAAGGCTACTAACTGTACTTCATGGGTAAGTCCCAGGAAGAGACCCCCCTGTAATACAGAGGCTCTATCCTGGGTGGAGGCACTGATATATTTCATATATGTTCCCACTCTTCCCTTCAGCGAAGGCTTCAGGTCCCATTATACACACAGGTCAGCGCCAGAGTCTGTTGCGGGAGGGATAATACTCATACCCCCCCCCCCAAATAGGGCTACATTTGGAGGCACTGCTGAGATTTAGAAGTGGGAATAGTCATTGATATGGAGAAGCGATATAGCTCAGAGGGGAACCTCCCACTAGCTACTACATGGGATTACCGACCTCCTGTTCCTCCCCTGGCTCAGGTAAAGGAAGAACCCCGCTCAGCCAGTTACCCCCCCAGTATGGCCGTCGCTAGCAGTTCCTCTAGTGACAGTGCTATTAGCACTTTAGCCAGGCTGACTGAAATGTTAGCTCAGGGCCTGCAGGCCACTCACTACAAGAAACTAAAAGTATTCTCTGGTAATGTCCCAGTACCACAAGGGGAGGAAAACTTTGAGATATGGAAAGAACATACTCTCCAATGCCTGAAGGAATGGTCTTGCTCTGAAGAAGGCAAGCGGCAGCGTATCAGTGAAAGTTTGCGGTCTCCTGCTGCAGAATTGATCCGCTTGTACAGAGACTCTCATGAAGGAGTGAGTGCATTGGACTATATACAAGTACTGTCTGATCACTTTGAGCCATACTATGACCTTGCCCAGATGGTTGCTGACTACCGAATGGTTCGTCAAAAAGAAGGGGAAAATGTCTCTACTTTTATCAACCGTTTACAGCTACTTCTTTCACGTCTGGTGTACCACGCAGCTATATCTACTTCAGAGGTAGACGCTATGAGAACCAGTCAGTTGGTGAGAGGGTTACAACCTCATCATCCTCTTGCTCAAGTACTCAAGGTCTTACTATCTGATAGAGTCCTTCCATTTCCTGACTTAATGAAGTTAGTGAAGAAACAAGAAGCTGACATTAGTTTTAGTACCCCTAAGAAAGCTAAAAGCATCTCTAAAGAAGATGTTGTTCCTAATTCAAACAAGGACAAACCAGCGGAGCGGTCAGAACTTAGACAGTCCGCCACTCCACCCACTGCCACTCAACGGAGGAAGGATGCTAGAACCTGTTATAAATGTGGTCAGACGGGCCATACTGCCAGACAGTGTACGGAGGACAGTGAGGGATTGGGACACAGTGCTGTCTTCTCTATTCAGAATCAAAGACACCGAAGGAAGGCCGGCCGAGTAAAGACCAGAGGCGCTATCGCGGGCTCCAGGTCCGTTGTCAAAGTCACTGTCAATGGTCATGCCGCTCCTGCCTTGTTTGATACAGGATCTCAAGTGACCCTGATTTATCGCTCGTTCTACCAAAAGTATCTGAGGGATATACCTCTTCAGTCTACGGGACAAATGAAATTGTGGGGGGCTTAATTCAGGATCATATCCTGTAGATGGCAGCCTACAAGTAGTTATAGCTGTCCCTGAATTAGAAGATCAGAGTGTCGCTCCCATGAAGATTACGGCTCTTGTCTGTCCTGATACAGGGGATTCTTGTGCAGCTCCTGTGATACTTGGCACTAATTGTCCCGCAGTGCATTATGCTTTTCAGAAGTTTCTTGGAAGAGATTGGAACCCTGCAGCTCAGCCGGTGAATATATCTTCTGATCTTAGAGAACTCTGTGATGCCCTGTCTACTGGCTATCGACATGGAATGGTATATCATATCGGTGAGAGAACCGTGGAAGTTCCTGCCGGCGGGGAGAGAGTTCTGAGAGTAGCCTCCAGCATTGCTCCCGATTTGCTTGAAGGGGGAGTTATGTCCTTATGGAAACCCCTGAAGAAATGATTAACCAGAATGGCTGGATGGTGATCCCAGAGAGAAAGGACTGGAGAAATAAAGTGGAGTTATCTACTTGTGTGACAGTGAGGAACTGTTCACCGCATCCGATCGTAATTGGACCATACCAGAATGTGGCCCACTGCTACCCTGTGCTTGGAGTAAATCCATACGCTGAAGTGTGCAGGATTCAAATCCGAGATGCAATCCCTAATCTCAATCTTGACTTGAGTGATCCACATTTACCAGAGGCCTGGAATCAGCGACTGACACAGAAGTTGTCTGAATTATCGGAAGTGTTCTCCATGGATGATATGGATGTAGGTTGTGCTAAAAGTGCTCAACACACTTTCCGATTGACCAATTCTACTCCCTTCCGGGAGCGACCACGGAGAGTTGCTCCAAAGGATGTTGATGAGTTAAGACAGACTCTACAGCAAATGAAAGGTCAGGGGATCATTGTGGACAGTAAGAGCCCCTATGCCTCACCTATTGTGGTGGTAAGAAAAAAATCTGGAGCAATTCGCCTATGTGTGGATTACAGAACTCTGAACCGGAGAACCTTACCTGATCAGTATACACTGCCGAGAATTGAAGAAGCTCTGGAAGCTCTGAATGGAAACTGTTGGTTCACAGTGCTGGACCTAAGATCGGGATACTATCAAGTCCCAATGGCACCTGAGGATCAGGAAAAGACAGCCTTCATATGCCCCTTGGGTTTCTTTCAGTTCACTCGTATGCCGCAAGGTACAAAAGGTGCGCCAGCAACGTTCCAAAGGTTGATGGAAAGAGTGTTAGGTGATTTAGTGCCCCGGGAATGCCTTGTATATCTTGACGACATTATTGTGTTTGGAAAGACGCTGGAAGAACATGAAGAACGACTCATGAGAGTACTCCAACGCTTAAAAGAAGAGGGGCTGAAGTTGTCGGCTGACAAATGCAAATTTTGTAGATCTTCGGTCACTTATGTAGGTCATATTGTTTCTGCTGAAGGAGTTGCTACCGATCCTGGTAAGATTGAAGCTGTGGTGAATTGGCCCCGACCGCAAAATATTACGGAGTTGCAATCTTTCTTGGGGTTTTGTGGATTCTATCGACGATTTGTGGAAGGATATTCAAAAATTGCTCGAGCCCTCCTCGACCTGTTGAAGAGTGATGCAGGAGATCCGGGAAAGAAGAAAGGGTCTTCCAAAAGCCTTTTTGGCGATAGGTGGACTGCGGATTGTGAAGAAGCATTTAAGTTGTTGAAGAAGAAATTGACAGAAGCTCCCGTTCTGGCTTATGCTGATGCACAGAAGCCATATGTGCTACATGTAGATGCCAGCTTTGAAGGATTAGGTGGCGTGCTGCACCAAGAATACCCGGCCGGGTTACGGCCCATAGCTTTCATAAGTCGAAGTCTTTCTCCCAGCGAGAAAAATTATCCAGTACATAAATTGGAGTTTTTGGCGCTCAAGTGGGCCATTGTTGATAAATTACATGACTATTTATACGGAGCCACGTTTGAAGTAAGAACAGACAACAATCCACTGACATACGTTTTGTCAACCGCTAAACTCGATGCTACAGGACATCGCTGGTTGGCGGCTTTATCCAACTACCAATTCACACTCAAGTATAAATCGGGGCCTAAGAACATTGGGGCAGATGCTCTATCAAGACGGCCTGGATTACCTAGTCCGGAAGTAGTGGATGAATGGGAAGAAGTGCCAAGTCCTGGAGTAGGAGCTTTGTGTGCCATGGCTGCTGTAGTTGAAGACCGAGTAGCCTTTTCTGAAACTCGGCTTATTGACTCTATTGGGGGAGGTCCCGAAGCTGTACCAGACATGTTTGCCTACCCTGCCGCTTTAGGATCCTTTGAGAGTTGTTCTATATCTTCAAAGCGAATGATCTGGAGTCAAAAGACTGATCCTTTAATTGGACCTCTTTATCAAGCAGTGAGTTCTCAAGACAGAGAAATGTTAAAGACATCCCTACCCTCTGAATGTAGTCAACTTCTACGAGATTGGGAGAAGTTTGAAATAGACAATGGCCTACTTTATCGTGTGGTGCTGTATCATGATCACCCTGGAAGGCGCCAACTAGTTATTCCAAGCTGCTTTCAGAAGATGATTTTCCGAAGTCTGCATGATTATCATGGTCATTTGGGACCTGAGAAGACTTATGGCCTAATACAAGACCGATTCTACTGGCCCAAAATGAGAGATACCGTGACTCGTCTGTGTAGGTGCTGTCGCAGATGTTTGCAGAGGAAGACTGTCCCGGTTCGAGCGGCCTTCATGGGACACTTGAAGAGTTCGGGCCCCATGGATCTTGTCTGCATAGACTTCCTTTGTATTGACAACGACTCCAGAGGATTTGGAAATGTATTGGTGGTGACTGATCACTTCACACGATATGCTCAAGCCTTTCCGACTAAGGATCAAAAAGCAGTCACTGTTGCAAGAGTGCTTTGGGAAAAGTATTTTATCCATTATGGCTTACCACACCGGTTGCATTCTGATCAAGGCCGGGATTTTGAGAGTAACCTGATCAAAGAGTTACTTCAGTTGTTGAACATCCGCAAAAGTCGGACGACGCCTTACCATCCAGAGGGAGATGCCCTTCCTGAAAGATTTAACAGGACTTTACTTGATATGCTTGGTACCTTACGAATTGAGGATAAGCGATCCTGGAGTCGAAAAGTGGAGGCTATGGTGCATGCCTATAATAGTACAAGGCACGAGAGCACAGGATATTCACCATACTTTCTGATGTTTGGAAGAGAGCCTAGGCTACCTATTGACATCTTGTTGGGAGTCTCTACCGATGGTATCAGTCATCAAGATCATTACCGATATGTGGCACGTTTGAAAGAAACGCTTAAGAGTGCTTATGAGCTGGCTGAGGAAAATGCGGCCAAAGTGAATGAAGGAAATAAAAGGAGATTTGATCTTCGAGTAAGATACCGAGAATTGAACCCTGGGGACCATGTTCTGCTACGGAATTTGGGAGCATCTGCAAAACATAAGCTGGCTGATCGATGGCGGAGTGAACTCTTTACAGTGGTAGATCGGTTGCCTGGAATACCAGTCTACAAGATAAAAGGACGGGACGGGAGGATCAGGACTTGGCATAGAAATCATTTGTTGCCTGTACCTCAGATTGATGGTATGGATATCTCCAATGATGGCTCGGCCTGCGATTCTCCACAGTCCTTAACCGATATTCCACCTGACCTTCCTGAAACTCCTGAGAGTGATTGGACTGTGGCTCCTGAAGTTCCTAGATCACCAGTATCTTCTCCTTCAGGGAGACCTATGAACCCTCAAACTCCAGAATTCGTACCTAGATCTGTGTCTACAGATGAGCAGGGATCTAGCTCTCCTACGCCACCAGCACCATCCCCTCCCATGGCAGACAACCCTAGTTTAGGGCCTGGACATGCTAGTTTACCTCAGAGAGAGGTACGGAGAGGAGAGAGAATTAGACACCCTCCACCTATGCTGACATATGATAGTTTGGGGGACCCCAGATTTACTACTCAGCCTCATTTATATCATGCTTGGGTGGGTGCAGTGTCCACTTTGGTCAATATGTTACCAATTTTCGCTCCTGCTGGCATGTATACCTATTAACCTGTTGTGACTCTGTAAATGCAAAAGCAACCATATTGATATTGTCATTGGTAATGTTGACTGTATACTATGACTTTGTATGTCTTTGACGTGACGTAAAGATTTCACCAGAGGGAGAGTGTAGGGAACTGCCATTTCTACTAGTATATAATGTATCTGGCTTCTTTGCCCCTGCAGTTTGGCTTCAGAGACCCCAGGCATTCAGTGCAAGTTTTGTTTTGTAAATACAGTGAGTCAGACACATGTGAGGTAGAGCTGCTGGGGGGAGAGATGTGAGCAGAGCTGCTGAGACAGACATGTTATGTCTGGGGGAGTCTAAGAGCCACTTGTTCCTCTTTACTTCACAGTATATACTTAGGTATGTGTTACCCCCTATATACTCACAGGACCTAGCTAGTAACCGTAGTTAGGGATCAATATATATATAGTTCAGGGCAGTGATAGGTTAGGCTTCCGAAGGCCAACTAGCTAGTTAGAGGCCCGGTGGCACTAATAGTTTAGCTGGCAGGTTAAGGACTCAGTGTTAGGGTAGTCAGGCCTGCATCTACTGCCGTCACCGTCGCCCTGTTTGCTGCCTGTGAAGAATCTCACCATCATCATCATCATCTCCTGATCGGCTGTCTGTCATCTCCTGGAAGAATCCGAGGATCCACAGTCATCCACAGGGGCCCCTGCATCTCTTCTGTTGCCTGGAGGTATTGTGCACTGGACTCTTGCTATATATCTATATATATACCCGGGTATATAACCTAAGACGGTTGAGGACTTGCTGGTTGTTGTAGTATTGCTGTGTTGTGAGTATATTTTATGTATGTATTATTACCCTGTTGATTCTTATAAAGCTACTGTTATAACCTTATGTGGTATCTGTATGTATTCTTCAGACTGTGAGATTAGTACAGTAATCCTTGTTAAGGCTACTAACTGTACTTCATGGGTAAGTCCCAGGAAGAGATCCTCCCTGTAATACAGAGGCTCTATCCTGGGTGGAGGCACTGATATATTTCATATATGTTCCCACTCTTCCCTTCAGCGAAGGCTTCAGGTCCCATTATACACACAGGTCAGCGCCAGAGTCTGTTGCGGGAGGGATAATACTCATACCCCCCCCCAAATAGGGCTACAGCTACAACACTGTATCTATCCAACCCATTCTGAACCAGGAAGTTGGGAAACATATTCTTATGATTTCACTCTTTGGCCGACAATGTGTTGTATTGATTGAAAAGGCTATTTCTACTTTGTAGGTATATAATTGTGGTGTATGTTTTTTGACTATAAAAAGGTACTGCATATTCAACTGTATGTAAACTGTACACTTTATGATTTTTTTAAAAACAGAAGCATAATGGAACATATATCACATATATCACAGTGTAAGTTTATATACTTATTTTTACTGTCTAAACATATACCTGTGATGGATCCCATGCCCGACATAAATGGGGATTTTCTTGTGGATGGAGAATTGGAGACTTTGTCAAGCAGAATGGTGTGTCAGTTGTGCACTTATAGTTTACAGAGAAACATTTTTCAGAGGACATCCTGACAGAAATGTAGCTTATAGTGTAAGTGCTGTTGCGTTTGTCTTGATGTTCCTTTGGTTTGTTCATGACTCAGCCCGGCTTTCTTTTCTTCTGGGCTATTTTGGGTTTAGGAGACAGACTTTAAAGGGACACTATCTTTGTAGATTTTGGCTTTATTTCAAAGAGGTAAGGGCAGCTAGTCCTTGGATTTTTACAGGCCACAATTTTGTAATAGTTGCATGGTTTACAGTATATTCCATTTCTGGGGCTATTTCATACTAGAACTTAGAGATTCAAACATAGGATGTACATATATACATATTACTTATATTACACAAAATGAAATAAAAAATTTCAAAAACCAGTTGGCATAGATGGTATAGCTCTAGCAGTACAGAAAATTATACTCGACTCACTGTCCAGGACCATGCATAAGATGTAATAGCATGTATATATAGGTAGGTACTAGCATATGTACATATAGATAGAACAATGTTGTATCTATACAAAGATATCAGACCCTAAATGGATCCAGACTGGTGACGGCTCATACAGCTTTGTATATGTGTAATGACAGTAACCTCTATTACAAAATTGTCTGACCATTGTATAAGCAATGCTACCTCCGATGCCGCCCCTGCTACCTCCTGTGTCATCCCCTCTACCTCATAGATTGTAAGCTTTTGCGAGCAGGGCCCTCAGTCCCAGTGTGTGAATTATACAGTGCTGCGGAATATGTTGCCGCTATATAAATAAAATGTATTGTTATTATTATTATCCAGAAAATGATTGTCAGGATAAGGCTACATGCACACGAATGTAAAAAAAAATAGGACAATGCCTATTTTTGGCAATCTTCACAGCCTGACGGACCCAATACATTTCAATGGATCTGTTTTTAACATCTGTCAAAACGTAAAATCCCAATATAACTATTGAAGCCTTCCAGAATACAGGAACAGAATACAAATTGAAAGCTACGTTGTAATTGGTTGCTATGACAGTTTTAAGGTTATTTTATACTTACTATTTTATATTTTTTGATTATTTTATATTTACTATAGATGCTAAAATTATTAGTTCCAATAATTAGTACCTGTTGGTTTATGGTCAATGGACAGCTTTCTATGTACACTCATGTTAATGTGAAAGTCTGCTTCACTAATCTCAGGTAGATCAGAAAAGTCGTCAGTCCACCATTTAACCTGTTATAAACCCTCTGCCTACTAGTTCTAATAATATGAGGAATAGATTCAAATTTGGTTTCACTGTAGGTTGTAAAATGAGGTGCTTCACTTCTGTGGTTCAATCTGTAGTGCTGACATCTAGTGGCCAATTTGAGTATTGCAATAACAATCACAAAATGTTATTGCCAACAGAAATTAGGTACATTATTAAAAAAACAAAAAACAGCCATTCAAAGATATGACGCTTTAAGAAGATAGTGTCCATTTCATTTCACTTTTTGATGTTTATTAGATTTGATGTTGCATTATATCTTGTTAATACAAATATATATTTTATAGTCAACTGTGTGTTTTTATATAAAAATTGAAAATAATGATATTTTTCATTCATTTCCCTGCTATATTTATCTGTCATAGCACATGCATTACTGAGTTAGCGAGTGGCAGACATCCAGAAGTTTGCTTATGTTTACCTTTGTGATGTGATCTACATTAACAAAATGTAATAAAAGTCACAGAAAAAACCTTTTCCCGGTTTCTGACTCTGTTCATTATGTTCTCAGAAATGGAGTTGGAAATGGTTATGGGTAATAGTAGTCTGACTGGGTCATTTATGGTTATTTTCGCTGCAGTTTGAGATAGCCGGTAATAACTTGGTCAGTGGCAGCACAATGAGAACTGACGTCCTGTTCTGAAAGTGTTTACATAACATAATGGTTCATTTTCAGCCTAACGTGAAATTTTGTATCAACATGAGGAAGTGTGCAAACATTTAGGATAAGGTGAATGGCAACCTAATAAGTTTTCTCATTGTAGATCCACTGCAGACCATTGATAGAACAGGTATAATGTATTTCTTTGCTTACAGACAGCAAGGTAATGCAATATAATCATGATAATATTGTGTCTTGACCCATAGCAAAGGTTGCCAAGAAACTTACAATTTAGCTTTTATACAGGTTCTTAGTTAAATGTGTGCCCCATATTCATGTGGGTAAACAAATACAAGCTGCTTATTATAGTCTCAAATGCTATAGAGAGGGCAGTGTATTATTCATTATATGCTGAATTGTTCTGGATTATGACAGAAGTGTCACACATTTGATCTCACCATTTATTGATAGGGAAGTTTACAGTAAAAATCTGCTGTATACATTCACATGCTGCAGACTTAAAATCTACCCCACAGCTCAATTTCTGCAGCAGATGTTTTTGTGCAGCAAATTAATGAGATTTGTTTATATGTCTTATATCTACTTGCTTCATAGTTTTTCACCTACAATTCTGCAGCAAAAGATCTGCAACTTATAAGTTGCGAACCTGTCCAGATTCTTTATAACTTTGAAACCATTTTTTTAATTGTCACATTGCACCTAATATAAGAAATGAGAGAACTTTGCAATACTCCCAGAAACAACTAGTAGATACAGGTGCATCTCAATAGATTAGAATATCTTTGAACCGTTTATTTTTTTCAGTAATTACATTAAAAAAGTGACCTCCTATATTTTCTAGATTCTTTACACACAGAGTGTTTTATTTCAAGTGTTTTATTTCTGTAAATGTTGATTATAGATTACAGGTAATGAAAACCCAAATCTAAGAAAATTAGAATATTGTAAAAAAGTTCAGTATTGTAAATTCAGTATGTCACCTGCCAAGGTTTCCTAAGCCTTTAAATGGTCCCTCAGTCTGGTTCAGTAGGACATACAATCATGGAAGACGCTGATTATGAATTGTATTACTGAATTACTGAAATGAATGAACGTTTCAAAGATATTCTAATTTATAGAGATGAACCTGTATGTGACGGCACTCCAAAGTCTTATCTGCAGATGATTTATTGAAAGTAGTCACATCAGAAAAAGACACTCAATCATCTATTATTGCTTGCCTTCGTCAGGCATAGGTTTAGTATGGAGGTGAGCGATGGGAGCAAAGGGTAGTGATGTGACATCTTAACACAATAAGTTTAGGTAACCATTGGTGGGTGGTGAGTGGAGATTGTTCAGCGAGCTTTTTCTAATGTGACTACTTTCAATAAATCACCTGCAGATAACACTTTGGAGAGCCGTCACATATCTTCTTTACTATTTGTCTCCAGGAGTTTGGTCAGTTCCCGCAATGAACGTGTTCCCATTGAGTGCTATCCTGTACCTTTCTGAACTTTACAATACTGCCAGTCTTAATTAAAAACTTCTTGTGGTGTTCTACAAGTCCTATGCAAATCTATATGTCTCCATGGTAACAGACAACAATCACTATGTAGTCTGATCCTGCAGTCATAAGTTAGCAAGAAGACGGGGACACCTGGAAGAAAATATGGGGGAATAATATTATTATAATCAATTACGCCAGTCTTAATTGATTCCCTGACAGGTTTTTTAGACTCACTAGCATTTGTGATATAACTCACCCACGCGGATTCCCCCCACCCCCACCCCATTGTAGTCTAAAAAAAGTGGCAAACTGGGTGCCACTTTTTGAGACCCATCATAGTATGCCAAAAATGCACCAAGTTGAAGCATATTTTTTGCCACTTTCTAGGTGCATCAACCCTAGTAAATGTGGACTTATGATTGCAAAATTAGGCCTTAACCTAGATTCACATGACCGTGTTTCATGCTGGATTTATCGGACTGAACATCATGCCAGGAGAGGGAGTCCTAGCAACACAGTTACCCATAATGCTAGTAGTTCCTACCTCCCAGTGACATACTGTCCCGTATAGGACAGTAAGTCGCTGAGAGGCAGGGACTCCTAGAAACATAGATAACTATTATGCTAGGAGTCCCTCTCCCAGCATGATGCTCAGACCGCTAAATCTGACAAATACACATAATGAGTTTCATGGGTAATTCACATGTCAGTGTTTTGGTTCTGCATCAGTGATTGTAAACCAGGAGTGTCTAATTGAAAGATTTGCACCTGTTTTGTGCAACCCCTTCCTGGTGTTGACTTACTGATGCAAAATACTGAACAAAAAACACTGGCGTCTGAATTAAGCTGGTTTTACACATTAGATTTTAGACTGCTAAAGTGGCAGATTTTGAACGCTGGTCGAATGATCATTCTTAACCGTCAACTAAAGCTGGTCACAACCAATATCAGTTGTGTTGGATGTTTTCGGCCATCTGTTGGCTGTAATTGTTTGTGTATGGACTAGACCTACAGAACCATGGGAGACTTGTGTGCTTTGAGCATGTATTTTTCAAGAAACAGGCTGGTCAGAAGCCATGTGGGTTGGGGCGAATATTCATGTAACAAATGATTATTTTTTATACCTCAAATGTTTGTTGGAACATTTTTGGTTGTTTGTGCGTTTGGAACAGTTAATGTTCAATGCATATTCGTTTCAGAAGAGTAATGGCATTCTAAAATTTAATGTGCGTGGCCAAGTTAAGGCCTTAGACTACATGCCATCTGTTTGTTGTCTGTTGCCATGGAGACACATAGAGTTGCATAGTAACTATAGAAACAAAACAATATAAATTTTTTAATTAATACCTATTGATTCCTGTTTCATTTTAAATACAACGGGGCTATAAAAATGGTCTCAAAGTGTTGATAGCCTTTAAGAACCCTTCACATGCTCTGACTATTCAAACCAACAAGAAGCGTCGTTGACACCTTATGACAGCTCTTATGAACAATGGTCTACTGTAGGCGGCAACACATATTGTGAATGTAAATGCCTTATCAAGTGGCATTTACATGTAAGTCATAGTAATAACAATCATTTTTACACTGCAACTATCCATAAAGATTCATAATAAATAGCTTTTTCATTGATTTTCTTCACATTGGCCAATTATCGTTATGGTGACTGCTTCGGAACAAGCAAATTGTGACAATTATTAGTCACGTATAAATGACCTTTAGATGACTTACGCTGTAGGACGAACTCCTTTAGAAACTACTTTGAGACCTCTTTATCAGATGAATGGCTGATGTCTATTCATGCTAGAAAATCAACTGTTTTAAAATATGTTTTATAAGAGAATAAGATGCATTGTACTGTAAGATATGTTCACACAGTGCAGTTTTTTTTTTTTTTTTTTTTAAAGTCATCATTTTTAAATCTGGTGAAATTCATTTAGGCCTTATGCTCATGGCAATGCTGTTTCTTGTGGTCCTAATGTGTCAGTCCATTGAATCCCATTGAAAGGGCTTATTCACATGAATAACGGCTGTTTTAAAACCCATGTATGTCTTTGGGTCTGTTTGTAAGAGACAGCCAATGTTGTCCTAAGCTTCATTTGTCTGTATAAACTGTTAATGTTGAATGTATTTCTGTGATTCTGTTCCTTTAAGACAGCAGCCATTGTAATTGTGACATGATGCTGGAGTGACTCCCCCCCCTTTTATGTCAGCTTGCCTGTTCTGCAGACAGAGTGTGAGCAGAGCAGCAGGAAGTGACGAGACAGAGAGCAGCAGCCATCTTAGCAAGTGTTGTATTGAACTGGTGTGGAGATTTTTCTGTACAGCTAAGCTGTATCTTGGTCCAGAGACAAACAGAGTGTAAAGAGACAACAGGACTAGTGAGTCCACGTGAAAGGAACTGTGCTCAGTGGCTGATCAGTGAGACTGACATTGTGACTGTGTATATGGATACCACAGATAGAGACTCGCAGTGCTGTTGATGTACTGGACAGCACCTGCTAAACCCCGGCTTACATCCCAGCTCAGTGTATGGATTCGGCAGGACTGTCAGTGTGCTGAGTGGAATCTGCTGTTGGATTACATTGCATTCATTGGGTTTCCCTGTTAAAGAGGACTTCATTTCTCCCAAGATCCTGATAACCGTGAGGAGAGGACGTTTCGCTATAAAAGAAAGGAACGACTTTGGGCCCCACCGCGCGCTTCTACAGACTGTAAGCGGTCCACCTGGACCACTGGGGAAAAGGGGGTGCACCCAAATGTGATGTCAGGGTCAGTTAGGGATAGTTTTGAGTATATTGTTCATTCAGTGTCCATACTGCAGAATTGGACAGAGTAAAAGTAGAAACCATTGCAGAATTTGCCTTGAAATTGTTCATGCTATATTGTATATTTTGCTTGTCTTTATCCCTGTCATTTTACCTTCAAATAGCCTTTATTAACTTATAGTAAATATATATTCTTTTCTTGAACTACCGCGTGTGCGTTCATTTCTGGTTGCGGAGACCAAACCACCTGCCTTGCTCTCGGTTCACAAATTGGCGTAGTCGGCAGGATCCGCTTACCAGAATGGACGGTGACGCACCCGTTCGGGAGAATGGTGCTGGAGGAAGAATGCCAGCAGGGGCTATAATAAGTCAGTTAGCTAAATTTGATGGCAATAATATGTCAGTGAGTATGTGGGTGGAACAGATACGAATGATACAGCGAATGTACCAGACCGCACCAGAAGTACTAGTAGAGCTAGCAATATTGACATTACAAGGGGATGCTAAGACCACGGTGATATTGAGGCCATTTGAACAAAGGCAGACATTTGAGCAAGTAGTCCAGATTCTAGAAACCATTTATGGAGAAACTGCATTGCTGGGGTCTCTGCAGGCTCGGTTCTTCCAGAGGGTACAACAGGAGAATGAAAGCCTTCCCCAATATGCAAATGCCCTACAAGAACTGCTCCGAGATATTCAAGTGAAGGAAAGAGGGGGCTCGCCAGCCTTCTGTAACCCTGATCGGACTCTCCGTGACCAGTTTGTCCTGGGGATACGTGACGGCAGTTTAACTGTGACTATGCAGGATTTTATACGACGAGAGACTGATGCTAAATTCCATGATGTACAGGTAGAGGCCATCTCCCGTGCCAATAGTATGTTCCCGAAGCCCCAGACCGCAGTTGGAGTTACTTTGTCACAGGGGGCTAGTTCTGGCTCAGAGACAGTAGAAAAGGGGACGGTTAAAGAAATTCTCACAGTAATGCAGAAACTGCAAGAACAAATGGAACACTTGCACACCCGTTGTGATGAGCATTCTATGAAAATTGCAGACTTCCAGAAAACTGGAGGTGAAAGGGTGAGCCGTCCATACCCAGAAAATCAGAATCACCCACCACCCCGCTGGAGGGATGAGGATAGGACCTACCGAAGGGGTCCAAATCAGTTAATGCAGTGCTCAGGAGAAATCGAAGGGGCTTACCGAAGGGGCCCAAACAGATGGCCAGAACGACGGGAGATACGCTGCTGGGAGTGTGGACGGATGGGCCACGTTGCTGCTAGATGTCCAGAGCAGCGACAAACTTATGAGAGACCGCCGTTAAACTGAAGTCCCCTGCTGCTGTAGGGCGTGTAGTAGGGGAGACTGACAAGGAGACTATGTGGGGAGAATGCCCTAATGATGACCTGATCGCTGCAAGTCCTGTTATACAGGTGGAAATGGAGGGTATTCCGGTTACCGGGATGATTGACACGGGTTCCCAAGTAACGACCTTGAGTAGAGACTGTTATGAACGGTACTTCCAGCAACATGTGAAATATGATCCCCATACATTCGTACGAGTGGTCGCAGCTAACCAGTTACCAGTTCCAGTCGTGGGAGTGGCCTGGATGAATGTCCGGGTATGTGGCCAAGATCTAGGTAGGAAAGGCATTGTGGTGGTACAGGAGTCACATGAAGTAAAGGTCCCTGTCATTTTGGGGATGAATGTGTTAAAAGAATTAGATCAGATCCTCTTTGAAAAGAAAGGTCACGGTTATTGGAAAGAAACCACCACCCATCGGCCTACTCAAACAGCTTTCCAGCGGCTGATCCGGACATGTGGCTTACAGAAAAGTTCGGATGCGCAGCGTCCTCTGGCTCGAATTTCAGTTCCTTTGCATACAAAAGTTACACTGCCACCCAGTCGGGAGACAATAGTGTCTATGCCCGTAGGCACCTGTCGGAAACTAGAGGGCATAGCTGTGTTGGTAGAACCACTGCAGGCAGCCGAAGGAGGTGTTGATCCGCTAGTGGCCCGTTCCTTGGCAATAGTTCGCAATGGAAGAGTACCACTTCGATGTGTAAACACTCAGGACCAGAGTGTGGACCTGACTCCAGGGAGGCAGCTGGCTAACATCTATGTGACTCCGGAGGAAGTAAGGAAAGTAACTCCAATGCAGCTGAAGCCGACTGAAAGGGATGAGTGGACCGTAACTGTGTCCATGGGAGAAGATGAGGAACCCACCTCTGAGTGGAATGGCCGTGCAATTCGAGAACAGATGAAGATGGATGCAAGTTCATGTTCTCTGGAATGGGTGCAGAAGGTAGATGAACTGTTGTGGGAGAACCGAGCCGCCTTTTCACGGTATGCTGAAGATTTTGGATGTACCACAGGGATCTACCATGAGATTCCCACAGGAGACACCCCTCCAATTAGAGAGCGCTACCGACAAATTCCTCCACAGTTGTATCAGGAAGTAAAAGAACTGTTAGCTAAGATGCTACAGGGTGGGATCATCCAAGAAAGCCAGAGTCCCTGGGCAGCTCCTGTGGTGTTAGTAAGAAAAAAAGATGGGTCCATCCGATTTTGCGTAGACTATCGGAAGTTAAACGCTTGCACCGTACGAGATTCCTACCCCTTGCCACGGATTGAGGAGTCCCTCTCAGCGCTGGGGAGAGCCCGGTACTTCTCCTCACTAGATCTGGCTAGTGGGTATTGGCAGGTGCCGATGGCCACAAAAGACAAGGAGAAGACGGCATTCATCTTGCCCATGGGACTATACGAATTTAACCGGATGCCCTTCGGGTTGACAAATGCACCCGGAACGTTTCAGCGGTTGATGGAGAAATGTCTTGGTGACTTCAACTTTGAGTTCACTCTCATCTACTTGGATGACATTATAGTGTATTCTGCGACCTTTGAAGACCATCTCCACCAGTTGGGGCAAGTGTTTCGAAGATTGCGGGAACATGGGCTCAAATTGAAACCCAGTAAATGTCGGTTGTTCCAATCTGAAATTGATTACTTGGGTCACCGCGTATCAGGAGAAGGGGTGAGACCATCAAGAGACAAGATAGCGGCTGTTCAAGATTGGCCAATACCGACTACCCTGCGAGAAGTGAGGGCGTTCCTTGGAGTAGCCGGTTACTATCGACGGTTTATTAAGGATTTCGCCAAGGTAGCAGCACCACTTAATGCTCTCCTACGAGGCACATCCGGTGGTCCAAAGAACCGGTCCGTGAAGTGGGGACTTGAACAGGAACAAGCCTTCCAGGCATTAAAGGATGCACTGACAACAGCCCCAATCTTGGCATATGCTGATTACCACTTGCCGTTCCAGCTGTATACGGATGCAAGCCTGTATGGTCTTGGAGCAGTGCTTTCCCAACTTCAGGATGGCCAGGAGAGGGTCATAGCATACGGCAGCCGGTCTTTGAGAGATTCTGAAAGAAACCCCGAGAATTATAGTTCATTTAAGTTGGAGCTGTTGGCACTGGTATGGGCCATGACCGAGAAATTCTCTGAATATTTGACCGGTGCTGAAGTTTTAGTACTGACTGACAACAACCCACTAGCTCACCTGGAAAATGCCAAGCTCGGGGCGTTAGAGCAGAGGTGGATAGCCCGAATGACTAAGTTCAATTACCGCATTAAGTATCGGTCCAAGACAGAGAACCAGAATGCTGACGGGCTTTCTAGGGTAACCGCCCAGACCCCCACAGTAGACGTGGATCATGAGTTGGAGCATGTGGAGGTGCCCGACTTCAGCAGATTTTCACAGGCCTTGGCCGCCGCTAATCAGTTTGAGATGGAGGGGACTGAAACGGCTCCTTTCTTTGGTCCCTCACGACAGGAATGGGCACAGATACAACAGACCCATGAGGGGCTGGCACAGATGATCAAGTGTGTTGAGAAAGGCCAGAAGCCCTGTAGAGAGGAAAGAGAACGACTGACACGTGAGATATTATCTGTTCTGAGTCAGTGGGAAAAGTTGGAGATGAAAAATGGAGTGCTATGCCGAAAGGTCTATTTACCTTCTGAGATCGACATTCGATACCAAATTGTGGTGCCTAGTGAACTGGCTCGCTCGTTGGCAGTTGAGGCTCATAATAAGAATGGACATTTTGGTCATGAGAAGACCTTTCGTTGGTTACAGCGACTGATTTACTGCCCTGGTCTTCGTCAAATGGTCGAAGAAGTATGCCGCAGCTGTCGAACTTGTGAGATCCATAAGGCAATAGAACAGAGAGCTCCCCTGCAAACCATCGTGACCCAGGAACCTTTAGAAATCGTCATGATAGACTATCTAATAGTGGGCCCATCCAATAGCGGACACCAGTATTGCCTCGTAATGGTGGATCACTTCACCAAATTTGCGGTGGTAACCGCCACCAAGGACCAGACAGCTGAGTCAGCAGCTCGTGCTCTGTGCCAAGATTTTATTCGAGTATATGGGTGGCCTAAACGCATCCACTCCGACCAGGGTGCCTGCTTTGAGGGACACGTAATGAAAGAAGTTCAACGTATCTACGGGATAAAGAAGTCGCACACGACTCCATACCACCCTCAGGGAAATGGGGCCTGTGAAAGATTCAACAGAACTCTGCTACAGATGCTGCGGACTCTGGAGGAAGACAAGAAGTTACAGTGGCCTCAGTTCTTGTCTGAAATGGTGTGGGCCTATAACAATCAGGTCCATTCTACAACGGGGTACTCTCCTTATACACTTCTCTTTGGGCGGTCTGGGCGAAGTATAGGAGAATTACAGTTGGATGATGTGGATGGGTTCCCTCCGAGGGATCCAACCTCTTGGGTGCGGGCGCACCGGCAGAGACTTGAGACGATCCATCGATTGGTGCGGCAGCGCCTGCAAGAACATCCCCATCCTGATAAGACCCCAGTGCAAGAAGCACCATTGCAACCAGGCGACCTGGTGCTAGTTCGTGTCAAGAAACCCCAAGGGAAATTGGAAAGCCGATGGGAGGCTTTGCCGTATCGTGTTGTTGGCCGCAAGTATGCGAATGGGCCAGTGTACCAGGTCCAGAAAGAAGGAACTGATTGTGTTCGAGTACTTCACCGAAATATGTTGCGTCTGTGTCATTCTGAAGGGACAAATCATGATGGGCCTGCCAATGTGAATGAGCTCCCACAGTCAGAGAATGGAGGTGCGGAATGGGCCTCAGACGAGGAGGATGATTGTTGGCCGATCCCTGCTCCTGGGGATGTTCCACCTGTGACTACTGTATCTCCGGCCTGTGCCCCCTCAGGTGCGGAATCCGCTGGTCCTTCTCAGCCCATAGCTGCAGCACCCCATAATATACCACCGGTCCTCAGACGCACCACTAGGCCAAATGCTGATATTCCCCCTGTTCGGTATGCGCAGGATGAGTTTGTTTGGCCTGCCATACATCGGTATACTACCACCCTGTGCATAAAAGTACAACCCTCTGGATATACAGTCATAGGCAGGGACTGCCAATCTTAAAGTGGGGGGGAATATGTAAGAGACAGCCAATGTTGTCCTAAGCTTCATTTGTCTGTATAAACTGTTAATGTTGAATGTATTTCTGTGATTCTGTTCCTTTAAGACAGCAGCCATTGTAATTGTGACATGATGCTGGAGTGAGACCCCCCCCCCTTTTTATGTCAGCCTGCCTGTTCTGCAGACAGAGTGTGAGCAGAGCAGCAGGAAGTGACGAGACAGAGAGCAGCAGCCATCTTAGCAAGTGTTGTATTGAACTGGTGTGGAGTTTTTTCTGTACAGCTAAGCTGTATCTTGGTCCAGAGACAAACAGAGTGTAAAGAGACAACAGGACTAGTGAGTCCACGTGAAAGGAACTGTGCTCAGTGGCTGATCAGTGAGACTGACATTGTGACTGTGTATATGGATACCACAGATAGAGACTCGCAGTGCTGTTGATGTACTGGACAGCACCTGCTAAACCCCGGCTTACATCCCAGCTCAGTGTATGGATTCGGCAGGACTGTCAGTGTGCTGAGTGGAATCTGCTGTTGGATTACATTGCATTCATTGGGTTTCCCTGTTAAAGAGGACTTCATTTCTCCCAAGATCCTGATAACCGTGAGGAGAGGACGTTTCGCTATAAAAGAAAGGAACGACTTTGGGCCCCACCGCGCGCTTCTACAGACTGTAAGCGGTCCACCTGGACCACTGGGGAAAAGGGGGTGCACCCAAATGTGATGTCAGGGTCAGTTAGGGATAGTTTTGAGTATATTGTTCATTCAGTGTCCATACTGCAGAATTGGACAGAGTAAAAGTAGAAACCATTGCAGAATTTGCCTTGAAATTGTTCATGCTATATTGTATATTTTGCTTGTCTTTATCCCTGTCATTTTACCTTCAAATAGCCTTTATTAACTTATAGTAAATATATATTCTTTTCTTGAACTACCGCGTGTGCGTTCATTTCTGGTTGCGGAGACCAAACCACCTGCCTTGCTCTCGGTTCACATGTTCACATGGCTCCATCTATGTCCATCAAAATGAACAAAGATAGAGCATTGATGGCCATAAAAAACGTGGTTGTCCATGGTTTCTTTATTTATGGCCTATGATACTGCCGACTCCAAATATCTGAAACATCATATTTATGGACAACCCCTTTAAGAATATGTCATCAATATTTTAATCCAAGAAAATCTCATAACTTTATAATATCCTTTGCCATCATGGCTCCTAACCAGTGGAAGTCTGGTCTGTCAGTTAATGTATTTCTATAACATTTCTCTGAAGTCGGTTGTTATCATGTAGTCAGTAGTCAGATAACTAATGTCTATACTGATAATATAAGAGCCGTCAATAGATTTAGTGTCTTCGCTAATATTACTATGGTGGGATTGTCTTTGCCTCAGTTTACTGCAATGAAGGATTAACAGAGTACATATGTGGAGTAGCAAAGTGCTTCATCTCATTATGTATGACCACATAATTCAGCATTTAGTTGTACAGGCCCATTAGAAAGAGCTTTCTGAATAAGCTCCATAGTGGCAGCCCTTGGATGTGACAAGTTCCAGCAAAGTGAACACTTCTCTTCCCTTGGCAGAAGCTGGTTCCCCACTGAATTCTATCTGGCACAATTTCACATCCAGCTAAAGGGAAAATTAGATTTGATATTTGACTTTATTAGCTTTTTGGAAGTTCCTGAATGCAATTTATTTACATTTCTGAGTAATAGTATAACAGAGAAACTAACGCTGTCTGCATGAACCTGACTCATGTTATTATACTGGTCATATGTACATGGAAAAGATGCTTATATAAAACCCATGAAAGTACTAAAATGTCACAGACCCTTGGGCATACATCTGTAATACAAAATGTGAATATTTCTCACAGTACAGGTAAACACAGTACAAGTGGCTACTTATGTTCCTGGTATAACATGTGTAACGCTCTGCTTAGACACCAGCATTATTTTTATAGTAATAAATAAGTATATATATGCTAGAGTAGCTCTTTTGTAGGATCAGCGCAGACAGGCCAGCCTGTACTCTCCATGCACATCCATGACGCTGTCACTGGTTCACCTGTTGCCCTACTTTTGACCACTTTTGGTAGATACTGCATACCAAGAACCACTGCACATACAGTAACTTGTTATTTTGTAGATGCTATGATCCAGTCATCTAGCCATCACGATTTGGCCCTTATCAAAGTTGCTTAGATCCTTGCGCTGTCTAATATACAAGATAAGCAATATTATCTACTTCCTCTATTATAGCTGATGTGTGTGTGTAATGCTGACATTTATACATACTGTACAACTGAATCTGAAAATTACACATAGTCCATTAACCTACAGTATGTTGTCTTTTGAGTACTCAAATGGTGCATCTTACTATTTAAGTTATCCTTGTAGTGCCTGATTTTAAAGGAAACCTGACAGATTTGTTTAGGTCATTGAACCACCCATACGTTTTCAAGAACCAGTGGTTTAGTGTCCCAAATTTATTTTTGCTTATTTATATAGCGCCATCACATTCCTCAGTGATTTGTCAGTCCCAAATAGCCTTCTCCTATTCCTGTCGGTGTCCCCAATTAAAAAAAAAGAGAAAAAGTGCCCGCGCAGTCATTCACCGAATCCGGAGGAGTACATCTCATTTTCTGTATGTGTTGATCCTTGGGCGCATGCACAATGAAACCAAGGTGTGCTTCACTGAATGAATGTGCAGGCACTGGGAACAGCACAGATGAAACCAATGAGAGTAAGTATGAGAGTCAGCATAAAGGTTTATTTTTTTCATAGTGCCCCCTGACAGTGTTAGAAGTAGCTATTTGGAACGCTAAACCACTGGTTCATATGGACCTGTGGGTGACTTAGTGTCCCAAATTGATCTTACAGATTCCCTCTAACAGCAGGAGCATGAGTCTAGGGATTGCAGTATCTCTGGATAGGTCTGTTAGGAGGAGCTTGTGGAACTCTAGACTGATGATTTTGATCAATAACATTTACTGATTCACATGACAGAAATGTATCACAAATAAGCAGTCAGCATATGGACAAACCTAATAAATTACAGTGAAACCTCTTTGAGATGACCATCAAAATTTTCATTGAAAAGTGGTCTTTTTAGGGGGTGTCACTAAGCAGTATTAGACTCAAAAATGATACATCCACCTATTTATACTTCACTTCATTTTCATCTGTAGGAAAGCTTGGAATCAGTAATCAATCCCATATTTAAAGGGGTTATCCAGTTTTTAGTATTGATGGCCTATCCTGGGTCAATGTTAGATCTCTCGTTAGATGTCTCGGTTCAGGGATCCTGGGTGTCAGATCTAATATTGAAGGCCAAGCTTAAGGATACTAAAAACCAGATAACTCTTGAATTATATCTTCTTACAATGAAGGGTTCAAGCATTACCAAGGCCAACATCTTTATGGAGCTTGTATGTTCTCCTCTTGTTTCTGTAGGTTTCTCCAGCTACTCCGGTCTCCCCCACAATTAAAAACGTACTGATAGGTTCATTTGAAATTTAAATCGTATCCTGCAGTGGGGACAGGGACCAGGTGAACCCAAACTGTCTGTACAGTCATGTGGACTATATTGGCGATATATAAATAATTTAAAAAAGTATAGTTGAGAAGAAAGTAGAATTGTAGAGCACTTGAAGCAGTGATAGAAACATTGTGCACAACATATTGTCATAATCTCTATAAGCATTTTGGGATATGTATGCCAGCTGAACCAGTGTCCGTTGGTTGCTATGCCAGTACTGTTATTTTGGCACTGCTTATATTTTCCCTCTTTGAGAAGTTGTTGCTGCATGGCTCCCATCCCAGCCATATGTCCAACAAATGGATCCAACATTAAATAATGAAATTGTATTTTTGTGGGCAGAAACAAATTCCCTAATTAATTGTGTAAATGAAAAAGTGCCAAAGCCATTAACTGCTAATTACCTCCTGATAGAGGCTATTAATATTCATTCCACTCATATTCAATGCAATGCAAGGAGCAGTTCATCATTATTAGGTGTATATTCCTTATCATGGTATATATTTCAAAGCAGTTTATATCACACTGAACATTTTATTAGGTAATCAAGATTATTGTGCACTAGTCATTGCTTGCCAAACTACACATCTCAGCATTCCTGCTACAGATGTGTTCTCCTTTGCCTTTCCTTTTAGGTCAATATATCTTGAGATGTTTGGTATGAGAGGATGAGCTTTGTTTTTTTTTTTTTTTTTATTAAAGATTTTGTGATATTCTGTCACAAAATGTCTCTCCTATATGTGTCTGTGTGTGGCCACCCAGTGGAATTCTAATTTGAAGTAAGTTAATGGTTAACTTTGCACTTAATGTGTTCACAACACTGTTTATTGCTATCGCTGGTGTGTCAGTGACTTTTCAGTGATGTTGTTAAGAATTCACACTGTATTCTGTCATGTGTGACAGTGTAATTTTGCTACAGATAAATCCAACTTTTAGGCTAAGGTCCCACATAATAAATTGCAGCGTTTTTCATTAAATCTTTGCTGCGTTTTTCTCTGCAGTTTTTCTACCCTTATTAAATCTATAGGGAAAACACGAGCGTTTCCACAGGAAATATTGTCATGCTGCGTTTTCTGCATTTTTTTTTCCGCAATGTGTGGATGGGATTAGCCAGAATCTCATTCACGTTGCTGTAACTGTAAAATGCAGCATTTTTTTTTCTGCTGTGTTTTTGCAACATGCGTCTTCAGCCTTAGCCTTAGGCTAAGTCCCCACGTAGCGGGCTGCAGCAAAAAAGCACTGCGGGAAAAACTACGTGGCAATGCATCGTGGTTTTTCCCACAGCGCTTTTCACAGAAAGTCCATATAGGTTTCCTCTGCGCACTTTTGTTTCCATTATACCTATTGGGAAACCGCCGACGTTTTCGTAGGTATAATTGATATGCAAACAGATCAAAGTGGCAGCACTCCAAAAATGTGTATATCCAGTGTGTTTATTTCAAGTGTCGCCTTGATTTGTGGGTGGAAATCCAAGGGAAGGAGCCGCCTCCCTTGGATTTGCACCCACTCTGTCTTTTGCTGTGCTGCCTTGAATTTTTTGTTTCTATAGTTGACATGCAGTGATTTCAAAAACCGCAACGGTTTTGTAAATCAAAGCGTGTCCGCTGCGCTTATTTTTCAGCAAGGTGTGGATGGGATTCGCTAGATTGCAGTGACTGTAAAACGATGGGGATGGGATTTGTCACATTGCAGTGACTGTAAAATGCTGTGGTTTTTTTCCTGCAACATTTACGCCACGTGGGGCTCTGGCCTTAATTTGTATTCAAATGGGCTGTCTGGAGCACATGGGGTGTGGTCATGCCTGCTAGAGAATCTGTTTTCATTTGTGGCTGCCATCCTGTGTAGCCCTGTAAAATAAAGATTCACAGGTCCTGATGTGTGGCAGCTACAGGCAAAGATTAGTGTTCTGGCAAGTGCAGCCACACATCAAGCAGCTAATTTGCATATGGATTAAATGATTTTTTTTCCCAACAAAATTGCACATTGACACAAACATGTTACAGTACTGTACAAAAGTTTTAGGCAGGTGTGGGAAAGAATGCTTTCAAAAATAGAAGTTTTAATAGATTATTTTTGTCAAGTAACAAAATTAAATAATCTAAAGAAAAATCTAAATCACATCAATATTTGGTGTGACCTTTGCCTTTTGGAGGAGGAGTCCTGGAAGTGATGATATGGCCCCTACAGAGCCCTGATCTCATCATCATCTAGTCTGTCTGGGATTACACAAAGACACTGAAGGATTTGAGTATGAGTATCTCTACAGAAGATCAGTGTTTAGTTCAAGATTTTTGGAACATCCTCCCTGCCACTTTCCTTCAAAACTGTGTGCAAGTGCACATAGTGCTTTTTCACAGAAAGTCCACAAAGTTTTCCTCTGTGGACTTTCTGCTTCTATTATACCTTTCTGTAGGTATAATTGACATGCTGCGATTTACAAAATATTGAAATCCGCTGCGTATATTTTTCTGCAATGTGTGGATGGGATTAGCCAAACTTTCCAGGTACTGTAAAATGCCACGGTGTTTTTGCTGTGGCCAAAACGCTGCATTTTCACAACGTGGGGCCCCAGCCTTAAGCATTTTTAATTTCAGCTTTTGTTCCACACCTGCCTGAAACTTTTGCACAGTACTGTATGTTCACTATGTCACTAACTGCCCTACAACAGCATACTGTATAAGGGATTTGGGTTGTGGTAGTCTACCTTTAGGCATGGATATTCACTGCTTTTTTAATGTTTGCAACAGTAACTGAGGTACAAATGTTTCTTTTTAGCTAATAATGAGTAAAACAGCGAGAAATAACAAGTTTCTATCTAATGAAACCGCGCTTTCCCTTTCTACAAAATAAACATTTCGATTCATTTAGAAACAATTACTTGGCCAATTTGGAGATTGGTTCCTGCAGGAAAAGTCTCTAACGGTCTTTTAATGCTTGTAAATATCCAGCAAAAAAAACAGATATAAACTTAGTCCGTATTCCTGAGTGAAGTGCAGCATAATATCGACTTTCCCACAGATTAACCGTCTTCCAAAACACATCAGCTTTGGATACTATAAGAAGGATAATGGTTGCCATGGAGATAGCTGAAAAACTGCTCCCAATATGTTTAGCCTGTCGGCCATGGGTAGCTAAATAAAAACAAGCTAATAAGGATTATCAAGACCACACAATTCTTATACAACACGTGAGGACTTTTTGTTAACAAACCGTTACATGTTCTCTCTGTGAAAATGTCCATGAAGTTGCTCTTGAAGCTGGTCACAGTCTGGTTCTCAGGTTTTGCTGGTGGCAATGAAGGGATCCAGTTCTTCCCTTTTCTCTGTGAATTAGGAACTTTACATCCTTGTACCAATCTTAGGCTAAGGCCCCACATATCAGGCCGCAGGTAAAAAACTCAGGTGAAAATGCATCATGGTTTTTCCTGCAGCACTTTACACAGAAAGTCCGCAGAGGAAAACTCTACTTCTGGCTAATCCCATCCACACATTGCAGAAAAAAATCCACAGCGGAAATGCTGCGATTTCAAAAAAATTATCACCTGGCTACAGGATAAGTGATAAATGTATGGACCCTGGGTGTCCAACTGCTGGGAACCCCCCCCCAGTGATCGCAAGAACAGGGGTCCTCAAGTTCCCTGTTTTATTACTATAATTTATTTCCATAGCGCCATTAATTCCACTTCTCTGTACATTTGTGAAGGGGTTTACATACATAGTACAAATACCACAAGTACAATGAACACAAAACTAACTAGATGACCAACGTAGAGCACCAGCTGTCACCCGCACAGTGAGGATATGGTCCGAGGACAGTGATGAGGCTCTGAGGGATTGTTTTGACACAACCGCATGGGAAGTTTTACAGGATTCTTATGGAGAAGATATAGAAGGACTCACACACTGCATAACGGACTACATTAATTTTTGTGTGGACAACACAGTACCCACAAAAGTGGTGAGGTGCTTCTCCAACAACAAACCATGGATTAACTCTGATATAAAAACACTACTTAAGGAGAAAAAGATGGCATTTAGGACAAGAGACAAGGAGGGGTTGAGGGAAGTACAAAAGGAGCTGAGGCATCAAATCAGGCAGGGAAAAGCCAGTTATAAGGAAAAAATGGAAAAGAAAATGGAAAGAAAAGACATAAGGGGGGTCTGGGAGGGGCTTAAGTCAATTTCGGGTCATAAACAGTCTGTCTGCCAGATTGAGGCAGATGTTAATTGGCTTAATGAACTAAACCTATTCTTCAACAGATTTGACCACACACCAGCTCCTCCCACCCCAGTATGTCCTTCAGCTCCCCCCACCACAATGACTTCACCCCATGTGGCTACTTCCCAACAGACCAGTAAATCCAGAAATCCGTCTTTATCTGACCACAGTCTGACCTTCACACGGGCCCAGGTGAGGAAGGAGATGAAAAAGATCAAGGCGAGGAAAGCCGCAGGGCCAGATGACATCAGTGCAAGGCTAATTAAGACCTGTGGGGACCAGCTGTGTGGTATAATTACATATATGTATAATATGAGCCTGAGGCAGGAAATAGTCCCTAAATTATGGAAATCTTCTTGTGTGGTACCAGTTCCAAAGAAACCTCACCCTATGGACCTCAACGACTACAGACCTGTAGCACTGACATCCCACCTGATGTAGATCTTAGAGAGATTAGTTCTCATACATCTCCGCCCTCTAGTGAGACCCGCTATGGACCCCCTCCAGTTTGCTTATCGGCCGGGCATTGGGGTAGATGATGCCATCATCCATCTTCTGCACAGGGCTCTGTCTCACCTGGAGAAACCAGGGAACACGGTGAGAATAATGTTCTTTGATTTCTCCAGTGCTTTTAACACCATACAGCCCAGGTTATTGAGGGACAAGCTGGACCTTGCTGGAGTGGACCACCACCTCTCCAACTGGATCCTAGACTACCTCACAAATCGACCTCAATACGTGAGAGACCAAGACTATGTGTCAGGTACCGTGATCTGTAATACGGGGGCACCTCAGGGTACGGTTCTCGCCCCTTTCCTCTTCACACTGTACACTGCAGATTTTAGGTGCAACTCATCTAGTTGCTACCTACAGAAGTATTCTGACGACTCTGCAATAGTAGGCCTCATCACAGACGATGATGACAGGGAGTACAGAGAACTGAACCGGGATTTTGTGGACTGGTGCCACCTGAACCACCTGAAGATTAACGCGGGGAAGACCAAGGAGATGGTGGTGGACTTCCGTAAAGGCAGATGCCCTCCTAAACCAGTGGACATCCTGGGGACGGGCATCGAGATTGTGAACACCTATAAGTACCTGGGTTTGCTCCTTAATAATAAGCTGGACTGGGCAGATCATATGGAGGCCCTGTACAGGAAGGGCCACAGCAGGCTCTACCTGCTTAGGAAGCTGAGAGTCTTTGGAATCCGGGGGGCACTTCTTAGAACTTTCTTCAACTCGGTAGTGGCATCAGCCATCTTCTTTGGAGTGGCCTGCTGGGGGAGCAGTATATCAACCAGGGACAGAAATAAACTTGACAAGCTGATTAGAAGGGCCAGCTCTGTCCTGGGGAGCCCCCTGGACCCAGTGCAGGTGGTGGGTGACAGAAGGATACTGTCCGTGGTGAGCTCCATGCAGAAGAAGAAGTCCCATCCCATGCATGAATCTGTGATCGCGCTGGGCAGTACTGTCAGTGACCGACTGCTCCACCCTAGGTGTGAGAAGGAGCGCTATCGGAAGTCTTTCCTCCACACCGCGGTTAGGCTGTACAACCAACACCGACCTAAGTGGAGATCATTACACACAGAGAACTGAAATAATTCCTATCTGTCTGTCTACTATCAATGTAATGCCTCTTACCTTGGAACATTCCTGTACATGTTGTATTTGTATTTGTATCTGCTTATCTTTGCTGCTGTAACACACTGAATTTCCCCATTGGGGGACTATTAAAGGACTATTATTATTATTATTATGATACAAGTAGGAAGGAGGATCTACAATCTATAAGGGAAGCTCGGTGGAGACAATTCATGAGGGGAAGAATACCAACAGTAGTACATATATTATCAGTAGTAGTAGTAATGGTGCCGGCAGTAGTAGTAACGTAGAAGCAGTAGTAATAATGCACTGGGACCACTGGATGACCACGCTGAGGAGCCACCATGGTGACCACAGCTTTCTTGCCTGGTTATTTTGAAAATGGAACAAGAAGGACAATTGCATCTTCTGGTGTAGATAAGACAGTGCAGCCTTGAACTGTAAAACTTTCTTAGTTTTTATTCATTTAGCCAAGAAAATGGCTCCATGTTGTGTAGTCTAACAAGTGCATATAAAAAGAGAGAGATCTACTTCTGATTCTGACCTTCGTCTCTGCAGTTCCAGAGGGGCCGGAGCTCTCAGAATTAGCTAGCTTGTTTATTTGTTGATCTTAGAGTATTATTCATCTCTTGGTATTTTATCCCAAACCACTTCCAGTGACAGATGCATTTTGTCCTCTGGGCTTTTCTGGGCTTTAACATGTCACATCTGCTCAGACTGGATTTAACATACTGCGGAGCAGTTACTTTGACTGATCGCCTCCCATTCACAGGACCCCATTTTAACTTTTGACAGTGCCGAAGAATATACAAAGCACAATAGATTGATATGTCTAAAGCAAAACCAGAAAAAAACAGTGTGGTCTTAAAATAAATACATACATTAAAGGGGGGTTTAACCACTGATGACCTATCCTTAAAGGGGTTTTCCCATCTAAAGGTTTCGCCTCCTCTCCTTTCTCTACTGTTTCCCTCTTCTTGGTTACAGTGCAACTGTGATATACAGGTCATTCACAAGAACTGTGCTTGTTCTAAACTGCACACTGTTTTCTCTAGATTTCTATATAATAGGTAATGGTATATAGGTAATGATGAAGCAGTATTGCAGCCCTTATCACAGCTCAGCAGCTAAGTACACTTTGCAGAGCTGTCAATGACAGTGAAGAAAATAGGGGTGGCCGGGAACAGGGACAATAAGCTATAAACACTGAGGATACATATTTAGCTGTATCTGACACAGACCAAAATAGTTAAACACTTCAATTAGCTTTAGATACAACTTTAAATATGACCCCAGCGATGGTAAAACTCCTTTAAGAAAGGTCATCAGCAGCAGATCAGTGGGGGTCGGACTCCCAGCACTCCCACAAATTAGCTGATTGCAGGGCTGCCAGGCACCAGCTACGCAGTGTACTGGCCAGAAGAAGAGTGTAATGGCTGTGCCATATATTGTAGTTCTCTCCCATTCATTTGAACAGGACTGAGCTGCAGTAGCCTAACACCCTGTCATCAGATGATTGGTGGGGGTAATGGGAGTCAGACCCTCCACAATGTGCTATTGATAAGATAGGATAGGTCATCAATAGTAAAATCTCAGAAATTAATTTACTATCCATAGATCCCACTGTATTCAGTCAAGAGAACCAGAAAGAGCAAATAATAAGGATCTTATAAAGAAACCTTCAATGTGAAATTTGTAGATTCAGCCACTCAAACGCTCAATCTATTTTACAATCTCCTATTTTTTAATTCTCCTGCTCCTCCTACAGATTTGTTCTTCCTTACCTTTCCTCTTAGCCAGTCATGTCCAGATGTATATGTCATAAGATGACCAGCTTTTCAAAACAGCACACATTTGCAATACCTACATCCTATATGTGTCTATGTGTTACAAATTGCAGTCTGTCAATGGATTGTTTTTCACAAGAAACTGATGTCTTGAACCAAATTCCAGCTGAGGAAAAGGTGGACAGTGGACACCTCTGTATTATCTTACTGAACGTAAACAGGATGCAAACAGTTTGTTAGGAACAATAACAAAATAATGAATTAAAATAATATTAATTAAACTTAAAAAAGCAAGCTTTTAATGTACTTTGACATAACGGTGCAGATGACATCAAGTCAAGCAAGAAAATGGCACACACACCTGCTGAAGACAGATAAGACTTGAATCTCAGGAGTGGGAGAATCCCTTGGTGACCAAGGCTTGCATTACTCCAGAGACAGCCCAGGACTTAGTCTTGTGTGCTATGAACACTTACATACTTACTGAAATGCCCTTACAGGTGACCACATTTCTATGACAATGCACAATATACTAACATACAGAGGTATTAAAGCAGGGTCAGCCGTATTTCTATTTTATCAGGTGATGAGATTGTGTCTGAACACTCTCCTATTCCCTCACCTCTGTAATTGACTTTCCACCACACGCATCTCTTACTCCTTTGTTTCCCTCTGCTCCTCAAATAGTTAATCTCAGCCTTAGTTATGTGATTGACATCTTTCCTTCCAATCAAGTCTGGGGCGGGTTATTTCTTCCTATATATGTGTAAGGCAGAGGCGTAGATAGCGGGGGGGGCAGAGGGGGCGGCTGCTGCCGCCGCCCCGGGCCCACTGAATTTTTGGGGGCCCACCCCCGGGGCCGCCATTAATACATCCTTTATTTCTAACTAGATCGGTGTCTGCAGACACCGATCTAGTTAAAACGTAACCTGAAACTTAACAGTATTGTAAACCACAAGCCAGTACAGGCTTGCGGTTTACAAGACGCCGTGACCTCAGACGATGTCTGCTTCTCAGCACGGGTGACACGATGACGTCACAACAACGTGTCGCCCGCGCTCAGACACAGACGTCCTGTGCGTGGACAGGGAGGAAGCGCCAGCAGCTCCATTCATCATCATCGCAGGTGAGTATAACTTTTGTTTTTGTTTTTTTTAGCTTAGTTGTGGGTATATTAATAGTATAAGGGGTGGTTAGGAGGGGGAAATATAATTATAAGGGAGGATTCATTGGGGGCATTATGACGATGGGGGTCATTTATATAAGGGTTAGTAGGAGGTATTATTAATACAAGGGGGAGGTTATTTATATAAGGGGCCATTAGGGGGCATCATTTATATTAGGAGGCATTATGAACATAAGGGGGTGGTCATTGATATAAGTGGTCATTAGAGATGCAGTATTTATGTTAGGGGGAATCAGGGGCATAATATGAGGGGCAATTAATTTAATTAAGGTGACACTTGGGTTTTAATAAGACTAAGGCCCCACATAGTGCGCTGCAGGAAAAACCGCAGCGGTAACATTGTGGATTTTCTCGCAGCACTTTTCACAGAAGGTCCGCAGAGGTTTCCTCTGTGGACTTTCTGTTTTCAATACACCTATATAGAGACCACCAGCGTTTCTGTAGGTATAATTGAAATGTTTCAATTTCCAAAACCGCAACGGTTTTGGAAATCGCAGTGCATCTGCTGCGCGTATTTTTCCCCAATGTGTGGATGGGATTTGCTAGATGTAAAATGGCGGGTTTGTTTCTGTGGGTTTTCACCACATGTGGCCCCCATCCCCACTTTGCAGTAAAATATGCGCAGCGGATACGCTGCGATTTCCAAAACAGACGCAGTTTTGGAAATCACAGCATGTCAATTATACCTACGGAAATGCTGGCGGTTTTCCTGTAGATATAATTGAAGCAGAAAGTCTGCAGAGGAATTCTCTGCGAACTTTCTGTGTAAAGTGCTGCAGGAAAAACCGCGATGCGTCGCTGCTGCGGTTTTTCCCGCAGCTCTTTTTTTGCTGCAGGACACCACGTGGGGCCTTAGCCTTAAAGAGGACCTTTCACGTCCTCATGTATATGCTGTTTTACATACCGCTAGAAAGCCGACAGCACGCTGAATTCAGCGCACTGCCGGCTTTCCCGGTATGTGCCCTGGGGCTGGAGATATCGGGGGTCTTAGTTTCACGGTTTACTGTCAGAAGGGCGTTCCTGACAGTCTAGCTGCGCTGTGAGGAATGCCCTCCGTGACAGTTCTCGTTCATAGACTTGTACTGGGGGGGGGGGGCGTTCCTCACAACTCAGCGTCATCGCTGGGCTATAAGGAACACCCCCCTCTCTCTGTACTCACCCATAGCTTTGTACTATCAGAGGGGACGTTCCTTACTGCCCGGCGATGACGCTGAGCTGTGAGGAACGCCCCCCCCAGTACAAGTCTATGAACGAGAACTGTCAGAGAGGGCGTTCCTCACAGCGCAGCTAGACTGTCAGGAACGCCTTTCTGACAGTAAACCGTGAAACCAAGACTGGCAATATCTCCAGCCCCGGGGCACATACTGGGAAAGCCGGCAGTGCGCTGAATTCAGCGTGCTGTCGGCTTTCTAGCGGTATGTAAAACCGCATATACATGAGGACGTGAAAGGTCCTCTTTAAGGAGTTTTCCAGCTCATTTTTATTGATGGTCTATCCTCAGAATAAAACATCAATAAGAGATAAGTGATTCCCCACTGATCAGCTGTATGAAGGGGCTATGGCGCCTGTTTATATCACACGCTGTCTGTTTATAGTGACCGTGTGATGTAATTCCAGCCTTGTCACATAGACGTGTATAGGATGAGGTTGTAGTTACATTACATGGCCGCTATGAAAAGAATGACACTATGTATACAGAGAAGGGGTCACGGCGCTTACACAGGTACCATGGTTCATTCAAACAGCTAATCCTGGGGGTCCGGGGTATTGGAACCCCAATAATTTCTTTTCCCTTTTTTTTCCTTTTTAATTAGGAAACATCTGGGGCATTATTAATAAGGGGCACTATTTAAAGGGGTGCACAGGGAAGTTATTAACGTAAAGATGCACTTGGGGGTATTATTCATTATAGGGGGTTATATTATATATTTTATAATTGGGGTAGGATGGGGGCTTTGTGCAGGTGAGGATAATGTGAGTCGGGTGCCTGGAAAAGTAAGGAGCCAAAGATGTCTGTGTTGCAAACTTTACAGAGACTGGAAGAAGTGGTCATGGCCGTCCAGATAAAAGAGACGGGGAATGTGAACGATTAGTCAGAAACGTCACCGGTAAGTCACTAAATGCTACTGCCCTGTATTCACCTAAATCGTCTGCAGAGCCCTGTGTAGAGCTGCTATATACCACTATACGCTCACCGTATACTGATAGTATCGGTATACGAACAAGTCCAAGTTGGGGGCCCACTTGGACATGTTCGCCCCCCTGTGCTGAACCCCTAGCTACACCTCTGGTGTAAGGGAATTGCCAGTTGAGCAATTCCCCAGTGCTGCTGCAGAACCCTGTCCCTGGCTAACTTGCCCAATCTGTCCTAGGCGACAGCCAGCAACTGGTCAATCAGTCCCTTCCTAATATAAGTGACACACAGAACAGGACAAGACAAAACAACACAGAAGCAGAGTCAACTAGCCAAGGGGTCGGTAACAGTTTAGCAAAATCACAATCCAAGAGAATAGTCAAAGACAAAGCCAGAGGTCAGGAATAGGAATACAGGGAATAGCAGAAAAGGAGTTAGCAGGGACAAGTCACATGACAGAATCAATAGCCAGCAAGTATGTGAGGGCTGACAACCTGTTTATAGAAAGTCAGGACCCACCCCAGACTGGATTGGTAGACAGACTGTCAATCACACAGGCAAGGATGAGATTAACTATTAGTGGAGCAGAGGAAAACTAAGGTGAAGGAGATGGATGTGGTTGAAAATCAATTACATAGTCTAGGACAGTGTTCAGACTGAGCAACAAGAATCTTAAACAAGGAATCAAACTGAGCACGCCTCCTGTGCCTACGCATGTGGGCGGAGTGTGGTGCAGAGACCTGAACAGGCAGAGGCGTTACAATATGATTTTCTCACACTCACCTTAGCGCTTGCTATTGCCTTTCTGTGCATGCTTGCTCTGTACTGTACTATTTGTATTTACATTTCTGACTTTTGGCTTTTCTTGGGATTATTCTCTTGGATTCTGATTCTGTACTGCGCTGCTCAACTGGTTCTGACCCCTTGGCTAGCTGACCTCCCATTTGTGGTTGTTTGTCTTGTCTTCGTTCTGTGTTATCATCTTTATCATAAGAAGGGACTGATGCCCAGTTGTCCGCTGTCACCTACGGCAGTGAGGCAAGTAGGCAGGGCAGGGGGTGGGTTCAGCTTAGGACTCACTGTCTTGTCGTTCCCCTCCTCCCGAGGTTCACCAGTAGCTACTGGGGAATTGCTCCACTAGCAATTCCATAAAAGAGATATTGCTAGGATATGCTACCACTTGGTAGGGTAGGGGTTCAACTTCTGCAAAGCAGGGGAATCAGCAATGCAGATCCCTTCATTTTCAGGACTGATGGAGGTCCGGCCACGGGGATCCTACTGAATTGCCATAACTTTATGAGATGGAAATACCCTATTAAGGGTATACAGTAAGATCTGTCAGATCACAGAGGACACCGCATCTGTTATTACTGAAGAAGGTGCTACTAGCTCTTATGGCATGGACATCCAGAACTTGCATTGCTGATACCAGACTAGGCAGCATCATACAGTACTGTGCAGCTTCATTCCCTAATTTATTAATTAAGCGGTGTTAATTCATTCATTTTTAGGCAATGTTATTCGGGCCCTGCGCTGTATGTTTAATTGTACACTATAAGTGTCAATTCACTGTCATAGTTTGACACTATATGGTGGGGGGCACCACCCACGTAAAATTCATCTCTACATGTACATAGTTACTAAAAAAGTTAAAAGACCAAAAACATGTTAAAAAATGTTACAAGTGTTTTTATATCAGGCCGAGGAAAACTAAAAAAAAAAAAAAATATTTATTTTTCTTTGTGTTTTTTTTTTTCCCGGGGGGGTCCGATGCTGCTGCTCCACTGTCTTGTTTTGACTGAAGTCTCCCGCCGCACTGTGACATCCCATATCACACCCACCGGACCCCCCTTTGCCACCCGTCTTGCCTGGGGTGTACGTGCTTGTTCTCACCTCTCTATAGCGCAGTGCCTCCACCCAAATCTTGCTTGAAGCTCTCCGGGAATGCAGGCAGTTGTAGTACTTCTGCCAGGGGCTGACTTGGGAAACCCCTGCCCGAGCTTAGTACACACTCCCCCAATTTGAGGATGACACAAGTATGCAACCAGTTTACCCAAAATACTAGAATTTAATATTAATTCAGAAATATAAACAATTATAGTGCCGACATACTCCCCCTAGTGGTCTTGCTGCAAATGACAGGCCACACTTATCACAGAATGTCTGTAAGTGACTCACTCTCTATCTAGCTATTTGCAGTACTGAAGGGGGTGGCCACCATGTATTGTCACAGTTCAATCGTTGGGGCCCAATCGTTGGTGCACATAAACGGTATAACACTTATTACTCCTCACAGCAACAGTTCAGTCACTAATACTGGAACGACCACAACACAGTTCCCGGGGGTACTCACTACCTTGGATCTTTAGCTCACAGGAATCCATGCAGGAGCATTCACATTAAGGAGAGGAAGGGAGCATGGAGGTGCCGGCAGTCTCCTTCTGTGTGGATGCAACTGTAGTCTCTCACAGTTCTGGTTGGTCTGCAGACCGGATGCTGGCACAGTAGTCACCTCTCTCTCCACCAGATGTACAGATGACTCAGCAGCTGGATCAGTCAGTCTCTGCAGACACACAAGCCTCTCACTTTCCTCTCGCTCTGGTAGCGATGTCTCCCATACTCCATTTTCTTCCCTCTCCTGCTTTCCTTCCTGTGTCTGCCCCGCCTCCTGCCCCCTTGATGTCATACAGCCTGTGCTGTGTGTTAAAGAGGAGTTCCTGTAGGCGGCACTGTTCATCTCTGGAAGATACAGAGGAATGCTGGATTGTGCTCTGTCCATAGCATCCACAACACACAAAGTGTCCCCTGTGGGGGTTACACTCTCCCCCTGGTGAGTCCCAGCAAATGTCCCATCATGACGTACAGACTCACCACCTGAAATAAAAGTTTGGGTTAAGGCATCCTGACCTATACCATAACCATTCACATAGAGATCACTCCCATGCCATATGGGAACAGGATGAAAATATGGCCACAATGTATTAAAATAGGGCCGTGCTACTCTTGGGACCTCAGTGGTATGCCCCATTCTATCATAGGTTAGCATCATGGGTGGCCTGGTGTCTCACTTGGGACGAGTGTGTACTGCAGGAGCCCCCTCCTCAACCCCTGGCTCTCGACTTTCAGGCTCAGGTCTCCCACGGTTTGCTTCTTCATTGGACATTACAACTGTCTCTATGTTCTCCCCCCTCTGAGGACGTAGCCTGCTTGTCTCAGTGTTGGACTCTTCACGAGTGTCCATCTCAAACTGATGATCGGCATGGTTTTGGTCAAGAGGACATGGATCACTTATCCAGCAGTATTCAGACTCCCGTTCATCACTAGACTCACTCTCACTCCCCTGTGAAGTGGGCACAGGCCTAACAGGTTGTCTGTGCCGACGGCTCCTTCTGGGAGGCTGAGAGGTTGCTTGGCTTCCAAGGTTTTGTTGCTGTTGCAGTTGCACCTGGTGTCCTATGGGCAGTAGATGTTGGCGGTGATAGGTCTTGACAACTCCACCCCCAGTCTCGGGCTTCACTCTGTAGGCTGGGACACCAGGTAGTTTCTCCACCACTACATAGGGCTCTGGCCGCCACCTATCAGCAAGTTTGTGTTTCCATGAAGGCCCAACTGCCGAATGAGGACTCTATCCCCAGGTTGCAGGATTTGTTCTCGGACTCTGCGGTCATAACGAGCCTTATTTCTCCTCCCGGACTGACCCGAGGCCTGATCAGCCAATCGGTAAGCTTCTCTTAATTCTTCTTTCAGCTGGGACACATACCTCAAGTAGGTCTTCCCAGATGACCGATCAGATGAGACTCCAAAACTGATGTCCACTGGTAGCCGCGCTTCCCTACCAAACATTAGGAAGTAGGGGGAATAACCTGTTGATTCATTCTTAGTACAATTGTAGGCATGTACTAGCTGACTTATGTGTCTGCTCCAGCGTGCTTTCTGCTTGGGATCCAAAGTGCCCAGCATGTTTAGGAGAGTGCGATTGAACCTCTCTGGTTGAGGATCACCTTGAGGGTGAAATGGGGTGGTTCTAGATTTCTTGATCCCGCAGATCTCACACAGCTCCTTGATCAACCGACTCTCAAAGTCTCTTCCCTGGTCGGTATGGATACGAGCTGGCAACCCATAATGCACAAAAAACTTTTCCCACAAGATTCTTGCCACTGTGGTTGCCCTCTGGTCTTTGGTGGAGTAGGCTTGGGCATATCGGGTGAAATGGTCAGTGACCACTAACACATTACTGACATTTCCCTCATCAGGCTCAATGGATAGGAAGTCAATACACACCAGATCTAGTGGGCCATCGCTTGTGATGTTGACAAGTGGAGCCGATTGAGTAGGCAAAGTCTTCCGCAGGATACACCTGGCACAGGACTTGCAGTAATCCTCAATGTCTGCTTCCATTCTTGGCCAGTAGAATCGGTCTGTGATGAGACCTGTCGTCTTTTCAACACCAATGTGCCCATGGTCGTCATGCAGAGCTCCCAAGACAGTCTTCCGAAACTGGCTGGGTAATACCAGTTGTCTGCGAATTTCTCCTCTTTTCCGCTTGACTTCTCTGTAGAGAATCCCATCTCTTACAACTAACAACTCTACTTGGCGGGCCAGCAAGACAGACTCCTCTGTTTTCAGAGCATTCCTCTCAGGCCTCCGGCCTCTCTTGACAGACCATCTCACCACTCCCACTGATGGATCTTCTTGTTGAGCCCTTTCAACTTGACTTTTGGTTAGCTGTGGCAGGCAGTCAGAGTTTACTCTAGTTAACTGGCAGAACAGAGGTGGAAGTGCTTCTTCTGAGACTCCCTCCCAAGAATCGGGCACAACCCTGTGGAGGAACATCCTTAGCTTGTTGATTGTGACACATAGCTTTCACCGCAGGTGCAGGTACCTCTATCCAGCCCTCTTCTTCATCAGCCCACTTCTGTTGGGGAAGACGGGAAAGTGTGTCAGCATCAATGTTACTAGTGCCCGGTCGGTACTTTAGACTGAAATCGTACACCGCCAATGCTGCTAGCCATCGGTGTCCTGTGGCATCAAGCTTAGCTGTGGTTCTCACGTAGGTGAGTGGATTGTTGTCAGTGTGAACTTCAAAATGCACTCCATAGAGGTAGTCATGCAGCACGTCCACCACAGCCCACTTCAGCGCTAAGAACTCAAGCTTATGCACAGGGTAGTTGCGCTCACTGGGAGTCAATCCTCTACTGATGTAATAGACGGGTCTCAGGGCTCCATCATGATCTTGATACAGGACTGCTCCGAGCCCCTCGAAGGAAGCATCCACATGCAGTACGTATGGCTTACTAGGGTCTGCATAGGCCAACACTGGAGCCTGTGTCAGGCAGGATTTCAGCTTCTCAAACGCATCATCGCATGCAGAAGTCCACCTTTCCCCAAAGGGCTCATTCACTTTGTAATAGGACTTATTTGCAGGTTTCTTTGAGCGAGCTGTCCCTCGTGGAGGTGGATACCCCTGGGTGAGGGCTGTCAGAGGCTTTGCAATTTTTGAATACTGTGGCACAAATCTCCTGTAGTACCCACAAAATCCTAGAAATGACCGGAGCTCCCCCAACTTGGTGGGCTTGGGCCACTTGACCACTGCTTCCACTTTGACTGGGTCAGTGGAAATCCCTTCACGACTGACAATGTGTCCCACATATTTTACTGACTTGTGGCAGAACCGGCACTTGTCAAGGGATAACTTCAGTCCAGCCTTCTCCAGTCGATCCAACACCTTGAACAACCTCTGGTTGTGTTCTGCCAAGTTGTGTCCAAAAATAATCAAGTCGTCTAGGTAAACCAGCACCTTCCGGTAGTTCATGTCTCCCACCACCTTATCCATGCATCTTTGGAATGTTGCAGGGGCTCCCGTCACTCCCTGAGGCATTCTTTGATACTGAAAGAACCCAAGAGGGCAAATGAACGCTGTCTTCTCCTGATCTTCCTTGGACATGGGTATCTGGTAATAGCCACTTCGGAGATCTAACACAGAAAACCACTGGCTCCCTTGAAGGCAGTCCAAAGCTTCATCAATTTTGGGCACAGTGTATTGGTCAGGCACTGTCTGGCGGTTTAATGTATGGTAGTCCACACACATCCTAATATCCCCATTCTTCTTCCGTGCTATCACGATGGGAGAGGCATACGGACTGTTGGACTCTATGATGACTCCAGTATCCAGCAGACCACGCAGGTGCTGTCTAACATCCTCAACGTCGGCTGGGGCCAACCTTCGGGACCTCTCTCGGAAAGGTTTATCATCAGTCACCCGGATGTGGTGCTCCACTCCATGGGCCCGGCCTAGATCCCATTCACCTAATGAAAAAGCCGCAGCATGATTCATCATACCTTGAATTACTGACTTCTTCTCTTCCTCACTCAGATCGCTGTCTTCAAAACAGGGGTCGAAACATTCGGGATGTAACTCTCTCTTCTCCTTCTCTTTTTTCACATATACTGCGAGACAGACTGGGTGAATAGTGAGGGTCTGTGAATAGTTGTCACCACCGACTTCTCGGCACCACTCAGCTAGAGTGCGGAAGATGTTGGCATTCGTCCCAACTATAACAGGAATCTGTCTCTGGTCCCCCTCAGCCTCTGGGCAGACTAGGGCTATGATGGGTATCTCTTTTTCTACTCCAGCCACGGTCTTTGGGAACCGCAGTGTGACTGACACATATCCTCTGTAGGGGTAGCTATGTTCACTTAGCCCCCAGACCACAAGTCCTGATAGAGGTCACAGTGGCACATCTGACAGGTATTTCTTGTACCATCTTTCAAAAATTATGGACACTTGAGACCCACTATCTAACAACACAGTGCAGGGTTGATTGTTGATACACGCTGGTACATGGGGAGCTGGTCCCACTAGACCTTCAGGGAACTGTCCCAATGGAGAGAGAGTAGCGGGAGCTGTAGAGTATACCTTGGATGCTGAGGGGGGGCCAGTATGGGACTCTACTGGCCCCCTTTCCCGTTTCCCGACGGCTCATCCTTCTGGTGGGGGAAAGATAGGGACTTCTGTGAATTCCATCTCTTTGGGCACTGTCGTGCCATATGGCTGGTATTCCCACAGACAAAACATCCTTCTGTCTTCATATCCCGCTCTTTAAATTGACCATCACTGGACTTCCCAGATGTCAGCGGTCGTCTTTCTGGGGTTGCCTCAGCAGCCTGTTTCAGACGCTCTACTTCCATAGCCTGAGCACTTAAAAGTTGGGCAATGTGCTCCCCCTGCTTTTCAATGATTTTCAGAAGCTCTTCCTCACGACGACTTGAGTCTGGCTTTAAAGCAACTGCAGCCACCCTCTGGGGTGTTTGCTCCCTAGCTGCCAAGGTAGCTTCCTCTTGTCGCACATCCTTTAATAACTGATGAAAGGAGCGAGGGATCTTCTCTTTATCACTGCATCTCAGTCTCTGAGCAATGGGGTCTTGAGTCAAGGCACCTCTTAGTACCTGTTCCAGACGACACTGATCGACTTCAGTGGATTTAAGCCCACCCTTGGACACTATTCTGTGGACCAGCTTATCTAGTCGATAGAGATAGTCAGACATCTTCTCCCCAGGGGCTTGGTAGGTGGTGCGGAGTTTGTAAAATAGGTCGATTGCATCCTCCGGGGGCCCAAAAGCATCTTCTAAAGCAATCATATAGTCTTGGTAAGTTGCCTGAGGTTGGCTCCGCCACGCAGCTTGTACCACCTCCATAGCGGGACCCTTTAAACTCTCTACTATTCTCTGCTTCTTCACCACATCAGTGCACTGCCACTCTTCCAGATACTGTAAGGCAACATCTCTCCATGTCTCATACCCTTCTTCAACAGTTGGGGTAGGCAGGATGCCTGAGAACACCCTCAGGCGGCGATAACTCCCTTCAGGCTGCATCCTTGCAAATTGACTGACTAACCTCTCCATGGCTGTCATAAGCACATCAGCTGTAGAAGTAGTTTCTGTAAGATTGGCTGAGTGGGGGGTAGGGGGTAAGCGTCTATTGGGCCCCCCATGTTGTGGAGTTGACTCTTGAAGCAAAGTCTCTGGTGCTGACCTCATGGGCCAGATGATCTTCCACTGTAGGCCACGTTCTAGTGGTACCGCTAGGACTAACGGGAAGTATTCCCTCTCCAATGCCTTGTCAGTAGAGATTAAGGCTGCTGACATCTGCCTTCCTTCATTACTCTGACGATCAACCACTTTGGGGCGGACAATTTCATGTAGCCGGCTCACCACCTGCAGTATCTCTTCATTAGATGTATCAGAAATTGCACCTCATACAACAAAGCTGCGTTCTTCTATCACGCCCACCTCTTCACACCAAGCAGACACTTCCTTTTGCCACCCGTCTTGCCTGGGGTGTACGTGCTTGTTCTCACCTCTCTATAGCGCAGTGCCTCCACCCAAATCTTGCTTGAAGCTCTCCGGGAATGCAGGCAGTTGTAGTACTTCTGCCAGGGGCTGACTTGGGAAACCCCTGCCCGAGCTTAGTACACACTCCCCCAATTTGAGGATGACACAAGTATGCAACCAGTTTACCCAAAATACTAGAATTTAATATTAATTCAGAAATATAAACAATTATAGTGCCGACATACTCCCCCTAGTGGTCTTGCTGCAAATGACAGGCCACACTTATCACAGAATGTCTGTAAGTGACTCACTCTCTATCTAGCTATTTGCAGTACTGAAGGGGGTGGCCACCATGTATTGTCACAGTTCAATCGTTGGGGCCCAATCGTTGGTGCACATAAACGGTATAACACTTATTACTCCTCACAGCAACAGTTCAGTCACTAATACAGAACGACCACAACACAGTTCCCGGGGGTACGCACTACCTTGGATCTTTAGCTCACAGGAATCCATGCAGGAGCATTCACATTAAGGAGAGGAAGGGAGCATGGAGGTGCCGGCAGTCTCCTTCTGTGTGGATGCAACTGTAGTCTCTCACAGTTCTGGTTGGTCTGCAGACCGGATGCTGGCACAGTAGTCACCTCTCTCTCCACCAGATGTACAGATGACTCAGCAGCTGGATCAGTCAGTCTCTGCAGACACACAAGCCTCTCACTTTCCTCTCGCTCTGGTAGCGATGTCTCCCATACTCCATTTTCTTCCCTTTCCTGCTTTCCTTCCTGTGTCTGCCCCGCCTCCTGCCCCCTTGATGTCATACAGCCTGTGCTGTGTGTTAAAGAGGAGTTCCTGTAGGCGGCACTGTTCATCTCTGGAAGATACAGAGGAATGCTGGATTGTGCTCTGTCCATAGCATCCACAACACACAAAGTGTCCCCTGTTTTTAATTTTTTTTTTTTTCTTTCTTTTTTTTTTTTTTTTTTCATTCACACACCACACCCCACATCTCTCCTTTTTTACACAAAAAAACAACAAAATTATATTATTACTCACACATACCAAAAAAAAAAAAACACACACACAAACCAACAAAAAAAAAAAAAAAAAACAAAAAAAAAAAAAAAAAAAAAAATCAACCAAAAATAAAATTATTTTTTTTTTAAAAAAAAATAAATAAAATAAAAAAAAAAAAAAAAATTATATTTTTTCCTCCCAAACCCAAAATTTTTTTTTTTTTTTCTTTTTTTTCTAAACAACACACTTTTTTCCCCCCCCCCCCCCTTTCTCTCTCTTTATATAATAAAAAGGAAAAGAAAAAGAAAAAAAAAATTTTTTTTTTTTTTTAAATATATATTTTTTTTTTGTGGTGGGAAAAAAAAAAAAAAAAAAAAAAAAAAAAAAAAAAAATAAAAAAAAAAAAAATTTTTTTTTATTTTACAAACCAAAAAAAAAAACACCCAATTTTATTTATATATATTATATAGAAAAGAAGGAGACACCAAATATAATACAACAACAAAACTCCCATATAAAAGAGGAAACTAATAAAAATTTTTGTTAAATTTCTCTCACTTTTCAATGTCTTTACAGACATATACACAATGGAACCCATGTTTTAGATTACAAATACATAGGTTATCCAACCTTAATGCAAATTCTGTTAGTGATTCCAATTGTTCAAAAGGCAAATACAATACAATATCATGACATGCTAGCAAAAACCTTTGATGTACTGCAATCCACAACACAACCACTGGATGGCCACATATAGAAACATAAAGGGTAGATATCTTGTGACAGAGTATCACAAAATTATGTCTTTTTTTCAAAAAGCCAAAAAACAAAAGACAAGCTAAGAAAAGGTTCATTTGTAATAGCTAGTTTCAGAATGCACAGATAGATAAAGTTTACAGATGTAGCAGCCAAAAAAAATTCCTTCCTGAGCCCCAGCAGCGATCAGGCTTCATTAACATTCGAAGATGTATTTTCATACATTTATATACAAATTTTGAAGAAAAAGTCTTTCTTGATGTGATCTGCTATTTCTGACGCTATCTCAAGGAACACTAATTTGAAGCTTCATAGATCTCACAGCAAAGTAGCTGAAGATGGAAGCTCTCTTCCCTAGTTAAAGAGAATGCCCTTATGTCTTCTCAGGATGCACGGTGACACTAGCTGCTCACAGTATTTTTTTTTATCATTAATAATATCTTTGTACAAAGCCTTATCCACATCTCAAGACTAAGTACATTGAGCCATACTGACTTTAGGTTCTCCATACCCATTTACAGTTTTATTGCCCTTCTATGCATGTTTTCTTATTCTAGGGTATTCTATTTGTTACCAAGCATCCAAATATGAATTGCAAATTGAAGTTGAGGCCATGCTCAGAAGTTCCCTGCTGGCTTTATACGCAGCAATAGACTGCTGTTTTTAAGTCTATGACCTACAATTACATTCAGATCCTTCTTCAGCACAGATACTCTAGGATGTATGGCACATGGATATTTGTATACTGCAGATGTGTATCTTTACACTTATTCATAATTGAACCTGTAAGGTGATTTCTGCTGCCCAATATCGGTTATGATAGAGAGAGAAGGTGTCCTTTATAATATATAGGTTTACATGATTTGGAGCAGGGTATCTAAGGAAAAAACAGAGCAAGGCTAGGTTCACACCAGCGCTTGCTCTGCATTTGGGGATTCTGTTCCCCATTCCGCAAGCAGGACTTTTCTCTCCGCATTTTTTGGGCAGAAACACGGCGGACCCCATTATAGTCTATGGGGTCTTCGGGTTTACACGGTTAACTGCTTTTTAAGTAGATTGGGTTTCCGTTTTTTTGGGTCCCCAAGCGACCCGAAGAACGGAAACCCGAACGCTAGTGTGAACCTAGCATAAATCATGACAGAAGTCCAAAAAAAGACACCTAGTTTAGCCCATCTGCACAAAGTGCCTGACAACTTTATTTGCATCATGTGTGTACCACCTAGTCAGTCACTTTGTGTGGTCAGTGTAAAGACTCTACAATGTGTCTACAATGTCAGCATTTATTCAGAAATCCTGCTATAAATCATATAAACCTATATATCACAGAGCTCAGTTTCTCTCCATCTATCATATAATCCTATATATCATAGAGCTCAGTTCATCTCCTTCTATCATATACACCTATATATCACAGAGCTCAGCTTCTCTCCCTCTATCAATAAACCTATATATCTCAGAGCTCAGCTCCTCTCCTCTATCATATACACCTATATATCACAGAGCTCAGCTTCTTTCCCTCTATCATATACACCTATATATCACAGAGCTCAGCTTCTCTCCTCTATCATATACACCTATATATCACAGAGCTCAGCTTCTCTCCTCTATCATATAAACCTATATATCACAGAGCTCAGCTTCTCTCCTCTATCATATAAACCTATATATCACAGAGCTCAGTTTCTCTCCGTCTATCATATAATCCTATATATCATAGAGCTCAGTTAATCTCCTCCTATCATATACACCTATATATCACAGAGCTCAGCTTCTCTCCGTCTATCATATAACCCTATATATCACAGAGCTCAGGTTCTCTCCCTATATCATATAACCCTATATATCACAGAGCTCAGTTTCTCTCCGTCTATCATATAACCCTATATATCACAGAGCTCAGCTTCTCTCCGTCTATCATGTAATCCTATATATCATAGAGCTCAGTTAATCTCCTTCTATCATATACACCTATATATCACAGAGCTCAGCTTCTCTCCTCTATCATATACACCTATATATCACAGAGCTCAGCTTCTCTCCCTATATAATATAATCCTATATATCACAGAGCTCAGCTTCTCTCCGTGTATCATATAATCCTATATATCACAGAGCTCAGCTTCTCTCCCTGTATCATATACACATACCTATATATCACAGAGCTCAGCTTCTCTCCCTCTATCATATACACCTATATATCCCAGAGCTCAGCTTCTCTCCATCTATCATATAAACCTATATATCATATAGCTCAGTTAATCTCCTTCTATCATATACACCTATATATCACAGAGCTCAGCTTCTCTCCTCTATCATATAAACCTATATATCACAGAGCTCAGTTTCTCTCTGTCTATCATATAACCCTATATATCACAGAGATCAGCTTCTCTCTCTATATCATATAAACCTATATATCACAGAGCTCAGTTTCTCTCCGTCTATCATATAACCCTATATATCACAGAGCTCAGCTTCTCTCCGTCTATCATGTAATCCTATATATCATAGAGCTCAGTTAATCTCCTTCTATCATATAATCCTATATATCACAGAGCTCAGCTTCTCTCCTCTATCATATACACTTATATATCACAGAGCTCAGTTTCTCTCCGTCTATCATATAATCCTATATATCATAGAGCTCAGTTAATCTCCTCCTATCATATACATCTATATATCACAGAGCTCAGCTTCTCTCCGTCTATCATATAACCCTATATATCACAGAGCTCAGCTTCTCTCCCTATATCATATAACCCTATATATCACAGAGCTCAGTTTCTCTCCGTCTATCATATAACCCTATATATCACAGAGCTCAGCTTCTCTCCGTCTATCATGTAATCCTATATATCATAGAGCTCAGTTAATCTCCTTCTATCATATACACCTATATATCACAGAGCTCAGCTTCTCTCCCTATATAATATAATCCTATATATCACAGAGCTCAGCTTCTCTCCGTGTATCATATAATCCTATATATCACAGAGCTCAGCTTCTCTCCCTGTATCATATACACATACCTATATATCACAGAGCTCAGCTTCTCTCCCTCTATCATATACACCTATATATCCCAGAGCTCAGCTTCTCTCCATCTATCATATAACCCTATATATCATAGAGCTCAGTTAATCTCCTTCTATCATATACACCTATATATCACAGAGCTCAGCTTCTCTCCTCTATCACATAAACCTATATATCACAGAGCTCAGTTTCTCTCTGTCTATCATATAACCCTATATATCACAGAGATCAGCTTCTCTCTCTATATCATATAAACCTATATATCACAGAGCTCAGTTTCTCTCCGTCTATCATATAACCCTATATATCACAGAGCTCAGCTTCTCTCCGTCTATCATGTAATCCTATATATCATAGAGCTCAGTTAATCTCCTTCTATCATATAATCCTATATATCACAGAGCTCAGCTTCTCTCCTCTATCATATACACTTATATATCACAGAGCTCAGCTTCTCTCCCTATATCATATAATCCTATATATCACAGAGCTCAGCTTCTCTCCTCTATCATATACACTTATATATCACAGAGCTCAGCTTCTCTCCCTATATCATATAATCCTATATATCACAGAGCTCAGCTTCTCTCCGTGTATCATATAATCCTATATATCACAGAGCTCAGCTTCTCTCCCTGTATCATATACACCTATATATGACAGAGCTCAGCTTCTCTCCCTCTATCATATACACCTATATATCCCAGAGCTCAGCTTCTCTCCATCTATCATATAATCCTATATATCATAGAGCTCAGTTAATCTCCTTCTATCATATATACCTATATATCACAGAGCTCAGCTTCTCTCCTCTATCATATAAACCTATATATCTCAGAGCTCAGCTTCTCTCCCTCTATCATATAACCCTATATATCACAGAGCTCAGTTTCTCTCCGTCTATCATATAACCCTATATATCACAGAGCTCAGCTTCTCTCCCTATATCATATAAACCTATATATCACAGAGCTCAGTTTCTCTCCGTCTATCATATAACCCTATATATCACAGAGCTCAGTTTCTCTCCGTCTATCATATAATCCTATATATCATAGAGCTCAGTTAATCTCCTTCTATCATATAATCCTATATATCACAGAGCTCAGCTTCTCTCCCTGTATCATATAATCCTATATATCCCAGAGCTCAGCTTCTCTCCCTGTATCATATAATCCTATATATCACAGAGCTCAGCTTCTCTCCCTGTATCATATAATCCTATATATCACAGAGCTCAGCTTCTCTCCCTGTATCATATACACCTATATATCACAGAGCTCAGCTTCTCTCCCTCTATCATATTACCCTATATATCATAGAGCTCAGCTTCTCTCCCTCTATCATATAACCCTATATACTGTATCACAGAGCTCAGCTTCGTCTAATAATTTTGCTTCTATCCGAACTTATTCAATCTGAAACAAATTTTTGGGCCAAACAATCTGAACCTGAAATGAAACAAATCTTTAGAGATTCACCCATCCTTTATCACAGAGCTCAGCTTCTCTTCAACTATTGTATAAACCTACATATGACAATGCTCAGATTCTCTATCACTATCATATCCTGCTGTTAGATAGGGGGCAGAAATCACCTGATGGATTCCCTTAATCATATTAACCTATATGATACCAAAACACTTTCGGTCTAGATCAGTTAATAGCAATTTAAAGCATCTTCATTAAACTACATAACTTGATGTCATCTGAAGAGACAGAAACAATGTTGCTATATACAGTGGAGAAAAAAAGTATTTAGTCAGCCACCAATTGTGCAAGTTCTCCCACTTAAAAAGATGAGGCCGGCCTGTAATTGACATCATAGGTAGACCTCAACTATGAGAGACAAAATGAGAAAACAAATGCAGAAAATCACATTGTCTGATTTTATAAGAATTTATTTGCAAATTATGGTGGAAAATAAGTATTTGGTCACCTACAAACAAGCAAGATTTCTGGCTCTCACAGACCTGTAACTTCTTCTTTAAGAGGCTCCTCTGTCCTCCACTCATAACAAAGGCTACCGTCAGTAACACACTACACCACCAGGGACTCAGATCCTGGAGTGCCAGACGTGTCTCCCTGCTTAAGCCAGTACATATCCGGGCTCGTCTGAAGTTTGATAGAGAGCATTTGGATGTTCCAGAAGAGTATTGGGAGAATGTCATATGGTCAGATGAAACCAAAGTAGAACTGTTTGGTAGAAACACAACTCGTCATGTTTGGAGGAGAGTGAATGCTGAGTTGCATCCAAAGAACACCATACCTACTGTGAAGCATGGGGGTGGCAACATCATGCTTTGGGGCTGTTTCTCTGCAAAGGGACCAGGATGACTGATCCGTGTACATGAAAGAATGAATGGGGCCATGTATCGTGAGATTTTGAGTGCAAACCTCCTTCCATCAGCAAGGGCATTGAGGATGAAACGTGGCTGGGTCTTTCAGCATGACAATGATCCCAAGCACACCGCCAGGGCAACGAAGGAGTGGCTTCGTAAGAAGCATTTCAAGGTCCTGGAGTGGCCTAGCCAGTCTCTAGATCTCAACCCCATAGAAAACCTTTGGAGGGAGTTGATAGTCCATGTTGCCCAGCGACAGCCCCAAAACATCACTGCTCTAGAGGAGATCTGCATGGAGGAATGGGCCAACATACCAGCAACAGTGTGTGCCAAACTTGTGAAGACTTACAGAAAACGTTTGACCTCTGTCATTGCCAACAAAGGATATATAAGAAAGTATTGAGATGAACTTTTGTTATTGACCAAATACTAATTTTCCACCATAATTTGCAAATAAATTCTTAAAAAATCAGACAATGTGATTTTCTGGATTTGTTTTCTCATTTTGTCTCTCATAGTTGAGGTCTACCTATGATGACAATTACAGGCCGGCCTCATCTTTTTAAGTGGGAGAACTTGCACAATTGGTGGCTGACTAAATACTTTTTTTTCCCCACTGTACAGTATAATTCCTAAATAGGTAGTCCAATAAAAGTCCCAGCACTGAACCTTGTGGTAAACCACTTAGTCAATGAAGCACTGACCACAACCACCTGGAAACAATCTAAACGTAAAATTATAACCAGGGATATAATGTACATTGTCCTATAAAAAAGCACTTTGAGACCCCCCCTCAGTTGTTGACATACTGAATCGTATTACCTGTAGTTAGTATTTTGAGCATCAATTGCTAGATAGTAGAGCAATTTTTATTTTTACTCTCCACCTCCCAAAAGCCATAACATTTGTAAATTGTTGTTCACAGAGCTGTATGAGGGCTTAATTTTTGCAGGACAAATTGTATTTTGTAATGGAACCATTTAATATTTCATATGATGTACTGGGAAGCTGGAAACAAATTCAGAATGGGGTGGAATTAGATAAAAACTGCATTTTTGCCACTTTCTTATGAGTTTTGTTTATACGGCGTTCACTGTGCAGACAAAATGTTACCTATATTCCGCAGGTCATTACAATTGCGTTGATGCCAAATTTATATAGTTTTTGTTAGAATATGGACAGCTCCAGCAATATCACTGTTTGGTAGTCATAAACAAAGTAGAAAGGGTGGATTGGGGTCAGAGCAGGAACAAATGCCCGAAACAGCGGAACCCCATAGTTATTGTGACTGATGGGTACCATATTTGTCAGGAAGAGGTTATTTGTACTATTATGTTAGGAAGTGGTTAGAGAGTACTTGCTAGCTCTCCTGACATGTCTGTGTCCCTATGATATACCCAGTCTAGGACATCTTTTCTTATAACTCTGTATTACGGTGTTCCTCTGTTATTTCTCCTGGAAATGTATGATCAATGCCAGCACTGAGTGGACTGTGTCATCAGAATGTGAAGAGATGCATACATGATTGGTAATACCATGCTGTCAATTTATTCATACATCAGGAGGAACAGCTTATGTTGTTATATATAAGGACTTATAGTATATGGTAAATAAGACATGTCAGGAGAGCTGAGAGGTCCTTTATAACTACAGCATGTGAATGGTAATGGAAATATTTGGTCATTTAAATTAATAAATTACAATTTACCTTTAAAATATGAAAAGATAGGATAATGCCTTTTAAAAACATCGGCCGAGTCTTGTTCTATCAGCTCGAAAATCACATTTTGATTGCAAGCCACATTAATATTCGCCTTCAAAAATGTGTTTCTCTGGGCTGGCTGCTGAGCTGGGAGTTCACAATCAGAGCACAAAATACCGAATGTGGAATTAAATAAATCCAAATGCAAAATTGGAATGGAAAACTATAAAAAAAATATGCGTTTACAAAAACCAAAGTGAATTACACAGGAAAAAAAAATCCTTAAGAAGACTACAGTGGCTGGGTAATGAAAATGTAATTTAGTTGTGCAGTATTTACTCAGAGCGGAGGCACCTAATTATTTTCACTGAAGATGAAGCTTCGCACGAACATGATTTCTAGAATCAGTGCTAGCAAATACATGTTTCTTCCCTTTCTTAGGCTTTGCTTATTACAAATTATTATGCACATTTGTTGTGTTATTTTATATTAAGCTATAGATCTGTCTGCAAAGAGAACCAGCTGGAATCTATGGAGGCTTCAGACAATGCAATGGGATATTGAGCCTCACCTATCATAAAATCTTAATCAAATAGTGTCGGCCTTGGCTATAGAAACCAACCAGATTCCAGTTTATTATTTTTTCCAGTCGAGATTAGAAAAGGGTGAATGTTTAATGGTTGCTATGACAATGACATACAAGCAGTCCACCACCTGTCCACTCCATACATTTCTGCTCTAATCTCCCATCCTCACAAGACCTTAGTGGCAAGTGCAGACAGAGGGGCATATGACCATGCACATCTCTCAGCCCCTCCACTGCATATGCTCTGGTTCAGTTGCACAATTTGTTGCTATGGATGAGACTGAGTGATATGTCAAGGATAGGCGTGCAGTCAGGATGAGACAAGGGCTGGCCAAATGGGGGCTGGGAGAACATCAAATATACATAAAAGTACAGAGGTGCAAAAAACATCCATCAGTAAGCCTAATAACATTATCATTGCTAATAGTTCTAGGATCTACTTTTGGATAACTTTTTAGCATGTTAATACATCAACTAATATACTAGACTGGCTAAATATAGACATGGTCCAAGCTAAATTACATAAATTAAATGTGAACAAGGCTCCAGGACCAGAAGATCTTAGAGAACTTAGTCCAGTCATTGCAGTGCCCCTGTCCTTACTTTTTAGTAATACTCTAGTGACTGGTTCTGAGCCATGGCACTAGTGCAAATGTGGTGTCTATTTTCCAAAAGGGCTCTAGGTGTTCTCCAGATATTTACAGACCTGTAAGCTTAATATCCATTGTGGGAAAGCTGTTTGAAGGACTCTTAAAGGGGTTATGTAGTAAAGAGAATTTATGCTCTATCCTTTGGATAGAGGATAAATAGCTGATCAGGGGTTGACTGACTGCTAAGATCCAAATTGGTCTAGAGAACAGAGGGTGTTTTTCTCCACTGTAAAATCAACCCAACCACATGGACAGAAAGTAGCATGTTCTACGTAACAAGTCACCTTCTTACTTTCTTACATCCACTTTTGTGTATCTGCTCTCATCATCAGAATTTTAACAGGGTTTATGTTACCAAGTATGAGTATCTACTCTCAGCATTTGGCTTTTACAGCTTCTTCTCCAGAGTACTCGTAGTCAGTACAGAGAGAAAACATCACAAGATATCTACTGTCATATGATCATATGGGAATGTTTTGGAAAGCTGCTGGCCCTTGAATTTAAGAAGTAAAGTTATCACATTACAGTATTCTATGAAAATTAGAAAATTTTATATATTCTATGATTAAAAATGCAGGTAACAAAAAGGCAACAGGTGCTGTAAAACTATTATTATGCAACTGAAAGCCAGCAGTAAGCTGCAGCCATTACAACCACTAGGCAGCGCTCATGCACAGAGCCCATATGGAGGGAACACTGCGTCCATATGTGTGGCTCAATAGGGTGCCTTTGTACGTCACCATTCTAAAGAAATATTCTAAATATTTCTAGAGGACTATATTTTTATAATACAGCACCCAATGGAACATGGCACAATTTTTGGTTCTTTTCGGTCAGATTCTATAGAAAAAAAATAACTTTAATGTGCTTTGATGTGGAATTGGAGGCATAGAAAGATAAAGTATGGTGACTTTAACACAGTTTTCCATAGGCTGAGTTCCTAAAGTTTCTTCTTTAACAAAGAAAAGATATAATAAAAAAAATAAACAAAGCTATATAAAATAATTATGTAATCATGAATTTTTCTGCATACTACTAGTACATATGAATGTACTCTAAAAGTTCCTCAGAAGATGACTTTTAACATGTTACGGGTGCGATATTTTGTGCCAGCAACACGATAAAAGTCTTAGCAGTGGCTTCCTCCATATAATCTCTTCTGCCCCCTCCAGCCCCTTTCCCTGCAGTTAACAATAAAGAAATAATTAGCGGCATTGGGATAAAATCATAGCAGAGCCATCACGGCTATTATCTGCTGCGGCCCCACTGTGATTTATCCCTATGCAGTGTGACTATGATGTCACAGTACAGGGATATCTAAAGAAAAATGACGGTGAAGCTGCTGCCGCTGTTGCCGGTTATGGCCCTGCTATGAATGGGCACTTTGGTCATTTGAATTTATTTCCTTAGCAAGTCACATGTAGCCTATTTATCATTTAGTTATCCTTAAGAGAATCCTAAGTTAGAAGAAAAAAACGTGCAGTCATTTTAGCGTTGCTTTTGAGTCTGTGATGATACAGGTTTCCTAAAATGTCACCTGCTATCTGGCTATCCATATGTGAGGTGGCAATTTCAATACCTTTTTTCCTGTAGTATAGAATAAATGGCTCCATATATTTTTCTGTGAAGCCTCATTAGAGCGACAAGCTGCTGGCAGGGTATCTGACTCCTGTCGGATCTACAACACAGATGCAGAACAGATTGGATCAAAGAAAAGTGTAGAAGTGTATTGAAGAGAACACAGTGTTATACCGTTCCTGCGATCAAAGAAGCTTCTTTATCTCTCTTTAGAGGTAAACCTTGGAGATGTGGCCTGAGGTTTCTGCCTGTGTAGCCTTTACGACATTGAGAACTTAACCTGTTCTTTGATTGTTACAATTTCAAAAATACTCCGGTATCTGGGTTTTGGCACAAATATGTATAAATAACGACAATTACCATAACCTACACCTAATTGTACAAATCGTTGCATGACATAGGTGAAATATCACCATTGTTCATGGTTTTTACACTGTCATGTACAAGATCAAGAGCTGAAGGTTAATATCTAGTTATTCCAGTAAATACAGTTTCCTCCCAAATTGAATGCATTATTTTCAATATATGGGCTGCCTGCTGAAGACGACTCAGCTGTATATGTCCTTTAAAGGCTTATAGACAACAAGGATTAGGGCCCCCTGTTCAGATTCAGGATCCCCACCAGGAACCAGATCAACTTCAGTTTAAATTATGTTATATAATATGTGTTAGAGGGGTTGTTTGCTCTAAAAATACTTAACTGTTAGAAGAGTTCCTCCACAAAAATCTTATGACATAGAGTCCCCCTGCTGGGAATGCTGACAGGAAGTGTTTGATTTACCTGCAGTGCCACCACAGGGGAAATGACGTATTACACAGTGTCCACTCAAATCAATGGGCTGTATATAATGCAAAACATGACAGGTCCTCCAAAGCAAGGTATCCTCTTTGTAACCACTCTCCACCTTGGCCTAGAGATAACCTCTCTGTTACTATAATTTAGAATATGATTTTTTTTTCTCAACAAGACAAATACTTTAACATTATAAAATGAATCTTCAGTCCTAGAGACTCAATCTTTGAATCTATAATTCTTGTTATAAGTTTTAATATGGCAAAGAGAAGGTCATATATGTGAAAAAGGCAGGTTTTAGCTGATCATCAAAAGACATACTGAAAAAGGCAAAACCTAAATGAGTTTCTGCATTCTTCGTCACAACCAGTAACAGTGCTGTTGTATTAAAGGGAAGATAGCATGATATAAATTATATAGCCTCAATGTGTTGTCAGCTCTGAAATAGTGTTCTTAATTTTGGTACTAGCAATCTTCATACTGTAATCTTAATGGAAACCAGGTCAAAACTCATTGTTTTCTGCTTGGCTTGTAGAAAAGTGTTACGATAGCTTCTATTGTACGGTACATTCAGTGTTGCGCTATGAATGCTACATTGTTCTGTTTATGAGATTCATAAATCAAGTTTTTATCAGAAATTTTATTTAAGGCAGTGTAGCCCATATAAAAAGCCCCTGTCCAGTGGCTGGTAGCCCGGCTATTTTTATTCTCTAGTCTACACAGTAGTTACAGGCAGGGAAACATGCTGGTCTGACTACACAGGGGTTTGTCATTTTTTTTTTTATAGGCAACAAACAGAACTTAAATTAATTTCCCTACTAAGGTTGATCTATTTACTGGTAATGGGCCATGAAGATATATAAGGTCAATTTGTATATTTCTGCAATCTGAAAAGTGAAATAGTCAGGTGACTATAGAAAGCATCCAAGAAACTGCTTCTTTCTTTACTTATCTGGCATTTTCCTGATCCCTCCACTCCCTTCTAATTTGCCATAAGATGAAATATTTGCTGAATATGTCTTGGTCTTCAAAGGCATACTGTCAACTCACGGAAGTATCAAAGACGCCCATGGAAGTCTATGGAGAAGGTAGAGGGAACATAAGGAGGAGCTGATTTACTGCAACTAGAGCAGACACACACAGACATGATGCTGCAGTTAGTTGTAAGCTTTTTATTTCACCCAAATACCCTTGAGTACTTCTCTATTATGCCCTATATGCTGATGCTGAGATAAAGTTAAGAGGGTTTTGGGGAAGGTGAAAAATAATTTAAAAAAAACAACCTTTCCCTGGTGCTCCAGTGTCTCCCACCACTGTCCAGTCCCGGAGCCAAGGGCTTCTTCTGGCGGAAGTCCATGCCGCACACGACCACTGAGGCCTATCAGCAGCCTCAGTGGCCTAAGAAAAGGATCCAAGGCATCAAAGTTGACGTATGTGAGTGATATCCTGGCTCCTTTCCTTAGGCCACTGATAGGTCTCAGCAGTCAGATGCGGCAAGGACTTCTGCCGGTAGAAGCACAGTACACAGGGGACAAGTGAGAGTGGTTTATTTTATTTTTCACCTTCTCCGGCCTCCAGGAAAAAACGGTATTTCCTGGAAACCCCTTTAAGGAGCAGAATCTCCTGATTTTTCCATGTGCTGTCTATGGGAGACATCATAGCAATTAATCTCTACCCACTATCTCAGGGACAACTGAAAATTAGACATTTCTGCAAAAGAGAAAAGCGCTAAAGAATGTACAAGTCATATAATGACCACATATGACATTAATGCTCTAAGGATCAATTAAGATTTCAACCATGTTGTTTCATTCAAGGAAAGAAGAAATGCAGCAACCCCTTGGAGGGACCCTGGAGGCTGGGGATAGTAGAAGTAGAAACAACAGCTGTAATGGTGGTTAGATGACTCCAGTTCTGCTCCTAGACTGGTTCCTGCAGTGTAGCTGATGGCAGTGGTAGTTTTTCCCCAGTGCATATCCTAATGGTCTCCTGCCCTCCTGAGCCAGGTGGAGGTTGGAGTTCCCTTGATGTTATAGCAGGAATGAGATTCAGGAAACTTTAGGTTACAGGAAGCAAATCACACATAACTTTACTGGATAAATGATGCAGTAAGGCAACCGACAGCTTCCAGGTAATGGAGGTACAATTCTTATAAGATAGATCCACTGTGAGACTGGGGTGAGCTTGGTGAATGGTAGATCCAGCAGCCTGCACTTGAATCACTTTTTCCCTAAATACCATTCTATTTACTCTGTCCTGTGGGTCAGCATGGTCAGTGCTCTGTGGCCCTGTATACACTTGTCCTTAGACTCTACCATAAGGCACTTCCTTCTTGGTTCTATTCCCTGTATCAGGGCTCCAGCACAGGTGCAGTGTTCTTATCATCTCTGTTGACAAAACCTTCTCTGTGTCTCCTCCAACACTCTAGAACTTGTTGGCTGGACTCAACCATCACTCAATCTCCCTCCAATCAGTGGATAAGCCCATTTAAGGGTGCAATATACAAGTTTCATACATAACTATGTACATAGTGGCATAGTGCATTACATAAGCAACATAAAATAATTTTAAAAGTGTCTACTGGAATGCTGCAAAAAGTTAGCTGAAATCAACATCTCTAACACAATACTTCCTACTGTGACATTCAAGGTCTGTTAGTGAAAGACAAGGTTGATCTCCCTGTTTTCATTGTAAGGCATGCACAGAGAGGGTCCTCACTGATAGATTAGCAGATGGCCTTTGTCTCAAGTGCCGGTTCTGCTGGCTCTGCCAAGTTACGTACTTTTGCACATGACAATAGTTAAAGGATATGTTATTGCCTGAAACCACCTGGCAATAGCAGGGCTTGTATATGGGGAACAGATATATCATTCACTGAAAGGCTTGGTGCCTCTCTAAATGATCCAATCCTGCACTAGCCTTTATGAATTTGGTCTAAGCCTTTTAATGTTCCCACCTTTAGATGTTATTTTTTTTTAACTTTACTTCTTGGCCCCCATAATTCTTTTTTGGAGCTGGAGTTTCCAGAATTACCAAAGTAGTTCTGCTCATTTAAAATACCCATATTTCAACTTTGTCACTTTTTTCATTCTTGACGATATGTTAGTTGTTCTGTTTTTTTGAATGAGTTTTCAAGGTATACAAAAACTGAAATATAAAAACCCATTTGCGGAGGAGGCTCGTGCGTACAAAGAAGCTGTTTTTATTTTGGTATTTATCAGCTAAAGACACTATTTGCTGATGTCTAATGCACTTTTTAGAAACCTGGAATTCATTCACCCGAACAAGTTAGTAAAAAAAGGAAAGAAATTTTAATGCAGTTTAATAGGCTTCTATTTGTCTTAGTCAATGCTGGGAAACATCTGCCACGAAAGGTTTTACGAATAAATACAAAGTAGCAATGACTCAGGTATAAGAAGAGCTGTGGCAGCGTTATTGTTACCACCCTTCTTCCATTTTATAAAAGGGATAGCTTCGGCCAGTGTCAATGCGTTCAGATGACCTTTTCACCTTTTTTTTTCAGACAAAGGAAAGTCAGTCAGGTGAAGCTGGTAATTTCGGAAAAGTGTCATTTATGTTTTTAGACTTTTCACTGGAAGAACAAAAAGGAATAGTAGATGAGTATGGGCGAGCACAATGCCATTCTTAATGATGCATTTAGGCAGTCTGAATGGAAGAACTCATATTGTTGCCGGGAGATTTCTTGTGCATTAAAGGATATTTTTTAGAGCTTTTTATAAAACAAGTTAAAGAGTTTCCGGGCATTTTTATATTGAAGAATCCAATCAGTAGGAGTCCAACTCCCGGCATCTCAACGGCACAGCTGCATACCCGTCATTCTTTACCAGGCACAATTCTGTAAATTATATTGCGTCCATACCACTCTGCAGTTCAGTCACATTCGGAGAACATTAATGGGGTAATGGGAACTAGTTAATCAGTATCATATCGATGGGGGTCTGACACCCGGACCCTATTCCAATCTGCTGATTCTGCTGTCAGAAGCAGCTCTGTTCCTATTAAAGTGAATAGGAGCAGAGCTGCAGTTCCCCAACTCTGCTGCCATGGTGTACATCTTTATACACTGTATACAGCCTCCAACTCCAAACTACAGCTCTGTATCCATTCATTTCAATGGGAGCAGAATTGCTTTTGACTTTATACCTTGTATAGTGCTTCAGGCAACCAATTCAGCTGAATCTAGAACTGAGACCAAAGCTCAGGTAAGCCAAGGCACAGCCCCAAAGCACTTTTTCCTCAATTTGCATAAAAATAAAATGGTGATTTACGTGAAAATGGGGCTCCAAAGCTGAATAACTGAAGCATATTTGGAAACTGTAGAATCACCTCTACAAGGTGCTGGGATTAGGTTTATAACCAATTTACTGCTGACAGACTATTGTGTCCTATTGATATGGCTTAGTTGAAAAATGTGAATCAGTGGTTACAAATCTGCTGAATCTTTAAAGGGGTTGTACGTGATCAAATCAAAATTAACCCCTAAACTAAACCCCCTCCCCCACCTAACTTCTAATTTACTTTGTTTAAAAAAAAAATCTATAATTAACCATATCCCTATATATATCATGTGACCGCCCCAGGCACACTTTCTGATAATCCGGTGATGTTCTGTTTCCCCATTTCCAAAATGGAATGTCACCAGTTCCTCCCTCCCTCTCCACCCCATCATACTTACGTGTCTTCATCTGTGGGAATGGCTCCTCCTTCTTTCACTCTGCTGGCGATTATGCAGAGGTTCCTCTGACACATGTGCACATGTGCAGTAGAGATTGTGCGTGCGCCGTCAGAGGTGCCATCTCTACTGCGCAGCCAGGAGAGCGGAAAGAAAAGGAGGAGCCATTCCTGTTTAAAGAGGAAGATAGGTAAGTATGATGTGGTGAGGGGGGGCTGAGTTAGTTAGTTGGGAAGGGCTAATAGTGGGCCGGATAGGGAGTGAGAGAGGAAGGGGGTAGTGAGATGGAGGTAGTATGGAAGCTAGGCAGGAAGCTACATAGCAGGGAGCTACACCATGTAAACAAATGCAGAGGAGGCCAGGAGCTCCCAGAGAAACCCAGAAATCACTCAAAACACTGCTAAAGGTATCTGGGTGCACATTTTAACCCATTAATAGATCTAACAGAACTTTAAAAAAATAAAAAATAAAAAAAAAAAAGATTTTTTTGCCCAGAAAAAAACCCTTTAAAAGAAATGCTCAATACATACATTTAGTTACATCTGCACCGTCTTATATGCCCAAAGTATAAGAAGGACAGTTTTAAAATTATATTTCATGTATACCCACTTTAAACCTGTGCAACAGATGAAAGGGGGGGGGGGTCATAATTTTTGATTTTTGCTAAAATGGGAATGATATTCTCAGTTAAAAACGGTTATGATTGCAGAAAAACATCTTTACGTGAGCTAAAAACAGGTTTAAGTAAGAATTTGTCTTATTGCGATCAATGTGCTATGACTTCTAGTTATCTTGCCGTTATCTGTAGAAGTAAGTATAGGCACACTTGTTGAATGTACAATGAAGGGCTATGACTCATGTCTCTAACACAATGGTATAATTTATGTTTGGTGCAGGTCTGAGATTCAGTAATACCTGTGTTATTCTGGCTGGCACTCAAGTAGCATCTGGTAAACATTTCAGTGAAAGTTAACAGCAATCTTAAGGCAGTGTCATAACCTACAATCATAAGCGGATTATGCTAGCACTGTCCAGAAAGCTGTGAACACATTGCACCCTAGGGATAAATGGAAAGCATGAAGATGCCCAGTGGATGACTTTAAGCACTAATCCTAGAAAATGTCAACGTTTACATATTTCACATATCGCGGTCTTCTTATTGTATGCCTGGTATTGCATTAGTATCATAGTTTATGCTCAGAAACGTAAAGGATTAGTTCTTTCCACGGTAAGTTTGCAGCCTTTCCATATTGGAGATTACAAAATGTTTTTGCAGTTTTAGCTCCTGAATGACAGATTTATAAGCTTAGCTAAGCATGCCTCTTGTATTTAGTTTCCACTTTCATTAACTAGATCATGTAAAATAGAAATTATATGTATAATATTATGTTGTAGCTATTTAATTATTTATTTTATTGAAACACTATCATAGGGGCGACACTGGAGACATACTTTCCTTCCTGTACCAGATGTTTTGACAGTGTAATAGAGCATGTCTTCTTTATGACAACTGCAATAGATGGTAAAGAGTGGACAGATAAGTGTCAATAGACTAATACGGCCAACAAGTTCTGTAGAATACTTCCCCCTTCCATATTCTTCCTTATCTAGTTCTATGACATTAGATGAAAGCTATAATAGCAATGAGACGGCACCACTGATTCTGCTTCTTTCTACATAGTGAAGCTGAAAACTGAGCAGCAAATAACAGCCCCTACTGAGCAAATTCTTTGGCAACGGTAAAAACTGGAATATTTCAGCAAGCAATTATAAAATAAAATAATTGAAAATTAAAAAAATAATTCATTTCTAAAATCTGATCCAAAGGATAAGTCATCAATATTGTACGGGTCTGACTCCTGGAACAGATAGATCTGTTCTCTGCGTACTGTCCAGACCAGGTTACTGCAGATCAACTCCCATTATCTTGAATAGGAACTAAGCAGCAGTTCCACCACTAGAGGACAGAGCTGTCTGCTTCTCGCTCCATTCTCTGTGTATCAGGTCCTGGGAGCAGCTGATCGGTCAAGATGCCGGGTGTGGGACCCCCACTGATCTGACATTGATGACCTAGGATAGGACATCAGTAATTTTAGCCCAGAAAACCCCTTTAAATATGTCATCTTCTGATGATCCATTCACTTTAAATATTTGTTGTGTCAAACAATACATCTTTGAGATGCTCACAATAAACCTGAGTCTGAAATATTTTTACTTTACTGTTGCTTAGAAATCCTTCCACGTCATACAAATGATTTCAGTTGGCACTGAACAGTTTATTGGGTTATTATGATACGGAGTGAGCAATTTATCCACTGCTGCATGAATAGTGGCTGAATGCTAAGAAACTAGTGGCCGTATACAGATAGTACACAACAATTCATTTAGAAAATTGCTATTTTATTATGTCCTATCCTAGATGGGATGGAGAGATTGCATCTTTCTGATAGTTATTTGAATGTACTGTACATTTAGTTTTCTTCCAAGTTTTCTTGAAATAACTAACAAATCTTTCAGTTCTGGACAGAACTAAAACTGAATCAAGTGCTTTAACAGAACTGTCATTATTTGTATCTGAAGGCACACTTTGTCTTTCTGTCCTGTATGGCACAAGGGAATAGGTTTGGTTAAAGGGATGTCCCAGTTCGTATTTTTACTACATAGCTAGCTTTAAAATAATAAATACTATATACTTGTCTCCCAAACCTTTGGCCAGCACAGGAATGTGTCAGCCAATCAGTGGCTGAGCAGTGATGTTGCACTCAAATGGGGCATTAACCCTCAGCCACTGATTGGCTGACGCGCTCGTGCACATACAAACACGGGAACCTGAAAGGAGTCTGTCTTCTGGATCCCTGGCCAAATAGACAGGTAAGTATATAGTATTTGTTATTTTAAACCTAGCGTTGTAGTAAAAATACTAACTGGAACACCCCTTTAAGCATTGATCACGGTATTTTATGTGTATACCAAACAATATTATAGCTTCAGACATTCAACACATATAATAATAATAATAATAATAATAATAATAATACATTTTATTTATATAGCACCAACATATTCCGCAGCACTGTACAATTTGTAGGGTTCAAGTACAGACAAAAAAGATACATTACAAAAAAATAGTAAATTCACACAATGGGACTGAGGGCCCTACTCGCAAGAGCTTACAATCAATAAGGTAGAGGGGGTGACACAAGAGGTAGCAGGGGCGGTATCGGAGGTAGCATTGCTTATACAATGGTCAGACAATTCTGTAATAGAGGTTACTGTCATTACACATATATAAAGCTGTATGAGCTGTCACCAGTCGTATCCTTTAATGTGCAGATGGTGCCTGGACATATAAAGTTAGTCTGTAACGGCATCATATCCTGTGGGGTTATGTGGGAGCGTGAACAGAGGGTACGTTTTATGGAGTCTAACCACGGAAGGGTTTACATTAGGAGTTGTGATAGGCCTGTCTGAAAAGATGTCTTTAGTTTATGCTTGAAGCTGTGGAAATTGGGGGTTAATCTAATAGTCCGGGATAGAGCATTCCAGAGAAGTGGTGCAACTCAGGAGAAGTCTTGTATACAAGCGTGGGAGGTTCTGATAATAGAGAATGTTAGTCTTAGGTCATTGAATGAACGGAGAACACGGGTTGGGCAATAGACAGAGATGAGCGTTGTCTCTAACCGTCATCGGTCCTCAGTCTGTGACCCTCCTGGAGTCATTTTGTGACTGTCTACTGCACTCATGTAAATGCTGACACTTAATTTCTCACCAGCCTATGAGTTACAGGTAAGGCTGGGTTTACATCTGCGTTGGAGACTCCGTTGCAGAGACCACTGCAAATCAATAGAGAAAAAAGTCCTGCAAGGAGTGTGTAACTGCTGTTGTACCAGTGCAGCTCTGCCTCTTTTGGGTCCCCTGATGGACCTGAATGATGGAGACCACAGCGCTAGAGTGAACCTAGCGTTACAGATCACAGATGTAAAGATCACAGATGCATCACCATATGCATTCTGATTTATGGTGTCTTGCATCAGCACACTTTTTGGGAATGTTCACAAGAAAATTATAGCGTGCATTTCTTCTGTAATATAGAGGCATAAATGAGACATGTCTTGCAGGCAAGTCAATAGAGATTGTAACCATATTGGAGCTAATGTGGCCAACAGCTTTTTGTGTAAGGAATTTAAAGGGGTAGTGTCAAGCTTAGTAACAACTAATCATTAATCCACAGGATAGGTGATAAGTGTCATGTTTGTGCAAATTTGACTGCTAGGACCGTCACTGATCATGACAACAAGGGTATTTTGCACCCCTTTCTGAAAGAAATGGAGGTCATGCTGGCTTCATTCATTTCTACTGTATAATATGTGACTGCCAAAGAGTAGCCAAGTACATCTATCTCCAGCAGTCCAAAAGATTTGAATGGAGCAGCAGACTGCTTGTGCTACCTCCACTCCATTAAGATGGGGGTATAAATCACCCCCATTATCATGATATTCCCTGGCAAACAGGAAAACAGCACAAATACCATACTAAGCGGCAATCCTGAATTTTAGTGGGACTGTCCCGTGAACTGAATTGTAAGTGGGTATGAGGTTTAAGCTAATTTGCATTAAATTGGGTATTTCTGGGTCTTTTGAAGCAATTCTAGCCACCATGGTAGCAACTTTTAGGCCATAATTAGATATTCTAGGTGGTCATGTGATTTGTTTGTCAACTTCATTGAAACCAGCTGAAAATGCTTGGATATAACATATTCAACTGGTAAATTCACCCTGTTCATAGTACATACACAGTATAATGTAAGAAAATACAGTGAGTGTACTTTTTTATGTTATAATAAGATAATAATACCCAGAAATAGAAATTATGTTTCAATTCATAGGATCACTAAATAAATCTTCTCCTGTTCAAGAACTGTGTCAGTATGTGGAACATCCCATCCCTTTATGTTTCAGCTAAATAGACACTCTAGTACACAGTGATTATGTCTCATACACCTCTGCTATTATGTAAGTGGATTGCCATGGCGAGGATCCATTAAAAGCATCTATGTGATTCAGCACTATTATCTTAGACACTAGAAGAGACTTATCTGATCAGTAGGTAACAAAGGTTTCGCCATAGCAATCTAATCTTCAACTTGTCAGTCACTACAGAATCAATCACGTCAATTTTGTAGACTCACAATCTTCTTTTGTAGGTATGTCTGTGGTAATATATACTGTATTATTAATAAAACTTACAATATACTGAATCTTATTGGGAGGAATTTCACCTTTAAGCTATCCACAAAAATTTCTGTATCCAATAACAAAAACAGACCAAAAAGGACAGGGAGAGGATGAAGGAGAATAAGGTGCAGTATCTCTGCCTCCCCAATATGTGTAAGACCTAGCGAGATATGTTTTGTGAATATTTGCTAGGTTTTCCCACAAAAAAAAACCTGAAAGTGCTATTGGGGATATTTACCCTTCTGATGCTCCATCACAGAGTCCCCAAATTTTCTGGTCTCCACTGTAAAGTCAGTAGCCCCAGATAACAGGGAAAAGGGCATAAGCAACAGGCCTCAGCAGTGACCCAGGGCCTCTGGCATCATAGAATTGGCTAGAAGAAGATAAGAAGCCGCAGCAGAGCCCCGAAACATTTTACATTTTTCTGCATCTTCCCACCTATTATTATACTCTCAGGTCTGAAGAGACCCTGGACTGTAATAATAAATGTTGGTGATGAACCAGGTGAACGTTTCTATTGAGCCCTTTTCATTACCAACTGGTTCATTCATCTCTAGTCACTTATACTTCCACTTCTTTCTGGACCCACTGCTGGCTCTGGCTCCAAACAGTGCTTGTGTGATTCCAACCTTAGCATAAATGGTGCTCTCCTCTGTAATGTATATACCATTTATCTATGTTTTAGCTCAGATACTAACCGCCTGAACAACTTATTAAGTGTCCAAGGACATGGTAATAAATATGTGGTAGATTCAGTAGCGTTGTGGTTAACGTGATTTGTCTTACAAATGACCCTAGTTATACATGATCTCAAGATTTCATGGTAATTAATAATAATAATAATAATAATAATCCTTTAATAGTCCCACAATGGGGAAATTCAGTGTATTACAGCAGCAAAGATAAGATAAGATAAGCAGATACAAATACAAATACAACATGTACAGGAATGTTCCAAGGTGAGAGGCATTACATTAATAGCAGACAGACAGATAGGGCGTAGCAGAGGGGGGGGGGGGATTTAACAGGCAGAGAGATATTTCAGTTCTCTGTGTGTAATGATCTCCGCTTAGGTCGGTGTTGGTTGTACAGCCTAACCGCGGTGGGGAGGAAAGACTTCCGATAGCGCTCCTTCTCACACCTAGGGTGGAGCAGTCGGTCACTGACAGTACTGCTCAGCGCGATCACAGTCTCATGCATGGGATGGGACTTCTTCTTCTGCATGGAGCTCACCACGGACAGTATCCTTCTGTCACCCACCACCTGCACTGGGTCCAGTGGGCTCCCCAGGACAGAGCTGGCCCTTCTAATCAGCTTGTCAAGTTTATTTCTGTCCCTGGTTGATATACTGCTCCCCCAGCAGGCCACTCCAAAGAAGATGGCTGATGCCACTACCGAGTTGAAGAAAGTTCTAAGAAGTGCCCCCCGGATTCCAAAGGCTCTCAGTTTCCTAAGCAGGTAGAGCCTGCTGTGGCCCTTCCTGTACAGGGCCTCCATATGATCTGCCCAGTCCAGCTTATTATTAAGGAGCAAACCCAGGTACTTATAGGTGTTCACAATCTCGATGCCCGTCCCCAGGATGTCCACTGGTTTAGGAGGGCTTCTGCCTTTGCGGAAGTCCACCACCATCTCCTTGGTCTTCCCCGCGTTAATCTTCAGGTGGTTCCGGTGGCACCAGTCCACAAAATCCTGGTTCAGTTCTCTGTACTCCTTGTCATCATCATCTGTGATGAGACCCACTATTGCAGAGTCGTCAGAATACTTCTGTAGGTAGCAGCTGGATGAGTTGCACCTAAAATCAGCAGTGTACAGTGTGAAGAGGAAAGGGGCGAGAACCGTACCCTGAGGTGCCCCCGTATTACAGATCACGGTACCTGACACACAATCTCGGGCTCTCACGTATTGAGGTCGATTTGTGAGGTAGTCTAGGATCCAGTTGGAGAGGTGGTGGTCCACTCCAGCAAGGCCCAGCTTGTCCCTCAATAACCTGGGCTGTATGGTGTTAAAAGCACTGGAGAAGTCAAAGAACATTATTCTCACCGTGTTCCCTGGTTTCTCCAGGTGAGACAGAGCCCTGTGCAGAAGATGGATGATGGCATCATCTACCCCAATGCCCGGCCGATAAGCAAACTGGAGTGGGTCCATAGCGGGGCTCACTAGAGGGCGGAGATGTGTGAGAACCAATCTCTCCAAGATCTTCATCAGGTGGGATGTCAGTGCTACAGGTCTGTAGTCGTTGAGGTCCATAGGGTGGGGTTTCTTTGGAACTGGTACCACACAAGAAGATTTCCATAATTCAGGGACTATTTCCTGCCTCAGGCTCATATTATACATATATGTAATTATACCACACAGCTGGTCCCCGCAAGTCTTAATTAGCCTTGCACTGATGTCATCTGGCCCTGCGGCTTTCCTCGCCTTGATCTTTTTCATCTCCTTCCTCACCTGGGCCCGTGTGAAGGTCAGACTGTGGCCAGATAAAGATGGAATTCTGGATTTACTGGTCTGTTGGGAAGTGGCCGCATAGGGAGAAGTCATTGTGGTGGGGGAAGCTGAAGGACATACTGGGGTGGGAGGAGCTGGTGTGTGATCAAATCTGTTGAAGAATAGGTTTAGTTCATTAAGCCAATTAACATCTGCCTCAATCTGGCAGACAGACTGTTTATGACCCGAAATTGACTTAATTGGAGGTAAGAGTGCAGTTACATGTACAGCTTCCTAACCCATTTCTAATTCATGTGTGTAAATGGCCTATTGATCTGATGGAAGAATATGTCATCTGTCAGAAAACTCATCTAACCTGTCAAAAATCTTTACCTGCCAATCATCATTACCACTGTAGTTGCGGTATGTGAATAGCTTTTGAATATGATCTGGAAGGTAAAGCCATCATAAAGCTAGCCTGGCTTTATTTTAAAAATCTGAAAAAAGAGCTAGTCTATCCAACTGGGTCCACACATCAAGCCTGTTACATTTTTGTCTGATGATCTGCTGAGGTGGCAGGGCTTAAACTGCTCATACATGTTAGATGCAGCCGTCCGATCAACGATCTGATTGATTTTATGAACGATCCCACATTGGATATTGACAACTAAACTGCCCAATCGGGGAAGGTGGGGCGGGTTGTGTACTCGTACAAAAATCATAGTGCAGCGATCCCCTTTTTGTATTATGTTTATACAATTTAACAGTTATGATGATGGATACTTTACAACCCCCTGCGTGGGGAAACTATATGCAAATAATTGTAATTGTTTTCTATTTAGTATCATCTTCAATAAAACTGATAAAAACTAAAAAACAGAGTGCACTGAATCCAATCATGTCAAACACTGATATTTTCTGCCAAACACTGGACAAAAGTTTTCAGCAGGGATGTTTGAACTATTATTGTGAGCATTGGACAAAATGGATAAAGTGACCATTTCAGTCAACATAAGTCAAGGAGGCAAGGCATAACAATCTTTGTATCCTTCTGCAGACAAGGCAGTGGGGAAAAGCTCTTTATGTTGTATTGAATTTGGTTTGTGGCGGAGTGATTTAAGGGTCTACATTGGATAAAAGTTTCTGTTAACTGTGACAGGACCAGGGGCAAAGTGTTAGAAGGAGTATACATTTCTCCCAGGTTCTTGTCATATACCTTCTTAAAGCACCTGGGAAACGTGTTCCTTGCTGGAGGGTTTTACCTAAACCCTGGTAAAAGGTCTGGCTGCTGGAATAGGCAGAGTTGGGTGTGGCTCTACTCCATTCAGCCACTTCAGGTTTTGGGATGACTGGGGGTTAATTCCTTGTTACCTGAAGGGTGCGCATATAAGGGCAGACAGCACACAGGTATTTGGCTCTCTCTGCTCCTGGGAAACCACTGTGAGCGTAAACTGCTGTGATTTGTGTTTAGGGAGCTGTGCAGTAGGCCCAGCTCTCAGTTAGTTACCTGTGTTATAGGTAGTAGCCGGGCAGCTAGGATTTTCTTTTGCATTATTTTTGTTTTGCCTGGAAGAACTAATAAAACTGGTTGCGGCCAGTTGCACCAAATTTGACTGGACTGGATTGTTATTACTGTGCCAAAAGTGCTCGTCTATCTGAGGAGATGACAATCCCTGAGTTAATCCCTTTACATAACTCACAGAAAGCATGAAACAAACCTCATACCCCTTTCAAAAGGACATTTTATCAGTTCTTTCTAGAAAGAGACAAGATTGAGATAATTGGATGCTGTTGAGATATAGAGTACATTGACATTCTTTTATTTGGCTCATCATTGACTTGAGCCCAGTCTACAAAGAGGGACTATCATTATATATCAAACAATTCTAAGTGTTAATAATAGTAATTTCCCATTGAAATCACAATAACAAACAATTAATACTAAACTGTTTAAAGGAGCTTTCCAGACATAACTGGAAAACACCAGGGAGACTGGGGGTGGGGTACTATAAAAAATATAACAAAAAAAAACAAACTTATAACTGCATTTCCTTTATGGCTTTGGGTTCTCTGTTCCATCTCTTGCATGCGCTGGTTTGGCAGAAGTGAAGCTGCTCAGGTGTCCACTGGGGGTCAATCACTGGCCTCAGTGGTCACATGTGGAGTATTGGTTATGTATTGACAGTGACATCACCAGTACCCAACGTGTGACCAATGAGGCCAGTCATTGGCTGCCGCCTGAGCTGCTTTACTTCCAGCCCAACCAATGCCAGCACAGGATAAAACAGGGGGAGCAACATCAAAGGGATCAAGGGTAGGTATTTGGGTTTTTTTTTACCCCACCCCTGGTTTTTCCATAATAATTGTAATAATTCTCTTGATATTAACCCAGTATACTTTGTACCTTATACTGTACAACAATATACGCAAAACAGTATGTGGGTTTATATTTATGGAAAATGGTAGAATCAATTTACCAGGTTGGAAATTCTTAGGGAATCCAATTTGGAAAGGTAAACCTGTCACATTGAAAACACAACCTAATCTGCAGGCAGTATGTTAGGAGCTGAGCAGATTGGTCTGTAGTTTTCTAAGAAATGATTCAGTATAACCTGTCATTTATCCATTTATTTATGTGTTGTTTTCTTAGTACCAGACATGGCTCAGTGGTTAGCATAGTTACCTGGAGTCCTGGGTTCGAATCCAGCCAAGGGTAGCATGTACATGGAGTTTGCATGTTCTCCCTGTGTTTGTGTGGGTTTCCTCCTAGTACTCTGATTTCCCCCCACACCTTAAAGACATACTGATAGGGAATTTGGATTGTGAGTGATGACAATATCTGTAAAGTGGAATACATTGGCACTAAATAAGTCTGTAAAAGAATAAGTCATGGGGGTGGTCCTATCAGTGATTGATGACTATCTTTGTATGAACATTCATCTATAGAGGGCTACCCCATGAATAGATGATTATAAGCATAAAAAGAGCAAAGATATCAATGCATTTTATAGTGGTTATTTTTAAATATTTGCTCATGTGTAGATTCATTATTGAGTTCATTACTGTCACGCTGTATGGGTTGTATATTATCTATTTGGGCACATGGATTTCATAGAATGGGCCCAGAACAGAGCTCTCCATGGAACACTAATGTGATACTATCAACAAGCAGTGAGATAAGAATTTTTCATTTAAGCACAAGCTTTCCACATATTAGTCCTATGAGACAAAATAAAATTCACAGGAATTAAATAATAAAATGCACATATCATATCACATTACAGAATATAGAAAAAGGTATATAGAAAAAAAAAATTGTTCAGCACTTGAGAAAGATCCTGCTTGGACTGAAGCGTTGCATAAGGTTTCATTCACACAATCGAGGTGCAAAACAGCAGTGAAAAATGTCCATTTTTCTCAGCCGTCTTGCACCTGAGGGTGGCTGTTTTCACAGATCTCCCAAACATTTGAGTGTATGGATGGGAATGTGAAAACGGATAACAACAGTCATGTGAATAGCCCGCATTCACAGACATTGAATTTAATACTGCCTTGTGATGTCTATTAAAAAAACAGATGTTACACAGCCATATATACTATAGGGCTAATATACATCCACTTTTCTTTGACTATGATAAATTCCTGACCTATTTTTTTATTTTTTTATTTAAGTGACCAAGAGGTCACACACCATTTATTTAACTGGTGCTTCTCTTTTTTCTGTTTACTATTGTATGGTATACAGTACAGACCAAAAGTTTGGACACACCTTCTCATTCCAAGAGTTTTCTGTATTTTCATGACTATAAAAATTGTAGATTCACACAGAAGGCATCAAAACTATGAATTAACACATGTGGAATTATATACTTAACAAAAAAGTGTGAAACAACTGAAAATATGTCTTATATTCTAGGTTCTTCAAAGTAGCCACCTTTTGCTTTGATTACTGCTTTGCACACGCTTGGCATTCTCTTGATGAGATTCAAGAGGTAGTCACCTGAAATGGTCTTCCAACAGTCTTGAAGGAGTTCCCAGAGATGCTTAGCACTTGTTGGTCCTTTTGCCTTCACTCTGCGGTCCAGCTCACCCCAAACCATCTCGATTGGGTTCAGGTCTGATGACTGTGGAGGCCAGGTCATCTGGCGTAGCACCCCATCACTCTCCTTCTTGGTCAAATAGCCCTTACACAGTCTGGAGGTGTGTTTGGGGTCATTGTCCTGTTGAAAAATAAATGATGGTCCAACTAAACGCAAACCGGATGGAATAGCATGCCGCTGCAAGATGCTGTGGTAACCATGCTGGTTCAGTATTCCTTCAATTTTGAATAAATCCCCAACAGTGTCACCAGCAAAGACCTGGTCTCTAATCTGAGCTGCTGTTAATATGCGATTTCTGAGGCTGGTGACTCGGATGAACTTATCCTCCGCAGCAGAGGTGACTCTTGGTCTTCCTTTCCAGGGGCGGTCCTCATGTGAGCCAGTTTCTTTGTAGCGCTTGATGGTTTTGGCCACTGCACTTGGGGACACTTTCAAAGTTTTCCCAATTTTTCGGACTGACTGACCTTCATTTCTTAAAGTAATGATGGCCACTCGTTTTTCTTTACTTAGCTGCTTTTTTCTTGCCATAATACAAATTCTAACACTCCATTCAGTAGGACTATCAGCTGTGTATCCACCTGACTTCTGAACAACACAACTGATGGTCCCAACCCCATTTATAAGGCAAGAAATCCCACTTATTAAACCTGACAGGGCACACCTGTGAAGTGAAAACCATTTCAGGTGACTACCTCTTGAAGCTCCTCAAGAGAATGCCAAGAGTGTGCAAAGCAGTAATCAAAGCAAAAGGTGGCTACTTTGAAGAACCTAGAATATAAGACATATTTTCAGTTGTTTCACACTTTTTTGTTAAGTATATAATTCCACATGTGTTAATTCATAGTTTTGATGCCTTCAGTGTGAATCTACAATTTTTATAGTCATGAAAATACAGAAAACTCTTGGAATGAGAAGGTGTGTCCAAACTTTTGGTCTGTACTGTATATATGTATATATTTGCTGTCCTATTAGAGAAGACTCTTTGGCCTTATTCATAGAACATTGACGTTTTTGACAGATCTAACAGCTGTTAAAAATTACTGTTTTTAATGGCTGTTTTGCATCCGTTCCATTTTTTCATTTTTGATGACTATCTTCTGTTTTTCATCAGTTTTTTTTTTCTTTTTTGACCCAAACCACTGATCCGTTTTTAACAAATGTAAAGCAGATTTCAATCCGATTTACATCCATTAAAAATGGATCCATTGATTCTTTTGGGTCCGTGTGTCTGCAGAGATCGCAGCAGAACGCTTAAAAAAAAAAAAAAAAAAAATATTGTTGCTTCTAGACAAATACTGTGGTAGAAAATTAAGAAAAATTGAATTGAATTGGTGTTAATGTACCCTTAGGCTACATTCACATGGTGGAAAATTAAGCGAAATTCCACTTCATTTTCTGCTGCCGTATTAGGCTGTGGGATTTCCACAACGGAATGCCGATCTGCTGATTAGGCCTGAATGAATGGGCCTAATTAGTAGGGATTTCTGAGCTGCGGAATCTGCGGCAAGATTGAGCAGGTTGCTGATTTTTTCCGCGACCTTTTATGATCTCTGATTTGAGACAGAATCTGCAACGGATTCGGGGGCGGAATCCGCTCCCAAATCCGTGGCAGATTCCTACATGTGAACTTTAGAGTACATTCCTTAAAAAACTGAAACAACGGTGGCCGAAAATTTCTGCCATTCATCTGAATGGGTTATTTCAGTGGCTAAAACATGGATTTATGTAAGCACCAATCAGATGAAAAGGAGAGTTGAAAAGAATCTGTTGGGGGTTAATAGACCCATACAAGGCTGAAAAAAAAACCTCATCTTATATGACTTTATTTTGATGAATTAATAAAGCGAACATTAAGTAGAAAACCTGGTGATGTGGCGATCCCCTGTGGATGCGATCACTCTCTAAGGATGACACAATTAATGACTTGATGTTTTACACATACAAAAATTAAGCAAACCGAAAAATAAATGAATTAGACTGTGGTACATAATATTAAAAGATATCTAAGAGAATAGTTAAAGAAGACCTTTCACCAACTCCACCTTGTATTGTGTAATAGGCCCAGCTCCACTGATTCCAAGCAATCATTTCTGTTAATTCCATCACCCAATATACTAATAATTTAGTTCCTGCCGCATAACGTGTCCCACGCGGCAAAGTTGCAGGAGCTGTTTCCTTGACACGGCAGCCGAGAATTTCATGAAGACTCCCAGGCCTGCCAATTCTAGATTAGTACATCCCTGTGTCCCACCTGTGCAGCCCCTGCTTTTAAATCACGGCAAGCCGGTTGCAGCATGGTCGTCTGCAACCGACCTTAGGCTGAGGTCGCATGGGACAGAAAAAGATCAGACATGTTGAATTTCTACATGCCCTATGCTTTGTTCTCATGTGAGACAATGGTTGTACATGGCTTTCTCCCCACTGAGAACACACACTCTGTTTAGAATTGAACATATATATGTATGGAGGAGTCAGGAGGAATAGCTATCAGCTAAATGAACGTTCATTCCACATCTATTGATGATGTTTGGCCATCTTAAGACTTAGATGCTGCAGACCCCTAGGTGGCAAAGTCTCAGGAAAATTGCTCCATTTGCTTGCCCTGTTATCCAGCCCTAGTCCAACATGAAGAGCGGGGCTGATAACATAAAAGCATACTTATCTATGGAGTGCTTATATGTCACATGTATGACTTTTTTTTCTGATGATAGAAGATAATGATAATTGCTTTGATTAAATTAGGTTTATTAACCCATCTGCAGTACAGAATTCTATTAGAAGTGAGCTGAGAATTTTAATTGTTCATTTCTGCAGATTTCGTTGGGAGGGTTGTAGTCTGTTTTGGTAAATTCTGCGTATATGCTGAAATAGACAAATGCAATGAATGATCTTTAAGTATATTAAGGTCTGTTTCATGAAGTCAGCTCCATAAGCAGTCACCTAGTACCAATAGTGTTCCATTGGTTTAGGTCACAGTTTACACTTAGTGGGTAGAGTGAAACACTTCCATGTATGGAAGATCACACATATCTGTATTGTATGTGAGCAGCATTGTCCATATCTTAACCGTTCATTGCTTTGGTCTTATATACTGGGCAGTTATTGTTATGTCCACTCCTAATCATTCTGATCTAAATGGTAATTGCATTATGTAAATGGATCTTTAGTCTCCAAGTGCTACTAGTGCCACAAGGCAATTCTCTTAGTTAAGGCTGTGCTTACACATTGCTGCGGGATTTTTGCAGCACTTCTGAAAAATTGCAAAAACTTCAACATTGCCACATGTGAACACTGTCTAACAGTGCAAATTATATATAGATTAACTATAATGTATATTTTTTGCAGATGAGTATCCTGGCATTGTCATACAAGGTGAATACCTGTCACCTCTCTGACCTGTCTGTTCTGAAAATACTTGTATTCCCCACTGAAATAACAATTCTGGAGCAACTTCTGTCAGAACTCTGCACCATGCTGTTTCTCTGTTATTCTTCCTGGAAAATTGTAATTAAATTCACAGCTGGGCGTTACCATTCCTTGTCAGTGGAGTGTACCATTCACTGTCATTGCTGATTGGGCATTGTGGAGAGACACCAAGTTGTCAATTTGCTAATACACTTCTTGGAGAAATAATAGAGGAACAACCCAATGCAGACTTTAAAGAAAAATTATCAAGAATTGTTAATTCATGGAAAATAGAAGTATTTACTACATAGACAAGTCAGGGCTAAAAGGGAATTCCTATTATAAGTATTTATGGTATAACCACAGGGTATACCATAAATGCCCAACAGCTACAAGTCCTACCCCCTCACCCATCGGAAGAATTAGTAGTAAGTATTCCCCATTATCCCCCCACCCCCAAATTGTAGATATTGGAGGGAATTTGTTATCCCTTGTACGCTAATTTTCTGGCACACAAGGCATGAGAAAGTTGCAATGGTTTGCGCTGGTTCAGGTTTTGTGCAGGAATTATAGGAAACTCAGCGGAGGCCGAGGTATGTGTAAAATAAAAAAAAAAAAAAGGCCATAATTGTTGATTATGTAGATAATCTGTTTTCCCTTAGTCTGAACAGCAGCACAATATGGGGTATCTCTGCCCCTGTGTGTTGGTAGGACAAACGGAATTTTTAATTTACATAATTAATTAAATGATACTCCCCTATAAGAGGCCAAGGAGACCTCCCCTCACTGTGTTAGTTATAAAGAATAAAAGAAAAAAACAACAATCCTTCCTAAAGGGGGGAAAGCTTGTGCTGCTGTTCGGACTAAGGGAAAACAGATTATCTACATAATCAACGATTCCCCTTACGTCTAACAGCAGCACAATATGGGGACATAGCAAGTAGATCCCCTAGGGAGGGTTCTCACTAACTACAGTACCGTATGAATGCCCAAAGGCAGTAACCTCTGAACTATGGACATCTAACTGATAGTGTTTAACAAAGGTTAGTTGACCAAAAACGGCTGCACAAACTGCTCAAAAAAGCAAGACCGACTCTCAGCCCAGGAGGCCGACACAGCCCTTTGATAAACTCGGGCGATAACCCAAGCAAAATAAATTTAAATTAAGAGGGTTTCCCAATCTTCTGAAGGATTATGTACACAGAAGATAAATTTTGGAGACACCATACTATATCCAAAGTATGGAGTTTTCCCCCCTTCCTTAGAGGAAGAAGCTGGGAAAGAAAACTGGTAAGGAGACCACCTGGTTAATATTAGCCCAAGAGGGCACCTTAGGGTTAAACCTAGGAAGAAATCTGAGCTGGGCCCAAATGAGAAAAAAAAAAAAAATATATATGGCTCTTCAGAAAAGAAGCCTGCAACTCTGGTATTCTTTTAGCTAGGTGATAGCTAGCAAAAAGGTGGTTTGCAAGCCAGAAACTTAAGATTCACCTTCTCAAATGGTTCCAATGTCGGGCCGCAAAGGCCAGAAAGAACTGTGGATAGATGCCAGAGTGGAACGGGAGCTGCAACTACTTACCTAAGTCTCATAGCACCCTTAGGAAATTCTGGAAATTAAGGGGTTCAGAGACAATCTTTTGCTTAAGCAGTTGGATAGGGCTGAAACCTGCACCTTCAGTGTGGCAGGGGAAAGGCCCTTATCCAAGCGGTCCTGAAGAAAATTCTGAATCATTCTCGTAGAAGGATTCGAACTATTCAATTACTGTCTGGAGAACCACTCCTTGAAGACAATACCTATCCTTAGGTATCTTTTATTGGTGGATTCTGCTCTTGCACAGAAAAAAAGGTCTTCAGGACGACTTCTGACAGTCCACTAGGGACTGAGCAACCTTCAAGCTGTCAGGTTGAATCTCCTCAGATCCTGGCACTTCTGAGTTCCTTGGGAAACCAGGTTCCGGATTGGGGGAAGCCTCTAATAGATCCCTTGACTCATGAGCATGAGTTGGGAACACCAAGCTCTTTTTGGTTATCACATACTCTTGGTCCTGTCGGACTTTCATCAATACCCTCGGTATCATGGAAAGTGGAGGGAAGATGTACACCAGCCTTAACCTCCAAGGGATGGACAGGGCATCCACTGCCAAGGGATAGTCCTCCTGATGTAGTGAGCAGAACGTCTCTACCTTGGTATTGAGTCTGGTCACCATAAGGTCTACTTCTGGAAGACCCCACTTCAGGGTGATCTGGTGGAACATTCTTGATTGAGAGACCATTCTCCTGATACGATAAGACCCTGACTCAACTGATCCGCTATTATGTTCAAGGAGCCCTTGATGTGAACTGCAGAGAGATGGGTCAGATCTTTCTCTGCCCAGGTGAAAATCAGACCTGCCTCCCTGAGAAGGGAGAATTATCTGATGCCTTCCTGTTTGTTACAGTCACCATGTTGACGGATCGGATCTTGACAGCTCTTCCTCTTAGAAGAGGAGAAGAATGGAGGAGTGCCAGGTGAACTTCACTGAGTTTCCTCCAGATGGATGATATCATCTTTTCTAGCCTGCTCCAGAATCCTTGTACGGTTTTGTCGTACAGATGGGCTCCTCATCCTGAAAAGGATGCATCGGTCAACAGGGTCCAAAGACGTTGGACCGTGGACATCCAACTTTCAGGTGTATCACCAATTGAGAGAAAGACAGGTTCTGGGAGAAAGTCTGATCCTCTTGTCAAGACTCAGAGGGCTATGATTTCAGACGCTTAGTACTACCAACTGGAGGGGACGCATATGCCATAAAGTCCAAGGAACTGAATTGGCTAGGGCTGACATGAGGCCAGGACACTCATAATTGTTCTGATGAACATCCGACGTATTTTGAGAAGATATGATAACCTGTATAGCGCCATCATATTCCGCAGCGCCCTCACGGACATTGACAGATATAGGGCGCTGTCCCATATAGGACTAACAATCCACATTCCCTATCAGTATGTCTTAGGAGTGTGGGAGGAGTCCGGAGACCCCGGAGGAAACCCACGCAAACATGGGGAAAAAATATAGTCTCCTTGCAGATTTTTGAATCACCTCTGACTTCTCCCGGTTATTAGCCTGGATTCTGGAAAAAAAAAGACACAGTTGTCTGCAGGTGCTGGAGCAGGATGGTTTCTGACTAGGCTTTTATTAGCCAGTCGTCCAACATGGCACTATGAACAGACCTAGAGGTCTGAGTGCAGTTGTTTCTGGAGCCATCACCTAGGTAAAGGTGTGGGGAGCCAAGGAAATGCCGAAGGGCAGGGCCGCAAACTGAAAATGTCACCTAGAAACAGCAATTCCCAGATACTCTCTGTGAGGAGGATAACTGGAACTTGTAAGTACGCATCCTTTAGGTCGAGAGTGACAAGAACATTGCTTTGGAGCAAGGATGTGACCAACTTCCCGATGTCCCTTTGGAAACGCTCTTCCTTATGAAGAGACTTAGATATTAGGACTATAACATATATTGGTAGCAGGAAGTCTGGAGAGTAGACCCCAAACCTTCTTCTGAGGGAGGACCTTCCCAAGGCACCCCTGCCCAGGTATTCCAGAATGGAATTTTCCAGTATAACCTGCTCCAGTGCAGGAAAGAAAGGGTTGCGAGAATCTGTCTCGTGGTGGGCGAAGAATTCGTCTGCATAACCCCGCTGTATTATCTGCAAGACCAAAGTTCTTGGATCTTGCAGCAGGAGAGAAAAAATGGGAGAGACATCCTCCAACAGGAGTACTTGCTGCCACAGGAAGCGAGAAGTTGGCGTCAAAGCCAGGCTTCTTTCTGTCCCCTCCTTGGGGAACTTGCGTCCAGCCCCTCTAGACTGATATGTAGCACGCCTCTGATATTAGAACGTAGATTGAGGCAGCTGCACTGATAACTTCTGCCCCGGCCAGAAGGTCCTGCTTTCTCTTTAAAGGACTGCGGAAGGCAGTTAACCTTTTAATCACAAGACCTTCCATGATGTCGACCAGGCCTCTGCTAAAATGTTTACCCAGCTCAAGCGTAGGGAGCATATGTTATACTTGGATGCATTGTCCGCTCCCCAAATTTTCAACCATAATGGCCTTCTAGCAGCTCTAGAGAAGGCCCTAGATCTGGCAGGCATCTTGACCTGGTATACGGAAACTTCTGCTAGATACTCTCTTATTCGCTACCTCATTGGAGGCGATGTCCACAGAAGCCTGAGCATGTCAAAGCTTTATCCAGTGTCGCGTCCACTTGGAAGGCCCTGGGCCCCCTATAGGTGGAACTAGAGGCTTCCCCAAGTTCAACATCACGGTCGCCTGACCAGATGGACTTCAGCAGCCTAGGCATCCTTACCAAGAGGCCTGCTGGGATTTAGCACAGTGTCAACATCACAGTCACCTGACCAAATGGACTTCAGCAGCCTAGGCATCCTTACCAAGAGGCCTGCTGGGATTTAGCGAAGTGTCTTCATCACACGAGTGCATCACATTGAGTATGTGAAATTCCTCTTCTGATGGAACTGACTGAAGATGTTTCTCAGTATGAAGCTTCTTGAGAAATCAAGTTCCGGATTTCTTATCCTGCTCTTTGACCCACACAATTACGTCACGAATGGACGAATCCTCAGATGGGGACCCACGGCATTGGCAAAAGCGGATGTAATGGTACCATCAGACAGAGGGATGTCGCACTCCTTACAAGCGAAATGCTTCATCTTAGAGGACCTTTCCCTCATTAAGTCGCCGCTGCCACCGAAAGCAGTCAGAACACCCACTCTAGCTGCCCCTGTGTTTCCTTGAATTCCTGACAACCACTTTAAGACTGACAAACAGATATTCACAGATATATCAATTGTAACAGCTTTGTTTTGCTGGCTGGCACTTGCTAGTACATCATGATGTGTCTTCAGCACTTGTACTGTACACGTGCATGGCCTGTAGAAGTGGTCATTAGAGTCACACAATCAGGGGGCCATTGTAAGACTAGAGCAGCAGACCACTGCAGATGCAGCCAAGGAGTCATTTCTGTTTTTCTTCCTCCCCTGCACTTTGTGGCTATTTATAAATTGACAGACTAATGAGTTTATGTGGCGTACTAATTTCTCATATCTCTTTGTTTGCCCAGCAACTGGAGACCTATTTACACTCATAATTATAAGTAAGAGCAGCGGCTTACAGAAGCTGTGTGATCGCTCAGAGGCTGACCACATTCACTGTCTCCTTCCCATATACTGCACTGAATAAAAAATATACTCCTAAGCGAGAGATGCAAAACAAATGTCAAGTTATATAATGGCCATATACTGCAATAAACTGGGCAAACTCGTATCTTTTATAATAAAAGTAAGTTATATTAAATTTTTTCTATAGGTGATTTCTTTTTAACCATTATGCATAGCTGTATTTGGCTGCATACTGTATGGTTGTAACTGGCCAATACTACAAATACATATTGCCAACTCTTTAAGTCTATATACGTTACATAAAGTATAAACATTACATTAAATAGCCACCTTATTAGAAACACTAGTTGGCGTATCCCTGTATGGAAATTAGACAAGTGACCCCCAAGTGCAGCATAAAATCAAGTGAGTATGTTTCCTGTGGATCGCTTTCTGGGTGAATCCACATTAGGTCCGAGGCAAAAACCACGGCGTTTTACAGTAGCTGCAAAGTGGATGGGATTCTGGCTAATCCCATCCTTACATTCCAGAAAAATATCTGCAGCGGACATGCTGCGATTTACAAAAACCGTTGAGTTTTGTAAATCACAGCATGTCAATTATACCATTCGGAAACACTGGAATTTTCCCTATAGGAATAATTGAAGCAGAAAGTCCTGTGAAAAGCGATGCAGGAAAAACCGCAATGTGTTTCCACAGCTGTTTTACTCACAGCTCTTTTTGGCAGCGGCCCACTACGTGGGGCATTAGCCTAGAATGGCAAAATCCAGCAATCTGAATGACTTTGAACAAGGCATGGCCACCTGTGATAGACTAGTTGGTCCAGTATCAACCTTGTGGGGTTTCACTAATACAATGGACTTAGGAGTAGCTAGAGAATTGTGTGATTGAAGGAAAAACATAAAGAGAATGGGGATCCAGTGGATGGGATCAGAAGAGGATGTGTAAGGTATTGCTCTGATAGACAGGCGGTGCACAGTCAGGCAAACTGCAACCAGATACAATGCTGGTGCTCCAACTGTGTCTGTTAGGATATAACAGTAAATGACTAGTTTAGTTGCCTCTAAGGCTTTGTGTATATGACTGTGTACTGTATCAGCTAGAATACTGACCCATTTGTTTCTATGACCCTATACACATGCCTATGTATGCGGCAGTGAGCCTGGGGCTCACTAGATAAAGTGAGTGGTCAGTGGAGGCACGGCGGCACATGGATGTCATCAATGTGTTGTCTATACTGTTTTACCACGGACCAGGCACATGAAAAAGATCGTATGCAGGCAGCCTAAGGAACATAAAGGCAAGGCTGCAGTATGTAAGAGGGCACAAAAATGTGCTACCTCTGTATGCCGTGATATATTGCTGTAGGTTTGAAGGACAAAGGAGAGCCAGTGCAGTAATTGACGGGTGTCTCCAATGAAGAGGCCATTCAGTGTTATGTACAGGCATAGTAAGAAGACACAGTGTATATACAGTTATCAGCGTCTACAGCTAGATATCAAGTTTCTCATACATATTTTACACCCTAACCATGGCCTGCAGGGGAAATACATTTATCACACATCCTGCAGTTACAGCAATGTTTGCCTTTTTTGGGCTAAAACAATGAGGCCAGACTTTCGTTGGCAACCTACAGCAAATTGTGAAAATGTCTACACAAACAGCATTGTAATTTTTGCTGTTTTTATGATGTTTTGGGAGGTCGGAGGTGCTGTCAATGCTGAAGGCATGGTGTGAGGTTTTTTTTACTGCTGTTTTTCTCCACAGTCTTTTCACTAGAACTCTTGAGTGAAACATTTAAGGTCTATGATCTTAAAGGGAATCTGTCAGCAGTATGCTGCGTATAAACCTAATCCCACTACCTTGTAGAGGTACATTTTCCAAATACAGATGTAAGAGAGTTAACCTGAACTTCTGCAGCAATATAAGTTAGGGTAGCGTGATATCTTATCAAGTTATTAAAAAGTTTTTTCAAGGACTTTTCATTGTTTGCTGTCTTCTATGGTAAGATATCATGCTACAGCAATTCATTGAGCTGCAGAAATTCAGGTTAAATATGCCATGTCTGTGTGTCTGTGGTATTCAGCTTTGGAGCCCCATTATCATGTAAATTGTGGTTTTATTAATATGTAAATGAGGAAAAAGTGCTTTGGGGGAGTTCCTTCATTTGCATATAAATAAAATGTGATTTACGTGACAATGGTGCTCCAAAGCTACATAACAGAGACATATTTGGAAACTGTAGAATCCCTTCTACAAGGTACCGGGATTAGGTTTATAACCAATTTACTACTGACAGACTCCCTTTGACATTGTTGTATGCCTTGACCCTCCATGATGGCATAAGGCATCCCTACAGGTCCATATTACGGTGCATCTGTGGATACCTGCATAATATGCCATTGTTTTTCTAGTGGATTCTCATGGAAACCATGAGAAAGTATGCGCTGTATGCCTATTTATATAATTGCAGTTACACTGATATACAATATGGGTGCCATGTTACTGATCTTTGCCACATTCCTCATATTATAGCCATGTGCATGAGCCCATATGAGAGATGAACCATAGAAATTAGTGTTTTATTATTATTATACGTGATGGACACATTTCATAATAAACTAGAATAGTAAGTATATAGTTTCATAGTGTCCCTAAGATCTAGAATGTGGGTTGGAATTCATTGGTGTTATTTTGGTACCAGTACATAATTTTGAGCTGGCATTTACAGTATATACAGGAATATATTGCAGGATAGGAATGTGAAAAAATGTCCTTTTTCTGGCGGTGTGGGCCATCAGAATGGTGAAGATACAGGTTAGATAGTGATGGGACATTTCTGATTGTTTTGACCTTTTGCACATAGCAATTTATCATTGCTTTTTGACATTTTTGATCATGTAGTAATTAATACAGCAACATATAATTCCAGCCTTAGGCTCGCATTGCCTGGCTGTATTTAATTCATGCCTCACTACCAATCATTTTACCCATTTTATGACACACAGATAACAGACAGACACAGTTTGTTCTTGCGTCTCCGATATCATTACAGCTGACCTTCCAGCTACTATCGCCTTGTGACACATTACATTGCTTTCAACCTTGCATCAGGTTCATTGCTCATTATTGTTCAGCTAAAGAAAAAGCACGCACACTTTTTAGAGACTCGGGGTCACATTTCCTCAGCGTTACTATAAATAGACACCATTGTTACCAATTTATAGACTTGCAATGCATTTGGCTGCACTTTATAATGGTGAGCTATGTGAAATAAGAAGGTTTAACCAATATGACATTAACAAGGACCTGTAGGGTGATTTGAGATACTAAACCACTAAACCATGCACAGGTCCTTATGGTCCTCCTGTTGTAAAGTCATACGTGCCTGCAATAAAAAAAAAAAAAAAAAGTAAGATTTATTCTCATACAGCCTCTGTACTCCCCACACTGACACAGTTCTTTAGTGAAGCCAAAGGAGTACACCTCAACTTCAAAGCGCATGCGCCGTAACTCCGGCACTTGGACATTAAAGCCAGGGTGTACGCCACCCTGAAGAACTGCGCAGGTGCTGAAAGCAACAGAGATGAGTCCGATGAGACTCATCAGAGACATCTCTAGGTAAGTATAAAGGTTTATTTTTTTAAAAACACGGGCAATGGATTAAAAACAAGATGAATCGACCAAATTACCAATTACCCAAATCGACCTGACAAGTTCTTTAAAGAGATTGTATCACCAATTTTTGTATTAGGTAAAACCAGATAGTCAAATATATCACTTTTTTAAAATTATTTTCTGATTAGAGATTTTTTTTAGTTCTATTTCCTGTACATGATTATGGGGGCTGCCATTTTGCCTGAGCTTTGCCTCTGCCGTGTTAACAGAAATGTAGTGATATGCTTTACATTTTCATAGCCATAGGCAGCAATAGACTGGAGTCAACTCAGTGAGGTCATGGGAGTTTTCTAAACATGTTCTGCACAGGGAGGTTGAGTTGATAAGCTGTGACTTCTATTGTCAGTAGTGGATAAAATGATGGGTCAGTGGTATTATTTATAGTCTTATCTTCTAATATAATCCTGTCTGTCTTGTCTGTGGTGTTATTTGAGTGACTTCTGTAAAGAAAGCCCCAACAGTATCGGCAAATGTTAGACTATTATTCAGCAAGAAGCATCGTGGCAAGAGTGAAAATTGCAGGATTTAACACTTTTGAAAAAAATATAGGCAAAAAAATGACATGGACATTTTTTAAAAGTCAAAATTATTAAAAATATGTTTAACATAAAAGCTTGTTTTAAAAATATAGGTCATTTTCTGGAGACACATTCCCTTTAGATGCAAAATGCAGACTCTTATGAACTATCCTATATGAACTTGCTCTGTTAATCCAAATAATATAACAGAGTACTTTGACTACAAGTCATACACATTAGTGGCTTATCCTAAGAACCCCACAAATAAATATTTGGGAGTCCATCCTCAAGGATTTCCAACTATCAGCATAAGAAAGTCCACATACTCATTATTGTCTACACAGGCAGGGGGCTCATCCTTATGGGTGGCTGTACCTATTGCAACTCGTCCAATCTGGTCATCTCTGTGGTCTCTTCTTGTTTTTCATCAGAGGTCCTATAGGTAAGACCCCCACCAACTACTAATTGATGGCACCGACATTGAACAGTGTAGGAAGACATCTACTTCCTTCATTGGGGGTCCCAAGTGACAGACCCCCACCAATCTCTGATTTATGACTTATTCTAAGGATAGGTCTTGGATAACCCATTCGAATGCTGTTTAAGCAGATGCCAAATAAATTATTGAGAGTAGTTGTCTCATCATTAATATTTAATTTGTCTGACAGAATGTGGAAAACACAACATTTCTTCGACGGAATTCTTTAACAAAAGGCTTCTGTGTCTACTTATTGCTGTCACATACACTTCTTTTGGTTCCCTCTCAATGTGTTAAGTGCTAATGAGAAGAACCTAAATAGTGGGACTGGACTACTGTGCACGTGTGACCACCAGCAATGGAAACATTAGGTGGACATTCTGAGAGGGTATCAAAAGAGCCCTCAGCGGGAGGCGGAGCCTACTGTGGAACGGAATGGCCGCATAGTTGTAAAGCTCCAGGCCTGAGTCCTATATAGCGGCAAGAAAAAGCGACGTGCCCGTGGATTGCACTCACCTAACGGCACAGGGAGCGCTTGCTAATCTCGAGGATGCCGAGAAAGAGGAAATCTGCGGTTAATCCGCAGAAAATTTCAGATTTTTATTTCCCCCACGGAGGAGGGGAAGACTAAAATGGCGGCGGTTCGCGCTCCAACGCGGTCTCCGGGACCTCATCTCCGTCCCGAGACTCTCCGGAGGAGCCGCTCACCCTCTCCGCTCGGTGGAGAGCGCTGTCAGAGCCATCGATTCCACAGCTGATGGGGTGCGGAGGTCCGGAGGCACCGGGGCCGTCTCCCCGGCGGGCCGAGGTGAGCGCGGTTCCGGGGCCTTCTCCTGCCGACACACCGAGGCCTACAGGCCTAAACAACGCGGAGGGCACCCCACTTGCCCACAGCCAGCCCGGTCAAGCAGAAACTCAGGCTCCAGCTCACTGAGTCTCCAGAAGGGGAGGTGAGCGATACCACACTGTCTGTACCGCCATCTATCGACTTTTTTGCAGATATTCCGGCTACTGCAAGCCTACTTACTGAGGCCTCCATGAAAAACATGCTTATGGCCTTTTGTAAATCACTGACAACTGACATGTCTTTAATGGTTAAACCGCTAGATAGAGATCTCCAGGAATTGCAAAAACGCACGGTTCATGTAGAATCTAAAATGGCGGAGTTTGCTGCATCACATAATGCTCTTATAGATGCACACTATGAGGTGGAAAAAGATGTGTCGTTTCTGAAAACTAAAATAGCAGACTTGGAAGACCGCTCGCGGCGCAATAATCTGAAGTTTAGAGGGATTCCAGAGTCAGTATCTGCGAACAATTTGACAGCTTTCCTTCAAGACCTGATACACACGCTCTTACCAAACCTCACGATAATGGACTTAACCACTGATAGAGCGCATAGAATCCCAAGGCCTTCACACCTGGACGAAGCCGTACCCAGAGATGTATTAGCAAAAATCCATTTTTACCGCACTAAAGAACTGGTGCTGCTGACCTCACGGAAAACTGGCCGGATACCTGACCCATACCAGAAAATTTCCATCTACTCCGACCTTTCGGCCGCAACTCTACAATTGAGAAAGCAATTCATCCCTATTACTACGACGCTACGCCACCATAACATCCTATATAAATGGGGATTCCCGGTCAGAGTGATCATATCTAGAAACAACCTTATTCATGTTATCAAATCTCTGGAAGACGGCAAACAGTTGCTAAACAAATGGAACATTCCGCTCCTTGACCCGACGCCCAAATTACCACCTGGCCCAGTGTCTGATGGTTGGCATAAAACGAAAACCCCAAGACGTCCACCAAAAGGGCTGCACAGCTAGAGACTCACCTTAAAATGGATTCCGTATGTCCACTACTGCTGAACTTATCCCCCCAGGATTACAACAGCCACTGGTCCGCTGTACCACATTTCCTTTTTTTGTTTTGTTGAGGTGGCTTAGCCGCTGGTTTCAGTGTTTTTATAGTTTGTTTTCTCCTCGGTTTTGGCACTTGGGACGCTGTGAGTACACATGGCAAAGACGAATATGCTTCTTCCTGCTACTGGTAATTTTGGATATGGGTGGTTGTGGTAAGATTATTGTAGCATTACTAATTGTAAATTATGGTACTTAATATTATGTCCATGAATGTCAGAGGTTTGAACTCCCCTCAAAAGAGAGCCCATTGTGGCGAGAGGCCCGAGCTCAAGGCTGTGACATTCTTGCAGTTCAAGAAACACATCTTTTAGAGATAGATGCCTTTCGAGTCAAACATTCAGCATATCCACATATATTTCACGCTCACTGCTCTTCCAAGCGCAGGGGAACACTAATTGGGATCAGAGATTCAGTGGCATTTCAGCTGGTGTCCCATCATGCTGACCCGGGAGGGCGATTTGTCATATTAGTCTGTATCCTTAATAATGTCACATACACATTGGTTTCGGTTTACGCCCCGAACAGAAAGCAGGTGTCTTTCTTGGGGAGACTTATGAAAGTAGTGGAGAGAAAAAAGCAAGGATGCTTAGTATTAATGGGAGACTTTAACATGGCTCCGGACCCAGTGGCAGACACTACTTCTGGCACAACGACACGTCATCCTTCATTTTCGCAGGCTATATGGCGACATGACTTATTTGATGCATGGCGTATCCTGCATAATACCGAAAAAGATTACACCTACTATTCTATGGTTCATAATAGTTATTCCCGAATAGATCTATTCTTAATAGAACAAACTAGTATTCCCTTGGCCGTGAAGTCAGATATTTCACAAATAACATGGTCAGACCATGCAGCAATAACCTTGACTCTCAGAGAAAAATATGAATGCCCTAGAGCGTATGTATGGAGGTGCAACGAATTCTTAATGTCACAGCCAAAATACAAAACAATCCTGGAAAATGATCTGAAGGAATTCTTTCGGACCAATGCTCCTTCTGCCCCTAGCCCTGATATATTGTGGAATTCACATAAAGCTTTTATCAGAGGAACATTTATCCATCTAGGACACATTGAAAAGAAATCTAGGTTAGCAGAAATTGATCGACTATTGCACCAAATAAAGTCTATCGATAATAGTAATAAAAAATCTCCTTCCCCCTCCAATGCAGCACAGTTGGCGACACTACGCCATCAACTGACAGCCTGTCTACTGCATAACTATGAGAAAAACTTGAAAAGGGCAAAAGCGACTTATTACTCTCAATCTAACAAGGCAGGGAAGCTTCTAGCGTCCAAACTTAAACAAAAACATACACGGTCCAAAATCCCATTTCTCCAAAGCAAAGATGGCACACACAAAATTTATGATCCTAGCGGCATCGCCGATGCCTTTAAAGCTTTCTATGAAGACTTATACAACATTAGAGAGGATTCCTCTATAACACTTCCAGCGAAACAAGAAATTGCCAAGTTTCTCGCAAGTACTCAATTGTCCACACTCACAGAAACACAACTGGACTCTTTGAATGAACCCATCTCACCTTCAGAACTGCTGTCAGTAGTCAAGTCGCTGCCACCTCAAAAGTCCCCGGGCCCAGATGGCCTTACTAACGAATATTACAAAAAGTTTTCTCCACTCCTGTTAAGCCCGCTGCTGTCGTTTTTAATGGCTGCGGTGGACTCCGGCACTATTCCAGGAGAGAATCAGGAGGCCCTGGTGGTGACATTGCCTAAACCGGGCAAGCCTGCCATCAGCCCCCAAAATTTTCGACCAATATCCCTATTAAACTCAGATTTAAAAATTTATGCCAAAATTATAGCGAATAGAGTAGCGGCTTGTCTTCCGAGCTTAATAAACCACGATCAAGTGGGATTTGTGAAGGGGAGGCAGTCATACGACAATACTAGACGCATTTTGAATATTATACACCACATTAACTCTAGAAAGATGGAGGCGGTGGTTCTTGCATTGGACGCCGAGAAGGCGTTTGACAGGATTTGCTGGTCGTATGCCTTCTTGGTGCTCAGGAGTATGGGGTTCACTGGAGCTATTTTAAGAGCAATTGAGGCGCTGTACTCTGCACCATCTGCAAGAGTATTCACTAATGGGGTAGTGTCGGATCCCTTTTTAATAACGAACGGGACTAGACAGGGGTGCCCCCTCTCGCCGCTGATATTTGTTCTCTCAATGGAACCACTGGCCCAGGCACTCAGACTGGACCCAGACGTGGGTGGCATTGCTATACGGGACAAAACTCATCTTATATCACTCTATGCAGATGACATCATTCTTACCCTGTCCAACCCACAAAATTCTATTCCCCGACTTATGGAGATTATTGCTAAATTTGGGCACCTATCATTTTATAAACTGAATATGGCCAAGTCACAAGCCTTACCTTTAAATATTCTTCCCCCCTTGCTGCAACCCTTACAATCGCGATATGACTTTGATTGGAGGAAAGATGGCGTTCAATATCTGGGGATACAAGTGACACCCTCTTTAGGGGCCCTATATAGACATAATTATACACCCATGTTGAAAATAATGCAGGATGAGATGGAGCGATTGTCCAAAGTAGATGTGTCTTGGATGGGGTGGGTCGCAGCCTTCAAAATGTTATTACTACCTAGACTCTTGTACCTGTTTCGCACACTCCCGATATCCATCCCGGTTTCGTTTTTCGAAACCATGCAAAGGATGATTTCGAAATACATATGGAGTGGAAAGAGACCCAGAATTAATAAAAGCTTCCTATTTAAACGAAAAGAGGCGGGGGGACTGGGAGTACCAGTGGTACAGAATTATTACATAGCATCCTTGGTTACGCAATGTGCTAGATGGAGATCAGCGGATACCTCGGTTCCATGGTTACATATCGAGCATTCGTTTATATATCCCTTAAAGTTGATGGATGCCCTGTGGGCGCCCTTCTGGAACATTCCTACGCCTAAGTCCTTCTCCCCAATCATGCAAGCAGCAATGACCCCATGGAAGCTGCTCCACGGGAAAGCAAACCCTACAAGTCATTTTTGTACCTCGGAGATGCCTTTGTCACTTCTGGACTGTCTATGAAATGTCTCACACTAACCCTAATAAAGTGCCTACATGTTCTTGTTACTGTTACTGTTATTGTTCAACACTTATATAAACTTTATCTTTTGTCTCATTGATGTACAATTCAAAAATTTACCATGGACAAATTCAAATCAGAATGTATAGTGCAATGTATGTAAATTTTGTTCGTACATTTATTGTGAAAACCAAATAAAAATTATTGAAACTAAAAGAGCCCTCAGCACTGTGAATAGGGTTATAATGCTTTGATGTCTGTGATATCATGAACACTACTGACAATTACTATTGCATCTGTATTATTCAATGGAAAGGTTTTAGTAAATTAACTATGTTTGAAAGCCATGGAAAGTTCTGTCACTGACTGGCTGTATTTGCTGACAGGAACGCTGACAACTGCCTTATAATTGCTATACTGTATCTAATCTTTTTTCCTTTGTACAGTTTCCATCGGCAAACATTCTATGTCAAATTAATGTTGGAAATAACTGTTGCTAAGATGGCAGTGTACTAGTAACCAGGAGATTAGTACCATGTGTCCATGGCTGAAGGGCTTATCTTTAATAGATAACGTCAGACACTTTATCTTTTGTTGTTATTACTATAGATGAGATGCATCATATTTCAGCACCTGCTCCGTATCTAAGGAACACATATGTCAACCTCATGTTGAATTTTGGGTAGGTCATGATGACCCTGTGATGGCCCAGTTAACAATGGCCACAATAGAATACTGTCTGTTCAGATCAATACTTCTCTTGTATGAGTCGTGCACTTGAAGAACCTAGAGAAATTATGTTTGGTTAGGAAAATATCTGTAAACATTCAGAAAGTGGCTGTAAGGACCCTTAAAGATTTAAACAAAGATTTCTTACTTTTTGGATGTGCTTATGAATTGAAAGCAGGGCAGGGAGTGTCTGTATACTCTGGGCTTTTTACACGCTATACTTATTGTTTTCTGGCTGCTTATGAATTGAAAGTTTTGAATTGAAAGAGTTTTTGTACACCCAGCCCATGAGTCACTCAGACTCCTTCCTCTTCTTCCAGATTGACTGATAGTTACCTGTGCTATGGGGTCTGGCTTTACTACCATTTGCCAGACCCCCAGCACAAGAGAGGAGGGAGGAGAGGGAGTGACTGGAGTCGGAATCAGCCTGGAATGCCCAGGTATGGCGCCTAAAATAACTGGAGGAATTACAGAAACGCTCTGGAGAACCCTTTTAAGTAGGTTGTCAAGGATCTGAAAACATGACTGCCATTTTCCAAAAACAGTACCATACCTGCCAATAAGTTGTGAGTAGTATTGCAGTTCATCCCCATTCATTGTTACAGAGCTGAGCTTCAATAACAATGGACATGAGTGGCACTGCTGTACTTTCAGAAAGAAAGTACAGATGAACAAACTGATCTGTGTAGAATCGATTTTGGCCCGAAATTTCCAAAAGTTTTGAGGTTTGTCACACACGAAACACTGCTATACTGTTGGTCTCTTCAGACCGCAGAGTATAATAAGTGGAGGCCCAGGGGAGGTGAGGGAACATAACAAACACTTATACTCACTGTGCTTCATGGGCATCCATCTGTCTCTTGGTGTCCTCTTCAGGCCTCCGGCTGATGTCATGTGCCTCGGGGTCATCGCTGACATCATGACTGCTAAGGTCTATACACAGGCCTCAGCGCCGAACCTGGGGCATGTGACATCATCCAGACACCAGAAGAGACCTGAAGAGGATTTCTGGGGGCTGTTGGATTCTGCAAGGATATCCAGGAGAGGTGAGGCAAGGTGAGCATAAGTGTTTGTAATTCTTCTTCATCTCCCCTGGGGCTCCACTTATTATACTGTGGGGTCTGAGAAGACCCCAGAGTATAGTAATGGCCCAAAATGAACTGGAGGGCTGAATCTCATGAATATTCATCTAAATGAATCTTATGAGGTTCACTCATTGCTAAAAAAAAAAAAAAAAAAAGATGTCTTGTCCTAATGCCGTACAACCAAAGGAATGTATCACTATCCCCATTTATCACATTCTTAGTGCAAGAAAATTTTAAAGCTCCCTTTCTTTATCACCTCGCCCAGCTCCTGTGGTGAGTCTTGAGTGTGGTAGTGGCTCCAGCCTCCTTTCTTCTTTCTCCATTGCTGTCTTCTGCCATAGTACTGTTGCTTCTGACTTGAGATATCCTCCTTGTCCAAGGCCATGGAGGATTGCTGAGGCAACCAGTGCCCTCCAATAATGTGAGTCATGGTGGCCTGTTTAAAGAGGAATTGACCTACTCATTGTGATTTATTCATTGTTATTTATTCTCATACCTTGCATTTCTACCTTAGTCTTCACATCCTCACTCCTGATTCATCCTGGATATCACTCGTGCCTCATTCTTGTGACTGTTCACCAGATACCTTGCATTTATATTGAGATGTGGTTGTTTACAGTTACAAGTCAAATGCTTGAGAGATTCAGGTGATGACATTTCCTGTTCTGATGTAGTGTTGGTGCAAGCAATTGTAGGTATGGATCAGAATCACTGGATTCATTAATATCCCCCACATATACTGTATACACATCATGACTACTATTCAAGCTAAGTAGGATGTAAATGTTATGTTGAACACACTGGGGAAAGATTCATCAATAATTTCATAAAATGTATCATGATATTGCTTGTAAGAGGGACGTTCATAGTGTCATTTGTAAATGTTCCCTTGTGTACCTGAAGTTCGTTGTGATGTGGTCTGTGTTCCCCATCTATTAGTATGTGGACTGTGTTCCCTATCTGTTAGTATGTGCCTGAACCCTCTGTGTAAGTTTTCTGTGATAGTGGCATGGTTGGGGAAGGACTAAAGAAGGATTTAGGGACCAGCCAAAGTTGATGAGGAGCCATTTTGAGTAATAAGGAGCTATGGGTCAGTGAGAGGTAAATCAAGGAGTGAAATTGACTTTTGTATAGCAGCACTATAGATTGTTGCCTTCCTGGAGTGATGGGAATACCCGAATCTCTGGCAACAAAAGAAAGGAAAACAGCAATGTCATGCTCACAACTTACACAGATCTTCTGTAAGGCTGAGTTCCCTGACCTTCATTTTCTACAACTACTTCAGCACAAGTGACTGAAATTGTGGACAAATATCAAATATCAACAAGAGTTGAAGCCGTCTTCTATGTCCATGCCATGTCCAAAGAAGACCCTGGTTATATGCCAATTGCGCCAAATCAAAACGCGGCAAGCAGAGTCATACGTTTGGTGCAGGTTACTAGACAAGACAGACAGATTCCTCTTTCTTTAACCACCTCATAACTACTCCACTTTAAACAAATATTCACACCTTTGGTAAAATTTGAAACATTTTACGACTCCTCTTTTTCTAATCTTTTTTGCGAAACTGTTGAGGAAGGTGCAAAAAGTTTTAAAAATACATAATTATATATACTCCCATTATTACGTACTTATATACTATGTACTTTTTCTGATGTGAAACACATTGTGTACTGTTGCTTCTGACAGCCTTTACTTAACAATAAAGTGAAATCCTGAACCATTTCTGGGCATGCGCGGTTTCCTTTCAATTGCGCATCTTCTACTTTGGAGGAGCTCCTGGTCCTTTGCCCTACATTTCTGCCCGATTTACACAGACGTTGCTTAGTAAATCTCCCCTCCTTATTTCTATTCTACAGACTTACATCTAATTAATAAATCTCAAATTAAATACATTAGACATTCCCTTTGTTTTCAATTTATACACAAGAGATAATAATCACAAAAAGAGCAGCGGTGGTGTTAACGATGGCAAAAGGGAATTGAGAATTTAATTTTATGTTCATACGTTTTAGGAAATGAAATTAATAGAAAAAAACTTATTTTAGTTGTCTTCTGTTCTCAACAAGTCACAGAAAATTAATAAGAAACAATACAAATGGCTTTTTTTTTGTATTTTCCTTTAAAGTTGAAATGACGGCAATCAACTTGGATCATTATTTTGTGCTTTATTTTCTGTACTGTATTCAGCAGTACAAAGAGACTGAGCTGAGCATTTGTAGAATGTGAATAACTCAGAGAAATGATAAAACATTCTAATAATAAAAAATAAGGACCAATTCTTTGCATTTTAAAAAAAGAAGGCTTATGAGAATGAGTGACTATGAGAATGACCTGTTTAAATACAATTTAGTTTAGGGTTTTACATTAATGTGGGTCTTCCCTAAGCCTAAGACCCCACGTTGTGGAAACACAGCTTTTTTTTAAGGCAGATTTTGCTGCGTTTTTTTTTTTACCAAAGCTCAATGAATACAAAATGAATGGGAGATATATAGGAAGTTCTTAGACTTCTCCCTTCTGCTCAATCCACTCCTGGTCTGGGCTCAAAAAACCACAGCAAAATCTGCAACAAAAAAAGCTGTGTTTCTACAACCTGGACCTCAGCCTAAAACTTTTCTAATGGTCTACACAACACAACAAGGTTTTCAATCTGATGATCATCCTTAAAGGGGCTTTCAGCATTGAACAGAGATCCCAAGGGACTCTGACCAATCTGTGACTATGCAGCAAGTTATGTTACACTGTGTGAACTGACTCCTTAATAAAGCCAGCATTATTTTTTCAGCAATTTGTGCCATAGCAGTAGCAATAGTGATGGGCTAAGTTTCACTCCTCTCACGTATCTTTGAGCCTTGGGTGCCTTTGATTCTATCTCTGGCTCACCAGTTGTCCTTTCTTGATTCACTTTTGGTACTCTAGGTAATAGCCACTGCATACTGACAACATCCTACAAGACCTGCTATTTTTGAGCTGATATGATCTATACATCTAGACATTACTATTTTGTCCTTGTTAAAATTCCACAAATCCTTATGCTAGCCCATTTCTCTGCTTCCAGCGCATCAACTTCAACTTGGATGGCACATATAGACACTGCAAGCTAAAACACTCAAGCAAAAGGATAGATATCCAAGAGTCTTTCTGCCCACATTGAAAGTCTGTTTTGACTGTCTATAACTTATCTTGACAGTCTACCCTCAAGTGGTTATTTAGAGGAGTGTAGTGCCCTTTTGTTAATGGTCACTGCAAAAGGTTGGTGCCCAGAAATCTATTTTTTTTTTTTTTTATTAAAGTGATTTCCAACTTATTACACACACTTGATTAATTTCATTTTGAAAGTTGTTTCTCTAATGCAGTCACTTTACAGCTGAGGTGATGGACTCAGTAACCCATCGGTATTCACTACTACCTAATTGTCTTAAAAATCTAACCTTCCCTCAGAGGGGAGAGAGAGAGTATTTTTTTGGCAGGTGAGAGCCTTTTGGGTGTAGAAGTATGGTGGTTCCCATCTGGGGTCCCCTTGCCAAACGTACTATGATTGACAGGTGTCTTTTTCTACATGGATTAATACTGTAACTAAATACATTGTTAATGTGTAATTAAATATAAATAGGTGGTCTGAAATAACAGCAAGAATCAGTTATTACAGTTGTTTCTTAAGGGATAAAGTCATGTATATGAAAGCTACCAGGTCCAGCTCCCTGCACACTTGGCAAATAGCTATTTTTGTTGGGAGAAACCAAAACTTTTTCTCTTTACCCCTTCCAGCATCGTGAAGGCAGTGTCGCCCAATGCTGAAGGCCAAGTAACATTATATAAGTCACCTGCCAATCCATACCCTTTTTTGAAATGTTTCCAGCCCACAAAAAGAAAACAGGTATACTTTACAAGGTACATGTAATATGAAGAGGAAAGAGGATTTATATTGTAGTATGTCTACAACACTTGACATCGGTTGACCTTGTCATATCCATAAACCTTTGTGTCTGACTATTGGCACTTGTGCACATTTCTGATGTTAAGTGGATAATGAATAGATGATTAGATCAGACCTGCAGCTGAGTGACCATGAGGACACTGTCACTGATCATCTCATTCTCCCATCTATGTATGCCACACATACCCTATCTAAGCAAATATTAAAGCATATCTCCAATTATAAAGAAACTATTCATAAAGGAATAGTAAAGGTGAATATAAGAAACTTTAGAATATATCTTATTAAAGAAATTCTCCCACTTATTAGGCTGAGTTATTTCTAACATAGAAGTTTATAGAAACGGCAAGAGGAGGAGGCTGCTCTAAATGGCACACACCGCTACACTGTGAGTGAGATAGCTCTTTTGACACTACTACATCTTATTCTATCACTGTACAGAATAGGGCAATAGATCAATAATTACCCCGCAGCAGGCTCCCTCTTCATAGACTTCTTTTTTTTGGGGGGAGTGGAGAGAGCAAGCTATTTCCCTGTCTCCTTGTTCTAAAAATCCATTTAATATTTGGTTCCTCTAGTAGATTTTTTCAGCTAGTGGAAAAATAAGTATCAGGCTCATTTTTCAGACAGATTCCGTCTAATAACTCCCATTGCAGTGAGTGGGAGGCAGAAAATACCCCCTGGCAGATGCGGATTTTCACATGGAATTTGATGCAGAATTTGGACAAGACGAAAATTCAACTTCAAATTCCTGCAGCTGAATTTTCAACTAGGATAATATACCTCCGTGTGAACTGCCCCTTACTCTCTTATTGACTCAGAAGCAGCCGCACCATATAGGGCACTGATGAGTCTAAGTGGAGAAAGAAGCATTTTTCACTGATATGACATACTACACCACCACCAGCATCTTACTGAGAAGTAGAAATGATGAAGACTCCCTATATCTTGTCTATGCCATAGCACAGGTAATAAAATAGCCCGTGATTGGCTACACAATCACAATCACCTCATTCAGAAAAGATTGGTTTCAATAAAATATATATGCAAATGTTTCTAATGGCTGTAAAATAAGATACTGCTGCAGGACATTAAGAAGAAGACTCTATTACCATATTTGTATTTCTTTTCCCTTATTACACATTTGGTCAGTGAAGCTTCCCTAAGACCCGATGTTGCACTCACATTAGTGGTAACATAGTAAACACATATTGAAATTCAATAATTTAGATTTACAAGTTCATAACAACCATAATCCATCCCTGAACATTTAGTGTGCAATCTGTGATGGAATAATTTGTACTATTTCCATTAGTGTTCTCCCACTAGGGACATCTTTACAATGTAAAAATCAAAGTTTCATTAGAAGCTGATTTTATATATATTTTTTCTGCTTTTAGTTACTAGAAAATGTTCATTTCTATTCCCAGTTTCTGTTGTAACATTATTTAATTTATTTTAAAGTATCATATGTCTTTGTGTTCTGTAGGGACAAAATTCCCTCATTTCAGGACGGAGAAAGGGTCTAACTTACCTAATGACCTGAGGCAGACAGCTAACCCTATTTAAGAACGCCACCGACACAAACTGTCAGAGAAAATTCAGAAGTGGAGAACTATAGTAGCAATGGAGGGCCAGATGACATAAAAGACCACTGCATTATAGTAAAACACCACATATTGTGTAGCTTTAAAGGGGTTGTACAGGACCTCGAAAACATGGCTGCTTTCTTCTTCTCCTCAGGAAGTGACATCATGTCCATTGGTCACATGTCCATGCTGTAGTTTAATCCCATTCATTTTAATGGGATGGAGATGTGACATGGTCATTTGGCCAACGGACATGATGTAATTTCCTGAGAAAAAGAAAGCAGCCATGTTTTTGAAGTCCTGGCCAATCCCTTTAATTCTGTTTTACCTGACAGATATAAAGTTACCTCTATTTGTCATGTGTTTTGGATTAAGTGAAATAAATCTGCTGTGAAATGTATTTAAAGCACCTGTCCACCCAAATAATACGGGTAAGGTCACACTATCGTTATTAATGTCTGTTGCTCTCATCCATCATAAAATAAGAGCAACGGACATTAATAGCAATAGAATGACTGATGCAGATGGAACACTGTTCATCTGCATTCACTCTAATGTAACTACAAACATGACAAAAGCTTTCTTCTATCATGTTTGTTTACTTACTGATAGAAGAAAAAGCTCTGCATGCATTTCCAACCATTACAAAAGTAGATAAAGATGATGGAAGAAAGCTTCCATCATGTTTTTTACATTAGAGTGAATGGGAGTGGACTCCCCTCAGTGGGGGATCCATCTACATCCAGTACTCTATTGCTGTTGACGTCTGTTGCACTCATCCTATGATGACTGAGAGCAACGGACATTAATAGCAGTACGTTGAACGTCCCCTAAGACTTTCAGAGTGTTCACAAATGTTTCAAACTGCAAAATTTTATTCACTCATAATGCCCAACAGAGTAACAAAAACTTGTCATCTATTGTCACTAATCTCAGTATATCGCGAGCTAAGAGGAAAGGTAAGGAAGGACACATCTTATATTTCGTTATTACAGGTATCCCTTCCACATCGGAGATGAGTATTTGTAACTAGAGGCATCTAGGTGAAAATGTGGAGTCTTACACAAACTATTCCTTATTCTCTCCTGCCTCCTCCTTCCTCTAAATTCATTTTGCCGTATTTATGGAACTTGGGTATAGTATTCATGTAGTCACTTTCCTGTGCCTTCTGTGACTATGCAGATTAACACATCAGCTAACTTCTCCAGGCATATCAATTTAATGAAAAAGTGCAATACTTTTCTGTTTAGCAAGAACTCTTCCTACTGCATTAATATGAGCTCAGGTGAAGATATCCATAGTTATCAACTGCATTGTAAAAGACTTGTAGCATAGACTGAATTTGTTTTCTGGCCTCAATGAAATGATGGCAGACATCTAAAAATATATGAATTATTACGCCGGGAACATAGGCCCTGCAGGGGACGAGGTAATTGGCAGTGAAGCAGAGGCCAGCTGTTTGCACCAGGGGAGCTGAAAAACTTCATTCTGCTCGCCAATTGTTTTTGTGACAGAGATGAATCCTTTTCTCATTTTTTTGGCACTTGATACATTAACTCTTTTTTTCTCGAAGCTCCATTACTGGTTACTATTTTAATTAAGGTTTCATTGTTTTCCAGCAGTCTTTTCCTAGGATTAAAATGTGAGCATCTGGTTTACATTTTAAGTTATGCTTTCCTTAAGGTACAGTAGATGAAGGACTTATCTTATTAACCCAACTCATGTCCATATCCCCTATTAAGGAGTTATGGAAGTCATAGAGGTGTCTTGCCAGTTTGGCAACCCCTTCCAATAGCCAGAACAGAAAACTGTTCAGATACAACTTTCCAAAAGCAAACACAGCTGAGAACTGGGGTTAGAAATGCAAGCTTCCATTTATAAGAGTCTTCATGAGACAATTCCTTTAATGCATTGTGGTCGTGGCAGTGTCTCAATTGTGCAAATACCATGTATAAAAAACTTACTCTTTATCCAGAAATGTTTTTCTCATGATTTACTTGGAATCCTGCATTTCACATGAACACTGAGATTTCCTGTACAAGGATCTTTTTTGGATCTTCTATGACACACTGATCAGTACAGTACTTCTTATTGAAAAAGATAGACAGATAGATAGATAGATAGATAGATAGATAGATAGATAGATAGATTAATAGATTAGAAAAAATAGAGAATTTTATTAGCCCAAGGTGCAACATTTCAATCTTACTTGAAAAAAGTCTTAATAGGACTGAAACATTGCATCTTGGACTAATAAAACCATTTGCTTTTTTCTATTTTTGGAGTGTTTACCTGTTCATTTGTTACTATACTGTTTGTGGCTGTTGACCTGGGGATTTGCATTCATTGTTGGAGTCACTGGTGCTGCCCTTCTCTACTCTATTTTCTTAGATACATAGATAGATACAGTAGAGATAGATAGATAGATAGATAGATAGATAGATAGATAGATAGATAGATAGATAAAAATCCAAATATAGAGCAGCACCAGAAAAAAAAACCTTACTAGGTCTATGGGTGCAACTTCCAACAGATCCGGCATATGATCTTTAGTTAAATAATGCAAAAATGGACAGCACTCCAATGTAGAGAAATCAAAAAGATGAAGATTTATTCCATTGAACTCCACAAGACCTCTGATGGTGTCCAGTGGTTTCAGGCAACAAGACTTTAGCAGCAGATCCTTTAAGTCCTGTGAATTTTGAAGTGGAGCCTCAATGGAGTGCTTATTTTTCCCAACATATCCCACATATGCTTGACTTGATTGAAATCTGAGAAATTTGGAGACCAAGTCAAAACTTTGACCTCTTTGTTGTGTTCCTTAATTTCTGAGTAGTTTCTGCAGTGTTGCAAGGTGCATTATCCTGCACTGTGTGTTCTGAAAACTGTTTATCATATCAAGTATGAACGTCTACGAACACCTTTTAGATCAATTTTTTTTATTTAAAGGGAGTGTGTCATAAAATGATATATTATTTACAACAGTGAATTGTCGTACTTTCACAACCACTTTATCTTCAATAACTCAAGTCTGGAAATTCCCAGTTCTCCCCACAAGTAAAGAAATTATTAGTAGAGTCAATTTCAGATATGAACAAATGTTTGTGTACAACCAACAAATTTGCTGACAATTGGGACTGTTGGAAACATTCTAGATAATCCTCCATAAATATACATTTAACTTCTCTGCCTGTTCGGGACTCTGCGCCACCCTCCCCTCGCACGCTGCGGTGCAGGAGGCGTGTTCAGTTTGATTCCTTACTTAGGGTTGCTTGTTGCTCTGTCTGAACACTGCTCTACTACCTCTTCTCTGTAATTGATTTCCTACCACATCCATCTCCTGCTCCTTTGTTTTCCTCAGCTCCTCTAATAGTTAATCTTAGCCTTGCCTGTGTGATTGACAGTCTAGCTACCAATCAAGTCTGGGGTAGATTTTGGACTTCCTATAAACAGATTATCTGTTCACAAATGGTTGGTGGCTATTGAGACTTTGTCCCTGCTAAGCTCCTCTTTCTGCTATTATTGTATTCTGACTTCTGACCTCTGGCTTACCCTTTGACTATTCTCTTGGATTTTGATTCTGTACTGCGTTGCTCGACTGTTACCGACCCTTTGGTTTGCTGACTCTGCTTCTGTGTTGGTCTTACAAAAAGTGGTTTTACACACTATGGATTCAGAAGTGCCTATACTGATTTAATTATTGCATTTGAAAGAGGAATTTTTTCCAAAACACATTGTGATTTTAATGAATAAAGTGAGAACTACAGTTCAACCATATGTAACTATAAGCCCTGATTGTCCAAGCGTGAGTGTTGTCCTGCCAATTCCTTGGTTCCTATCCAAGTCTACTGCATTCTGTGTTGGTCTTGTCTTGTTCTGTGTAACACTTATTCAGAGAAGGGATCGCCGCCCAGTTGCTCCTGTCATTAGGACAGTTGTGACAATTAGGTAGGGACAGGGGCTGGGTTGAGTTTAGGGCTCACTGTAACTGTTTTTCCCTTCTTCCATTGTTCCAGCAGCAGCACTAGGGAATTGCACAACTAGCAATTCCCTTACAATACAACTTATCTTCCGAAAACTGTAATAACAAAAAGCTTCCCATGCCTTACCTACGTACCCCATCCCACCCGTACACCATGCCACTTGCTGATCCTTTCTATACCTGCTCTGTTAATGGGTTATATGTTTATATAATCAGTAACTACCAAGAAACTAAATGAAACTCAAAGACAAAAGACCCATTTTTGGTCAAGTTGGTACATGCCTAGGTATCTTATTATTATTATTTATTTATTTATTTATTTTTAAAGTACCATATGCAAATGTTCCTGGTTTGTTTTGTACCATTGTTTTATATCTATTAGTGGTACTGTTCATTCTGTGTATAGTGTAATAAAAATATTGTAACAGAAATATGACATATTATTTAACCGCCGTACGCCCCGTGCCATACTATGTCACACTGAGTGTATAGTTAACGCTCAATGCCATAATAGTATGCTGTTTTCATGCTGTTGGTAAAGGAGCTATGCCTGTAGTATGACTTCCTTTCTCGGTTGTATTACACAGCCAAGACCTGGGACTAGCTGCCGGAGTTAGAAAATACTCCAACTCTGGCAGCTTAACCCCCCAGATGCCATGATCTATAGTGATCAGGATCAAGATAAGGGTTTGGAGGCAAGATCACCACCCCTCAGAGCCATACATACCAAAAATTGGTACCAATAAAAAATACAATTTGCCCCACAAATAAAGAGCCTTTACATATCTGCATCAACGAAACTGTAAAAAGTTATAGGCATCAGAATATGGTTGTTAGGGGAATTGCCAGTTAAGCAATTCCCCAGTAGCTGCTCCTGGAACCTGGGAGGAATGGGAATGACAGAGACAGTGAATCCTAATGCTAGACCCACCCCCAGTCCCTACCTACTTGCCTCAACTACCCTAGGAGGTAGAGGACAACTGGGCAACAGTCCCTTCCTATAATACAAGTGAATACACAAAACACAGACAAGACAAACAAACAGGAACGGGGTAATCAAGAGAGCCAAGGTCAGAACCAATCGGACAGCGAAGTACAAAATCAGAACCAGAAGAATAGTCAAAGGGAAAGAATATAGATAATGCAATGTTTGTTGCAATGTTAGTAATAGTGACCATTATAAGTCAATGTAATTTGAATGAAGTTACTTTTCAGTAGAATAACTAGCATGAGAGACAAAGATGACAGAGAAGACATAACTTTCGCTAATGGCTTGTGTGTTGTTTTCTTTCTTGTTGTAGTCAACAGCAGTTAGCAAATAAATGAATTGATCTGTCATTGACAAATTGGAATCAATTCTCTTATTCCTAATTCTGGAAAGTTCTGCACAAACATGTTCTCTATCTCATACTCTAACTCACTTCTAAAGCCACTTTATTAAAATAAAATAACAATATAATACCTTCCAGCATACTGCTGTGCACTTTCCAATCAAATCTCCGCTTTACCATATTCTTATGTCCTTCTTCCCGCAGCTGTTAATGGCTTCCTCTTACAGACAACACAGTCTACACCGATAATAGCTGTCACTGGCAGTTATTCTGTACAGCACAGATATGCAAGATACAGCACTGACAGTATCAGTAGAAAAGTGGTGCAGGGTCATTGCATAAGCTGTTGACAAAGACAGAAAGAAGAGTGAGATGCAGAATATTATGTAGGGAAGTATTGTAAGGATAGAGCTTTTCTGCCAGTGATAAAAGTCATTGTCTGCATGGAGTTAGCTTCTAACGTAGATGGGTTATTCCATCAATACTGTCCTTTTTGCAGTCAACATGTTATAGTTAAAGGTACAATGGTCTGGTGCATGTACTTGATTCACATGTATGATGCAGGAAACATGTTAAATACTTGCACACAGTAGACCAGGAATGGCTAAACTTATCAGTACGGTACCATCACCTTGTGCGGTTAGGTGCTCTATCGTGGAATCAATAACCAGTACATCTAGTGCAGGGAGGAAGCTGTAGAAACATAGTTGTATGCCTTTTTGCAGACTCCCCGAATGGAAACCCGAATGCAGATGTGAACTGGGCCTTACATAAACAATTCGCCAGCGTTTCACTAGAAAAAGCTGGTGACAGCCAACACAAACCACTGAGGATGCAATTTTACCTCTTTTATTTCCCTACATTCATTGCTTATAGGATTGATGTACACAGCCAAGTATTGTGGTTGCAGATAGTAGAGGGCACCAGCAACCATAGGAACTCTTTACCCTTGTTTTTATGATTGGTTGGATCCCCACCGACCTAGTAGTTCTCCTCTACCCAGTGGATAACTTGCTTCTTTACAAGAGTCAAAAGACTCTATGGAGTCAACAGATACATTTGGCCCCACATTGAAAACTATATATGTGTGGAGGAGAGTGGGTGGCAGGAAATAAGAAGTATTATAATTATTGTTTATTTATATAGCACCATTAATTTCATGGTGCTGTACATTTAAGGGTTTATTTATTTATTATGCTTATATAGCGCCATCATATTCCACTTACAGACATTGACAGTCACTGTCCCATATAGGACTCGCAATCTACATTCCCTATCAGTATGTCTTTTGGAGAAAACCGGAATACCCGGAGGAAACACACCCAAACACGGGGAGAACATACAAACTCCTTTCAAATGTTGTCCCTGGCAGGATTCAAACCCAGGACTCTAGCGCTGCAAGGCTGCAGTGCTAACTACTGAGCCACCGTGCTGCCCTGCATACGGTACACAAAATATACAAGACAAATATAATACTAACAGTGACCAACTGGCACAGCGGGATAGAGGGCCCTGCCCGCAAGGGCTTACAATCTATGAGGGAAGAGGGACAGACAGAAGGTGAGGGTAGAGGCTGTTGAGGTGGTGGTGTGGTGACAGTAGTGTTATTGGAGGATGTAGGACTTCCTGAATAGGTGAGTCTTCAGGGCCTTCTTGAAGCTTGTGATTGTGGGGGTCAGTCTTATGTGTCTTGGTAATGAGTTCCAGAGTATGGGGGATGCACGGGAGAAGTCTTGAAGATGATTGTGTGAAGAGCGGATAAGAGCAGTGCGGAGTAGGAGGTCTTTGGAGGATCGGAGGTTACGTGTGGGCAGGTAGCGGGAGATTAGGTCGCAGATATATGGAGGGGACAGGTTGTGGAGGGCTTTGTATGTCAGCATTAGCAATTTAAACTATATTCGCTGGGCAATGGGTAGCCAGTGAAGGGATTGGCAGAGGGGAGTGGCCGATGAAGAACGGGGGAAGAGGTGTATTAAGTGAGCAGCACAGTTTAAGATGGACTGGAGGGGGGCAAGGGTGTTAGCTGGGAGGCCATGGAGAAGGGTATTACAGTAGTCTAAGTGGGAGATTATGAGGGCATGGACTAGCATCTTTGTAGTTTCAGAGGTGAGGAAGGAGCTGATTCGATGAATGTTCTTGAGTTGTAGGCGGCAGGAGGTGTTGAGGGTTTGGATGTGCATCTTGAAGGATAGGTCAGAGTCTAAGGTTATCCCATGGCAGTGGACCCATGAGACTGGGGTGAGTGTGGTTCCATTAACTTTGATAGATGGGTCAGGTAGGGGGCCCGTGCGAGGTGGGGCAAAGATGATGAACTCCGTTTTCTCCATGTTGAGTTTGAGAAAGTGGGAGGAGAGAAAAGAGGCTACGGCTGCTAGACATTCTGGGACTCTGGACAACAGGGAGTTGTCTATGATACTATGTATGTAACCAAATCCAAAACCTACTAGGTGAATCACAACGATAGATTAACCAAAATCATATATAATCCAAAATGATAATCACAATGATCTATTAATATATAACTTTTAATAAATTAATTAAAAATATAAACATCACAGAAATGAATTCCAACCATAAAACAGCACAACGTCATGCCCTCAGAATATCAAATATAAAAGTTCAAGAAAAGACAGCATACAATGCAGGCATGGCAGCCTGGTACAAGATAAACCAACCAGACACTTACTGTGATTCAGATGATGCATATGCTGCTGAATACCATATACCTGAGGGATAGAGGGAAATCGTGGTCCAAGGTTCAATAGTTCTGGGAACACCCGTCCAAGGGGCTATAAAGGGAAGCCCATATATCACTGCTATCCCTATTAAACCCTAAAAGGAAGGTGGAGCTAAATTGTCTCTAATAACCTATCTCGGGGCCACCGCCCTAATTAGCATGTGCCCCCGACTGGAACCTGACCCTATTATTACTGGTCCCTATTATCCCTTCTAGCAGAAAGTGATATAAAGAGAGCAAAAGATACAAGACAAAGCAAAGCAATACAATATTGCGCCTTAACCAGAATAAAACGCAAACTTAACCAAACATGCAATCCCGACACGCATGTTTCGTTATACTCATCAGGGGATGTAGTTGGTAACTAGGAGTCTAGGATATACCATCACATTGCCAATGCCTAAAGAAAGTATGGAACACAACTTTCAGGTCATAAGGTGTCCATAAGCAAATAAACTTTCTAAGTAGGAGGCAAGAAAAATATGTATATCCAAAAATGGGACCACAACACACCTACCACACCTTGACAGGTGTAAAGAAATACAGATAATATAGTCATGCATTGTCCATCACAAAACATAGCACACATACAGGTAGCGTGCTTAACTCCTTATGGTGTTACAGATATCAGATAGCTAGTCACAAATACAAAACAACACCTAGATGCCCAATGCGCATGCCCAAATACTCACTAGTCCGTGCATGCGCGTATAAGCTGTGAAATAGCGCTCACTCATTAAGTTGTAAGATAGAGTGAACAAAAAGCACAATACCTGCCAAATAGATGTAAATGAAGGATTGTGCTAATCCAGACCTCATAGTACCTCTGTATCTAATCACAAATGATACAAATAAGTTAAAATGGAAACAAAATACTGCAAATAAACCATATTAGAAGTATCTGCAGAGTATAGAATAGGTATTTTGAAAGGGGATGATAAATTGAATAAAAGAGACATCAACACAAACGGGCTAAATAGATCACTATCCTAAATACAGAATAAAGTCCCTATCAAATAAATGAATTTGGGGCCACTCTTAGATACACTATGGTGTACATTCTTTTTAGGATTTTATAGGGATAGCAGTGATATATGGGCTTCCCTTTATAGCCCCTTGGACGGGTGTTCCCAGAACTATTGAACCTTGGACCACGATTTCCCTCTATCCCTCAGGTATATGGTATTCAGCAGCATATGCATCATCTGAATCACGGTAAGTGTCTGGTTGGTTTATCTTGGTCCAGGCTGCCATGCCTGCATTGTATGCTGTCTTTTCTGGAACTTTTATATTTGATATTCTGAGGGCATGAGGTTGTGCTGTTTTATGTTTGGAATTCATTTCTGTGATGTTTATATTTTTAATTAATTTATTAAAAGTTATATATTAATAGATCATTGTGATTATCATTTTGGATTATACTGTACATGTAAGCATGATATGTATGATAAGTGATGATAGGTAAATATAATGTATAATAATGTATATATAATGTATAATATGATACTGTGTAAAATTTTAGACAAGTGTGGAAAAAATTCCGCAAAATAAAAATACTTTCATTAAATGAATGATTAAAAGAGAAATCTAAACCACATCAATATTTGGTGTTACCTCCCTTTGTCTTCAAAACGTCATGAATTCTTCTCGGTACACTTGAAGGGAGATTGTTCCAAGCACAGATATTCTGTGGATGTAGGCTTGCGCCAATCCTTCTGTCTCTTCATGTAATCCCAGACAGACTGGATGATGTTAAGGTCAGATCTCTGTGGGGGCCATATCATCTCTTCCAGAGGGCGTTCACACCAGATATTGAATTAATTTAGATTTCTCTTTTGTTCTTTCACTTTGCATTCAGTTAATTGTGAAAAATAAACTATTAACACTTCTATTTTAAGGCATTCTTACTTTGCACTCATATTTCTCACAGATATCATTTTGAACTTCAGTGACCTCTGCCTTGGGCACTAAGAGAGCTTGTCCCATACCTGGTTCTGGTGTTTAAAAAGGTTCAGGGATGACAGTGTACCCATGGAACTGGGGTTAGTGTGGTTCCATTAACTTTGATGGATGGGTCAGGAGACAGATCCTTATCTAAAGATGGAATTCTCCTTTAAGAGAAACTGCCCATGGTCTACAATTAGTTTAATTTGATTAGCTTGTTTGGTAAATAAGAAGGGTCGGGGCGTAGATGCTAATTCTGTCTCGATATTCTGTTCTCCCTGAAAAGTGACCTTCAGTCCGCTCTTCGTGAATAATACATTGGCTATTAACACTCACAATTAATTCACATGACAGTTGTTAGCTGCCAGACCGTTACTCATTTATTTTTATTTAGAGAATGTAATGTGTCTATAAACATGTGATTTATAAAGACAGAAATCTTTTTAAAGTCAGAGTCACAGACGGATCTGGTTCACTCTGAATATCAAAGACCAACAGATGCCTTGTAAAATCTGCATATATTTCTATAAACGATACCACAAATTCTAATGATTCCCAGTATGTTGGCACATATCTGTTGTGATGACATTACAAGACTGTGTATGTAAACAGATCCTTCATTATATAATCTATGACATAGATATTCAGGGCGTAATAATTGAATAGAATTATCAAACCTACAATAAGGAGGACTCCTACCTGAATACATATTCAAGACACTATCATACCTCTAGTACCATTGTGCAAACTGTACAAGGAGGCATCAAGAAGTCTTTACGTAGATGGAAAATGCTAGAATGGATATCACTTTGGATGTTTCTGCAATTCAGATGTAGTTATGTGAAAACTTTACCCCACATACAAAAGATAAAGTGATTATCACTAAAAAATCTAAAAAAAAGTGTCTAATAAATGTGACACAATTTGGGTGGGAATTCTGCTACAATTTGAAAGCTACATGGATAACAATGCATGTGAGAAAATGTTACATTTTGTTACATCTCTTGATTGTTTTCTCCATTGTAACTTTTTTTATTTCTATGTCGACATTGATTTCTTTTTCAAAAATGAATTTTATATTTTCAGTAGAAAGATTTTGAGATACATCTAACTTAGGGAGCGTTCACACTACCGTTGGTGTCCGTCAGTAGTGTCCGTTGCTATTGTCTGTTACAAGATTTTAGCAACGTACACTAGTTGAACCGTCAGAAATCCGTTAAAATTTCCTTTCATTTCAATGGGTTTTTATATTGTGTCCGTTAGTGTCCGTTTGTGTCCGTTTACACCAAATCCGTCAGAAGTCCGTTATTTTTTCACGGACAAAAAATCCTACATGCGGGACTTTTTGTCCATTTGAAAAAAACGGATTCTTGACGGACAGCAAGTGTCCGTTATTTTTTTAACATTGAGGTCTATGGGTAACGGACTTATAACGGACAGTAACTGATCGCCATCAGTTACTGTCCATTATTTTATGTCCGTTTACTTTCCCTGCGCATGCTCAGAAAGGAAAAACAAACAAACAAAAAAAAACTAGCAGTGTTAGAGGACATTTCGTGTCCTCAGGCACATGTGGTTTTACATACCGCTAGAAAGCCGACAGCGCGCTGAATTCAGCGCACTGCCGGCTTTCCCGGTATGTGTCCCGGGGCTGGAGATATCGGCGGTGTAATGTTTTACTGTTAGAAGGGCGCTGCGAGGAACTCCCTCCCCGACACTTCTCTTTGTTCAGAGACTTGTACTGAGGGGGCGTTCCTCACAGCTTGAGCGTCATCGCTGGGCTGTAAGGAACGCCCCCTCTCTCTGTTCTCGTCTACAGCCGGGTACTGTCAGAGGAACTCCCTCCCTGATAGTTCTGTTCATTCATAGCGCTGTATGAGGGGGCGTTCCTCACAGCTGAGCGTCATCACTGGGCTGTAAGGAACGCCCCCTCTCTCTGTACTGGTCTATAGCCCTGTACTGTCAGAGGGGGCGTTCCTTACTGCCCGGCGATGACGCTGAGCTGTGAGGAACGCCCCCTCAGTACAGCGCTATGGACGAACGAGAAGTGTCAGAAAGGGAGTTCCTCGCAGCGCCCTTCAAACAGTAAGTAAAGTAAAACATGTAACTTACACCGCCAATATCTCCAGCCCGGGGCACATACCGGGAAAGCCGGCAGTGCGCTGAATTCAGCGCGCTGTCGGCTTTCTAGCGGTATGTAACATTAAAAAACGGACACTACCTGATGCTCATCAGTTAAGGTCCATTATGATAGGTGTCCGTTTATTTTTTTTTAACGGACACCTTCATAACGGACTCCAACGGTAGTGTGAACCCTGCCTTAAGCTTAAAGGGAGTGTGAAACTACAACCCAGCATGTGAACCCAGCCCACAGATAGATAGGCTAGGGTTAACTGAATTAAATAGTCTTTTCCCCATGGTGTATTGTTGCACATTTGCATATTGACAAAAGTGTCGCTATCTCAGTGCATGAAGCACCAGTTCACAAAGGGGAAACGCTGATTCAGGTGACCCTAAGCTATCTGCAGGGCTGGGTTGATGCTGACTTTTAGTGACAGGCTCTCTTTACCCTACCACCACCAAAATCATTCCTAAGTTATTTATATTCTGTTGTAGTGACAATTAGTGACATAATGAACTTATGCAAATGCAATATTGCTAACGAGAATATAACATTTTATTCTATATGCAAAAGAGCTGCTGCGCCAGCCAAAGCACTGTTTCCACCTGTAGCTGACACCTATAGTAGTCCTGATGTACAGCAACCACAGGTGACAACAGGTGCTTTGTAAGCCGTGGCCATGCACTTAGTGCACCTGACAACTGATTTGCATACAAATTAAAAGTTGATTTTTCTCTGCAGTAAGACTGCACTCTGATACATAAAGGTCTAACCAGCCCTTCAGCAGCATATAAGTAGTTTAGAAGTGATTTTGGTGGTAGGTTCTCTATAATTTGATTGTTCACAGATTACATGGAAATACCTCTGTATTGTAGCGTGTCATGCCTGTTAGTATGACACTGACAGACATTTTTCAGGATTCATGATTGGCAGGGCAAAATAAGTGCACTAAGATGGCCGACCTGGGGATTATTGTTAGACCTCCAGCTGTCATAGTAAACCACCAGCACCCCTCAATCACATCGGCTAAAGGGGTGACAGAGAGAACCCCTGACTGGGCATTGCTGATAACGGGGTCCCCCTATGAACCCCCCACCACCTTTGATACCCAAACTGCTGGGCCTAAATGCCTTCCCCCTCTTTTCCAGCCTCGACCCCTGCCCCCCAGCTCTCAAACCCCCCACCCCCTTAGAAATAAACCAAGACCAAAGGGTTGGATTAAATCGGCCACAGCAGCCGTATTTATTAACAAACAACAAATAAATAACAACAAGTATAACTTATTATAATTTGCATAACTTAAAATAATTTAACAATAAACGCTTAACCTGGGTAAGAGTCCTTGGAGCTACAAAAAACTATCAATCCCCCCGGCCTGGCGCTAACATAACCACACCATAAATTTACCACCAACCGCGACCACCGGCTCGGCGGCACCATGAATAAAGACGAACTCCTTCTTCCATGTACCAGCTCCCAGGGCCAATTTACCCTGTAACCGTTCACCGTGCGCCAGGCCATCCACCAAAATGTGCAATTACCACCAAATGTATAGGTGGAGCCTACCTTTGACTCCACCCTTTTAGCCAATTGACCACCAACTCCAAGGACCCCACCCGCCAAGGCCACCGTGACACCACCTGCAAAAAGATAAACAAGTTAAAATAGCCCAAGAAAGAGAAAAAAAAAACGGGAGGGAGGGAGGGACTGCTCGTTAGCATGCCGCGCAGCTCCGGAATGGCCGCTTCCCGGGCTACGCGGCATAGTCAATTCGAACGGGGTTAAGCCCCGCCCCCAATTCTTCGCGCCCTAGCGCGTTATTGGTCCCCCTACAGCCCGCCCCCAGTCAAGATCCCTGCGCTTTACTGCGCAGCGCTCCGGTCTCCCCTGACTGGGCATTGCTGATAACGGGGTCCCCCTATGAACCCCCCACCACCTTTGATACCCAAACTGCTGGGCCTAAATGCCTTCCCCCTCTTTTCCAGCCTCGACCCCTGCCCCCCAGCTCTCAAACCCCCCACCCCCTTAGAAATAAACCAAGACCAAAGGGTTGGATTAAATCGGCCACAGCAGCCGTATTTATTAACAAACAACAAATAAATAACAACAAGTATAACTTATTATAATTTGCATAACTTAAAATAATTTAACAATAAACGCTTAACCTGGGTAAGAGTCCTTGGAGCTACAAAAAACTATCAATCCCCCGGCCTGGCGCTAACATAACCACACCATAAATTTACCACCAGCCGCGACCACCGGCTCGGCGGCACCATGAATAAAGACGAACTCCTTCTTCCATGTACCAGCTCCCAGGGCCAATTTACCCTGTAACCGTTCACCGTGCGCCAGGCCATCCACCAAAATGTGCAATTACCACCAAATGTATAGGTGGAGCCTACCTTTGACTCCACCCTTTTAGCCAATTGACCACCAACTCCAAGGACCCCACCCGCCACTGCGAGCACGCCTTAATCCCTTAAGCGTGAGAGACCCGCCACACTTCCAGGGCCCTCTCAACACCCTCCTGGATACCTAGTGTCCACAAATCTATACCCACCGCATTCAGATGGACCCCGTCCCGCAACCAAAACTCCCCCTCCCCAGACTCCAACTCCTTGTGCCGCACGCACACACCGCCGTTCCTGGACACAAACCCCGCAACAGCCCGGTTAACCTTAATCCTGGCCTTGTTGAGCCTTTCAACAGACCTAGCCTCCCGCCATGTTTTTCTCGGTACAATATCGGACCACACGGTAACAATCCCCGGAAACATGGACCACAACCTCAACAGGTCATACTTTATGTCCCTCACTAAATCGCGAAAGGGACGAACCCCCAGGTCATTGCCACCAGCATGTATCACGATAATGCCCGGAGACCGATCCAACCTCGTGCACCTGTGGATTTCGGGCATGACCCGACTCCACACCATACCTCGGACTCCAATCCAACGTACAACGACCGCAGCCCTGTCGAACCCCAGCTGCCGACCATTCCGCCGCACGCCGGCCCTCTCCGCGCCCCAGAACACAAAAGAATGGCCGAAGATCCAGACTAACCGAGCAGAAGGGCCTACGAAAGAAGAAATAAAGTAGGGGGAGGGCGGAGAAAATACCCAACAACACAATGATTCACATTTGGGCAAGGTGTGGACGTATGTATGATCTATACCTCTGCGATTCCCACCTACCGATACGTCGGACCACCTCCGAGCTCAACCCCCAACTAGCTGCTTCTGTCGCTGCGCCAATGCGAAAAGAGTGTGGAGCATATCGAGAGGCGTCAAGGCCCAGCGAGTCCAAACAACCCCTAAAAACAGCCGAGAACTGATAACGGGAAAGGAACGAACCATCCTCATGACGCAGGAGGGGACCGCCCGCAGAAGCTGGAACCAACCCCCGAAAAACAAGCAAACAACGCACCGGGCACATATCTGACCCTACAACCGCACCCAGGCGCAGATACTTCCCTGCCCCCGCCTGATCCGTCTTAGACCTGCGAACCCTGACCACTAGGACCCCTTCCTCCATGTACACATCATCCACCTGTAAACCACCCGGCCGCTTAGTCGACACGGACACCAACTCACCCACCCTGAGAGCCCCGAAAAAGGCTAGAGAAAAAGCCAGGTGAAACAAAACGCATTCATAGTGCGAAGAACAAAAACGGCCCAGTTCCAACCCCAAACGCTCCAAAAGCTGAAATGTAACCGGGCGCCGTGTGTCACTACTTCCCCTGCCCCTGCGGAACCCCTTAAGCGCACGTTGAACCAAGAAATGTTTGGTAAAGTCCGCCAAACCCCTCAACTTGAAACCAAATGCCAACGCCGCTACCGCACCATTAACTTTCACCACGGACCATCCATCTGAAGACCAACGGCTTAACAAGAACAATAAAGCCCCAACCCTATCCTCATCAGTATGTACCTGACCTAAATCTCCCACCCAATCCTCCCAAAGCTGCCAAGCCCTTGAATACTTATCCCAGGTGCCGGGGGCCAACGATGCCTGAATCAATGTCCCTGCTTTTCGCAAACCAAGTCCCATAATTCTGGAGGACATGGAATCCCTTCCACTTCCGCCCCCGGAGCCAGGGCACGAAACCGCTCCCACTGGAAACGAGACAAAGAATCAGCAACGTCATTTTTAACCCCCGGAACATGCACTGCCACCACCCATGCATTCAGGCACAAGCAACGCAATACTAAACGCTGAAGCAACTTGATAACTGGAGGAGAAGACGCAGTCACATTATTAATGGCCGACACAACTGACATGTTATCACAATGAAACCTAACTTTTTTATCCTGGAACGCCCCACCCCATATGGACACCGCGACTAAAATCGGGAATAACTCAAGTACAGTCAAATTCCGCGTCAGACCTTGTTCACGCCACGACGCAGGCCAAGGAGCGGCGCACCACTGCCCCCTGTAATAGGCCCCAAAACCGTGGCCCCCTGCCGCATCCGTAAAGAGGTCACAATCGAACACATCGATCACTGCTGACTGGACCAGTGATCTACCATTGAACTGGTCTAAAAAAGTGTCCCATACTGCCAGGTCCTCCCGATGTATCACCCCCAGCCGAATAAAGTGTCGTGGATTTGACACCCCTTTCATGGCCCCTGCCAGCCGGAGACAAAAAATCCTACCCATGGGGATAATGCGGCAGGCAAAATTTAAACTGCCTAACAATGACTGGAGGTCGCGCAACGTAATTTTTCACATGTGACGAGCACGCCTCACCCTCTCCCTAAGATCAACCAGCTTGTCACCAGGCAACCGGAACTCCATTGCCACAGTGTCAAGCTCTATGCCCAAGAAACTCAATCTAGTGCACGGACCCTCAGTCTTTTCCGGTGACAACGGTACCCCAAACTTACTGGCGACCCACCGCGCGGTTGCCAGCAAAACCGCGCATACATCGGAGCCCGCCGGACCTATACAGAGGAAATCATCGAGGTAGTGTATCACTGACTCAACCCCCGCCACATCCCGAATTACCGACTCTAAAAAGGTGCTGAACGCCTCAAAGTATGCGCACGATATTGAGCAACCCATAGGGAGGCAACGATCCACGTAATACCCGCCGTCCCAGTAGCAGCCCAGTAACCTAACGCTGTCAGGGTGTACCGGCAGTAACCTGAACGCCGCCTCCACATCCGTCTTAGCTAAGAGGGCCCCTGGACCGCAACGCCGTACCCAATGCACAGCTGCATCAAACGAGGTATATACTACCGAACAAAGCTCGGGTGCAATACCATCGTTGACCGACGCTCCTTTGGGATAAGACAAATGATGTATGAGCCGAAACTGATTCGGCTCCTTCTTCGGCACCACCCCCAAAGGAGATACAATTAAACCTTCCAAAGGGGGTGATGCGAAGGGGCCCGCCATGCGCCCCAAGGCCACCTCCTTCCTCAGTTTTTTGGACACCACCCCCGAGTGTTCCGCTGCCGACCTCAAGTTAGTTATACAAAAGGGGACTGTGTGCGTCGGCAGGGGAATCCTAAAACCCTCCCTAAAACCTTCTACCAGAAACTTTGCACTCTCCCTGTTAACATAACTATTTAGGTACGGAAGCATGGCTTCCAGCTTCACCGGCGTCTGCCCCTTGTCCACTATTAGGCAAGGCCTTGGTCCTTTGTTTGCGCAAGCAACGTGCCGCACCATGGGACACCCCTCCGCAGAATGAACAGGCATGTTTGAATCTACAGTTGAAGCCGAATTTACATTGGGCTTCATTGAACTGCCAACACAGCCCGTAACGTTGCTGGGCCTGTGCACCTGCCCCCCCTGAGCCGTAACTGAGACCACCATGGCCGGTTCCACCGGCCGCCCCAGGAAAGGGCTGGCCAAAGCGAGCTGGCGCCATAACCCGAAGCCACAAACCTATATCTTTCTGGTCCCACCGTATGCTGGGCCGAACCGCCTTACGCTGACGGAACTGCTCATCATACCGCAGCCATGTCTGACCCCCATACACCCGATACGCCTCACCTATAGAGTCCTGATAGCAAAAAAGCCCCGAACAGTTGTCAGGAGCCTTTTCACCAATGACACTCGCTAAAATGGCAAAGGCCTGAAGCCAATTAGCAAAAAATCAGGCGCCACCTACGTTTTTCTTCCTCCTCTTTTTTGCTATCCTCCTTCTTACTCTTGTCTAAGTTAAATTTAGCTAAAGGGAGCAAGGAAAAGATTTCGACGTACTCGTCCTTCCAAATCTTCTCCCTCACTTCCTTTTTTAAATGCGCCCCTAGAGGACCCTCAAAACACACATAAACCTCCCCCCGAGCCCTGTCGTCTAGCCTCACCGAATCAACCTTCTCTTTATCTGTCTGGACAGACACTGTGACACCCGCCGGAGCCCCTACCACCGGCGCACTCTGTGACGCTACTGACTGAACCGCAGGAGGGACCCACGCCGCCATCGGGGAACCGCTAACACTCTGTTCGCAGCGCGACAGTAGCTCCCTCACGCTACCCAATAGCTCCCTAATCCCCTCAGAAGCTACACCACCACCCACTGGGGACTCCGGCCTATCTATCCCTAACCCCTGGGACATTAGAATAGGAGGAAACGGACACGACAATGAATGGTACTCACCAGACTGCGTAGGTGCTGTGGGCCCACCAGTCGACGGTCCTGCATCCTGCTGACCTGGGTCGCTGTACAGGAGAACGCTGGCGCCTGTTGATTGTTGAGAACCATCCCGGTGACAGCTGCAGCACGACCGACATCCCTGGGAAGGTTGACCTGCACCCGCGTATGCACTTGAAACCACTGGATGCACCTCGGACCGGGGCTGTGGTGCCGTGAAGGAGGGGCCAGCGCCGTGCTGCTCGTCGTTCAGAATTTCCCGCTGCTGTACCAAGGGCACTTGGAAAGCCGGAACCAACGGGACTTGAAGACACAGTCCCCCTCCCGCTGGAGCATCACAGGAGGGGACCGCTGCACCACGTGCTGTAGCCATATGGAGACTGGATGTGGAGGTCCCCCCACTGAGGCCAGTGGCAGGGATCTCCACCTCCGCAGGGGCCAGGCGACTGGCAGGATTCCTCCCAGACCGGGACCTCCGCCCCTGAGCAGTGGAGCGGGGTGCCCGGCCTGGAGGGGCCCGAGAGGGACTCCTATGTCGCCGGGCCCTAGGGGGCTCATCAGGGCTCAAACGTGCCGGCGGGCGAGTCCTGCGCGGCCGCCGCCGCTTAGACGCCTCCGGGGGTAGTGAAGGGTTAATGGGGGGGGCGGCAGGCTGCATAATGTCAGCCAGCCGCTCCTGCAGCCAGGCCTCACCATGGACGCCGGCAGCAGCTCTGATCTGCTCCAGGATGGTATCGAGGGATGCCATTACAGTGAAAAGGTGGGGGGGGGAGGGAGCTGACCGCTCGTTAGCATGCCGCGCAGCTCCCGGAATGGCCGCTTCCCGGGCTGCGCGGCATAGTCAATTCGAACGGGGTTAAGCCCCGCCCCCAATTCTTCGCGCCCTAGCGCGTTATTGGTCCCCCTACAGCCCGCCCCCAGTCAAGATCCCTGCGCTTTACTGCGCAGCGCTCCGGTCTCCCCTTCCCTATAACTATTTAAATGGCAAGTGATCTAAGGAGTTAAATGACTGAGATCTCTGACACTGACTGTTGTAGCTGGAGCCTGGCTGTCACTCATGTGTACAGGTATTTGGCAACCCAAAATGTTCCATATAATTAAAAAAAAATTACAAAAAAAGATGGCAGAATGTATTTGCAGTTTAGAAAAGTTGGGATAAAAGGAATGCAGAAAATAGAGATGCATCTGAAAGAAAAGCTTTGAAATACAGTATGCGAAAGATCAATGAACATTGGAACAAATGGTGTGTAGACTGTGCTTTATGTAATTCATGGTGACAGTTGCATTGTGAACTTCTGTGCAGTTACATAAGAGCTCATTATGAGCAGTAATATAGCCATTCTAATTACAGGCAAAAAATTAAGTCAAATATATATTTTATTCATTTCTATTAGAGTTTGAACTTTCCCATAACCCCCGATTTCTGTCATCATAGTGATGTGATAATGAGCTGCTCTGAATATTACCATTCTCAGATGTATGGATTCAATTGGCGGTAATTACCATGAATAATACCTTAGGTTATATGTAAATGATGATTGTGATTATCTGATGTTCTCAGTTCAGTTTATTGGAAAGAAATAGATAAGGACTTGGTTACAGATAGATAGATCGATGGATGGATAGATGAATACATGGATGGATGGATGAATAGATAGATAGATAGATAGATAGATAGATAGATAGATAGATAGATAGATGAATACATAGCTAGATGATAGATACAGTAGACAGATAGATAAAATAATTGAGCAATTTATTTTGCTATCTAATTAGGCTATATTTACAAGACTGTAGTAAAATACCACCATGAAAAAAATGGATGAAATGATCCACTTTTCAATTCTGTTTTGTATCTGTGTGGCATCAATTTTTCATAGTTGAGTCTATGAGGGATCTTTGAAAAACAGGCATAAATAGGACATGTCCTATTTTCTGATGGACCGTTTACATAGTCTGTCCAAAAAAAAAAAAAACAGACTTGTGATTACACCATAGACTCTTATTGTTTTGAAAAGAGCCTATTTTCTCATAGATTGTAAGATCTCAGAAGCAGGGCCGTCACTCCTATTGTTTGATATGTTCATTTCTTTGTTACATCGTAAAGTCAAATCCTCTGATTTGTAAAGTGCTGCGAAATATGTTGACATTATATAGATAAAGTTTATTATTAACTTTTATGAAGTGTGTGATGGACATTCAAGAAATGGCCTTCACATGGGCATTTTTCACTGTTGTGTGAATAAGGCCTTGGGGCAAGTCCTCAGTGGAAGACATGTCCTCTGCTCATTTTCCATTAGAGCATTGGTTTTTCCACAGTTGCACTGTGGGTATGCTTTGCAAAGTGTAGAAACTGTATTGAAAACCTGCAGGGTAAATTCACATGCTGTGGATAGAAAACCAGCAGCTCCTGCTAATTTGCACAGTGAGTTTTTTTTTTTTTTTTGCAGTATGCAGATGAGTTGTTTTTGTTTTTTTAATCTCAACCATTTTGCTTCTACTGTGCAAACCGACAGATTACCTGCTGACAAATCCGTGGCTGCTAATCCAGTATGTGTTTCTCTTGTGTTGACGTAGCCTAAAATGGTATTCCTATCATCTTTATTTATAACATAGCCTCAGGATCGGAACCTACAGATGTGTTTGCCCTTAACTTAGCTTGAATTTCTTTAAGAATTCCAATTTCTCATTAAATCAATTTAATACAATATCGCAACATGCTAGGAAATCCTTTGACAAGCCAGTTATGTAGCTATAGGGGATGAAGTGGTCGCAGTGGTGTCCGGTGAGCTAAACCAGGGGGTCCCACCTGGGACCCCTCTCACCATACACATGCTAAAGCAGATCTAGCTGCATCCTATAGCCACCTTGACAGGTCAACTCTCACAGAAACCCACACACTCCTCCATGTAGCCTGGTGTTGTGATGAGATAAATTTATGGCTTCTGCTTCACTAACTTATTTGGCCAGCTGCCCAGAGGTCAATAAGCAGCTCATGTGGATATGAAGGAGTAGGATGAGCAGGGCTCCGTATACTGTTATCTGCTTGTTCCTACCATGTCTGCTGTTAGTTATTACTCAGTTACATTCCAGAAGCATAGATAGTGAGTGTATATAGGTAAGAAGTTCATTCACTCCTTTAGCTATCTTCCTATTCTTAATCCATGGAGACTCGAGAGCCCAGACGAGCTCCCTAATATGTTTAATAACACAGCTCCAGGCACTCATACCTTGGGCTTGGCTGCTGATGGGCATAATGGCTTTCTTATCCATAGGGAGCTCAGTTGAGAGCTGCCATTATGTAAACTATTGTATAGTTGCAACTTAATGCTGTGGTATAAAGCCAATGTCACTCAGCTCATATGCAGTATAATACATACACCAGCTTCCACATGCTACCCTCCTCCATGGATAGCTTTACTGTGTTTACTGCTGAAGTATATAGTCAGTGTCACACTGCTCATATGTGGTATAATACTGTGTATACACCAGCAGCTACATGCTGCCCTCCTCAGGGAAAGCTTCCATGGTAAAGAGGTTTACATGCTGTATTTACTGCTGCAGTCTATAGTCGATGTCATCGACAGTGTCAGTAGCAGCTTATATGCTCTGTTCTGGTCGGACGTTACACCACGTGAGCCACACACTGACTGATTAGCAAGTCAGCGAGGCTAGGTGGGTGGTCATCAGGGGAAGTTATAGGTGAGGGGTGGTCAAGGGCACCAGGGAGGAGGAGGAGGGGTGATCAAGAGCATCAGGGCCTATGAACTTTTACGTTTGACCCTGTGGCAGGCTGTAGTTCATTGCACAGCAACTGGGTAGCTGCATATAGATATGAATAGTATACAAAGAATATTGGTTTATGATAGCATATCGCAAAAAGATACTCATCTCAAGACATACAATATATATCTGGATATGACCAGCAAAGAGGAAAAGTATCTTGAGAGTCACTGCATGTGGGCCCTCTCCATTGACTTCTATGGGAGTTGAAAAGTAGCCAACTCTCTAACCCTTAGTTGTGCTGTTGAATCTCTCACCAAAATTACTAATTGGAAACCAGTGGAGGTTGACCATGTTACCCAGAACAACTAATGTCCTTTCTCAATCTCCTGTTGAATTAAAATAAATCCCCTAAAGCATTATTATTAGTATTATTTTTGTACCCGTCTTCATATGTGTCCCTTGAAATGTATGAACTAAAGTGTTTAACTCCTATAGGTGTATATAACCATGTATTTTTCAAACCCTTTCAACATTAGATCAATTTATGTTTTATGGTTAATAGTCCTTTAATAGAGATTCATTCATCATTTTAAATCACCCAGAAGCTGTGAATCCCTGGACTCCTCGGCAATGCAGCTACTGACTGTCTTACATATCCCTCAAGCATAGGAAAGACTAATTAAAATGAGAGATTAATAGAGAAGGTGCCAACAGTAATACTGGCTGGAAGGAAAGAAATGATAAAATATTGTAATGCTAGCTGCAGGCGGCAATAAAAGCAGCCACAAAAATAGCCCTATGTGCTGGACTAATTCTCAGTCCCATCCTGACATCCTGATTTCAGCATTTCTGCTTGTGTTGTGCATTTGAAACCTCCTACCCAGTGTGTGAACAATGTAATCTGTACATCCTGTCATTTCTTTTCTATGACAGAAGGGCAGCATATTGTAGAGCGGCACTTTTTATCTTGCTCAGTTCCTCAGACTCCTGAATGCACAAGTCCCCACAGACTATAAACGCTCTTTGTTCTACTTTGTCTCTTAACTTCTTTCTTGTATGATCTATGTAGAGGTGAAGTCTTGATTTTGGACAACCTTGAAATAGCTACTCTTAGATTAAATGACTTTATTGGATCATTTGTTTTTCATACTTTGGAATCAGCCTAGAATTTACATAATTTCATAATTACGCTGGCTGAAAAAAAAAAAAATCCAAAGGGGGCAATTTTTCTATTTCCACTTATTTCCAGTGCCAGTCTTGATCTCCCCTGCACTGGAGTAAGATGAGCCTCATGCATGCAACCAAGTGTGCGGGCCGAGGATCTTCTGATGGGGATCCTTCCATTCCGGTGATTATAGAGCAGGTCCTATCCTGCTGTGTGAAATCAGAATGGACCAGAACCAAATGTCATCCAAGTGCAGTCTGCTATAAAATTGGTCTGTGCATAAGACCTTAGTAACTTAGGCACATCTCTGGCCCTACATGTGCCAGAATATCAAGTGTATGGCGGACATTACCTCCCCCACACACACACACAAACACAGCTAGCTAGGCTCTGACAAAGCTTTATCTACTTTTATAAAACATAAGAAACCCACATAGCACAAGTAACAGTACTTTAACAGCACAGTGAATGCAGTAATAACTAAAGCTGTAAAAAATGGTGGAATTGTGTTTTTTATCAATCCCACCCCAATAACAATTTTTTCTCAGTTTCCTTGTACATTGTATGGATTATTATATGATGCCGCTAGAAAGTATAACTAGTCCCTCAAGCTTTTGAACAAGTGAAGAAAGAAAAGACCCTAAGGGGTTAACGTGCCTAAACCAGTCATTGTGTGCTGTTGTACTAGGTACACAGTGTGCCATGTGAATGAGAGGAGAGCTCCCAGCTATCGGCAAGGGGATGGGGATAGAGGGTGTTAGATGTAAGAAGAGTTCTACTTTGTTTTGTAAGAGCAGATATTCCTTTTAATGTCATACATGGCTTAAAAACTATGTACAGTTTAGACAAGGAAACATATCTCTACATAGTCCTTCAGTATTTTCTGATCTCCTGGTCTTGGTTTCAGACATTTCTCATGTGTGTGCCTTTACTAGTAACACAGACTGTTCTGTGATTCCAGAAAGCTGTTCCCTTCACAACCTCTCATGGACTGGCATCTTTTGCAGATGCTGATATAGCCCCTGTGTGATCTCTTTCCTCCTCTGCAGACACTGATACAGTCCCTTGTAATCTACTCTCCCTATGGATTCATACTGCCAGAATTGTAATTTCCCCCACCCCTCCTTCAGACTCTGCTATTGTGTACTCTCCTCTAGTTTCATTCTCTGCTATAGCTTATATGATTTCTTCTGATTCTCTCCAGGTAGACTCTTTTCATGCACACAATGCCCCAGGTGAAAGTCTACCCTTCAGATCTACCATGTTCTGTATTGTACTAACTACTTTCTTATTTGTTAGTATCTGTTACTAACATCATAATCTCCGAGAGGACAGAAGGAGGGATACAGGTTAAAAACCACCTTTCATGTCCTCATGAAGGAGTGGTTTTATATACCGCTAGAAAGCCATCTCAGCTACCAATCTCCAGAAGTCCCGATGCAGGAGAGCACCATGCTTTTAGATCAAAGATAGTTTCGTCTCCGATAGTTTCGGCTTTGATATCTACCTACTGTCAGAAGGGCGTTCTTTACCGCTGAGTGTCATCGCTAGGCTGTAAGGAACGCCCCCCCCCTGACAGTACTCGTCCATAGACTTGTACTGGGGGGGGCGTTCCTCACAGCTCAGCGCCATCGCTGGGCGGTAAGGAACGCCCCCTCTGACAGTATAGGGCTATGTTAGAGTACTGTCAGGAGGGGCGTTCCTTACAGCCCAGTGATAACGCTGAGCTATGAGGAACGCCCTTCTGACAGTGGGGAGATGTCAGTGCTGAAACTAAGGGCACCGATATCTCTACCACCAGGGAACATACCGGGAAAACTGTCGGCTTTCTAGTGGTATATAAAACCGCACTTTCATGAGGACATGAAAGGTACTCTTTAATAAGCAAAAAGAGCAGACTCTTAGTAATGCAGATAAATGTTGTGAAAAGCAGTAGCACAACTATGTGAAAGAGTCGAGTTACTCTGCAACAACAAAATAAGTGGAAAATAATACATGTAATAACATTTTTTTATAAAGCTATAAGTTTTGTAAGGGTATACAAAATGTTTAAGGTATAACTTACTTGATGGGCATAGTCAAAGGCACCTGACAAGGGCGTACACAAGGGGGTGGTTTCATGGTTAAAACAGACTTCCCTTTGCTGACCCCAGAAGACATCCTTTCTCCTGAGGGATGGTCATCAGGTGTACAGGTGTAGTTCCAATTCTAATCCTCTTTTTCTGGTGCTGTCCCACCCTTTTGCAATCTCTTCCAATGCCCTCCTGCAGTCCTGGCGCAGTAGCACTCTAGTTTTGATCTAAAAACGTGGTGCTCTACTGCATCTGGACTTCTGGAGATTGGTACCCGAGATGGCGAGGGGGTGGAAGGAACTCAGCAGCATGGGGGTTCTGCAGGCAGCGATTGAACCCAGGATTTTCCAGAGGGGGGGTCCACAGGCTTTGAAACCCTGCTCCCAACACCTCTACACCCCATGGAGCCTTTTGCCTTGAAAATTTTGTGTATTCCCCTGCACTTGACAATCAGTGCTTACAACCACTGAGATGTTAATCCAGTACTGACAGGAAGGTTTGCACGTACTATACCTGGTATTTTTTCCATCTTTCACTGCCTTAATGCTCTTCACAGTAAAGTCTATTCCACTATTTTCATTCACATTGGCTATATTTTAATAATGTGTTCACATTTAAATGACATTTACCAAGCACACTTAATGGTTCTTCATAAGCCTTTTCTGTAATTTGCTAGGCTTACGGTTCCTTTTTAGTCATCTGCTGAAAGTTATGAACTTTGTCATATGAATAAATGTGTAAAGCCTTGTGCACAATAGTATGTTTACCTGGGAGTTGTCCTTGAAGAATTTTACCACTGTAATGGATTTGCGTTGTTGAGTCTTGTGAAGAAATCTGATTGACAGAATTCTGCTACTAGAACTACTAAATATAACTCCTTGTATTGAGTAACAGTAACCAGGACATGCTATGGGAAAAAGAAATATTCATAGTTGTGAATATATAATATATAGATGATAATTTGTTTATTAAATCTATCTAGACAGTGTAACAAGATGCCTAAAAACAGAGGCATAATTTGAAGTTCCTGGACCCCAATGCAAAACCAACCTTGTGCCCTTACCTACTTTGCGACCTCTACCTTTGCACCCCCTATAGCTAAGCCCCTGCCTAAAAGTTTATTTAAAGGACCTGTTGCCACCATGTTCTAAACTGTATTTACTTAAGCAGATAAGTCAGGAGTAGTGATAAATCAGAAGTGCAAATATTCTTATTACAGCCAGGTAAAGATAGTTATTTTCAGGTCAGTGCTTCCTTGCTGAGGCCAGTCATTGGCTGCAGTTGATATGATGTCGTCACTGTGCAATCAGGTGCTGTTGATGATCAGTCCACTCACCAGCATCAGAACAGTGCCAATATGGCTACTCTTTTGCTGCCAACACTGCACTTCTCTAGGGGCAAACCACTGCTGTGCCCAACCTGTCTCCTCTCAAATTTCTGTCCAGGCACCAACCCCTAGAAGGAACCTGAAGCAGCATAATGGGAAAGGAGGAGACAGACACTCACTGAAGTGCTCTTTACATAGATGGTGAATTTATACAGAGTGCAATCCTTTATCAGAAAACATTTTACAAGTGGTGAATGACAGTTGCAATAACAATGTGCATGATCACAGGTAGCAGGATGAACAGCACTCTTCCAGTGTCTAGAGGGATGCACTGCCTGTCACCAGAGAATCCATCCTCTTGTCTTTTGCCAAGCCGTGGCAGACTATCTCTGCTAACACTGCACTTCACCACAACCCCAGACACAGTCAGAGCAGAGACTTAACCCTTCTCATACAATAAGCCAAAATGTGCAAGATGTGCATTCACACATCCTTACAGCAGCACTCTAATAGCAAACTGTGGCGGGGAGCAGCAGGGACTTAGCACTGGAGTGGTAGGAGATTCAGAAGGTGGTACCAATTGTTTTCTTATTTTAAGACATCCTCTGCCTGTGGCCACTTTTTTCTGATTTGGACAATCCCTTTGGGCTTATTAAAGGAAAAAAAATTTCTTATTTCTCATGGCTTAAATAGTTGAAAATTCTTTATATTTTTAGTCCATTAAAATACTGACTTTTACCATAATAATAAATACATAGTAGTGTAAAACACTACAATTCTATTACTCGTGTAGAAATCATTTATCTTTTTCCATAAAGTTGCAGCTGAGTTGAATGGGGGAGGTAGGGGAAATGGATTACAACGGAGCCAATTTATCCCAGGAGAGAGCAATTTATCTCCAGCAGTTTGCTCCCTCCTAGGCAGACAGCCCTTTTCTGCTACAGCGGCACAGAGGGTAAGCATCGCCCTGGGATCTAATACACCTGTAAAAATGCTTGACTAAGTGTTCAGCTAAACCAGCAGCCTGAGGAAGAAGTTGAGTGTCTAATATACTTGTATTCTCATGTTCTAGCCCCAAGTAAAAATAAAGTATAAAAATAAATAATATCATTTACTGCTGATGTCTTTTATGGAACTATTATTGAAGAAAATTATTTCTTAATTTGCTCTGTGTTAATATTTGGTCACAGATAGCTGACATTGGCTAAGTAGCTACGAAGGATGTGGTATCAATGTTTGTTGTCAAGTGCTTCATATATTTATAGTCATACAGATGTGTCCACTTTTACTTTAGCTCTTACTTAGTTAAGTACTTCAATTCCCCACAAAAACAATTCAATACAATATAGCTAGCAAAACCTTTAACATGCTGCAATACAACCATTAGGTGGCAGCACATAAGCACATTTAGGATAGGAATCTTGTGACAGAATATCACAAAATCCTGTTGTTTTGAAAAACTGGTCGTCCTCTGACACATATACCTTTATATGTACAGCCAAGATAACAGATGAGGAAGGACAGCATCTGTAGGCTCATGAAGTAGTGTCTCTAGATCCCTTAGGATGTATGCAGTAACTGTATACTGTTTCTTACTTTTCTTTTATTGTATTTGCATACTCACTATTTCACTTATGTTACTGTATCTGCATCCCTGATTCCCATATTCCCATTATCTTTGAACCGATTGTAAAACAGGTAAGCAAAAAAAAAAAAACCTCATCCTTTGCAGTCTTGGAGGAGAAGCAGAGAATCCTGAGATTATTAGAGATAAAAAACTTAAGGATAATTGCCGAGGATTCAATCAAACATCAACTTTAATTACATAAAAGTCACTTTAACCCAATTTTAAGCACCTACTTCATACATTAGATTAGCAGCCAGGTATAGTAATGTAGGATTGCAAATAGATATTGCTTCATACAAACACCTTCCTTGTATGGTGCAAACTGCTCTAATAAGGGGATAACATAATTACTTGTACACTCAGTAGCTAGTATACACTGTCTGCTCATCCCCATGCATTATAATGTACATGTACATTAAGAGGATATGTGACTTTGTCTCTGATTCCTGTTTTCAGTAACAATAAAAGCATCGAAAACTGAAATTCAACATGCCTGATCCTTCTGTCCCCTGAAGATCTTTTTGCATAGAGTCAGGAGGTCCTATACAGATTAGGTCAGGATAATATTGCCGGTTACTCCAACTTTCTCAATGAGTATGAGGCCCTTAATCCATCATGAGTGCACGGCCATAATTTAGGAAAGCTCTGCACAGTGCCATACCTCCCTCATTTCTGTCCACCAGCCTACCTGTGCTGTCCATGCTGGCAATGAGCAAATACTAACTTCTTCCAAAATCAGAACCTCCCTCTCCCATTTTCAAGACTTCTTTAAAGTTGTACTAGTTCTCTTGAATGCACTACTACCTTGGGCAATCAGATTAATACCCAAATTCTACAGTATCAAAAATGCCCTCAAATCACACCTTTTAAGATGCCTTTTTACATTCCCTAGTTATTCCTCAGAACCAGATTCCTTCAAGTACCGTTACAGTAATCCTGCAGTCCATTCATTTAAATGTACTTCATATCTGTGCATACACAGATACCGACTGATGACTAGCTCATACAACTTTATTAGTATTACCGCCTTTTATAAAGATGACTGGGCCAGTGTACCAAGCAAGCACATTTACCCTTTGTGTCACCCCTTCTAAGCTGTGGGTAGGGTCCTTCCTCCTATTGTTTGCTAAGCTATCCTGGGCTCCATCACATTGTCTGGATGTCACTTAGCACCGTCTTTGAGCCTCTTCCGACCTCCTAAATAATGTAAGCGGCCACGGAGGACTGCTGAGGCCGATGATTAGGCATGAGCGGCAACGTGGGGCTTGCCGATGTCTTGATGCTTTTGTCAAAAATCTGACACAAATCCTATAAATTTCACCTAAGTCTGCAATACTGCAACTTCCCTCCTGCCAGCCTCCATAACCTACCAAAGACGTCTCAAGGTTTCATACAAGAATCACTTTTGTTTAATTCTAACCTTTCAGTTTTCAATAGGCTCATTAGTTTATTTTATAGGCTTTATTAGAAAATATAATGTTTACTATAATGTGTATTTTAGCATGTTCCTCCCAAGCAAAGCAATAAAAGAAATGACTTCTCCTGCATTCCCCATTGTTTCTGTCTACATGCAAATGACCTACTTTATCAAATATATTGTGCTGCAGATTTTTCCCCTTTGATCCAATTATAATTTTTTTCTCCTCCAACAAAATACCTCTTTCGTCTGTTTCTATAACTAATTCCAGTATTGTAAAATTCTTTAATAAGCCTGCATTCAACATCTCAGCTCAGAGAATTTGGAAATTGCTTCCATCACTCACCATTCTGTTTCTAAATTGTCAAGAAGACGATTAACGGTCAAAGCGATGAACATCCTTGTTGAACAATAGAAAGAATAAGATTTGACGCCTCAATACAAAATTGTCAGGTACATGTTTCAACAAAGACCTTATTTCCTCTTTGTTCTTCCTCTACAATGATCTGAGACAAAACATATATTTTCTGAGTAATTTTGTAAACTCTGTAAATCTTAGGATATTTCTAATCTAGAACAAATTATAATGAAGAGTGTATTTTGAGAGGTCCAGAGACTGAGCCCCTTCAGTCAATGCCAATATTTAGCGATGAAGAAATTTTAACTCAATAAGCAACAAAATGCATGGAGGCCAATAAATGTTATACATGTTTGCAATAATAATAATCTGAAAATTTTATATGTTTTTAAATTTTCTTATTTCATTTTGTTTTTCATTTTTCATGTTATATATATATATATATATATATATATATATATATATAAATCTGAATAAATTCAACCCCCGGGTTCCCCGGCCATCAGCTGTTTTAGAGGCCGCTGCATGTGGGTGAGCTCTGAGGCTTCTTCAGTACTTACTAAACACAGCGCTGTGTATTTGAGCAGATTTGAAAATATTACTTCAGCACTCCAATTTCTTTAATAATTCAGATATAAATCAGCAGCTTGTACAGATGCATTACACACAACAGAAAATCCCGCAGATGAAGGTCCATGTTTGGACCGAAACGTTCAGGTTCTATCACTAACCTACTAACCTACATTTCTGCTGCTGTGTGGATAATTTTTTTATTTTTTTTTTTTTACATATGTCTAAAGATTTATATACGAATTATTCAAGAAATTGGAGTGCTGAAGTAATATTTTCAATTTGGATGATCACGTATTTTCTAGCACCCATATCTGATGCTATAAGAAAAGTGCATATCTTATATACTTTGTTCGTGTATTTGAGCAGAGACTGTGGTTGGCACAGCTCAACCCATTCACGTGAAACCCTTTTCCTACAACTATAGAACTACTAGTATAAAGTTGGCGGTATAAACACAGGATCCACCATTGACAATAGATGGTGGTTGCAGTTCTCGTCCTCCTCCCTGCATAGTGACCTCTACACTGATCACAGAGCATTCATTTTCCATCTATGAGAGGAGACATGTAGTGCTTGTGTGTATCTAAACTACTTCTTTTAATGGCCACCTTTTAAAACAGACGAATCATAAAAAGGTTCCGATAGTCAGCTCACATCTTGTTTAGGACATATTTATTCTTACTCAGAGCACTTCTATGTAGGAACTAAAGGGATTGTCCAGGGCTAGAAAAAATTCCTCTTTCATCTAGGAAAAACATCCATCTTGTCTATGTTCAATATCTGTTATTGCAGCTCATCCCTATTTAAGTTCATTGGTCAGAGTTGCAATACGAGAGAAAACCCATAGACAAGAGTGGTATTTTTAGTAAAAAAAAAAGCCATAAATAAATAAAAGATGACACTGTTTTCTAACCTTGGTCATCGCTTTAAAGAATACATCACCATAACAAAGTAAGCTTAAACATACTGTAAGTGTATGCATAATGAGACATGATTATAATATAACAACCTGTAGATACATTTACAACCTCCATTTAATGGATACACCAGGATGTATACAGTACATTAAACAGATGCCTGTGATGGATGTTATGGAGTGACATCTGTCACTGATAGCGTCCAATTGCAAAAAATGTATATATTTAGCATATATACAGTTTTTATTGCATACAGTTGTATGGAATCACATAGTTTACTACACTATGCCATCTATTTATACTGGTGTATATCTACCAGACAAACACTTTTGAGTTCTTCATTTGACTAGTGGACTCTATGGACATGTTTAGAGTGCTTTTCCAGTTATACCCTAAATGTATGACCAATGTTGGACTGGGGTGCCTAGTGCCCATCAGTGCCCACTATATGCAAATATTTCCTCGCACTCTCAAGTTCCTAAAATGTCGCCAACATAAATGCTCACACAGCAGCAGACCTCAGACGCAGAAGATGATTGGTGATTGGGGCCCCTGGACTGTGATTGAGAAGATGGGGCCCAGGGGAGGAAAGATACTGGTTGGCCTGATTCCTAGCACCTACATATCATATCAGCTGCAGAAAGCGTATACAGTATATAAAAATAAACTGGGTATTTTCTCAAATAATCTACCCAGTATTTTATAGCTGGTTGAAATACTGTATGATGACTAGCTGTATGAAGTACAATGAATATACTGAGCCATGCCAGGAGGAGCTGTGGGCCCACCTAGCCCAGGGGCCAACTGAGGATTCACCTGTTCACCTGTGGCTAGTCCAAGCCTGTGTATGACAAAAATACAATGTAAATGCATCCTATCTATAATGTTTGGTGAAAAATGTGATAAAAAAATAGATAAAACTTACCTTATTAAGAAATTGTTGCTGTACTTACAGTTGTGTAAATGTACCTCAAAGCTGCCTAAAAACTACAAACTTAAAAAATAATGAAATGCTTCTAAATCCAGAATTAAGAGGGTGAAATAAGAAAACGCAACATCACAAAAGTAGCCAGGTCTTAAAAGGTTAAGATCATTTCTGTGGTTATCTCTTGTATAGATCTTCTTCTACAATTATTGTCTGAATCTTTTATTACAGCCGACAGACTGTGTCAGAAGATTATGAGTAAGATTCCCATTTTGATCTCCCCTAGCAGACTACTGTAGTCATGTACAGGTGACCCTGCTGAGCGTTGTATTATGAGCTCTGTAGCATGCACGTCATTTGTTAAATAAAGCTACAGTGAAGATTTATTGTAACTCCTTTTTCAGATTGGTTGCGACAACTTAATATATTGTGTTGTTGTTTTTTTTTTCGTCCTTGAAAGTCAGAAAAATAGTATTTAAAAGTGATTTATGAGGCTCTGTAGTAAATCTGTATAAAGAAAAAGACTCCCATTAAATAAAGCTAAATAAAGAGGTAATGAGAAATATAGAAACTGAAGGTTGTGGCTATAATAAGTTATAGTCACTGGGATTTCAATAGAGCAGTTGTCTACTTTCTTCTTACTTTTTCAGGTACACTGTGTGGCTTTGCTAGAGAAAGGGGAGGGAATTTATCAAGATTTGCATTTCCAACACCAGTCTTAATTTCCTGGAGTGAAGATGCGTCAAATTTATTAACCGACATACCTCCTAGTTAGACTAAGATCACATCTGCACTGGAGACTCCGTCACGGAAATCGGCAGACAGAATAGTCAATTCACCATTATAGTTAATGGGGGACCACCAGTGGCCTCCGGTAACCGCTGTTTTAGTGGTCCGTCTCTTTGTTGTGCGGACCCAAAAGACGGAGATTCCAGCGCAGATGGAACCTATCCTTAGGTGTATCTTCTGCCTTCCATGCCCCAGAATCTCAAATATAAGATGTGAGCTATAATTTGCATTTCTGTAAATATACTGGGCTATGGGGGGGCACATGCATCTCACAAAGTCCTGCCCCAACAAGGCCACTTTTTTTTTTTTTTGGAAAGTGGCAATTGGGGTGCAAATATGCCAAAAAGTCACACAAAAAATTGCGACTTTTTAACAACACTTGTTTGATAAATTCCCCCTTTGAGTAATATTTATTGTGTATGTTCTGGCCGTATTATTATTATTATTATTGGCCAGTGTATTTTCTGATCAGTAAATGAAGGTGAGGAAATTTTCTTCCCTGGATCTTGCCATAAATTCTCTGCAAATCAGCAGCAAAATTCATGTTACATCTGTTTGCTGTGGATTCACTATGGATTTGTCACCGACTACTTTTGAAATATATGGTGAAAAGTCTGTGTCACAAATGAACATGCTGTGGATTTTAGAAACCTCATGAAAAAATTCTGCAGCATGTGGATCATGCTTGAAAAAGCTCATCCAGTTTCTGGTATTGCAGCCTGCTGCTGATAATACCTGCACAAATACAGTAGATGTAGCCTGGGAAACTGTATTACAATATTAATTTTGCTGATATCTCTTAACCATTGAATTGTGATATTATTTAGCAAAGTATAGACATACTGTAGGTTGTATTGTATTTGTATTTCTTGTATCAAAGCACTATTCTATGGCTTACTGGTGATAAAAGGAATGTCACATGCCAAAACATAAATGATATATTATACTGTATGCTATAATTTGTTCTACGTTGCATTTTCAGTTACCAGACATCCTTACTATGGATAAGGACTGATCTACTAGGGCCATTTGTAAGTTCAGTGCAGGTATAACCCATGTACCTTTGAAGTCTATAGACAACCTTAGATGGTGCTGAAGTCAATGATAAAAGACAGGATAAAAGACCACCAGGAAAGTATTTTCCCTCTTATCTTCAATCTATGACACTACTTTCCAGGCCTAGTGAGTATTCCTGCAAGCTCATCTACCCTAGTCACCACATAAAATAATACCTGCAGCTTTCCTGTTAAAACTGGCCCATAAAGAAGTCTAAGGGTTTACGCTGTGTTTTATGGAGCTGATATGGAGGCATTTTCTCCCTCAAAATCTGCTCCAAAAATACCCCAATCTGCTGTTGTTTTCAGTGGAAGGCAGTGACCAACATTTCATTATTCAGCGCACTGAAAATGAAGCACCCTGCCCTATCTCGCCGTCGCTTGAGAGCAGAATGTCCGCTGAAGCCACGGCATGTGGCCATATGCTGATCAATCCCATTTGAAGAAGCTATTCAGCATGTGCAAGTGAGGTGGACTGCACAGCAGAAAGGTCCTCGTGTGTTTTGACACAGTTTCCATAGATAAAATAATATCATACCTTCCAACTTTCAAGGACAAAAAGAAGGACAAAATATGCGGCATGCTGCAGCAAATTTAGCTCAACCCACTTCTACGTTGACTCCGCCCATTCTCATTTATTTTTCCATGTGCCCCCACACAGTATAATGCTCCTACAGTCACCCTAACCTTATATGCTCCCACATTATAATGTTCCCCTCTAATTGCCCCACAGTATTAAGTCCCTCTCCACGTGTCCCAGTTTAAACTGGCGGAAACTAGAGGGGGACATTAAACTATGGGGCAGCTGGAAGGTGACATTAAACAGTGGGGGTAGTTGGAGGGGGGACATTAAACTGGGGGCAACTAGAGGCATACATGTCCCCCTCCACCTACCCCCCACGGTTTAATGTCCTCCTTCAGTTGCCCCCAGTTTAATGTCACCCTCCATCTGCCCCCCCAGTTTAATGTCCCCCTTTAGCTGCCACCATCTTAATGTCCCCCCTTCATCTGCCACCAATTTAATGTCCCCCTTCATCTGTCACCAGCTTAATGCCCCCCTTCATCTGCCCTCAGTTTAATTACCCCCTCCATCTACCACCAATTTAATATCCCCCTTTATCTGCCACCAGCTTAATGTCACCTTTTATTTGTCACCAGTTTAATTGTCCCCTTAATCTGCCTTCAGTTTAATTGCCCGTTCATCTGCCCCCAGTTTAATTTCCCCCTTCATCTGCCTTCAGTTTAACTGCCCCTACATCTGCCTTCAGTTTAACTGACCCTACATCTGCCCCCAGTTCCCCCTCTTGCTCACACATGCTGTCTCTTCTCTCCTCATCTTCGATCACTCTCGTTCCCAGCTTTCTGTGTAACCTCACACTGTCCCGCAGTATCCAGAATAGCTCCGCCCACACAAGAGCCTGATCACATGGTCATGACGTCATCAAAGTTCCTTTAGCCCACTAGGATTTAGCATCTACCATTTAGCCTTTACCCTACCCTAATAAAGTTTGTTAACAGCAAAACACTTCAGGGGCATAGTGGGACAAACTGTAAGCTATCCGGGACCTCAAGACAGTTTTGTAAAATCGGAACAGAAGGGGCCGTACCGGGGGTGCAACTTAAGGGGAGGCCCACATGACGTGGGCTTGGCTGGACTGCAGCTATTGGCCTAGTTAAGTAAAGAGGGGTGGGATAGGAGGCAGGCCTGGTTAAGGAGGGAGGCCTTATATAGGTTAGCCCGGGAAAGTAACGGCAGTCGCCGTGAGGTAAAGGGAGAAAAGTGAATCTACGTACCTTCTTTTCCTGACACTGACCGCATGGCATCCCTCGAGGATTTACTAGCGCAGCTGCGCACCTCTGCGGAAGAACGGAGAGCCGACTGGCTGCAGGCGCAGCTTACGAGCCTGCTACAGGGGCCTGGGGAGTCGCAAGCTGCAGCTCCCCCCACACCTCCTAGACGGCCGCGGAGGACCAGGCCTCCGGCGCGTTTGAGCCCCGACGAGGCCCCACGAGCCTCCAGGGACCCTCCGACCCAGGACGCTGGTAGGTGCGCTGCCGCCAGGCGGTCCCAGGGAGGGAGGAATCCGGGCGGGCGGCGGGACTCGCGGCAGGGGCGGCAGGCCGTGCCCCTGCACGAGGAGACTAGCGCTGGGAGTTCAGGACCAGGAGCAGCTGGTGTGCAGGGGAGTGACCTGCACAGCACGCGGGCCCAGCAGACAGACGTACCGGCGGCGGCGGGGGTCGCGCGATGCGGGCCTTCAGTGGTCTCCTCTGGTCGGGCTGAGCGGTTCAGGCCTAGTCTCCAGCGCGCACGTGAGGGCGCAGGATCCGTGTTCATCGCCCTCCCCCTCAGTCGGCGGGGGAAGGGGCTGGTCTCCAGTCGGTGGCGGTGCAGCTGGCTTCACCTCAGGACCCCGGTCAGCCATGCGTGGGGATGGCTTTGCCTCGTCTGGACACAGGATGCTCGATTGTTGGGACCACAGCACCCAGGCAGTCAGGTGAGTGTTCGTATTGTTTTTCACCTTGCTTTCCCTTACTATCTGCCCAGGGTGGGGGAGGGCACACTGGGGAGGTGGGTAGGGGTTTAGTGGATTTGGTGGGGGTGTTGAGTCAGTTACTGAGGGCCCCGGCGTTGCCTTCGCCGGTTCCAGTGTGGATGGGGGCGGGTCTGCCTGGACTAGGAGCTCCCGGGGATAGTGGGCGCGCGTCGGCAGCGAGCAATGTAGGGACGGGCGAGGGGTCCGGGAGCGGAGCAGGAGGGGTTACGGGTGTTTTTCGGCGGTACAGGCGGTTGCGAGCACTGAGGCTAATCAAGACCAGGGAGCGAAAGCTAAAGGGGATGACCCGCCCAGACTAGATGATTCTGCTAAAGGGGAGGTCTACGTGTGTTTCGAGGGCCCCCTCGGGGCCCACCTGAAACAAGAGGTAAGGGAAAAAATATGTAAAGGGGAGTTTGTGGAAATTTTTTCTCTCCTCCCCCTGAAACGATTTAACCTTGATAGGGCCAAGAAAGATGAATCAAAGAAGGAGGAGGAAGAGAAGAGGCGGTATAGGTTAATACCGTGCACATTCGCCAATTGGTTACAAGCATTTGCGATTTTGGCGAGTGTGATCGGGGAAAAGGCGCCGGAAAATTGCTCTGCCCTTTTTTGCTATATGGACGCCATAGGCGAGGCTTATCGGGTTTATGGGGGGCAGGCGTGGCTGAGATACCACGAACAGTTTCGTCAAAGGAAAGCGGTTAGACCCAGTATCCGGTGGGACCACAAAGATATTGGGTTGTGGCTTAGGGTCACTGCCCCAGTTCGGTCGGGGCAGTCCTTTCAATCGGGCGCCGGGGGCCTTGATGCATCGGGGCGCTCGGCGGCCTCCCAAAAGGGTCAGTGTTTCTCATTCAATGAAGGGTCATGCAAGTTCGGGGCAAAGTGTAAGTTTAAACACGAATGTTCCACTTGCGGGGGATCCCATGGGGCGTCCAGGTGCTTCAAAGGGGGGAAGTCAAAAGGGGGAGAGAGTACTAGCAAAGGGGCTGAGTCCGGTCAGGGCGGACGTGATGGGTCGCTTGCTAAGTGATTACCCGGATAGGGCAGCGGCAAAGTTATTGCTGGAAGGTTTTAAGGAAGGGTTTCAAATTCCGTTTTTGGAGGGGGAATTTCGGGTAGTACTAAAAAACTTACGTTCGGCGGATCAGCATCCACAAGTGGTGGCGGAGAAATTACGTAAAGAGGTGGCTTTGGGACGGATGGCAGGGCCTTTTCCTGACCCGCCCATTGCCAATTTGCAGGTGTCCCCGTTGGGGGTGGTCCCCAAAAAAGAGATTAACAAATTTAGACTTATCCACCACTTGTCGTATCCAAAGGGGAGTTCAGTGAATGACGGTATAGACCCCGGACTCTGTGCCGTGGTGTATACGTCGTTCGACGCGGCCATCGAATGGGTTAGGGAGTTTGGCCAGGGGGCGCTGTTAGCAAAAGCCGATGTGGAATCGGCTTTTCGGCTATTGCCAGTTCACCCTGGCAGTTTACATCTGTTAGGTTGTTTTTGGGATGGGGGTTATTATGTGGACCGATGTCTGCCCATGGGTTGTTCTCTCTCATGCGCATACTTAGTAGTTTAGTACGTTTGTAGAATGGGTCGTTCGTCGGGAGGTAGGTTGGAAGTCAATCATCCACGATCTGGACGACTTCCTTTGCATTGGCCCGAAGGGTTCGGGGGCGTGCTCAGTTATGTTGCATACGTTGGAACGGGTAGCAGAACAGTTGGGAATCCCGCTGGCAAAAGAAAAAACAGAGGGACCGGTTTCGACCCTAACGTTTTTGGGTATTTGTATTGACTCCGAGGCGATGGAGTGTCGTCTTCCGGAGGATAAATTATCTCGGCTGAGGGAAGAAGTCCAAGGGGCATATGGGAAAAAGAAGTTAAAGCTTCGAGAGTTACAGTCGTTATTAGGGAAACTGAATTTTGCGTGTAGAATTATGCTAATGGGGAGGGTTTTTTGTAGACGATTAGCGGCGGCGACAAGTGGGGTTTCGGTACCCCACCATTATGTGCGCCTGGGGAAGGAGCTTAGGGGCGATTTGGCGGTTTGGGACTCGTTCTTAGCCTCTTACAATGGCCGTTCGTTAATGATGGAACCAGTCATTGATGCTTTTGATTTGGAGTTGTTTACGGACGCCGCGGGAAGTGTGGGTTTTGGGGCTTATTGCCAAGGCAGATGGTGCGTGGGGTCCTGGCCCGATCGGTGGAGAGAGGAAGGTTGGGTGCGGAACCTGGCCTTATTGGAGCTATTCCCGATAGTGGTCGCAGTGGCGATATGGGGCGACCGGTTTCAGAATAAGAAGGTTAGGTTTAATTGTGACAACATGGGCGTAGTGCATGCAATTAATAATCTCTCGGCGCCCTCGCCGCCTGTGGTACGTGTTCTGCAAAAGTTGGTTTTGCTGTGTTTGTCCTTGAACTCTTGGGTGGTAGCGGTTCATGTCCCGGGAGTGGATAACTGTATTGCGGATGCTTTGTCTCGTTTGCAGTGGGATCGCTTCAGGGAGCTGGCTCCAAGGGCAGAGAGGGTTGGAGACGTTTGGCTGGAGGAACTTTGGAATCTGCCCTTCAGGCGGGGCAGGGTTTGATTGCATCATCGCTGGCAGGCGGCACGAGGGCGGCTTATGAGGTAGCGTGGCAGCACTGGGAGGACTGTTCGGGGAGGTTTGGATCACAGGTTGAAGGTGAGGAGGCTCTGCTGTTCCTATTGATAGGGCAATGTAAGGAGGAAGGGTGGTCCGTGTCCTGGGTTAATCGGCTTATGGCGGGGCTGGCATTTGGCTTTAAGTTGCGGGGAAAGCGGGACGTTACTAAGACTTTCATGGTGAGACAAGCGTTAAAGGGGTGGAGGAGGGGCTGGGCGTTACGGGACCAGAGGCGCCCGGTGTCATTTGCGCTGTTATGCGAGCTAGGGGTCGTCTTGGATCAAGTGTGCAGTTCGGCCTTCGAGGTTCGGCTGTTCCGGTTGGCCTTCTCATTGGCGTTTTTTGGAGCTCTTCGTCTGGGGGAACTGGTTAGCCCCTCGACTAAGCGTCCTGGAGGCATACTCGCGGAAGATGTAGATTGCTTTGCGGATAGGTTAGAATTTAGGATTCGGAGGTCAAAAACGGATCAGGAGGGAAGAGGGGCCAAGGTAGTCTTGTTCGCTATTCCAGAGTGTGGCATGTGCCCAGTTGGCTGTTTCGGGGATTTTAGGGCAGCGGTCAGTTTTTTGGGTGAGCCGTTGCTAAAACATCAGGACGGTTCATTTTTGTCTAGATTTCAGCTGGTGGCGGTTTTTAAGAAATGTTTGGTGGCTTGTGGGCGGAATCCGAAGGATTTCGGAGGGCATTCGTTCCGGATCGGAGCGGCTACGGAGACGGCTCGCCGGGGCCTTGGTGATGACGTGGTCAGGAGGATTGGGAGATGGGAGTCGGTACGGTTCCGGTCCTATGTATGGCCGGAGTGGTTGCATTGACTGTTGAGTTTTGTTAGACGTGGTGGTTTGTACGTGTTTGTTGTATTTTCTTTTCCAGGTGACGGCGCGGTCGAGCTCGTGTGTATTCTGGGTCATTCGTTCGTCTTTTGGGGTGCGCTGAGGGCCGCGGTTCGTCCGGATGGCCGCCAATTGGGGTTCCCAAGGGATCAGGTTGTGGTAAGGTGGTTGGGGTTTAGGGGGATGTCCTGGTCGAGGGTCTTGCCAGAGTTTAACAGATTCTTGCGGCTGGATAGGCCGCCTGATGTGTTGGTTCTTCACGTAGGGGGAAATGACTTAGGTGCCAGGCCATTTAGGGAACTGATCCGGGACATTAAGTTCGATATGCTCCGTTTGTGGGCGGTGTCTCCAGGACTGGTCACGGTCTTGTCAGACATAGTGCATAGGCATGTGTGGAGGGATGTGCGGTCGGTGGAGCGCATTAACAAAGCACGGGTTAAGGTTAATAGGGCGGTGGCAAGGTTTTTTCAGCGGAACGGATCAGTGGCAGTCAGACATAGGGAGCTTGAATCGGGTGAAGGGAATTTCTGGCGGCGAGACGGGGTTCACCTTAATGCGGTGTGCACTGATCTCTGGTGTTTGGCGATTCAGGAGGGTATTGAGTTGGCTTTGCGGGTGTGGAGGGACGCGAGGCCTTGAGGAGTCAAGGGTTCGCGTTGGTGGCGGGGGGTCCTCGGAGTTGGGAAGGATGTATGTGGTGGTATGGTTGGGGGGGGAGCCATAAGGCTCTGGACTCCCCAAACAATGGCATCGTTAGAACTGGAATTGGGCTGGCCTGAGAACGGGGGATCTGTCAGATGATTCCTTGCTCAGCTGGGACAGGTGAGTTGGTGCCTCCGAGCCGGGCGCACGGCTGGAGGTAAACACACTAAATTGGGCTATTCAGGCCAGAATGTTGGCTCCGAGGACCTCCTTAGTTTAATATGTTTACGATTTATACATGGTTATTTATTCATGGTTATTTATGTTATTGTTTGTTAATAAAAGTGGCTGCTGTGGCCAATTTATTCCACCCTCGGGTCTGTGAGTCTTTATTGACACAGGTAAGTAGTGCGAGTAAAATGAGGAAGGACAAGACAGTGCCACGTCAAGAAGGGGCCGTACCGGGGGTGCAACTTAAGGGGAGGCCCACATGACGTGGGCTTGGCTGGACTGCAGCTATTGGCCTAGTTAAGTAAGGAGGGGTGGGATAGGAGGCAGGCCTGGTTAAGGAGGGAGGCCTTATATAGGTTAGCCCGGGAAAGTAACGGCAGTCGCCGTGAGGTAAAGGGAGAAAAGTGAATCTCCCGCCCGCCCTCCCCTCTTTGTCTGGGAGCGTAAGGGGCCTTTTTTAGGGGGTATGGTGTTTTAATTTTTCTTTTTCAGGAACCGAAGCGTAGAAGGACTTCGATCAGAGGACAAGGTCATTGTGGAAAGGAGGTCTCTTCACGGCAGTTGGCGGGGGTCCTCGGAGTTGGGAAGGATGTATGTGGTGGTATGGTTGGGGGGGGAGCCATAAGGCTCTGGACTCCCCAAACAACGGCATCGTTAGAACTGGAATTGGGCTGGCCTGAGAACGGGGGGATCTGTCAGATGATTCCTTGCTCACCTGGGACGGGTGAGTTGGTGCCTCCGAGCCGGGCGCACGGCTGGAGGTAAACACACTAAATTGGGCTATTCAGGCCAGAATGTTGGCTCCGAGGACCTCCTTAGTTTAATATGTTTACGATTTATACATGGTTATTTATTCATGGTTATTTATGTTATTGTTTGTTAATAAAAGTGGCTGCTGTGGCCAATTTATTCCACCCTCGGGTCTGTGAGTCTTTATTGACACAGGTAAGTAGTGCGAGTAAAATGAGGAAGGACAAGACAGTGCCACGTCATGTCCCACCAGATGTAATGCAGGACGGTTGGGAGCTATGTAATTGTCATATATTTCCAATGAATATTTTGCAAAAAACAAAGTGTGAACCCCGCCTAAGGAGAATAGGAAGGAGTCCCTACACAATATATATAGAAACAACTTTTGACAAACGTTTGTTTGTCTTATGTGGTTGTCTTGAGGAAGATTTTAGGCAGCTATCTGGTATAAAAGGCATAAAAAAAAGTCATAATTTGTTTGTGCAAATTGGGTTTGGCACAAGAATATGTAACTTGTTCCTTTTTTGTGCCACCTACGCCACTTTCATGGACATGGTGTGGGTGATGCACTAGACTCATTATCATTTACGCCAGTTTAATGGCATAAAAGGATTTGAAATCTGCACCAGTTATGCCCGGGCGTAGATTTCAGTGCAGGCACATGGCCCTGCAGAGGGTGCGCCCAGATTTATGAGGAGACATATGCACCGTCCTCAGTTTTCAACACCAGTTTTTATAAATTCAGCCAAGTGACTTTATATTATGGGCCCTAAAAAAAAAAGATACCGAAGTGTAATTCATAGTCAGGAGTCAGGTAACTTGTGAGGATATAATTTAGTTAGAGAGCCACCTTGATAGGAATATGCCCTGTTGTATAATATGACGCATTTTCCTGCACTTCTCACACTTTCAATAGTTTCTGTACACGAGATAATTCTACTCCCACTTTCTCTTTCTTCATTTTTTTTTTTTACTGGTGAATAGAACAATACAGACTCGGAGGAAAAGATTTTTACATCTGATCTTTATTCTTACTATTCTTAAAGCTTGAAATCTGAAATCACTACTAATAGAAATATAGATCTAAGACAAACATAGACTTTCTATTCAGGTTGTGAACTGGCCACTGGGATATTCTGTGTCTGAAAACTTTAAAGGGAATATTTTGTTTTTGTTTTTATTGTTTTTGTTTTTTTTTTAAAGCAGAAATATATCATTTTCAAATCTGATTGGAGATCTTTTTAAATTCTCTTTTCTGTACCAATATGGGGGCTTGGGTCATATATTCTGTGCTGTTAAAAGAAATTTAGTGATATGTTTTACAATGTAGTCATGGGCATAGGCAGCAATAGTTTGGAAACTGACTCATTAATAACTGTGGGAGTTTTCTAGATATGCTCCGTGTAAGGAGAGGGAGTAGATAAACGGTGACATCATCTATTGGCAGTAGTGGATGCAGTGCTGTTATCTATAGAGGTTTTATCTTCTATTGTAACACTGTCTTTGATGTAAATTAGGTGACAGCTGCAAAAGAAAACCCCTATCAAATTTTCCAGTGTCAGTCTAGTATTAGGCTTAGTGGATACAGTGAAAATTGCAGGATGTTTTATATATTTAATAAAAAGTCTTAAAAAATAAAATAAATCTTCAAAAAATATGTTTAACATGGTGACACATTTTTATTAAGTTCTGAAATTACAACTGGTGGATAAAAATAAAAAAGGCAGAATGTTCCCCTAAATGAATCAAAAATAATCTTGAGATATATGTGATATACATTATATATATATACAGTGGGGAAAAAAGTACTTAGTCAGCCACCAATTGTGCAAGTTCTCCCACTTAAAAAGATGAGAGAGGCCTGTAATTGTCGTAAGTATTTGGTCAATAACAAAAGTTCATCTCAATACTTTGTTATATATCCTTTGTTGGCAATGACAGAGGTCAAACGTTTTCTGTAAGTCTTCACAAGGTTGGCACACACTGTTGCTGGTATGTTGGCCCATTCCTCCATGCAGATCTCCTCCAGAGCAGTGATGTTTTGGGGCTGTCGCTGGGCAACACGGACTTTCAACTCCCTCCAAAGGTTTTCTATGGGGTTGAGATCTGGAGACTGGCTAGGCCACTCCAGGACCTTGAAAAGCTTTTTACGAAGCCACTCCTTCATTGCCCTGTCGGTGTGCTTTGGATCATTGTCATGCTGAAAGACCCAGCCACGTTTCATCTTCAATGTCTTTACTGATGGAAGGAGGTTTGCACTGAAAATCTCACGAAACATGGCCCCATTCATTCTTTCATGTACCCGGATCAGTCGTCCTGGTCCCTTTGCAGAGAAACAGCCCCAAAGCATGATGCTGCCACCCCCATGCTTCACAGTAGGTATGGTGTTCTTTGGATGCAACTCAGCATTCACTCTCCTCCAAACACGACGAGTTGTGTTTCTACCAAACAGTTCTACTTTGGTTTCATCTGACCATATGACATTCTCCCAGTACTCTTCTGGAACATCCAAATGCTCTCTAGCAAACTTCAGACGGGCCCGGATATGTACTGGCTTAAGCAGGGGGACACGTCTGGCACTGCAGGATCTGAGTCCCTGGCGGCGTAGTGTGTTACTGACGGTAGCCTTTGTTACGTTAGTCCCAGATTTCTGCAGGTCATTCACTAGGTCACCCCGTGTGGTTCTGGGATTTTTGCTCACCGTTCTTGTGATCATTTTGACCCCACAGGGTGAGATCTTGCGTGGAGCCCCTGATGGAGGGAGATTATCAGTGGTCTTGTATGTCTTCCTTTTTCTAATTATTGCTCCCACAGTTGATTTCTTCACACCAAGCTGCTTGCCTATTGCAGATTCAGTCTTCCCAGCCTGGTGCAGGTCTACAATTTTGTTTCTGGTGTCCTTTCACAGCTCTTTGGTCTTCACCATAGTGGAGTTTGGAGTGTGACTGTTTGAGGTTGTGGACAGGTGTCTTTTATACTGATAACAATGTAAAACAGGAGCCATTACTACAGGTAATGAGTGGAGGACAGAGGAGCCTCTTAAAGAAGAAGTTACAGGTCTGTGAGAGCCAGAAATCTTGCTTGTTTGCAGGTGACCAAATACTTATTTTCCACCATAATTTTCATATAAATTCTTAAAAAATCAGACAATGTGATTCTCTAGATATGTTTTCTCATTTTGTCTCTCATAGTTGAGGTCTACCTATGATGACAATTACAGGCCTCTCTCATCTTTTTAAGTGGAAGAACTTGCACAATTGGTGGCTGACTAAATACTTTTTTCCCCACAGTGTATATATATATATATATATATATATATATATATATATATATATATAATGTGTGAGAAGGAGTAACTCAGAGGGTGCGTTCTGGTGCATGGAGGAAGGACTGCCAGTTTGGGTTCTGGTTACTAATGGAGAATAAGGAGCCAGCAGGGGTCTCCAACAGCAAAAAACTCTCTTCCTTATTCCAGAGAAAAAAATCATGTGAGCCTTCCCTATTTACCAATCAGATAATACAGCAGGGAGTTTGGTCTAATAGTGCAACACCCTAATATAATATATAGGATTGTCCAATAATAAACATTAAATCTATCAGTAAATAAATGTATGCTAACTGTGCACATTGGTCTACATAGAGCAGGGGTCTCTATGAGTTAAACTTAGAATGGTGCCCTCTGGTGGTATTAGATTCATGACAGTTAAGCTCTAGTAAATTGTTACTTGCTCCCAACTGGGTAAATGGAATGTCTTATATGCATTAAAAAAACCCAGTGAGAAAAGATACAAGGATAGAATAAGTTGCACCCGCCTCTCATGAGTTATAGATGTGTCCACACTTAACTGATCTCCAGTTTAGTTAAAGGGGTATTCCCACAAGCAACCATTTTTAAATTTGTAGATAATTAAAAGTTAAACATTTTTTCAAATATAAGTAATTAAACATTTTGCAGAGTTTTAAAGATTTTCTCTCAATATCTTGTGGTCAAGTCTCATCTTGTGGTCATCAGCTGCCAGTGGATACGACCATAAATGCAGGAACTTTCTAAGGTCAGAAAATCAGCTGCTATTTCCTTATTGTGGCCGGGATATCTTCTGATACATGTAGTGTCCCTGCCTGATAACCCAGCTGCAATAAGAAAATCATGGCTGGGTTCCTGGCAAGTACCAGACCATAAAAAGTTTCTGCATCTGTGGACGTATCCATTGGTAACCGATCAAGACAGCAAACTATCACCACTAAGATATTGAGAGAAAATCTTTAAAACTCTTCAGAATTTTTAACTACTTATATTAGCAAAAATGTTTAACTTTTAATTATCTACAAATATAGATATGATTATGTTCGTGGAAATACCCCTTTAAGTAACACAATTTCTTATGAAACCAATTGTGGCAGCCAGTTATGGACCCACTGTGCCACGTAACTAAGTTGACTATTAGCCGCTCCCAAGGGTGTTGTGCAGTGCACCATAGGATCAGGCAAATGCAGAGTGTGAATCTGTTCCAAGGTCTGGTGCCATAATCTGGAACAGGTCGGGTAAGCAACAGGTGATCAGATATAGTTATCATAGCTCAGTAGTAAATCCAAGGACATACACGGTAGATGAAAAGTAGAGAACTATCACACCTTTGCAGGACAGTAGAAAAACTAGAACTTTTCTCAGGCGGGGTATGGCTAGTGAAGCAGACCTTTATACACACAGGCTGGCATGAGCACTGAGCCTTTAAGTATCAGGAAGGATGTGTGTATGCCTCTATGGGAAGGCCCAGCAGCAACAAACAAGAAGCAAGAGCATATGTATGGCACTGTGGAGGAGCAGGGAATGGAAAACATGTAACAAAGGTAACTTGGTGGTGATGCCTGCTGGGAGATGTAGTACAGTGATAGGTGCAAACCACTGGCATTACACCAATTCAATACATCACGACATGCTAATAGACTGCAGTGCATGTTCCCCTGCCAAACACATGGTTACCACACATAAACACATATAGGACTGTTACCATATACCTTTGTGTTAACTTATCATGAAATCACGTTGCTTTTAGAAAAGCAGCTTAGCTAGTGATGCACATATATGGACATGTCTAGCTAAGAGGCTGATCTGTAAATGCATTGAGGCAAGTTTATTAAGACTGGTCCCGACTATCTGTGCCTGAATTATCAAGAGACTTCAGAAATCAGAAGCATACTCTTGTGCCAGAATAGAAATCTACGCTAGTTAGGAACTGACATACATTTCCAGGAAAATGGTGCGAGTTAGAATAAATATCTTGGGCCAAGGCGTCTCCACCCTGGCTCTCCCAGCTCTCTGCCCTGCTTCATCCACTTTCACAGAAAGTGGTGAGCGAGGTGCTGAACGGGTGCATCTTTAGTGCAAGAGCCACATTATCACCTCTCTATGGCAGAAAAATGGCATATTTTTTGTATTGCATGACATGCCTCCATGTAAAGTGTTAACACTGCTTGTATATTCTTGGATATAAACGGTCCATTGGCAGCCAGTAGACAATGTACCACGTCTGGAGCTGCTCTCTGCTGAGTTCTCTGTGAATTGTTGGAAACACTTTCCTACCAACGGTAGATTGTTTACTGAACCATGAACAAGCAATTTTCTTATATTAGGCAGTAGAAAGTAATTTTAATAAACCTTTAACCTACTAAGCTGTACCACAGAATCTTCTTCTTCCATTATGTCAGACAGCAGTTACAAGTCAATGGTGCTTATGTTATAGAGGGATATATCTGCCTTGCTTCAATAGATGAAGATATTATCTAATTTTTGTTAATATTCCGCTCTTGTCTTATACATGAGCTCACTATCCTGTATGAGAGAATGGAAACATTACTGGATATTACACCTGTTGTCAAGGAAACAAGAAGTGATGAGGGTGTTTTGATGGGAGGCAAAGCTGAACCTGTCACATTTGTGCTTTGTTTTGTTTTAATTGACTTCATTTTGTTTGCGTCGCCTGTCCAGACCAGTTTTTTTTTGCTTGGCTGTCTTATGGCTTAGACATGATGACTGCATGGTGGGTAGGGGCTGGTTTTCTGTCAGATGGTTAGTGGGGAGGAAAAAAAAAGTCTTCTATTTGTTGCAGAAATCTTATGTTTTCATTGTTTGCTGTATAAGATCTTGTTACTGCTGGTGTTGAAAGTATTAACCCATCACAGGCTGAAGCAATAATAAGCCCTCCAAAATCTCAACAACCTACTGCAAAGAACAGCCCTACTTGAAGCCATGTTTACATGAAAGGCATTTATGGCATATCCACAACAGCACCTATTTCTAAAATGAGCCTGTCCAGTGTCCATGCCCTATTGCTTACCTGGCTGTAGCTGGGAAGACTTTTATCTATGGTAGAGCTTTACGGAAACAGCATAGCTCTGACCTATGTTGTTTCTGTAACTCCTATAGAAGTTACCTAACTCCCATTTACTTTTATGGGAGTTACAAAAACAACATAGCTCAGAGCTACACACTGTTTCCATAAAACCTGACAATAGCAGAAAATCTTCTCAGGTAAGTTGCAGCCGGGTAAGTATATGGCTAGTTTTAGACCTATATATGCAGGTCCCAGAGATGGGATCCACATCTATAAGACGTTTATGGTACAGGTGCATCTCAATAAATTAGAATATCTTTGAAACATTTCTTTCTTTCAGTAATTAAATTAAAAAAGTGACCTCCTATATTTTCTAGATTCTTTACACACAGAGTGTTCTATTTCAAGTGTTTTATTTCTGTAAATGTTGATTATGGATTACAGGTAATGAAAACCAAAATGTAAGAAAATTAGAATATTGTATAAAAGTTCAGTATTGTAAAAAGTTCCTAAGCCTTTAAATGGTCCCTCAGTCTGGTTCAGTAGGACACACAATCATGGAAGACGCTGATTATGGATTAAATTACTGAATTACTGAAATGAATGAACGTTTCAAAGATATTCTAATTTATTGAGATGCACCTGTACCTTTCAAGAGAATCTGGCAACATGAAAAGTTAATTTCAGGATGCAGTATATACATATGAAAGGGGTTTGGGTACATAATATAAGTCAAGGGCACAAATATTATTACCATATCATTACTGATCAAAGCCCAGATCACTAAGCACAATATTACCAAAAATAACACTACAGTATGCGGGGGCCAAAAATACTGCTACATCATGGCCACATGCTACTACTACATAGTGCCTCCACAAACAGTAATAGTGCCTGGTTTAGGCTCATGCAGTAATAATGACCTTTTTGTACCCCTGACACAGTAATAATGTTCCCTTTTATCTCCTATAAAATAGTAATACCTATTTGTGCCTCCTTGTAACAGTACTATAGTGCCTCCTTTTCTGCCTCCATATAATAGTACTGTGATGTTTCCCTTTGTACCCCCAAATAGCCTTGTCAATAAAATGTACATGTTCCCCCTTACAAGCTTGTATTTCTGCCTTTGAACCATAAACAATAAATCCCTCACTCATCCCTGGGTCCCATGACAAGCACCTGAGTCCCTTCTTCTTCTCTCTGTCCACAGTCTGGCTGAGCTTAAACTAAAGGAAAAAACAACAACCCCAAGTAGCACATAATGTAACACTGTTTATAAGGAAAAAGCAGGGTGTGTACAGTGCTTGGGAAGTATAAATATAGATGTCCTCTCACCTGGTGGTGTTGTTAGTAGTCACCATTTCAGCATCAAATAAAGGGTTAATGGGTACAAAGTCCTCTACCACTAGAGTGCAGGAGCACTGGCGGCAACTGGTCATCAAAAGTGTATGGGTCTGTCAGTAAGGAAAAAAGGAGAACCGCACCCACCAGGGTTGTTGATGGAGATAGTCTTTATTTAAATGCGCACACACATAATGTGTTTTGGGGTGATAAGTACCCCTTTATCATGTGTATACAAAGAGAATGCCCCTTTATCAAGTGTATACTGGGAGCATGCTCCCTGTATACACTTGATAAAGGGGTACTCATCACCCGAAACGCGTTGTGTGTGTGGATTTAAATAAAGACTCAAGTTGGACAACCTCGCTGAACATGGTTCTCCTGTTTTCCTTCCGATGGTTACTGACGGCTGGGGCAGCATGATGCTGTGACGTCACTGGGCCATGTGACGTTGTCCCCTGTATGATATCGAAATCTGGAAACCCAACACATCGTTAAAACAACCTTTGGCTTAACGCAGTAAGTACCAATAGTTCTCTGTACTGCCATAGTTTTTAACTGTATCAGCTGAAAGCAGCGCTTGCCTGGTGATCTGGGTGGACCCCTTTCTCCATATGATCACTGTTGAGGGTGCCCTACCTGCAACTGTGATTGTTATGCCAATAATTTTCAGGGTTTCGAAGGTTGGGGCCAGTCTGACAGATTAGGATAGAAGAGTATAAGGGGTGCATGGAAGAAATCTTGGAGATGATAGCACATGGATAGCTGAAGATTGTACGGTTGCAATTATTATCTCTGTATTCACTTTCCCTCCCCCACCATAAGCCCACAAAGGGCCTGTGATCTGTATACAGTACTAAAGAAGAATCTAGAAATCTGTCGTACTATTTCTCAGAACTTAGACATCCAGGGGATACATTACAGAGCAGAGCACAGACTGTTTGCCAGTTTATTGCAGGGGAGTGAAAATGAGATATTACTTACATTGTAGGAATCTTGATATTTCCAGCTACCCAAACCTTATAGCAGTTCAGTTTAGTTTTCCGCATGTTTCTTGCGGAAACCACACGATCCCCATTATAGTCTATGGGGTCCGCGGGTTTCCCAGGTAAACCGCTTTTTTATGCGTATAGGTTTCCGTTCGGGGGGTCCCCAAGCAGACTCCCTGAACAGAAACCAGAACGCAGATGTGAACCAGGCCTAAATTTTCTCTGTCTAAAAATTAATTTAATAATCTGCCCCAGTGAGCCTGTTACATAAGTGAACCTTACAGGGGATCTCTTGTGAGTTTTTTTTTTAGCTCACTTTGTCCAGGTTTATATTTTGCCTGAACCTGGTTCTGATCTTTACTATTACAATGATCTAACCTGCGCGATTCCAGAGTACAGGTTATAACCGTGAAAACAGAAAAGGTAGAGAAGGCAGATCAACTCCGATGACCCTGTGTTGGAACCAGCCTGGAAACCTGAGGTTTGTGTGAAATGACCCCCAGAGGGAGAGAGTTTTTTTTTTTTTAAATAAAAAAAATCCCTGAATAACCCCTTTAAGGGTCAGGCTGGATGGAACATATCAGCATACAAGGCCTCACTCCGCACTAGTAATTTCAATGGTATGGACTACAAGATTTACATTGTCTTCATCAGAACTGTGAAGGTTGCAAAAGTATTGTCAGACAAGTTGCCATCATTTGCAACTATTAATGGGCCTCACCCTTAGATCACATAACTCAATGCATTCTTCCCAAAGAAATTTAGAGATAGAATGCACTCTACATCCAAGGCTTTATTGTTATATTAAACTGCATTTGCCAAATTCGAGCGCATGCTATTTGCATAGAAATGTTGGTTACATCAGGTGGTTACACAATCGATTTAGAAAGAAATGTCTCCCATTGTATTCCTCATTCCTCTCCTTATTTATTCCTCATTCAGCTCGGCTCTCACTGTCTTGTTCAGTTCTGTCACTCACACTGAACCGTGTAATTCTGCATCTGGAATGGGCTGTGAAGATTTCTCAGCCGACACTTTAATTCTCATTGTGTGGTGCTTGCAGCTGAGACCTTCTGGCGTCATCCAATGTTTAAATGGTGACAGCTGGTCAGGTGTCTACATGTGTTGTCTAGGTGGAAGAAAAAAATTCTTGGAAGCTTGTGGATTCCTTATTTAAACAAGAGGTAGTAGTCATTTTCCTTTTATAGCCTGGTATTTTGTGTAGTCTTGGTAAATTATGAATTCTTTGAATTATTATTTTAATTGATGTTTTTTCCAGAACTGTTTCTGTTGAAGGGGATTTTCCGTCTGGAGAGACTATTATCACAAACAGAAGCGGGCCCCTGTGCAAGAATATTTATGGACCCCTTACTCTCCAGTAGCTCATCATAGATTTCTATTTCTATCAGTAGTTGTAATTGTGTAATTCACTAGCTAAGTCATTTACATGTAATCTAATAGTGTAAAGTTAAGGCCCCATGTAGTGGAAAAGCTGCTTTTTTGCTGCAGGTTTTGCTGCAGTTTTTTTAGCCAAAGCCAAGAATGGCTACAAAAGGAATGGGGAATATATAGGAATTTCTTATACTTTTACCTTCTGCTCAATCCACTCCTGGCTTTGGCTTAAAAAACCTCAGCAAAATCTGCAACAAAAAAAGCTGCGTTTCCGCAACATGGAGCCTTAGCCCAAAGTTGTTTTTGGTGGATAGTGGACCCTTTACCTCTTGGGCCCCTGTGCAGGTGCAGGTTATAGTAAGTCTAGGGTTGGCATCTTTTCAAGTCAAAAATACCAGTCAGGTAAAAGGAATTGTGGTTTTGGAGACGTAGCTTCAGGATATGGTCAGATTGTGGTGCATTTTTCTGAAAGGTTGCCACAGGAGTGGTTTGTTAGGTTCATAGGAAACATTGCCGGATGAGGTTTGTTAGGTAGCCTATTTATGTCCAACACTGTAGTTCACACATCAGCATCATCAAAAGTAACACCATCCTTATAGACAATCCAGCTTCTAAAAACTAAGAAATCTAGCAGCTGCTCATGGGCAAATAAAAAGATGCATGTTAAATCCCACAGTGATCCGGGATCCATAACCAATCTAGGGACACATAATGGAAGCAATGACAAAGATATATATATATATATATATATATATATATATACACACACACACACACACTTATTCTGCTGCATATAAACTGTTATTGCACAGGAGGATGCAGTAGCATCTCCTTCGTGACCTTCCAGGTAACAGCACCCAGCACGGTAGATTTATTGTTTATTGTGCCTTGAGACACTTAGACAATGAATACAGTCATCCCTATCCCTTGGTTCATTGAGAGGGAGCTGTATGGCTCCTCCACACACACAGGGACCCCATCCAGAGCAGACTTGCAGATCAAAAGCCCCTTCCCTATGCATAATTAAAGTCTGTTTGTTGAAGATGTACAGTTGAAACCAGAGGTTTACATACACTATATAAAAAGACACATACTGTATGCATGTTTTTCTCACTATCTGATATGAAATCAGAATAAACCTTTCCCCTTTTAGGTCAATTCGGATTACCAAAATTATTTATATTTGCCAAATGCCTGAATAATGAGAGAGAGAGAGAGAGAGAGAGAGAATTTTTAAGGCATTTTGATTACTTTTTGCAAAGTCAAAAGTTTACATCCATTTCATTAGTATTTGGTACCATTGCCCTTAAACTGTATGACTTGGGTCAAACGTTTTGGATATCCTTCCAAAAGCTTCTCACAATAGTTGGTAGAAATTTGGGCCCATTCCTCCTGACAGAACTGGTGTAACTGAGCCATGTTTGTAGGCTGCCTTGCTCGCACCTGCCTTTTCAGCTTTGCCCATAAATTTTCAATAGGATTGTGATCAGGGCTTTGTGATGGCCACTCCAAAACATTGACTTTGTTATCCCTAAGCCACTTTGTAACCAGTCTGGCAGTATGCTTCGGGTCATTGTCCATTCGGAAGATCCATTTGTGCCCAAGCTTTAACTTCCTGGCTGATGTTTTGAGATGTTGCTTCAGTATTGCCACATAATGTTCTTTCATGATGCATGTCACTCATGTTTCACAGTTGGGATGGTGTTCTCAGGCTTGCAAGCTTCTCCCTATTTCCTCCAAATGTAACAATGGTCATTATGGCCAAGCCTGAGAACACCATCCCAGCTGTGAAACACGGGGATGGCAGCATCATGTTGTGGGGTTATTTTGCTGCAGGAGCGACTGGTGCAGTTCACAAAATAGATGGCATCATGAGGAAAGAACATTATGTGACAATCCTGAAGCAACATCTCCAGACATCAGCCAGGAAATTAAAGATTGGGCGCAAATGGGTCTTCCAAATGGACAATGATCCGAAGCATACTGCCAAACTGGTTACAAAGTGGCTTAAGGATAACAAAGTCAGGTGCGAGCAAGGCGGCCTACAAACATGACTCAGTTACACCAGTTCTGTCAGGAGGAATGGGTCCAAATTTCTACCAACTATTGTGAGACGCTTGTGGAAGGATATCCAAAACGTTTGACCCAAGTCATACTATTTAAGGGCAATGGTACCAAATACTAATGAAATGTATGTAAACTTTTGACTTTGCAGAAAGTAATAAAAATGCCTTAAAAAAATTCTCTCTCTCTCATTATTCTGGCCTTTGGCAAATATAAATAATTTTGGTAATCCTAATTGACCTAAAA